>JAWZYV010010319.1:670000-1338508 GCA_038373885.1 Cheiracanthium punctorium
GATTTCTATAAAAATAGTTGCGGGTGACATAGCTCCACGAGAATCCTTTCCTTTTTAGCACGTCATTTCCCGTAAAAAATTGTCACGATTATTTTTAACAGCACTGACATCTGCTGAAAAATAGAAGAATGCGACAACAGCTGGATAGATTGCCCAATGCTGAAAAAAGGGCAGCCGTTGCCATCGCTGGACTTAACTACCAGCAAGATGGCGGACGATCGAAACGTTCATCGCGTGCCACAGATCTAGAGACCCTTTTTTTGACGCAGCTGGCTGTGTGGCACAGCCAGCTGCGTCAAAAAACTTAACTATTGCTGCTGCCGTTCCACTATTGGTGTCGTTTTGCCTTGTCTGCAGAAAGAAGAATCAGAAGAGCTGGATCCGGCCAAGTTCAGAGAAGACTATGATGTTTCGGCGCAATCTAAATCTGGTGCAAAAAGTCAGTGGCATAGTGAGGGGAGGGGGGGGGATTTATCATGGCCCGGCCGCCCCTCGCAGATGGGCGCAGAGTCGTCCTTATAAGGCTGGGCTGTCAGATTAGGGCAGTTTTATTAGGTGGGGGGGCATAGAAATAAGGCAGTAAATCAGCGACCTGGGGTTAAAAAAGTGATTTATCGTTTGGAAGAAGAATCAGATGAAAATTCATATTGTATAACAAGCGAAAAGCTGGAAGGTGGGGAAAAGAGCCCTTTTTTAACGGCAAGTCAGTGGTTTATTACCTTATCTCCATTCCCCACCAATAAATCTGACCCAGTCTGAGACCGGTCTCGAAGTGTATGGCCGGCCTAAGACAAACATCTGACAAACAGAAGGGGGGGGGGGCTAAAAAATATCGTTGCTTGGGTGCCAGTTCTGTTCGCTACGCCACTGCAAGATGTATCCTGTTTATTTTAACACCATCATTAACACAAGTGATTAGTAGACTACTACTCATAGTGATAGTCAGTTAATTAATTTCTTAAAAGTTTTTAATAATAATAGGCATGGGAAGTTGGATTCATACCACATTTATCATCACATAATTGCATCATCACTCTTTTTCGTGAGTGGAGTCTAAAAGAGCAGAATATATTTAAGACATATTTCTGTATTTTTTTTTTTTTTTTTCTGTGCTTAGTTACGGATCTCATGAAGAAATCTAGACTCGGACATTTTTTCTTCACCACAAGTAAAATGAGACTTTTTGCGTATAGATGCATTATTTGATTTGTGTTTTATTGCATAGCAACTGGCTGTGGAAAATAGCCAGTTGCTATGCAATAACTTAACAATCAAAGTCCAAAGTAAGTTGAACTTAACAATCAAAGTCCAAAGTAAGTTGGACTTAACAATCAAAGTCCAAAATACCAGTATGATCCGAAATATTTTCTTGATGATGCATGATGCAGGCCAGAGTTATAACTTGTTGCAATTTTTGGCATTTTTTATTAGCAGGCATTAAAAATTTTAAAGGAACCCGGCATCATTTCTTTTGTTTCTGGTTACTAACTCAGTTCTTGTTTCTTTTTAGGGACTAACCGCACATCTTGTATTTGCTATTTCCGCTGCTGCTCTTGGTTCCGCGTTTCAGCATGGATACAATACGGGAGTTGTCAACGCACCACAAGATGTAAGTACTTTTAAAACAGATTTCAGAAAAGAGAAAAATGCCGATTCTTCATAGATGCATTTGTGTGCGCAATCATCATAAGATAGTTTCATCAAACAATTATTTTGTATGGAATTCTAATAGATACGTTTTGGTTTCTAATAGATACGTTGAATTTTGACGGGTTTTGCTGACCCTATTGAACTGAGCAAGGAAAGCACAATGCCGTAATCGATATATCTTCAAAAGTCGCATCACTTTTATTATTAAAACTTTCTTTCTTGAGTACTAAATACTATTACATGCTTTCCAATTCTCTTTAAAAAATAACCTGCGTCTTAAAAAATTGAAAAAGCTTCATTAAAATATTTTTTTAAAAATCGGTATAATGAAAATTCGAGTTTATTTTATAACGGCTCACTCTCAAAGTCGAAAGTGTGTATTATTTTCATTTGAAAAATACTAGCTTCAGTATTAAATTAAAAAATATATATATGCATACTCTTTTTTTTTAAAGAATTACTTTTAACAATCAAATTGACAAGTTCTTATACTTTTTAATTTGCGAAGCTGTTAAAAACTTTAGAATCTTTAATCGAAAGTCAAAAGAATTTTTTTAACTATGGCAAAAATATAAAAGGAGAGAAGTGGGTTTAGATTGTGAAAACGTTGGTCGAAAACTTATGATGGATTGGTGAATTCTGAAATAAGTGACTCTAATTTTTTCCTTAGTTTTCATTGCCTGTGTGTGTTTCACTTTATTTAAATAAACATGATTCTGTAAAGTTCTCTCCTAGTTTTCTCTTATGCTTATTTTTCCTAAATACAAAGTAATAATGAGTTCAATGTAAACTATTTTAGCATTTGAAATACACTTAATACATTAGGCTTAAGCTAGAATGGATTGCATGAAGTATATTTTACATTTATTCACTATTTAATTAACCTCTAATGAGTGCATAGTGTAATCCTTGCGTTTTTAAATCTGATTGTCAAATTGTTCTTAAGAAACTGGAATGAGACTATTGACCTAAAATTCTGAAAATACTGGGCGTAGGTGATTTGAACTGGCTTAATGCCGTTTGTGTTTTCTCGTGTCTAAAATTAAGTAACTTTTCGACGTAAGCTTTGCTTAAGAGGTTTTTAACCGTGAAATGATTCACTGTTTACTTTTCTCGTCACTTCTTATTACTGTTTGTCGCCTAAAAAAGAGAAACAATAAACTGCTGGAAGCTGAACTAGATTTCTTGCTGTTGTCTCAGCCACTGCAGGAACTTTCATTGAGGTTCTTCCAGCCGAAAGAAACTATTAAAAAAGGAAGCTCAGTAAATTTTTTGTAGGGTTGATTGCGAAGAATGATTAAACATCGTGTGTTATTGGAAAAGAGACAGTCGCATTTTCGGAACTTACTAACTGAAGTACCTCCCGTTGACTGGTTAATTTATTTTGTGATCTTTGAAAAGTGTGAATTTTCGTTTGCGTTGTACGACTTACAAATAATGGAATTAGGATACTATCAATGGTACAGGAAGCAAAGTAACAACTTCCCTGAATTGTCAAAGAGTTTACAGGTAAAAGAGTAATAAAACAAAGAACTGAATGAGATTTTCAACCAAGAAAACAATCCATTTTCAAAGTTAGCGTTTTCCTTTAGTGTGGAATGAGTATTTAGCAACAACCCACCAACAGTTGAGTTCTAATTGAATACACCGTTAGAAGCTATTGTGATCACTCACAAACACACACGGAGACATACATATGCACACGTACATATATCACCGTAAAAATAACATAAATAAATTTAGAAACCTTAAAATTGTAAGAGCATCAAAATCTCACAGCCGAATTTTTTTCATGATTACATTACTTTCCTTACATAATACATCAGAAAGTAAAAATTTTATATCTGCTGGTGATAACATTACTATGGTCAAGTACTGTTTATAAGTCGGTCCCTGCTTCAAAGTAGGGTACTCTTTTACAAACAGGCAATATATTAATTTAGACAAATGTATATTTATTGTACTTTCACGAAAACTAGGTAAAAATCTAACTGTACGATGTATTAATTTAATTCTGTTGTTGCAGAATACTCTGCTAATTCCTGGGTTCGTCGTTCTAAAGTCTAGTAGGTGTAGAAAGTTCTAGTAAACAGTCCACTTGTCAGGATGGTAAACAAACTTTATTGCTTCTAGAATTGCGTCGAACAATCAGCTGTACAAAATTCACAAGCACAATCAGACAGTAATGTGCGTTTAACAGTCCGCTTAGAACAGAAGCTTTCAAAAACGCTGTATATCTCACACAAAATAAAACAATTCAACAGGCAAAAATTCAGTGGAAATATACGAGGGATTTCGTAAACAGTCCCTCAAGACTCGGCAATGAAGAATTTACGCAAAGCACTTAAAAACAAAGCTTCAAAAGGCAAGCGACAATACCACTTCTATAGCGTCAATACAAAGCCTTTAGCTTTCACGGACATCTGCTCTCTGATCAGGCAGAAACATGACTGAGACTCAAACTGAAGGAACCCGCCGCTTTTATAGGCTGCGACGAACACCGTGGAAGGTTCCAGAAAGAACCATCCATGGAATGTACTAGAACAAGCTCGAATTTGATTGCGTAATAGAAGAGTAATATTAGGCTATTATGCATGTTAATGCAGGAAAACTAGCTTTACAAGCCCCATTGGGAAAATTGCGCCAAATGACTGAAATGTCGCCAGGCTTGGCAATTTTAGGCGAAAATCGTCAAATTTGGCGCCAAAAATAAGTTCCCAAAAGTGAGGTTACCGAAGGCCTAGGACCAATATTTCTCGAGATTTCTAGAAAATACTATACTAATCAATGAGGAAACCCAAAACTCCTTATCTCATGTTCTAGTTGACCGATTTTGCAACAAAAAGCAAAATTTAACTATTTGACGTGTAGAATACGAATTTTAAACTACTTTAATCCCCAGAACAGCGGGTTCCCCAACAAAAATTCATAACACTATTCATGTTTTTTTCTCCCTCCAGCTTGTACAAGATTTCATCAACGAGACCTATTTCAGAAAACATGAAGAATATCCCTCCGACAGCATCGTCACCCTCATCTTTTCGATCATGGTGTCTGTATTCTGCCTGGGCGGCATGGTGGGAGCTCTGGGAACGGCCTTCCTAGCAGAGCGGTTTGGTCGCCGCGGAGGGCTGCTTGTCAACAACGCCCTGGTCTTCTTGGCTGCTGCTCTACTGGGCTTTTCTAAGATGGCAAAATCTTATGAAATGCTCATAGTCGGCAGATTTGTGATAGGACTCAATTCCGGTAAGATATATCCTGCATACTATGAGTATTCCTTAAAACTATTGCAGTGTATCGATATTCTCTATTGTATTGTAAACAGGATAGCAGTTTTATTTGTGAGATTTTTGTTATTTTTACAAATAGCTTGAAAGGCTATTTAAATAAATTGCTATTTTTTTAAAAGAGCTGTGTCAGAACCAGTGCCTTCTGGATAGCCAGAAGCAACTTACTTTAGAACCTTGTGTATAGCCAGAAGCTCAGTCTTAACCGTATTATGGTCTTGTAATTTAAAAAAAAATTTAATGGATTGATGAATCGTTCTAACAAACGCATACTTTGATGCAATTGTACCTGTGGTGATATTTTGATGACATGAGTCCTTTTTGTCCTTTGGCATAAGTCCTTCATATAAAATTTATCAATGGAAATAATGTGAGAGACCTACCAGAGCACACTCTGACCAGCTACAAATTTTATGTTTTGTAGCAAGATGTAGTAAGATGTCCACAAGCAAGTCCGAATGTTTCTTTAGTAGTTTTTTTTTTTTTTGGGGGGGGGGGCGTCATGTTTAAAAAAAATTAATGTTACACTATGTTGAAGAGTACCGTCTTCTAATTAAATATGTGAATGTTCTAATGAGATTTTAAACATGCGATATATATATATATGGTGATTCAAAATAGATGTTAAAGCGATTACCTTTAAAAAGCGTAAGTGATTAAAACATAATTTCAATTAGAAAAGTTCATCAAATAAAGAGTAGTTTTCAGATACTTGAAAATCAAAATTTCGCTTGTTCTCCCACCATTTTTAGAAAGTGTAGACATAGCTTTTCAAATCCTTTTAATTTGTGCAAAATTTCTGTTATCTTTTTTTTTTTACAGAAATGATTGAAAGAATTACGGTATGAATACTGATTTGGAATATACTGATTTTTAAAGGTTTAGACCAGCTGACTTTTAGTCAATATTATCTGTATTTTGTATGAAGTTAGTGTATGAACTATTGTATGAGAATTTCTAAGTGTGCCTAAATTTCTCTTGCAGGTTTAAATGCTGGTCTAGCTCCAATGTATTTGACAGAAATATCTCCTGTTCACTTAAGAGGAGCTGTTGGTACCATTTATCAGTTGATCATTGCCTTCTCCATTTTAGTTTCGCAAATACTCGGCCTCCCAGAGATATTTGGCACAGCAGGGGGTTGGCCAATATTATTTGGTAAGAAAAACAAAATTACAATTTTTCAATTTCATGCTGATTTTTCAAATGTTTTCCCCATTTTAAAAACTAAGTTTATTTAGTGAAAAATGTGCTAAATTACCGGCTCTAAAACTCTGACTTAAAATGTAAATGCTTGTTAAACACGTTCACTTCCTGTACAAATATGTATTAAAATACAAGAGAAATTTTTAATATTTATTTCATTTATAAAATGTGTTTTTAATAATAAATGATTCATGCCGAGAATAATAAAAAATGCACATTTTTTTCAAACTGAGTGTTTTTCAAAAAACTAATTAGTCACTTGCAAAAACAAAATAAGAAATTTGGTTTACACTCATGACTCTAACACGCTGGCTCGAGAGCGATAGTGCTAAATTAGACCACCTTATACAACTACATTAGGGACGTAAACTCTGACAAAAAAATGTTGCTTAGGATCCCGCAAAGCTAGAGTGGAAGTCCAGAGCCTTACCAACTACGCCACGGCGCTCAACTTATTTTGCGTGTAACTTTAAATATAAGTTCAGGAGAAGTAGTTCAAAAATAAATATTTATTTTTCTCGGCTGTATTTGAGTATTGCGTCTTAGGGACGAAGTATCTTCACATGGTATACTACCACTATGCCAAAGATCGTTGAAATCCGTGGCTCCTCAATTATAAGGTAAGTATAGATATTTATCCTGATGAAATTATGTTTTATTTTTAAACACCTGTTTTTACTCATTTGAAGTGGTATAACAGTATATTTATGCATTAATAAATGTGTGCAAGTTTTATAACTTCCTGTGCTTCCATTCAATATACATAGAACGATTGTAGTTAAATTTAATAAAAATTTCGTCCGACATGTTTCAACATACTTACGGAATACGGCTGTGTTAAAAATATTGTTTATGGTCTCAACATTGATTTTTAGTGCCATTTTATACTTGAAAATTGCAATGCTGCTGCTTTATTGCTTCTTGATTTTGATATTTCATAATTTGAATATTTTGCAGGACTGACAATAGTTCCAGCTATATTCATGCTGGCCACATTAACTTTATGCCCTGAATCGCCAAAATATATATTAATTAACAAAGGAAAAGATGTTGCAGCACAAAAAGGTAAATATTCAGTTAAATTATTTTTTAGTTGTCATTTTGTTAACCTATATGTGGCGAAACTAGGCCAGTGCAACAGGTGTCACCTGTACTATAGGCCCATTTCGAATGGAGACCCAAAAGTGCTGCCATTTAATCAAATTTAGTTAACCCTTTCGCGCCGACTGTCACGTATACGTGCTAGACAAGAAACTCTTTCATTTCCCGGCCGACACACTGGCGGGCCAGAGCGTTTTCTCGTTCATCCCCGGCCGTCACACATTTGTGTCAGTGCCCAGATTAAAAACTATATCACAAATTGGTATTGTATGTCCATATGGTTTCAGATACTTGCAGATTTGACATTCTACACACAATGAGAGCAGAATGTCAAATGACTCAGTGATTTTTTGATTATATAAACGTAAGGGCAAAGGAGTGTTTCCGAATGGCATGCTTTATGACGGCTCTAAATTCGGACGTGGTATCTATTATAGTAAGAAGAGCAGTATTATTTTCGCACAGTGTAGGGTATTTCGGTTTGCAGTCCAGTTTTTGGTGGATAATTAGATCTATGTGAATTTTTTCTCTTTTTACCGTTAGGATGTCGAGGCGTCGAATATGTTTTAACTGAGCTTGAAATAGAAGAAATGATGCAAAATATGCTATAAAGCGTGTGCCGTTTAAATCATAGGTTCCCAACCTTTTTTGAACTGGCGCCCCCTTTTTCTAGTGAATATTTCAATACCGCCCCCCCTCCCACTCCAGAGAAATAAGAGCGTACACAATGCATGGTGAAAACAAGAATTAAATAAAAAAAATTACTAGAGAATATCGTTAGATAGAATATCGTTGGAATTGAAACTCTACTGAATTTCTTCTTCATTTAAAAAAGACGAATAAAACTTTTAGAGAGGTATATTAGAGAGGTATCTCTTTCTCTCAACAGCGAAGTCTCATATCGAAATATGTGAATTTTCGCACAAGTGATAGAAATGAATTATCAGAGTGATTTTTAAGTCTTTTTTAGACCATATTTGGTTAATCTTACCACACCCCTCCGTGCCCTATCAACGCCTCCGAATTTTCTCTGGGTCTTTTACCGCCTCCTGAAAGCCTCAAACGCCCACAGGGAGCGTTATCGCCCACGTTGGGAACCTATGGTTTAAATACTCTACAGTACATTATTAAACAGCGCCTTGATATTTCGGTAGTTTCGTGGATTTAGGCTTAATAGCAGAAAAAAAAACTACGGCCCTGGACAGACACTCGCGAAAGAGACTGCCGGCCTTAGCGATAAGCGCGCGTTTGTGCGCTTCCCGTCGCGAAAGGGTTAAGACACTTAAAATGCACGTAATTGCACAGACCCCATGAGTGGCTTGTATAACAGCACTGTTATCTATTACTTTGGTTTTATTCAATAGATTTAAAAACTAGGCTTTTAAATATTCTACGACTTACAAAATCTTATTTCATGTTGGTGTTTTCGCGGATGGCAAATTTACGAAAAAGTTGCGTAGCTAGATTAAATGTTCTCCACTTTTCATTAAAATCGACTAATCAATTAAACTGCATGGTGCTTCTTCAATCTTTTTAAAAAATAGCACAAAACACAAGATTTTTATGATTGTCCGCAAGATTCACATTCAGATGTAAAGTGTGTATAGCTGGGTAGATTCAAAAGAGAGCTGTTCCGCTCCCCCTGTGGAAAGGGGGGGGGGTAGGGGAACTGCGAGTTGACTTTTTATCATCCATCATTTCTCATTGCTTATGAAAATTGCAGAAGCTTAGCATTGTTAATGGCTTAAAGGATTGAGTAAGACGAAACTAGAAAACGAGGATAAATTAATTTTATTCTTAAGCAATTGCAGTGACACATAAGCATTGCTGCTTTGAAAAATTAATCACCAGTTCAGATGTAGTTTTCTAGATAAAACCATCACAACTCTTGCTGATGCCAGACTTTTCTAAATACTCACTATCAATTGAAGATGGCGAATACAATTTTTGTCTTGTTCTTAACACGGGCGCTCAAGGTGCGTACATTTAGACGGGGAGCTCATCTTGAGTTACAAAACATTTTAGTGCTAAACTAATGCACAAAATTTTATGTTAACTATACCGACAGTCAAAGCAGGGAGAGGGAGGCTACCCGAGCCCCCTCTGCCTTCCCTATGTAGAAGTACTCATGTTTCTTAATGATGAAAATATAATGCAAAATGCAATTGTAGGGGGAGTTGGGGCTCTTTGGACCTAGGGGCACAGTGGACCAGGCTCAATTATTCTTGAAATACTATTTTATTTTATTTCACTTTATTATCAACAAATGCCCCTAGTAATCGCACAAATCGTATAAAGAAACCACATGTTAAAGTGATAAGGGAACATTTTTATTTCAGTGAGTTGTATTTTAGCACTGCTGAGTAATTTTCAGAAGCCTGCTACTTTGTTTCCTAAAATTTGTTTAAATTAAGATTGGAGCAGTAAACTGGATCTTTGTTATGAGGTAAACTTATTTATTTAATAATTATTTACTGTTAGTTTAGTTTTTATGATAAAGAAAAAAAGTAATACTATATTTTTGAAAATCAAGAATATCGGGTACCTTGGTCCACTCGAGTTGGGGTATATTGGACCATGGTCCTAGTTACCCCAAGTAATAAAACGCAACTTTTTAGTCTTTTTTTTGTTTTAATTACAATCATTACATATTATTCTATTTATGTTTCACAGTTATATTAAAACTTATATGCAGTTATTCGTTTTAAGTTACTATACACACCAGCGATTGAACTTGTACATGAAGTTTATGTGATGCATAGCATGGCTAATGGGCATGGCATTAATGTCTAACTCTTTAGCTAGCTCTCAAGTGGTTAAATACTGATCTTCTTCCACAAGTTCTCGCAGGTGGCCCTCATCAACATCAGAAGGCCGGCCAGATAGCTCTGCTCCTTGAATGTCATAGACCCATTTTTTTAACTTTCAGTACCAAACCTTCACAGTGCCATAGGATACAACATTAGAATCTAAATTACACTCATAATTCTTTGACATTCTGTAGCACTTTTTGCAACAGAACTGGAAGTAAATGATGGTTCTAATCCAGTAACGTGATAGTTCCATTTGAGACACCTTGTACTTAATGATAACGATATTTTTTAACAACACAGTGTTCTAAAGTAAGTATCTTTCTTTCAAATGACTAATATTGTTTGGCAAAATACGAGCAAACACACCAACGTCAACTGTTTGCAGGCGATATTTCTGTCGGGAAACTTCGTTCATAATATTTATGTTACAAGTATTCTACATTTTGACGGTAATGCGTCTAAAAAAACTATTCTCTTGAGCTATGACGAAATATCAATTAAAAATCAATCTTTCGTGACTGGCAACAGTTAAAACGTCGGAGTTGGGTATTCCCAGAGCGGGAACACTGCGCATAAAGGGTTAAGGCAGTTTTAGAAGATGAAGCAAATAAAAGGATTGAAAAGAAAAAAAAGACAAGAGTCTGCAGCTTTGTTATGGAAAAAATGAAAACTTTTAAAAGAATTAGAAGAAATTAATTCTAGTAGCAGTAGTGAATTTGATAAAGACTCAAATTATACTGAATCTATTGACAATGAAATTGTAGATGGTTATGATATAAATAACTACGAAGTAAAAGTTGGTCAAGATGTAGTTATAAGATTTGCTACCAAGAAAACAATAATTCATTATGTAGGATTAGTGTTTGCAAAACTAGATGAATCAGATTATGAGATTCTGTTAATGAAGACAAAAATAATATATTCTAATAAATGTTGATGAAGCAACAATCCACAAAAATGACATTCTCCTTATTCTTCCAGAGCCTCGTGTCTGCTCAGAAAGTAGCAGGCTTTCCATTCACAAATCTCGTTCGGCATATCTTTTGCTAACTTCAAACATATATTAAACTTTATTTTAAATTATTAATGATAAATGCCAAGGATTTAATTTTTTTTCAATGTTTACTAAATAACTTTGTTCTAAGAGTGATTGCTTTTTTTTTTTTACAATTCAGGATTTCTTTTGCTGATAAAAATTAATTTAACTGGATCTACAAATCCAAAAAAGTTTCATTATAAAAAGAAAAAGTAATAATTCAATTACAATATTGGATATAATTTATTCTCAAATATTACTATAACTAAAAATTTTGGTATAGCATGGTCCAATGTGCCCCATAAGGAAACATCAATGTGTTCCATAAGGTGGACCAAGGTACCCAGATTTGGGGTACCTTGGTCCACTCTCCAAGCTTCTTTTGGAAAAATAAATATAAAAAAAGATTATGCACAGAATATTTTTAAAAAAATCCTGGATGCTGTGAGAAATGTGTAATGAGTCTTATGGGGGGGGGGGGACGAGCTGTATAGTTAATTTTTTTATGCTATAAAAAATGAAAAGCAGAAAAGCGGACCACTGTGCCCCAACTCTCTCTACTGCTATTTTCATTAATTCTTTTTATAATGGGTTTCGCAAAATGATCAGCGGAATCTTTTAATTGAGGGAATGAGTTTGAACAAGATTGCGGCCACAGCGAAGAAACGGAGAAAATGGTTTTTCATGAGATATCTGTGTATTTAAGTATCATACAACCTACAAACGGAAATCATCAATTTATGTGTACGATAACCCGTATGTGGTTAATATATATTTTATATTTTAAAACTTAAATTATATATTATAAACACTTCTGATACTGTGTCTTAAGGTCTCTATTTTAACGTGTGTGTCTAACAAGGAATTTCCCGAAATATCTTTAATAATTCATTTAACAAAATTTCTATCTATTTATATTTCTTCAAATTTTACATTAAAATTGTGTTTTTAATATTTTATAAGCAACAGCTAAGTAAACATTGTTTTATGGAATTGTTTATCCAAGTGTCTGTGCGTACTGTTGCTGCAGTTCTATTTTTTCAACAGCCTTAACTTGGTTCCGTGGCACAAATGATGTTCATTATGAAATGGATGATATGAGAGCAGAGTATGAAGAAATGAAATTAATTCCAAAAGTGAGTTAAATACAATATGTATATCAAGAATGAGCCAATTTTAAAAATAAATATTAGTTTTTCAAAATGCACAAAGGTATTTTTTGGGAAACATCTTTTTAACCAAACAAGTAAATTCTTTGTATCAATAAGAATAGAAATGACCGATATTATGTTTATTTCGCATTTTAGTAAGTTTTTCCCCACCACGTACAGAATTCTATCTATTTCAAACCTCTAAAATGTATTCACAATTTAACGAAATCTTATTATTCTGTTTTAAAGATGTAATGTTTCACTTTTTAAATTCTGAATAATATTATTAAATCATGCTGTAATACGACAAATAGTTTAGTTGTACAAACTAAGTTATTAAGATATATGTAATTACACCAGATCTAATTAAATACCAAAATTTTTAAGATTTCAGCTTATGGAATAGCATTCTTTTCGAAAAATTTAAGGCATACGTTCTCTGAAGCTTTAGTTAAGTTTGCTGTGAATGAATCTTATAACTGCATTTTAAAGGTAAAAAATTGTTATTTTGTATAAAAAAGCAACCAATACATTCCGTTTCCTGATAAGAAAACTGACACGTGCCAAAAAAATTTATTTTGTGTGCTATTCCGCAAATGGGTCTAACGTTTGAGCTTCTTGTTGTTGAAAAAGTGTCGTATGTGTGAACTGACTGGAAGACTCATTGATTGTGCAGAAAATGCGAAATGTGTAGAAGACCTTTAACAACATAATACTCGAATTTTTTGAGTTTTCGTTTGATGCAGGCAAGTTATTTATAAATATGCTGGTGGAGGATTGTTAAACTATGTTGTACACTCGTTGTAACAATAGTGATAACACTGTGTGTAATCGCTATTGTTTGCATAAAATGAAATGCCCGGCATCTGCAACTAATTTTTAAAGCTGTGTAAATCAAAAAGTAAAACGTTCATTTTGCGATTGAATTTATATCTTAGCAACGAATTGCTTTAATAAACAAAAAATTTTAAGCTCTTTATCCATTGATTGCAATTTTTCCAGTTTGAAGATAAAACCACATAAGAAAAGTTGGGATTCTTTTTTTTTTTTTTTTAAGTAGTATGCCTGCATTCTGCCTTGAAAACACTTTTTGCGGCAAAAATGTCAACTTATAAAGATTTCATACTTGCACGAATTTTGGAGCTGACTGTATGAATCACCGTTTGAATTATTTACAGATGATAAATTTTGATGTATTGCTTGTCAACAATTTTTTAGGTAACTTTGAAGGAAATGTGGACGAACACTGTTCTTCGGAAGCCACTAATTATTGCAGTGGTCGTCATGCTTTCGCAACAACTATCTGGAATTAACGCTGTAAGTACATCTCTCTCAAATTCAACCTAACTCATTGGAACTGTTGTAGTTTTCATAGTGTTTCTGACTTAATGTTCTAATATTCTAAACTATGTTCTAATATTTTTGATTCATTTTAGTTCTAAAATTCTTTTGCAAATCATTAAAAATTAGACCATATTTGCATGCTTAATTAGAGAAAAAAAAATCTAAAAATTTTGAAGTACAGAAAAATTTCTCGTTGCATTTCCCCCGGCCTGGGTTGTGAGTGGAATGGGTACTATATTATTTATTACTATGTACTATATTAAAACTATATTATTCTAATGGGTACTATACTAAAACAGAATGTTGAAATATCTTTTTCTTCTAAATTAAAAAACAAAAAACCTCTGATTTAAACACCCCACCCCCTAATTGATCACTGTTACCCGGAAAGGTTTAAGGTTATTGAAATCAGAAGTCGAGACCAAAAGAAAGGACTCAAAACGCGATTTTCACATTAGATCCACACGCTAAAAAGTGTTTTCTTCAGTAGTTTGGTAGCTTTGTTTTGTTGATTTAATTAAATTTTGTTTGATTCAACAAAATTTATTTAACCAAATGTTTTGAGTTTTGACAAAACTTTTTTGTTAAAAACTCGGAACCAATGAAATTTGAAATCGCTCGACAGTCAATTTACGCGTGCGCACATGAGCGTGAAAGATAGTCATACCCGCGCAAAGGAGAAACGCTTAAACTCTTATTTACGGAGGAAGAGGGAAAAGCGTGGTAAGGATCAGCACTGTCTGCTAATACATTTAAAAATGGATAATGACATACATATCAAATACAAAAATATATTGGGGTTTTCCTCAGCTTGTTGGAAATTTCAGAGGTAAGACTAATTAGTTTATCTATTTATATATATAAAAAAAATATATGTTTGTTTTAGTGATTTTACAAGTTTCTACAGATTTAGCTTAAAGGCGCTCGAGTGTCCGTTATACTAACTTTGTTAAAACAGTCAGAATAACGTTTCCACAATGTGACGGGTTACAAAATATCGAAGGATGTAAAAAAACTTGGTCCGTAAAGATATTAATTTATGTATAGACTCTATGGGGGGGGGGACAGGGACCGAATAGGCTAAGCTGGACAATACCGAATTGTAAATTTTTTGTGTGTATTTCGAAAATATTTTTGTATGTGTAGTTTAAATTAGGGATGGACGCGAGACGAAAATAAGCGTCTCGCAAAATACCTTAAAAGCTTTGTCTCGTCTCGCAAAAAAGCTGTAAATCTCTGTCTCGCAAAAAAAGTCGTCTCGCGTCTATCCTTAGTTTAAATTTTAAAGTGGTACACATATTTTTAAAATCCGTATCTTTTTTACGTCGCAAACAGTTTAATTCGCATACCATGTCGGAGAGAAAATTACTTATGGTTTTAGCATTTTGTATTTTCTCTTAGAAAGAATATAAAAAAGATATTCATTTTTTTAAATCTTGAATTTTATTTTTTTACCGATAGTGTATTTTTTTCTCTTAATAGATAAATATATCCAGCTCTCATCACATACAATTGTAACTAAAATATTTCCATTTTTTCCCTTGCAAATAATTTTCATGCGACAATCTGTACAGTCTTGCGCTTCCACATGTCTGATTTGCGATTTCCCCGCACATATATATATATATATATATATATATATATATATATATATATATATATATTAATTAATAATCGAGGAAGAGTATTTCTCTTGGGAGAGGGCAAAACTAAGCCTTCGATCCATTGTTTATTTTCAACCGACACTTTAAATCAAAGAATATTTTTCAGAAGCATACAATAGTTAAATCTTTCTTCGAATTGGTGCCACTAAGATTTGATTCAATTAAATTTAATTCACGGAGAAAGCCCCAAAATCGTTTTAAAAAATGTGTTAATGTACATCTGACACTATAAACTTGGGTAGCATCGCTTATAGTCATTTGCGGAAACAAGACGAACTAGACTTGCCAATTCAAAAACTTGTATTTTAAATTTTAAAAACTTGCTAATTTTAATTTCAACTGGTACATTTTCTTTTATAGGTTATATTCTACTCTACGGAAATATTTCAAAATGCTGGTCTAGCTAAGCAAGCTGCTGTCTATGCGACCCTCGGAATGGGCAGCATCAATGTGCTGATGACCCTTGTCTCTATGGTGCTGGTGGAGAAGGCCGGACGGAAAACTCTGCATCTCGTCGGGCTGGCTGGCATGATGATTATCACGTTGCTACTCACCATTTGCCTTGCACTTACGGTAAGTTGATGACACTGGCAGCAGCTAGGTTGTACCTCTTGAGTTTTCAGAAACGGTACACGGAATATTGAACCGATGACAAGTTTAACCACAGGTTTAACTCGCTTTGAGTTTTGACAGTGGTAAAGTTTTCCAGTGTATGCGCGTACCCATTGGGGGACAGTTAAAGTTGGGAACGCTCTGCAAAGGTTGAATGTGCACTTTGCAATAAACGGTTTACTTATTTTCTATAACAAACAGGAAAAAAAATAATTAAGAAAAACAAACTTCGATATTTGGGGGAAGATTCAAGTGAGACAAATTTCGACTGCTTTTTCCTCAAACTATTTACTTTCCGACCATGTACCATGTAAGAAAAGTATTTCAATAATAGAAAAATTCGACTTCGAGATTTTGGTGTATTTACACGTTTTGAGGTCTGCTGAATTCATTTATGCTATTTTTACGAGATGTGTGTGTGTGTTTGTGAGTGAACACGATATCTCCTAAACGATGCATTCGATTGAGCTCAAATTTGGTATATATCTATATATAAAGGAAGATGTCCTGAATGACTGACGATCATCGCCCAGACAAATCTTCTGGAGATACAGACATGAAATTTTAGGAGCTTAGTCTTTTGTGCCAAAGGTGCCATTTAAGAAGCGATTTTTAAAGATTCCTACGCAGACAGGGGTGGGGGGCCGAAACTTTCTTTTCACGTTTCCCTTCATATCTCTCTAAGGCAAAAAAGAGATAGTTCCATTTTAAAGTAAGAATTTTACAGCTAACAGAAATACCTAAAATTAAATTTCAAGATTTTTTAGAATTCTCACCCAAAGAAGGGTAAACAGCCAAAAAGTTCTACGTTCTTTTCACATTTCCCTTCATATCTCGGAAGGAAAAGGAGATAGTCGCAAAGTTTTTGCTTTAAAATGTGACAAACAGAAATATCTAAAAATCATTTTCAGGGTTTTTTAGAATTCGAACTTGAACTGGTTAAGGGGCCAACTTCAAGGAGGCACGGATTCAAGGAAACTGATTTCAATGATCTTTGGCATAAAGGAAATATACTATTTGAACATACTACGTGCAAAATACTAAGACACAATACACAAATACAGTCGAGAAAAATTAATATTTATTTTCGAACCACTTCACCAAAGGTTTAAATGTAAGTTATACGCGAAAAAGTTGAGCACAGTGGCGTAATCGGTAAGGCTCTGCACTTTCACTCTGGCATTGCGGGTTCGAACCTCGTCCTACGCAAAAATTTTTCGGCTCTTTAATACACCGATACTGGTAATTAATTCATTTTTTAGTCAAATAAATATTTATTTTTTTTCATTTATTCATTTATTTATCGTTTATTTTTTTTTACTACCTTATTGATTTTTTATAATTTAAATTTTATTTCTATACCTATAAAATCTTTACTTTGGAATCAGAATTTTACATATTCAAAATTATTCACTTTTAACGCTCACAAAACTAAATATTTATTTAAGGTACATTTCTTTATGGCACAATCGAAGGACAGGCTTTTTTTCCCCTAATTTTCACCCGTTCGTGATACCACAGCGACAGCATTATTTCTTTTAATCGTCTGTCATCTGTTGATGGGTTGTCAACTTTAAATATCAGATTATATTCTCAAAGTCTAATATTTTTGTGATTTTAAAATTTCGAATAGACGTATTTAAGCAGTGAAATTTGTTTTGAACGTATTACAGCTAAAAATATGTCATGAAGCGAATTCCTATTGTGAAGAAAAAAATGAAAATTCTATATATAGTGTTGTTTCGAAGCAGTGACTAAAAGATTGAGGAGCGTATTACGAGAGTTAACTTCTCAAAATTAATTTAATTGCGTCGACAGCTGTTCTGGTGCACTGTCTGAAGAAGCAATGATGATAGACACAAAATTGTATAATAATACATTGGATTTCTTGAGTAAAAAAAAAAAATTAACTGATGAAGAATTGATCTGTACTCAAGAAGAGTGTACAGAAGAAAATTTGGACTATGTACCAGATGGGATTGATATAGTATAGTTATAATTGATTATAGTTATATTTAAATAATTATAACTATAACCAATTGTAAAAATGTAGTTTGAATAGTAGAATGTACAATAGTAAAATAAAAAAAAGGACTATCAGTAGCTTTTCATTACAACAATAAGAACTTGCTTAGCTTGATGACATATGTTTAACTGTAATGCAATTCTTCAAAATTTCAATAAATTTCACTGCTTAATAGGTCTATTCGAAGTTTTAACAACATCTGATATTTTAAATTTGACAATCCATCAACAGATGCCAGACGATTAAAAGCAATAATGCTGTTGCTGTGGCATCACGAAGGGTGAAAATTAGAAAAAAAGTCTGTCCTACGATTGTGAGAAAGAAAAAAAAAGTACCTTAAATAAATATTGAGTTTTTCTTTCGAGTATTGAATTATTGAATTCAATACTCGTGAAAAGTGAATTATTTTGGATGTGTAAAATTATGATTCCAAAGTAAAGATTTCACAAGTAGAAATAAAATTTAAATAACAATAAATCAATAAGTAGGTAGTAAAAAAATTGATGAATAAATGAAAAAGTAAGTAAATACTTACTTTACTAAAGAATGAATTAATTACCAGTATTGGTAAATAAAATAGCGGAAAGAAATATTTGCGCATGAGGTTCGAACCCTCAAAGCTAGAGTGGAAGTCCAGAGCCTTAAAGATTAAGCCACGGCGCTCAACTTACTTTGCTTGTAATTTACATTTAAAGTTTCGGTGAAGTAGTTCGAAAATAAATATTAATTTTTCTAGGCTGTATTTGAGTATATCGTCTTATACGCGCAGTATATACACATGGTATAACCACCACTATGTCAAAGATAATTGAAATCCTTTTCCCTGAATCCGTGCCTCCTCCTTGTTGGCGGAAAAAAGAGATAGTCTAAAATTCTTCCAAAAAAATGTACTGAACAGAAATGCCTTAAAATCATTTTCAGGATTTTTTAGAATTTGCATCAAAACGTTGATAAGAGGGCCAACCGCTTTTTTTCAAATTTGCCATCATATCGCAAAGTGAAATAGAGATAGCCATAAAACTCTTGCTTTAAAATGTAGTGAGCAGGAGTGCCTTAAAGTTATTTTCAGGGTTTTTTTATCAGGTTGTAACGAAAGTTTTCCGCCAGATTTGCATGGGTCAGCTCATGAGGTACCGAGCGATTGACCTTATATATCAAGTATATGCGATGCTTAGCGCGACTAATGGACATGGCACTAAAGTCTAACTCTTTTAACTAGCTCTCGAGTGGATGAACATTTTATCTCCTTCCACAAATTCTCGTTGGGGGCCTCATCAGCATCAGTAAGCTGGCCAGAGCGCCCTGCTTCTTAAATGTCCTAGTCCTCGTTTTTGAACTTTTGGTACCAAATCTTCACAGTGTCGTATGATACAACAGTTGTACCTTAAGCTGTACACATGATTATGTGTCATTCTGTAGCTGACTTTTTGCAACAGAACTGAGAGTAAATGATGGTTCAATCTGGTAGTGTGATAGTTCCATTTCAGACACCTTTTACTTAATCTAACGATATTGTTTTACAGATTTCACAACACAGTGCTCTAAAACAAGTCTTTTTTTTTTTTCAAATAACAAAAATCGTTTAACAAAATATTGGCAAAGACACCAACGTGAACTGTTTGTGCAGACAATACTTGCAGTGGCGGAAAACTTTCGTTACAACCTAATAGTTTCAGTGTCCAATCTGGTGTAAGGGCCCAAAACATTGTTTTCATATTTGTCTTTATATTTCGAAGGAAAATGAAGATAGCCTTAAAAATCTTGCATTAAAATGCAACGAACACAAATTCATAAAAATCTTTTTCGAAATTTTGTAAAAATCGACCTCAATAGTGGGTAGTTTTTTTTTTTTTTTAAAAAGGTGTTTTTCACGTTTTTTTTTAGCTCTTGAGTGCTGCTAATTTCAGACAGTATTTTTGTCTACCTGGTTGAAAGGGGATTCACTTTTGAAGGGTTGTCAGATTAAATGTGAGAGTCGTCGAGGTTGGCATTTTTGGGGATTTATCGCCAATTTGGCATAAAAAAAATAAGTACTCAAAACTGGACCCAGCTTGGCGATATTTTCCATATTTGTCAAGAAATTGCCTAACTCTACTGTTTATTTAATTGGAATGTTGTTGTCTATATTTGTGTAAATAAAGGTGAAGTGTAGTTAGAATATGCCTCGAAAGGATTTTAAAACAGTTTTAGAATTCGATTTTAATATAGATTTCAGTTTTGAAGAAGTGTTTTATGGAACAAGAAAGGCAAATACGGCAAACTCGCGGATTATGATGTGCATTCCAAAAAGTATTTAAAAATATGTAGTACAGTTAGAATATACCTAACAAACATTGTAAGACAGTTTTTGTAGGGAATTAAACTTATTATCAAAATTCGTTTAATATTTATTTTGTATTTGTTGGTTTGACAATATCCATTCCGTGCAAAGAACGGTTACTTCAGATAGTATGTTATAAATCACGATCGCAAGACCAATATTGATTTTGGTGTGTATAGGACTTACATAGTTTTTTTACAGAGCTAAGAAAAAGATCTTTTACATAATGGCCTATAGGAGGAAATTCTTGAAAGTGCGCTAATTTTTAGACGGAGCATTGGATTGAGCTCAAATTTCGTTTATATATCTTAATAGACCACCGTCGCAAGACCGATACTGATTTTGGTATACATAGGATTTAGTTTTTGGTATACATAGGATTCTTTTACATGATGGCCAATGGACAGATATTCTTGAAAGTGCGCTAGCGTTTAAACGGTGCATTCGGTTGCGCACAAATTGGACGTGTCTAAAAGTCACGGTCACATGATATGCATTACAGTTCACAGTTTGTTCACGGGATTGCAAAAAATAATTCTTATACATTACGGCCTGTAGACGCAAATCATTTAAAATGAGCTAGTGTCTGAATGGTGTATTCGAAGAAAGTTCAAATTGGGTATGTATATTATAGGTCACCGGAAACTCCTGAAAGTGCGCTAGTGTCTAGGGTGCATTCGATGGAGGTCAAATTGGGTATATTGTAGGTCACGGTCTCATGAACAGCATAGATTTTTGTGTCTGTAGAGCTGACAGTTTGTTCACAGGCTTGCAGAAAGTAATTATTATATATTACGGCCTAAGGACGCAAATTATTTAAAGATGAGCTAGTGTCTAAATGATGCATTCGGTTGACAACGAATTAGGGACACATAGTGTAGGTCACTGTCTTACACACTGCATAAATTTTAGCGTGAGTGTAAGCCCAACAGTTTTTTACTGGGCCACAAAGTATTCTTATACATTGCGGCCTATACACTCAAATTATTTTAAGTACACTAGTGCCTGAGTACTAGATCCGATTCAGTTGAATAAAATTTACTTATATGCTTGGTAAATATCAAATGTTCGGAATGTTGAGTGGAGTCACTACAGGCTTTTTTTTATTTGCATGTCGTTAGCATAAGTAGCATAAATTCACTGGATAAATAACGGAAAGGTTGGGAATTCCTTTATTCTTAACCTACTATTGAAGACCGCTTGTACATGCTTGCAAAATTCATTAATTCCGGAAGCGTTCCCCGACTGTTTTAAGAAATTCTGAGTCTAGCAAAATTCAAAACCTCCCATCTTTTAAAAGAAATTTTAGAGGGAATCTCCGGAAAGGTATAGGTAGACTAGTTTACGAACTTAGCAACGTGATCTGCCTGACCTTTGGCAAATAAGCGCTAAATATTTCATTTGCATTTGAGATTTTTTAAATAATCTTTTTCCAATGAAGTATATTACGCTTTTGCAATTGCTGTGTTAAAATACAAATTCGAATATATTGTTTCCCATAAAACGTTTTGAGAAGATACAACGCTTATTTTGTTCCTTGAAAAATCAACATCTGTTAAAAGTAAAATTGGTACTTACGTATTAACTGTATGTTTTAATTACATTTGTCTTTAATTCTATTTATATTTTCTTCCAGCCTCGAGCACCTTGGCTATCTTACATAAGCATTCTTTGCATCATTGGATTCATCATTATGTTTGCCAGTGGTCCAGGTAAATTTCAAATAAGGTCAAACATTCAATTTTCTTCTTTTTTTAATTCCTGTCAAGCGAATAACTTACACATATTTCTATCGTAGGCTCTATACCCTGGTTCCTTGTAACAGAGCTCTTTGGTCAGGGTCCGCGTCCAATTGCAACCAGTATCGCTGTTTCTGTGAATTGGATGGCTAATTTTATTGTTAGCCTTGGCTTTTTGCCTATAACAGTAAGTAGCTCATTTAATGTAGTATTGTGCGCCAGTTTCAGATGCTTAATTATACTAGACACTAGCCGGTTACTCTCCCTACCTTAGGATTTTGCCGTGAAGTAATATTAAATAGGGGTTAGGAGCATGGACATGTTCAAAAATATTGGGAAAAATAGACCTTTTTTGTAGTAAATTTGATTTTGAAATACGAAGTGATTTTCAGATTAAATCAACGGTTTGACTATAGTAAAGTTAACTATTTACCAAGAACATAATATGGATATGTTACGCTAGGCCTAATCGAACCAGTTTGCATAGATTTAGAATCTAGACCAGTGATTCGTAAAGTGGTCGATACGGACCCCCAGGGTCCACTCCAACTTGCAAGATGGCTACGCTAACAACAGAATAAAAATGGGGTTCCATAAGATATAAAAAGTGGTCCACGAAACAAATTTTGTTCCGGGCATAGAAAATCCGTTAATATGCATTGAAGATATTTGAATTATTTTCTTTTCTTTTTTTCACACTAGAATAAGTCCTACTATAAGATTTCAAAAGCACGTTTAAAGTTAAATTTTTAACGTTCGTTTTTAATAAAGCGTTCCAAAACGACTCTGCCAATGTTAAATTCACCTTACAGTTGTCTCTGTCTGATACATTTCGCACTTGCTGCTTGATATTTCCATAATTTTGCTTTTACCTAAGTGTTTTGGAGGGTCTTGTGGAAATTTATGCCTCTATTCTCTCACTCTGTTTTGAAACGCTCACATATATTTATTGCAGGACCCGATTGATTTTAGTATATCCCTAGAAGGGGTTCCACGAATAACTAAATAATCGGCAAGTGGTCCACAGGATAAAATGTTTGGAAACACCTGATCTAGACCTTAGCAATTATTACTATCAATCCTATTTTAGATAGTATAAGTAATTATTACGGTATCAAGTGTATGTAGTTCATTTATTCTCGCCCTCACTCACTCTGCACTGGTCGAATAGACCCATAAAGAGTAGAAACAGGGTTAATTTTATCCTAAGTACTCCAAAATGTAGTCACTGTCTTTGGCCACAGGTACTGAATAGTTGCTACAGTTTTTATAAAAGATTTTAGCTTATAAAAACCTATTTTAAAGGGGGGGAAATTTTGGGGGGTGTGGGGAATGTATTACTCAGATATCGGTATTTATTTTAATACATGATACGTTCGTAAAGAAGTCTCGTTTTGAAATAAAAAAAGAACAAGTACAGATACAGCAAAGAAATTTATTGCACAAAAATACCATCCTTACACTATTTTTCGACATAGCTCCCGTGATTTTCCAGGCATTTGCCATAGCGTGGTAGAAGCTTTTGTATCTTTTCGTAGAATGTTGCTATCTGCGTAGTCAACCATGAGGTAACATGTTCTGTCAGCTCGTCATCGCTGTTGGACCTGAAGGAAAGACTTCAGATGCCGAAACAAATGGAAGTTGCCAGGAGCCAGTTCGGGACTCTACGGAGGATGGTCAAAAACGTCCCAGCCAAAGCACTGTTGGAGTCTTTTTGTCACATTTGCAGTATGTGGTCGGGCATTGTCGTAAGTGAAAACAACCCCTTTTGTGAGCGTTCCTCGGCGCTTATTCTGTATCGCGCGGCGCAGTTTCATGGTAGAATACACAGGTGGCAACATTCTACGAAGAGGGTATACGAAAACTTGTAAACACGCTATGACAAATGCCTTGAAAATCACTTGAGCTATTTCTAAAAAATAGTGTAAGGGTGGTAGATTTTCGTGCAATAAATTTCTTTGCTGTATCTGTACTTGTTCTTTTTCTTATTTCAAAACGAAACTTACTTTACGAACGTACCACGTAGAATAAACAATAAATTTCTATAAATGTTCAAATTATGGTGTTTAATTGCTTTCATAGGCAACAAATCAGTTCTTCAGAAAATTGGTCATATGCTTTTTTCCGTTAGTTCAAACAGATCATTCGTGACTAATAAATGTATAGCTAAAAACAAGCTTCCTAATGATATATGCAGGGTTTTCTGTTAGTGGACTGACAATTATGGAGAGGTAAAGCATCAAAAGTATTGAGAATTGCATCGCTATGCTGGGGGAAAATTGTCTTTATGTACCTGTTAATAATCACTTTTAAAAAGATAAAGATCTGTTAGTAAAGTTTCCTGCCATGCTAGTGCTAAAGCGTAATCGTTTTTCGTAAAATTCCTGAACTAAAATCAATGATTACGAATCTTATTTCATTTTGAGCAATGCAATTTCCGGAGAATGAGCTCTTTTTTAATTTTCCTAAAACTTAATAAAGGAAAGTTAACTGACACTTCAAAATCTTACCTCTTCCTGAAATCATCTCTTCGCCAGTAAGAAATCTAAAATGATTATTTACTGGTGAAGAGAACGTTTTTGTCTCCCCGTTGTTATGCAGTTATCAAACACCCTGTATATGAAATTCCTATCCATTGAAAAAATATCCAAAAATATTATTGCCTATAAGCAATTATCAAATCTGCAAAACTTCACCTAATTTTATAAATTTGTAACTTAAGTCTCTTGAATAATTTTTTTTCGTAAAATGCATAATATTAAGTGACTCGTAAACCTGCGCCCTCTGATTATGATTCTGGTGAAGACAAATCACTTCTTGTAAAATACAATATTTTTTCATACATTAATTCAAAATTAGAATGCTAACTATTGAGGGTAGCAAGGTTAAAAGACGGTATATGATATAAAATTACAAAATAACGAAGTGGGATTTCTAATGAACTTGGACTAAGTTTGCAGTGTGTTTAACATGACTGTATTCAATAGGTATTTCTCTTTTCAGGATATGATTGGAGAGTACACTTTCCTCATATTCACCATTCTCTTAGCAATGTTTTGGCTGTTCACATACAACGAAGTCCCCGAAACAAAAGGACGAACAATAGAAGAAATAACTGCTGTGTTCCGAGAAAAATCATCCAAATAATTAAAAATGCACTCCAAGGGAAGAATTTTCTAATCGAAGTTCCACGGAAGGAATGGCATCTTTTTGTCCTAACACATACTATATTTTCTACAAACTCAACTGAATTCTAAGCTAGTATCTAAGCTACATTACTTGTGATGCTGTGCAAATTCAGTTTTTACCTGTACATATGAATATTTTCTGCAGTATAATTTTGTTATATATATTATGTTTTTGAAAAATGACATTTTTAGTCTGATGTTTTCACCCGCATTATGTTGTAAATAGTTGTATTTCATCAATTTAAACATTTACAATTAAATATATTTTTCTTTTTACAAGTCTGGAGTTTATTTTTGTAGAAATTTAGTTTGCGAGAGATATTCCCTTTTCAAATACTGCTCATATAGGGTGCCTAATAATTAACCAAAAATTTGAAACTGCAATAACTGTTTACTGCGACTTCATAGTAACGTAATATTTGGTGACGCGACACTACGCTGTTTACAGGTTACGAAACGAGTTTGCAATAATACGAGTTTTCATTTGTGCTGTGACTCTGCACTAGACAGATACGAAAATGTAAGCAGTTTTCAGTAAAAGTTTGCGTTTTTGCAAGCCGTTTGCAGCAGTAAAATGCCGAATTCGACCATCGAACAGAATATTTTCGCTTTCTGCTGAAATTTCGGCCATCACACTGCCAACTATTCGTTCACTTTTGGACAACTTTGATCTTCGGCTTCGCCATATTGTTTCAAGTAATGGGAAGCACTTCGAAAATCTTTTGTGTTAAGTCGGAATAAGTGTACTTATACGTGAAAATATTTTCCTTTCATCTCTTCTCAAACTCTTTTACAGTACAATTCAAACTTTTGGTTAATTACTGTCCACCCTGTAAATGTTATAGTGTGCGAAAAGATAAAAAATACGTTGTGCTTTGATTAAAGTGATTCAAACAATTGATATTAAAATGTAGCAATTAGTAACTGCACCCAAGCAGTTAAAGAATTCATGTATTTCAGGAAAACGTCGAAAAATATCATTAGGAAATAAATTCGATGATTAACCAAGCAATTGAGTTGGATAGCGCCATTACATATGGGAAAAGAGTGCATCAGTTTTACTAGACTATTGGTTCATGTTTGTTGAGTTATAATATTCATCTTAGCTAGTTTTTATAACATTTAATTTTTCTTGAAAATTAACTCTGTTAAAGGGTTTTGCCTTTAAATGATCTTAAAATATGTAATCGTTGGTCACTATAGATGGAAGCCTCATATTTGTAAGATGGATGCACAGTGAAGCTCACAACAAAGTAATCTGGCGGATTATTTTATGTCTTTCCCCGAGGAAGATGACATAGCTGAAGTGCAGGCATCACAAACTGTCAGAAAGCTACCTCAAACAAACTCCAACAGTCGTTGTCAATATGTCTTTTGTTAATAAACTTTGTTTTAGCGGATAACAATATATGATTGCTTTTGATTAAAAACTGATTCTGAAGTATAACTGAAGGATACTTTATTTCTCATTTTCTCCATTAATTATGGTGTAATTTGACTTTAACCTGTATGTACCCATTTTACCCCGAACCACGTAGTAAATACGTGTACACCGGAATATAATAAGTATAGCCCTTTACACAAAAATGGAAAAACTAAGTATGCTAAATTTAGACCTAAGATGTACAATGTTAAGAATATTGAACAAAACCACGATTAAATTTCATAATGTTTCTGCTATAGAGCATTAAAAATAAAGTGCATTTTTATACACATTTTACCTCGGGTGACCGTACTATTTTATTTGCAAACTGAAAGAGAAATGATGATACGTAACTCGCTACATACGTAAATCGCTAAATTATGACAAACCGCCATAAATGTTAAATACGCAAGGAGTTCCATAGCTTCTACATATTTAAATACAAGGTGAATCTAAACTCTTGGGCAAAATTTTAAGGGTTGATAGGGCACACAATGAGGAATCGTAATTACATAGCAATCTGAGGTGAAAAACGCAGTTTTAACTTACCCGGTAATAAGCGCTTTTGGAAAAGCATTGAAGTGTCCTTCTAATTCCTTAACCAAGGTGTAATTCCTGTGTGGACACGGAGATGATTCTATAACGTTCCTTTTCGAGAGAATGCTTTCTCACAGACATCGCAAACATGATTGTTTTCTGTGTGAACACGAAGATGTGTATCTAAGGCTTTTTTCTCAGATATTGCCTTTTTCAAAAACATTAGGTTTGTCCACAATGGGGCATTGAACATGGCAATTGAGACTTATTTTGTGAGAGAATGTTTTATTGCATACATCACACGCATGAGGTTTCTCCTTTATGTGAACACGGAGATGTGTTTTCATACTGCTTTTCTACAGGGTGGCCATAATTAAACTGCAAGTGTTCAAGGGGTGCTGGAGAGAAAACTACCGGGAATATTCCAGTGAAATTTGGTATCTGCACATTTCAGAACATGCGCAAGTCAAATATGCAAAAAAGAAAATCGCCATTTTCACCCGATAGATGGCGATGTACCGCATTTCAAAGCTCACCGATGGCATATACAACTTCCAAAACCGATAGACAGAACATAATGACATTCTAAGAGGCATATAAACAATAAAAACATCATTTACAGTTTATAAAAATTCCATATAATTCGCTTCAGTAATTAAATTTTTACAGTAACATGCAATCAAAAATTCACATAAATTAAGATCACAAATTAAACAATTCATAAAGACGCTTTGGAAAACAATTAAACCATTATTTATTCAATGAAATTATCACATGATGGGCTGAATATGCGAACCACCAGATGCAACCACGTGCTGAAAACGTAAGACAGCGTGTTCGACCGTCGCATTTAAAATCTCTGGTATAACACATCTCACCTGGAACTTTGATGAACTGTAAATGATGTTTTTACTGTTTATATGCCTCTTAGAATGTCATTATGCTCTGTCTATCGGTTTTCGAAGTTGTATATGCCACCAGAGAGCTTTGAAATACGGTACAGCGCCATCTATCGGTTAAAAATGGCGATTTTCTTTTTTTGCATATTTGACTTGCGCATGTTCTGAAACGTGTAGATACCAAATTTTACTGGAATATTCCGGGTAGTTTTCTCTCCAGCACCCCTTGAACACTTGCAGTTTAATTATGGCCACCCTGTACATATATCACACACATAAGGTTTCTCCCCAGTTTTGAGACAAAATTGCGCCTTCAAGGCTTTTTTCTCAGATATGTTCTGGTCAAGCATGTTTTTCACCTGTGTGAAAGCGAATAAGGGTATTTCTTTTGTGAGAAAATGAATTCTTACAAATATCGCGCAACAATGTTTAATTCTGCTGTGCAAAAAATAAAGTGCCTCTTTATGAAATAATGCTGCCTTATATATGTCGCAAATAGACGTTTCTTCTTTAAGTTTTATATCTGAAAAAATGCTTTACGCATGTTAAATGTATAGGGTTTATCTTTCGTGTGGTCATAAAAATGCGTCTTTAACTTTCTTGTGTAAAACTGACACACATTGTACTTACGAGTTCCTTAGTCTGCCATGGTGTAAAAAGCAAGCTTTTAAATTTTATTTTCCGAGATAATTCACTTATGACATTTAATGCTCCCAGCAGGCTCTCTGCAACAGCTTTTCCTACGAATAAAAACAATAATCGCATTTTATTACACGATTTTTATTGAAAAATTCAATCATAAAGAAAGGTTCTTTCAAATCGTATTACTTTTATGGCACTGTTAGATTCAAAGCTTATCCACCGCGACTAGGTGCCACATCGGATAGGGGAAAAAACTGTTTTTAATTGTCCAGAGGACAAAAACTGCATAAAAAGCAAGCATATTTTCGGTTTTGAATTGTCCAGAGCCAAAAACCGCATAAAAAGCACACATATTTTCAGTTTTTAATTGTGAGCCAAAAACCGCATAAAAAGCATCATTCTTTTATGTCTTAAAACAAACACAAAGGCAGACTAACCGCATCCTAATTTTTTCTACTTTTAGCAAATGTGCATTACTGAATTGCATTAACGGTGCAACACTAAAAAAGCAGTCATCCAAAAAACATTCAGTTCACGTGGATACTGAGGAGAGTATTCGGGTACTGCCAGAGAACGCGAAGAGGCCGTAGCGTAGGAACCAAGCGAGGGCTTTGCATCAATAAATTCGTCGACATGAGAGTCAGACTCACTTTGTGAGACAGTGAGACTCGGAACTGGTGCAACGAAAAACATTTTGAACGAAAAGAATTGATCTACTTAATTCAAAACGCTTACAAAGTATAAAAAATGTAGTTTCAAGCACAGAAATGAAACAGTTATAGAAAATAATGAGGGAATCCAAGCATCAATTTCAAGAGCTTATATAGAAATGATTTATGTTGTTTATTGTTGCAAATTTTATCATCGACAACAATACGTCCCCACTGTAGCTTTGAAACAGTAACTTGGTGGTGTTTACAACAATGTAGTTAAGTATCAAATGCCGTTTTGTTGTGTTCATTTGTTTATAGAAATTTTTGCGTTATGTTGCGATGCGTAAAAGCATGCCTTTGGGGATACTTTTCTAGGCACTGACCCAGGTACACAGTCATCTCTCAAACTACAATGCCATTGAGCCACATAAGCGTACATTTTTTAGAGAATCAAATCAATAGTCAATCTACTGGTGACAATTTCTACGTGCTGTGGCGCAGTGGTCTGGTCCATAATGTTCATATTGCTTTCGAGTTAGCGTGAGCTCAGCTTGGGTATTTGCCACCCTTTGCTCAGATAAACTATTTGGCAGTGTTGAATACAGCACTAGCACTTTCTTGCGAAAGAACAATATGAATCACTGTTCTTTTTCAGCTTGAAAGGGATTATTGATTATACGCACGCGGAAGTCACTAAGGAATGAAAAGTCACCATGGGTAGCAAATATCCTGTTCTTCACCTGAATACAGCAATGTCAGGCAAATACCCAGAATACACCAATGGACCGCAGTAAATCATATAGGCCCATGACATCTGTTCCATTGGCCCGCCAACCCCGTTGCCCTGCGAAAAACACGTGTCTGCATCCACCAATTCAACTTTGAAGAAAATCTAATGTGGACGCCAGGAGCTCCATTTTCGCACATAAACTTCATACAAGGAAGAATGGTGATTTTAAATTTCGGTATGCAGATTTGGCTGAAAAAAATCGATTTTGAGTATCTCTAAATTTACTTTGAGAAGTTTTTAAGAGACGTCTCAACGTACACATGTATGTATGTGTGTTGTATACATGCATGTACAATCTATTTTGGCCAACCAGCAAATCCATTTTGACTAGTTTTTTCTTGACGTTTACGTACGTACACATGTATGTACGCAACTCGCAATTTTCCTAAACTCATATAACGTTCAAATTTTATATTTAGGATTGCTGTAACATCTAGCTGCGGATCTCTCTTTTTGGCTTCAAACGGAAGGATAATTTATTGACAAAGCTACCCAAAAGAATTTCGATATATTAAAGTCTATGGACATCTTCAATATATTATAGTAAGAGTCAGCCATTTTTTGGGCCATGCCCGAAATATCTCCAACTGCCATCGGTCCAGGCGAGTTTGGCTGAAATATCGCCCAATTTGGTTTAAGAAATTACTACGTGTTTAGTAAATCTCTAAAACTTGTAACCGTAAAATGTTGAGATTTTGTATTTACACCTAATTTAACATCTGATTGTGTGAATCTTTTTTTTATTGCAATCGACTCGGTAATTCGTTTACAAGGTCATCCAAAAGATTACTGCACTAAGATCTATGGATACCTACCATTTATTAAAGAGTCTGATCAATTACTATTTCGGCTGTGGCCAAAATCTTGCAAACTATCCCAAGCTTTGCAGCTTTTGGAAAAATTACAAAAGTGTACCTTTCAAATCGAACCCTATTTAACGATACCTCAAATATTTGGCTAGAAATCTTAGTATTATTACAGTAATGTTTCTTTTTCAAATGAAATGAGTTTAGATGAAGTGCATCGAAAATATTTATGATTTAATAGACGAGCAAGAAAGTCGTGTGGTGTCCACATCTTATTTCTTCTTATTTTGGAATACAGCCGCTCAGCAGACTCTGAAAAAAAGCAACGAATCCTTAAGTCGAAAGATTAAATCTCGAAAGAAATGAATCCCAAGCCGACAATAACACGAACGAATCGAAATCTCGGTTTTAAGGGCTTATAATTTCTAGCAAAAAAAAAGAGTCGGAGCTCTAAAATTCCTCAGGGCTTATGCTCATACTTGAGCAGCGTGCTGTAAACTCCCGCGGCACTTGCAACTGTGGGGTCGGTAGCATATTCAATAAAAAATAATGATAATTCAAAGATTTTTCCCATACAATTGTATTTGTTATATTTTTATTATTTCACAGAACAGGGAAATGAAATGAAATCGTCTGAAATTACCCTAAAGAAATATTAACAATAAACAGTAGGAGACCCGAAATCTGTTGGTCTCAGGACTCTCAGGATAATTTCGGATGGGCAGACTCATCAGGACGGTTTGAGGCGAAAAAAGCACTGAGGCCCTACCACGATGTTAGCGGAGAGTATCAGTCACGGATAATTCTCACTCATGGATAGTCAAATTCTTCGGATAAATAGCCGTGACCCTCAATTTGCTGTTACCAAAAGCATAGCGTGTGAAAGAAGTGAGAATTTTTTAACTTGTTGGGTCAGAGTCGGCACTGGGACCGATCAACCAATCAAAAGAAACTGCTTTCTCCCCTCTTTTCTTAAACGAAAGCATTGTCATCAGAATTTCCGTTGGGTTGGGGGCATCCATCAAGAAAGGGGTGTTCTTTTTGACATGGATGGTCAGCCGTGGCAGGGAAAGGGGTCCTTTTGTGGGAGTTCTTAACACTCTACAATACACACAATGAAAGCCCATCCATTATTTACTCTCCGCTATCGGAATGCAAGTTCTCGCCTTTATCTGATGTTTCGGTAAAAATTAGCACTATTTCCGATAGTGAATAAGACTTCGGAATAGTACACACGTACCTTTTCTCGGATTGTGACGTCATGAGTCGGAAGGCTTGATTCATCCGGTACGGAAAGCTTTCCGATGTTATCGTGGTGGACCCCTGTTGGGTCTGTCCGCTAAAATCGGTTTGTGTGTGGAAAGGGGGAAAAATTTCGAATTAATGTATACTGGTGGGTTCCGGAGAGAAGTATTCATGAGCTCATCTGGGTTTTGCCTAATATGTAAACACTCAGAAAAAAAAATTACAGGAGCTGAGCACTGGTGAAAAATCCTGTGCAGATTCAGCTCTGGTTCCGTTCCTAGAAGAACGAATCCCACAAATCTTCTAAACCCTTTGACGAAAAAATTGAGTCCAATGTCGAAAAAGTGCAACCGGTTCCATCGCACCATTTAACTACCAGCAAGATGGCGGCCGATCGAATCGCCCAGTGCGTGACACAGAGCTCAAGAACATCTTTCGCACATCCGGCTGTGCGGCAACGCACAGCACCGGGCGTTTCGATAGACCGTTATCTTGCTGGTAGTAAAATCGTGCGACGGCAACGGCAGCAGCTTTTCGACATTGGGCTGTCTATCTAGATATCCTCCTTGAGTATTTAATTGAAATCAAATTAATTCTTCGGGAATCAAAACAGCCAAACTATTACATTACGTCTTCAAAGCGGGGACACCGCGCCTTAGTCTAGAAATTTACGAGAAAAGAATTGATGTACTAACATAAACAGTTATTTATATTAGGTTCTATTTAAAATCAGAGCCCGATTATCACACAGGCAAAGGGGAAACAGCACAGGGCCCCTCAAAAAAAAAAAAAAAAAAAAAAAGGTTGGAGGCAAACATTCCGATTATTTAGATTAGAAATTCATATATACTGAAATAATAATGGGAAAAAAAATAATTTTCCCCTGCAATACCTGTTACACAGTGTTGAGTGGAACATATCCACTGTGTAAAACGTAAATCTCCTGTGTACTCACGTTATACTGGCTGATTGTGCTTGTGAATTTTGTACATCTGATTGTTCGGCGAAGTTCTAGAAGCAATAAAGTTCGCGTTCCATCCTGACAAGTGTACACCGACTGGACTTTAGAACGACGAACCCAGGAACAAGTTTTCTGCAACAGTGATGATAACGATCCGCTTAGTACAAAAACGCTCACAAATGATTTATTTCTCTCACAAAATAAAACACTTCCACGGGCATAAATTAAGTGGAAACTTACGAGGGAAATCATAAACAGTCCCTCAAGACTCAGCAATGAAGAATTTACGCAGAGCACTTTAAAACAGGGCTTTTTAAAACAGCGAAAATACCGCTTCTATAGCCTCAATACAAAACCTTAAGCGTCCACGAGCATTTGCTCTCTGAAAAAGCTGAAGCAAGACTGACTGAACTGGGCAAACAGAGTTGCTTTTATAGATTACGACCAACACTGGGAAAGCTTCCAGAAATAACTATCCGCTGAATGTTGTAGAACAAACGTTATTTCGATTTCGTAATATAAGAGTGATATTAAGCTATTATGTATGTTAATGCAAGAAAACTAAATCTCCATTGGAAAAATTGCGCCAAATGTCCAAAATGTAGCCAGGCTTGGCGACTTTTTTGCAAAATATTGCCAAATTTGGTGCCAAAATTAAGTCCCTCAAAAGTGATGTTAACGAAGGCCTACGACCCATATTTCTCGAGATTTCTAGAAACGCTATGTTAATCATTGGGGAAAATCCAAAACTCCATATCTCGCGTTCTAGTTAACCAATTTTGATGCAACAAAATGCAGAATTTAACTATTTGATGCGTACAATACGAATTTTAAACTATTTTACACCCCAGAACAGCGGGTTGCCCGAAAATTCGTAACAGTATAGTGCAGGAGAAGACATTGCCTATAGCTGCTTGCTGGGATTTGTAGCACCCAAACTAACATAAGTTTCAAACATTGGAAATCTAGTAACTTGCAGCGATTCTAGCGGTTATAGAATAAAACATTTCACGCGCTGACTGCTAAATAGTTTTACGTTTTTAATTTCTCAACCCAGAATGTGAACGAGATTATAAACGCGAGCACTAAATTTTACCTATTATTATTATTGTTATTATTGTTATTAGCACCAGAGTGCTATTAATTTCAACCTTGCTTTTTGTGTAGACACTATTTTGGTACAATTAGCGAGTCGAGTCACTTTTCAAATATGTTTGCCAAGATAACGTGGAGGGGGGGGGAGGCGTTAATAAAATGTTGAAAGTCGCACAAGGTTTGCAATTTTTGATAAATGATCGCTAAACTGGGTCCCAAAACGCGACAATTTATTATAAATATATTTTGAGTATAGTTAGAAAACGCCTGGCAAATATTGTAAAATAGTTTTAGTAGGCGATTTAAATATAGATTTTAATTCCGAAGAAGTGTTTTATACAACAGTGAAGACAAATACGGCACACATCATAGATTATGATACACTTTCCAAATGGTATTTATAAAGGTGAAGTGTAGTTTGAGTATGCCTGGCGAAAATTGTTAAACAGTTTTGGTAGGTGATTTTAATATAGATTTCTATTCCGAAGAAATGTTTTATAGAACAAAGAAGGAAAACACGATACACTCATGGATTATGATGCTCATTCCAAACAGTATTTAAAATGTCTCCGAGATATACTTGGAATATGCCTATAGTTCGAATATGTCTGGTGAAGATTTTAAAACAGTATCAGTAGGCGATTTTAAGATGGATTTCGATTCCAAAGATGTGCTTTATGGTTCAAGAAAGAGTTGATTCTATTTTAACGCCCCTACTTCCGCCAACCTAAAAATTCCCTGCACTTTGGCGAGCTTCGAAGTCATGGGTCTCTAGGAGTTATGCACAAATTTCAACGCTCCCTAAACAACTACATGAAAACTAAAGTGAGCAAATTAGTGATAAACGCACTAGTTAAGGAATTTGAAGACACTTAATTATTAAAACTACATTAATTGGCAACCCAAAATAAATAAAAATGTAACGGAATGCTGTATTTACAGGTTGTTCCAAATCGCCATTTTAATTCTAAATGACAATTGCCACATAAATACAAAAAATTGTCATGGTTGCTGTATATGTTTAATGATCGCCACCTTGGCGAGAGTTGGGGCGTTAAAGCAGAAATCAACCCAAGAAAGACAAACATGGCACACTCATGGATTATGATGCACATTCGAAACAATATTTAAAACGGTGAAGTATAGTTGTAATATACTTGGCGAAGATTGTAAAATAGTTTTAGTAGGCAATTTCAAGATAAATTTCTATTCCAAAGATGGGTTTTATGAAACAAGGAAGAAAAATACTGCTCACTCATGAATAATGATACACTTTCCAACCTTATGGAATAAGGAAGAAAATAGGGACGATGCAAAAATTATGATACGCTTTTAATATATTGCACTTTGGTGCGTATTTAAAATCTGAAAGGGTTTCAGATTTTCTTCATTTTTTATTATTATTATTTTTTTTTTTTTTTACTTTTGCCAACATGGCTGGATTAGTAACAAATGAATCCAAAAAAGGGAAAAAAATGCTTCTTGAGATGATTAAAATATTGAGTTTATATTTGTTAATGAGTGCGTTTATTGTGGCTGACGAAAAAGAACTTTTTGTTTGCTAAGGTGTAATGTTACGAATTTTCATTTTATTCTGCTTTCCAGAGGTTAAAAATAGTGTAAAATGCGTATTCAGCGTGTCAAGTCATGAAATTTTGCATTTTGTTGCATTAAAATCGTTTAACTAGAACGCGAGTTATGGAGTTTTGTGTGTTTCCATCGGTTAACATAGGGTTTTCTAGAAATCTCGAGAAATATTTGTGTTAAGGGTTAGTTGATCTCACTTTTGGGGATTTATTTTTAAAACCAAATTTGGAGATATTTCGCCAAAAAGAGGCCAAGATTATCGGCATTTCGGACATTTAGTGCGATTTTACCAATGGGGCCTGTAATATTCGTTTTCCTGCATTAGAATTATGCTATAGCCTAGTCTTACACATTAACAATTCCATGACGTAATCAGATCTCCCGCCTTATGGACCTTCTTCGAGAAGTTTCGCTTAAATTCTGCGACATCTATAAATAGGAGGCAGAGAGACCGAAGAGTTAGTAGTTATCGAATGCGCGTTGAGTTCGCATTACTCTGGGAATTGCACTATTAGAAGCAATATTTTGTTTATTTTTAAAAGCTCGTTTTTAAGTAAGTGCTGCGTGTAAATTCTTCATGGCTGAGTCGCGAGGAACTGTTTGCGATTTCCCTCATAAGTTTCCACTGAATTTTTGCCTGTGGAAGGGTCCTATTTTGTGTAAGAAATACAGCATCTGTGAAAGCTTCTCCACTGAGCGGACTGTTATAAACACGTTACTGGCCGTTAGTGCCTGTGAATTTTGTACAGCTGATAGTTCGATGAAGTTCTAGAAGCAATAAAATTTGTGTTCCATCCTGACAAATGGACTTTTTACTAGAACTTTTTACACATGCTGGACTTTAGAACGACGAACTCAGTTATCAAGCAGAGTTTTTGACGCAATAGAATCACCAGAAAATGGCTTTACTGAGCAGGCGCGTAGCCAGGAAAATTTTTCGGGTGGGGGGGGGGATATGCGCCTGGAAAATTTTTCGGGGAAGGATATGAACTTATATGTGTATAAATAGACGGAATATCATCACTAATCCAAAAATTTCGGGGGGGGATATATTCCGATATCCCCCCACTGGCTACGCCCCTGTTACTGAGTTCGCCCCCTCCGCCCCGAGAAAAAAAAATGTAAAAGATCCTATTTTACTTCCACAAAATGGATGCATATGTCAATCTCCGAACTAACCGCCCCCCCCCCCCGACAAACTTGCTTTAATCCGCCACTGCACGAAATAAATGTAAATACTGTTTGTTTGAGTGTGATCGCGATTATAAATAAACATTTTTGAAATATTGTCTTCTCTTTGTCTACATCAGCAGTTACCGAGTGAGGTGCTGCGCCTAACGGCATTATCCTACTTTCTAAGGGAAGTGTCCCCTCCTAAAGACTGAACTTCGTGATTGTTCTGTTACAAACCGCAAACTTAATGTCAAATCTTTAAATAGCAGCTATTCAATTCAAAATATTTCTTTACTTAAAAATTAGTATAAAATCTGCTAGTTCATATTTTTTCTCCGTTTTTCTTTTAAAAGAGGGCGAAATGAATGTTTCGACATTTTTTAAAATAAAGTTATTTTAAGAATTAAAATTTTATTCTGGCTGAATGAACTTTTCAAGTCAAGAGGTCATTCCTAACCTGTAACTAAATTTTGTTTGAGTCACTGCAGATATTTTAACATTATGCCTGAAGAAAATTTTGCACAATTTTCAAAAAATCTAAAAAAAAAAACAAGCATTTTTAAAAGAGTTTTAAAATGTATTCATTTTTTTCAAGAATTCCGACATTTGTTGAATTAGTCGTTGCTCATCATGTTGCTAAACTTCATTTTATTCTCTTAATCCATTTTTAAGGGATGCGAGAAGAAACATACGATTTCACAAGATCCCCAAATCTATGAAATATTTAAAATAGTTGTGGCATCTTATTTAAATTAACTTGCATCTAATATGATTTGAAATTTCATTCTATTCCATTGCCATTTTTCAGGAATGAAACAAACATTTACTAAATTTTCAAGAAATCCCAAAAATCTATTAAAAAAAAAAAAAAATCAGGACTTTGACCACCATTGATCACCTGAGACGATGATAACTTTTATTTCATTCGTTTCAGTGGCTTATACGTAACCGAGAAATATTTTCACATTTTGAATAAATTTTCTCAAAATCTAATCAAAATTTTTGGAAAATTCGACACCTACAGTTTAAGTTGAGAGACCGCCTATCATGTCTCCAAATTTCATTTCATACGCTTTAGTCGCTAATATGTGATGCGAAACAAACATTTACACATTTTGAAACAATTTTCGCGAAATCTTAAAATCGAACCAAAATTTTTTTTTTAAATTCGATGCTAATAAATAATTTAAGTTGAACAGCTACCTATCATATCACTATATTTCACAATTCGTTTTATAGTCGTTATTATGTGATGCTCGAACAAACATGTACATTGTACACATTTTGAAAGAATTTTCCCAAAATCTGAAAATCTACTCCAAATTAAAAAAAAAAAAAAATCGAAGCCTATAGTTTAAGTTGAGTGATCGCCTATCATGTCACCAAATTTCATTTCATTCGATTTAGCCGTTATTTAAGTGATGCGCGAACAAAGATCACGCAGTCTGAAACGATTTTCGCAAAATCTCAAAATTTAATCAAAACTTTTAAAAAATTGAATGCCTACAGTTTAAGTTGTGTGATCACCTATCATGTGACCCAATATCATTTCATTCACTTTCGCTGTTACAACGTCATGCGTGAATACAAATGTACGCACTTTGAAACAATTTTCGGAAAATCGCAAAATCTAATCAACATTTTAAAATCCACGCCTGTAGTTTAAGTTGAGTGACCACCTATCATGTCACCGAATTTCATTTGCTTCGCTTCAGTCAGTTTTATGTGATGTGCGAACATAAATGTACACAGTTCGAAACAATTCCCCAGTAGCACAACTAGTTCAAAAAACGTTCAAATTACGTTGGAAACACGTTTTATGACGTTAAAAAACGTGTTTGAAGCGTCTTTTGGACTAATTGTGCTACTAGGGTGTTTTTGTAAAATCTCAAAATCTAATAAAAATTTTTGAAAAATTTGAAGCCTATAGTTTAAGTTGAGTAAGCACCTATCATGCCACCTATCATGTTTAATTTCATTCGCTTCAGTCATTTTTACGTGATGCGCGAACAAAAAAGTGTCACGGACAGAATGACAGACAGACAAACTTTTTTTGACTGTCTCACTGGATTCTCAGGTGCTTGAAACGGATAGAAATCGCAAAAATTTTGAATTACAAGTAATGTAGACAAAAGTCTAAATTTATTTATTTAGATTAACACTTGAAAAAAGAAGCTGCCTGCTTTTTTTTTTCTCTCTCATTTCTTTTAAATTGTGAGATTCACGATTTTGCGAAGATTAAAGCCGGATTCATACTGGCCGTACTGCACCGCTAAGACGCCGCGTCACGTGGCGGAGCAACACGGCCCCCACGCAGCGAGCGCCGAGGGTTTGCGCAATATCTGGCAAGAACAGATATTCCGCAGCGACCGCAAAGCTACAGCCAATTACAGAAGACACAACACAGCTACAGCCAATTACAGTGCATTTACTTGCAGCACCGCAAGCTCGCCGCGCGGACAGCCAACGGTCCAAAACGGCGAAACAGTACGGCATGGTTGCGGTGCGGCGCGGCAGGTATGAATCCACCTCAAGAAATTGTACAATCTGCTGGTGAGTTTTATGAACGTGTTCAAAATTTTATATTTCAAGTTCCACGCAGGCAATTTATTTTTAACTTTAACGGCTTAAAAGAAAAACAAAAATGAACGAGTACTTTCGAAGTTTTTCAATTTGTCTTTTCCTAAAGCTCTCATGTTTAAGCGTCTGATGTACTTGGATTTAGCGTTTAGATGCCTCCATCGTCTGGTCTTGAGGTTATATTACTTTAATTTAATTTTTATAAACGTAGCTTGAGTACTTACTATGACATGATGATACGGATAATTGCAAGATGAAATATAAAAGTACGGCCTGGACATCATTTCTTTTTGAAGCGATAAATTATATTATGTGGCAATGACTAGTCATTGTTTACCTTTTGTGTGCTTAGACGAGAAACGGGAAATTTCATTTTTTAATGTTTTATATTTAACTTTTTCCACATTGATTGTCATCTTTGAGTGATTTGCCATATTTAAATGTTGAACTTTGCGAGGCATGATTTGGGCATCACATGAGTATTATGTGGTACTCGCGTATTATCACGGCGGCCATTCTGCCAAACAATTTTTTTGTCAAATGTGCTGGCAAACTGTTGCCAATCTTATTAAAAACCATCCATAATTTCGTATGTCCGGTATTTATCTTGGCAAAAAATCGCTCGTCTTGGCGGACCGCCATAATACGTAAGTATCTTTAATGTTTTATGTATACTGTATCTAGTGCTGTGTACGCTGATTTCCTGGTACAGCCCACTGCTTGGCACGATTTCAAAAATCGGCATTTTGCCACATTTTACCGTCTTCTTTCAAGTAACTGAAATACTATAAATATAGAACAGTAAAACTCGTTAAAATTCTTTTGAACCAGCTAGCTTTGCGCTATTTTCCTGGCAGGGGCCAGCCTCGCCAACCCCTAGCTAGATCCCTGAGCACCATTTTTTCTAATTTTCGGCTTTCTACCGCCTGCGTCTGCTTCCCATCTCCGTCTTTCAAACTGTTGCCTTATTCTTTCTCAGTTTCGACGTTTTGCCATCCTCTATTTTTCTTTAACTTATCGCCCGGGGTGGACCACACCTTCCAAAGTCACTACTTACGTACATTACTTTTTACGTACATTACCTACCTTCGTACGTCATTGTCCAGCGTGATTTTCAAAAGAAAATTACAAGATTTTTAACAGGCGACAGTAAATAATGCCTCCAGTTAATGACGGCAGCCAGGCAGCCGCCACCCAGACAGCACAGCAAACTTGCATCAAACTTGCAGCAAGCTTGATTTATCAAGTCAATAAGCTTGAATTAAGCTTGAAAATTTCAAGCGTGTAAGCTTAATGCATGCTTGAATCAAGTGTTCTAGTTTACACTTGCCCAGCTTGCATTAAGCTTGACATTTCAAGCTTGAAATAGCAAGCTTAATTTCAAGCTTAAAGTATTTTCCTAAATACACGGGGCGCCGGTCGGCGAACTCGCCCCACATATTTTACTTTGCCACGCATTTTCCCCTCTACGCTGAAATTTCAATTTAATTTAATCTGTTTCCATCAAGTGTCCGTAGCTAGAATAGAACCCGGGACCTTTCGGTCTGCAGGCGAGCGCGCTATCCGTTCAGCTACTAAGCCTCGTGCAGCTATGACTAAAGTTTGAAGTGACTAACACGCCGTTTTCTGGCCAGATCGATAAGTGAGCGATAGGTTATTTGTTTTTTTGTTTTTTTTTCATGGGGTGCATCAAAATTAAAATAATGTTATGTGTGATTTAGAGACTCTACTAATAGGGAAATAAACATAATATAAACTTAAGAGCAGCACACGTTTTAAAACTTTCAGTACCGCAACACTCATGAGCAATACTGCTGACCAAAATCGAGACAAACGACTGATTTTGAAATCAATTTCGTATTATAATTGTATTTTATTTTGAAGAATTTCCATATTTGGAAATATAGAATCTTTTTTTTTTTAATTATATGGTGAACCACCCATAAAGTGAAGTATATTAACTAACTAAATTGTGTTAATTATATTAAAATTTATTTTTAGGGCTAATTAATTAGTTAATGGAATTACTAATGTTAATTAGATGTAAATAAAACTAAAACTCCCCTCGTGTTACACTTCACAGAGGCTTATCCCATTCATTCCTTCCTCTTGCGTGTTCTAATGTCCAGGTTTTGTGCGTAATAAACAGAGCCCGATCAAGACAACTGTGGGCCCTGGGCAGAAGAAAAAAATTGGGCCGCTTGCAATACCCCCCCCCCTCTCAAAAAAAAAAAAAAGATTATGATCGGTTCATACTGAAAGTTTGTTAAATATCTTACCCATTCTTAACACAAATTTTTTGTTAAGAATAGGTTTACTTACTTACACAAATTTTGTGTTAAGTAATCTGAAATCAAAGAAACAGATAGTTGAACGTTACTTCGAAATGCTATATGACAGTTGCTAACATGTATGAATACAAACACTTTAGTCATTTTTGTAAATATTTCTTAAAATAACAAATAATTGAAAAATTTTGCTATTTTCCTACATATTGGTATGCTATATCGATATAGATAATTTCGAAGAATTAAAAATAAGTTTAAATTAACTTATACAAATGTAAATTTGAATTATTTTCATTGTTCATACTTTATAATTAAAAAAATTATTTAACTTCTGAATTTTTTTTATCCTTTGTAATTTTATTTTAAAACTACAAAAGTGTAAGATGTAAGATTTTTGGGCCCTAAAATCTGTAGGCCCTGGGCAGTTGCCCCGTTTGCCCTGCCGGTAATATGGCACTGCACTGGTAATAAAATAAAACACATCTTTTACGAACTTTCAGCAAATTTGAGGAACGCTAGACAATTAATGTCCATTCTCTTTCACAGATGGCGCCATCACTGCACACTTTCGAAAGCTAAAATTAAACTAAAGTCAAGCTTGTATTAATACGTCAAATTCAAGGAAATGTCAAGCTTGATTTAACCATATGTGCTGTCTGGGCATGTTACTGGTGAAAGAAAAAATTCATATAAGTTTTCATAGCCGAGGCAAAGAAAAGTGATCGTATAAAAATTCAAAAATGAAAATAACTATTTTAAAGCTACTTGAATTAATGTCTCTCCGATATACAACCATATTTTAAAAAATCCTCTTTTAGTTTCCTTACAATGAATTCAATGATAAGGATTCTGCCGCCCTAGCAAAGAGCGAAAGCAGATAGACCTGGAGAAAGAACAGAAGAGACGCTCCCTTGAACAAATATTTAGACAAGATAAAATGATGTTTCTGACAATGATGACATATTTCATGCAATTCTGAATTAGTATTCAAGCTTTGCGCCTCGGGAAAAAAAAAAATTATAAATCTGCCCATATCAAAGGCACGACTTTTTTCTATGTCCCCCAACTGACAGCAATAAATGATATATAGGGCTATAACGTGTACAAATTCCTACATAAATATAGCGGACTTTCTCAAATTATTGTTAGTACGCTACGTTCCCTTCATGAGCTTTATATTTCCACTAATGGATACTTTTTCGTTTTAATAACCTAATTGGTAACTGGTTTTAATAATTACACCAGTGTTAATGTGCCAAAGTTAGCAACCTGGTGTTTTTAATGTATGGTCATATTATTTACGCGTATTCCTGGTTACAGTTTATATTTACAATGTTCTTGAAAATATGGATAGGCATTGTGAAATTCATGCCTTCTACGTAGATTCTACGTATTTCGCCTATTTTCCTGCTCATATAGAGTGACCTCTCACTTATACGCGTTTCAAGGGACCGATTCAAAATCGCGTATAATTGAGAGCCGCGTATAACTGAAAGGGTCTTATGCACAGCCAGCTGTCGTCAAAAAAGGGTCTCTAGATCTGTGGCACGCGATGAACGTTTCGATCGTCCGCCATCTTGCTGGTAGCTAAGTTGAGCGATGGCAACAGCTGCCCTTTTTACTTACTTGTACGGAGTATAAGGAAGTAATGTGATCCCGTTAAATTTTGGGGGCCAAACTTCGACGAAGAAACCGATTTTGACTACCTCTAAATTTAATTAAAAAAAAATTTTTTCCATGCATCTCATCATAAGCTAGCATGCACGATCATATAAACGCGCCTGCAACTTATTTTGACCAGCGGTGAGTCTATTGTGGCCAGTTTTTCCATGCCGTCTGTACGTACGTACATATGATCTCAAAAAATATTGGTCGTAGAATGTTGAGATTTGATATTTAGGATTATTCTATGATCTAGTTGTGCACCTCCCCTTTTGGTCTCAATCGAATGGATAGTTTATGTACAGGATCGCCCAAAAGATTCGAAATACATTACGCTCTACGGAACGAAATTCATTAAACTCGTATATCTCAAAAACTATTAGGTGTAGTATGTTGAAACTTTATATTTAGGATTGTTGTAACATCTACTTGTGCAGCTCCACTTTCGGTTCCATTCGACTGGATATTTTATCAACAGGACCGCCCAAAAGATTCGAAATACATTATACGCTCTATGGGCCGAAATTCATTAAAGCGTAATTTAGAGGTATTGGGCTATTTCAAACGAATCAGAAGTGATATATGCTGTTAAGAGTTACAAAATGAATTTCTTCATTAAAAAAAGTGTCTTTATCATTTATAGTTCTCCTACAGGAACACTCAAAAGATTTCCAATACATTACGGTCAATGGCAATTTTAGGAGCATTCATCCATTTCAAGCACAATACCGTCCTACCATATAAGTTAGGTAATGGTCCGATCACGGTCACGTGCCTCCCTCAAGAACTATGCCAAAAGTCGCCAAGCTTGGCGACTTTTGGTGTATGTGTGTGCGTATTTAACTCTCAAATCTCAAAATCTATTATGAAATTTCAAGTATAAGATTGTTGTAATATCTAGTTGTGCATCTCGATTTTTGGTTCCAATCTACTGGAGAGTTTATTTACTGGACCACCGAAAAGAATTTCAATACTTTAATGTCGATGAACATCTTCAATATAATGCAACTGTAGACAGTCTTGTTTGGTCCATTCCCAAAATCTCGCCGTCTGACGTCGACCTAGGCGAGTTTTGCCGAAATATCGCCAAATTTGGCGATAGTCAGTCATTGGGTCCATGACCAAAATATCGCCATTTGTCATTGTTCTTGGCGAGTTTTGGCTAAATATCGCTAAATTTGGCGTTAGTTAGTCATTGTTTGGTCCATGCCCAAAACCTCGCCATTTGTCGTCGACTGTGACGAGTTTCGCCGAAATAACGCCAAATTTGATGCCAAAAATTCTTTCGTATTTTGTATAACTCTAAAACTTTAACCCGTAGAATTTTGAACTTTTGTATTTAGAACTATTATAATATGTAACTGTTTTGAATATCTTTTTTTACTGCAATCAGTTGGGTAATTTATTTACAGGGTCAGCCAAATGACTTAAAATACCTTAAGGTGTATGGATGCATTCAATTCATTGAAAGTCTGTGTACAATGACTACTTTGGCTATCCCCAAAATCTCGCAAACTTTCTCAAGCTTGTCGGTTTGGTGAAATATCGCCAAATAAATTGTCAGAAGGAAATCTTTCAAACTGAACTCAGCTTGGCGATAACGAAATATTTGGCTAGAAATAGCTAAACCTTACTATTACTGATATTTTATCTCTTTCAATCAAAATAAGTTTAGCTGAAGTGCTCCTAAAATATTTTTTATTTAATCGACGTGCGAGGAAGTTATGTGTTGTCCACATCAGACATTTTCAGCAAAGGGTTGCGCCTCAAAGGGTTAAAGGCCATGTGTGTATTCGAGGACGACGACGAACCGGAGAAAAGCTCGCCTGTTGACAGGAATTGTGAATTGCGCTGTATATTTTTGCACGTAACTGAGAGATACAATTCAAAGTGGCTCTTATAACAGTCTATGAGCCAGCGACCGCCAGACCTTCGTCATAGTATGAAAGCTGAAAGTTTCTCTGCTCATACCCCCCAACAGAGGTAGGAACAATCGGCCACTATAAAGTTTGGATGATCGTGGCTTTGGCAGGTAACAGGTGGCAAAGGTGTATAAAATTGCAGAAAATTTTCGTCATTCCATAAAGCTTGATTTTTTTTATATGTTCTTCATAGCAGTACTAGAAATCACTTTATCCCTTGCCAGACACTTTTCCATCGTGGGAAACCCCTGCCAGACAACCTCAAAGTCGTGGAAAACGTAATTCTATTACGAGCGCGCTGCAGCATCGTAAGAAAGTTCAGAAGTAGCAGTATAAAATGTGTTTGGTACTTTGTGATAGCTTGGCGTACTTCGTCGCGGGCGTTTACGAACACAACAGTTTTCCATGACTCCCGTTGACTTTGAGATTGTCTGGTGGGGGTTTCCCACGATGGAAAAGTGTCTGGCAAGGGATAAAGTGATTTCTAGTATTGCGAAGAAGAACATATAAAAAAAAATGAAGCTTTATGAAATGACGAAAATATTCTGCAATTTTATACACCTTTGCCACCTGCTACCTGCCAAAGCCACGGTCATCCAAACTTTAGAGTGGCCGATTGTTCCTGCCTCTGTTGGGAGGTATGCGCACAGAAAGTTTCAGCTTTTATACTATGACGAAGGTCTGGCGGCCGCGGGCTCTTGCTCTATAAGTGTAGCATTCACACCTGTATCATTCTTTTTCTATTCCTCGATACGGGACCTTCCGAAATTCGCGTATAAAACAGAGACGCTATAAATATAGGGCGCTGAAGGGAGAGGTCACTGTATATTGTTATAGTTAACAAAATGATTTGCTAACATCTGCCAAGGATAGCAACTTCGTGTGTACTTTTTATGTTTATTTTATTACTTCGTTTATTTAATGGCAACAGGTGCAAAAAATTTAACTTAGCAGAGTTGGCGACGAGTGATGGTAGCAGAAAAGTACCCGCTAATGTTTACATCTAATTAGCATTCACAATGTAGAGATATCGTCGATTTTGGTACCGCATACGTTAGTGTAACGTTTAAATAGATTATGTTTACTTCATTACTTCGTTTATTTAATGGCAACAGGTACAAATAAATGAACTTGACCGAATCGTATTCATAAGTATGTTGACGATGAATGATGTTATCATTTATCATGAAGTAAAAGCGAAAATGCACCCGCTAATGTTTACATTTAATTGTTGCCATTCCCAGGGTAGAAGTATCGTCGATTTTGGTGCCGCATACGTTAGTGTATCATATAATAAGAAGATACGAAGAATTAAAATACGTTGAACACATAAATGGGTTGATTCCTACTTTAGCCCCCCACTCTCGCCAACCTAAAAATTCGCCGCAATCGCTTCGCTGTCGTGTGTCTCTAGTAGTTATGCATATGGATCAACGCTCTTAAAGGAACTAGGTGAAATAAGGGGTTAGCGATAAACGTACCAGTTAAGGAATTTGAAGACTCTTAATTACTTAAAACAGATTAACTGGCAATCGAAATAATTAAATAAACAAATAAGTAATGCTGTACTTATATTTGTTCCAAACCGCCATCATTAAGTTACGGTTGCCACATAAATACAAAAAATCTTCATGGTAACTACATTATGTATAGTTCTCCCACCTTGGCGAGAGTGTGTGTGTGGGGGGGGGAGATTAAAGTAGGAATCAACATAGACAAGGAAAGGAATTTTACATACATGACTTCTTATTTCTAAGCCGTTGCATCAATAGCGGATGATCTTAAGGGTTACTACATGAACACAAAGATTGCCACACTTATCACTTAACGGTACTTGTAGATTATAACAGTCACTGGCCTTGCTTGCCGGATTATGTCAAGATCGCAGCTATACTTGAGGACTGCAGACATCTATATGAATGTTTCCGCGAGATTTCACCACCGCCATCTTGGCGATTGAATTTTAGTGGCCGCTAGCGGCCCCTAGTAATTAAAATAATAAATATGTTATGTAAACATGATCTGGCAAAAAGACTATATAATCGCCGAATTATGCAAGAATATGCAAATGAATATGAATTCTAACTATTCTAACTAATATTATAAATGCGAAAGTGAGTTTGTTTGTTTGTTTGTTTGTTTGTTTATGACGCTTTGACGCCTAAACCGCTGAATCGATTAGGATGCATTTTGGTTTAGATATAGAGGGGACCCTGGAGTTGGTTATAGGCTAATTAGAATATTAGACTTTTAATTACTTTTTTAATTATTAATTAAAAACCGTTTTTACATTGCCATGGTTGGCGAGTTTCGCCCGTATCAAATGATTCATGTTTTGAGCTAACAAGAATGCTATTACTTCAATAAATAAGCGCGCGTGCATCTGAAAAGCATTAAATACCACGGAAATTAAGCCAGTTTTATGCTAAATCTATCTATCTGTAATTAATAAAATGAATGATCTCCCAGACAAAATCTCCCCCCCCCCCCCCACAGAAAGCAAAAAGAATATTCTCCAGACAAATCTACAGAAAGCAGAGCTTTGAAAATTTGAGCATGATTGAGCCCATAACTTCGGTAAAGTGCACCTGAGGCTCAAAATTTTGAAATTTTAACTACTTTTCAAACTATTAATTAAAAGCCGTTTTATCGCCCGCACAAAATGATTTATGCTTTTGAAATAAAGCAGAAATTCTATTTTCAAAATCACATGCATTTGAAAAACATGGAAATTATGTTGATTTTACGCCAAATTAAAAAGCATAAGCAAAGAAAAGGGTACTTACGTATTATACCGCCAAGACAAGCGATTTTTTGCCAAAATAAATGCCGGGCACATGAAATTATTAATGGTTTTGAATACGATTGGCAACAGTTTGGTAACACATTTGACGATAAAACAGTTTGGCGGGAATGACCGCTGGGATAATACGAAAGTACCAAAAAAAAAAATCCAGATGTGTTTCTTAAAGTTCATAAATTTCCAAATCCTACCAATAATATAAATGTGTACGTTTGTGTGTTTGGATGTTTTTGACTGAATCACACAAAAATGGTTGAACGGATTTGAAAAAATTTGTAATGAAAATAGCTTATGTCCTGGATTAGGCAGCCTTTAAAGCATATAGCATAAATAATTCTTTTACAAAGACACTCAAAATGATTCTAATGCATTGCGCTCTATGGAAATTTTGTAGCTACTAAACCTATTCTAAAACTTTTTTAACTGATTAAAAGTTACATTATTCCTGAGTATCATTGTTTGTTTTTGGATTAAGACCGATTGACTGCACTAGGGTCCTAGGCCTATATGGAAAATTCCTCTGTGGGGGATTTTCTAAGGGATCCTAGCCCTTATTTATGCGAGGTTTTTTAGAAAACCACGGAAAACTGGGAGCGGCTAGGTCGACAGGCGCAACCAGGGTTTGAATCTGGCACCTCCCCCCTTGCAGTTTTGAGAGCAGAACTTCTTAGACACTGGTGGCATCCTAAGTGTTATAGGCTACCTTTAATGCATATATCACAGATAGTTCTTTTACAGGGATGCTAATAAGATTTACATTACGCTCTATGTGCATCTCTGTAAGTACTGAACCGATTCCTAAACTTTTTTTTACTGATAGTAAGCTACACTATTCTTGAGTATTATAGGCTAAAATTCATGCATGTAGCATAAATAGTTCCTTTACAGGAACACTCAAAATAATTCTAATACATTACGCTCTCTCGGTATCTCTGTAACTACAGAACGGATTCTCAAACTTTTTCACTAATAGAAAGCTGCTCTATTCCTGATTAACATTGACTAAAATTCATGCATATAGCATAAATATTTCTTTTACAAAACAGTTCGCAAATACTGTCATAACTGTCTCTATTCGCCAAATGCCTGAAAAAAATCTAAATTTAGTAACTCTGTGCATATTCTCTTATTTTAAATGAAGTATACTAACATGCATTACACTTCATTTGAAACAAGTAAAAAGCAAATAATATTTAAATGCAGTTCCTTTTGTCGCAACAATATTTGTTATTCACACATGCTACATTTCTGTCGGGACCTAATTCTAAAGCCGACGTGGACGAAGTCGCGGGTAGCAGCTAGTAGTTTATTAAATAGAATAAATAACATATATATGTAATAAATTAAAACGGTACACGTTTTCTATATTTGCATGCAAAACTATAACTTCCATTTTGGCATATGCGACTATGTTATTTTGAGAACAATTTATCACTTTTTATTTATTTTCGTACCCTCCATTTTATTTTCATTAAATTTTAGTGGAAAATATAAGCGCTATGTCTTTCAATCATGTATTCCTTGTTGGATTTTCCTTCGAATACTTAAAAATTTTTATAGCAAATAAACAGTTTACAAGGAAATTTTAATTTAAATACGCAATGTCTTTAATTTAAACGTCTTTAAAGTTAATGACAATAATCGATCAGTGAAAAATGTATGTGCATTATTTATTTAAATCTGTGTATGTACCGCGTACTGCATATGTATCTGTATATTAATACCGCGGTGGTGTAATACGTGTACCACTGTAACAGTAATTACGACTTTTTAAATAATTGTTTGAAATAAGTTTTAATGGAATCCTTAGATTGGTATGTATAAATAATTTTGTGTGGGTGAATGAAATAAAATTTTGTACACGAAAGAGTTAAAAGAATAGTATACGCACAAAGAAGAAACGTAGCTTAATGTCGTGCAAAATTGCTGTTTTTCTCAAAAGAGAGAGAGAGGTCTTTTTTCTCAATGGCATAATTTCTTAGTGTCTGATCACTGATTTTGTTCTTGCTCCTTTTCAGGGATTAACTGCAAACATTATATTTGCCATTTTAGCTGCAGCTCTTGGCTCTGCATTTCAGCATGGATACAATACGGGAGTTGTCAACGCACCACAAGATGTAAGAACTTTTAAAACAAATTTCAGAAAAGAGAAAAATGCCGATTCTTTATGCATATATATGTGTGTATGCAGAGCGACTGCTAAGACTTTTTTCAGGGGGGGGGGAAGTCTGCAAAGTCAAATATCGGTTTTTTAGAACTTTCTTATTTTTTATCAACTATATTACTAATTTTTTACTTTTGCCAACTGGATTTGCGTAATTTTGCCAAGTGTACCAGAAACACAAAGTAAATTATCGTTTTCATTAAACTTTTTCCACCAATTTTGCCAACTAGGTATCTAATTTTGACAAGTTTAACAGAATTTTGCGAGTCTTGGGGGGGGAGAGACTCCCCCTATCCCCCCTTTATCAAGGGCCCTGTGTTCATGGATGTATTAGTGCGCATACAGCATCAGACAGCTACATCAAGCAACTATTTTTGTATGGAATTCAAATATCCATTTGAATTCTTTGAACTTTATCTGGGTCATGCGAAAATAGAAGTTATTTAAGCCATCAAATTTTTAGGTATATATTTTGGCAAAAAATTAATGTTTGCTATACACATATTCAGGGGTAGATATCTTGTGATTTTTTTTCGGTTGCCCACTGGGCAATTACTGAAATTATTTTGTTTACCCGAAAATGAACTTTCTTGCCCTTAAAATTTTCGCTACACAAAATTTTTAAGAACATGCGGCCGTTACAATGAAAATAAGTAGTCAAACGTTTATTCATAAAATTGCCATTATTACGAAATGGAAATAGAAATAGAAGTTCAGAATGAAAATAGGAATAGGAAACTGCATTTTCAAGCTAAGGAATTAAAAGGGGAATAGTTGCTTTTCTTGGTTGCTCGAAGGGCAACTGAACTTTTTGTTTTACTTGCCCATTTAAAAATCTGATTGTTCCGGGCAAGCTGGCAACCGCAAATTTCGACCCCTGCACATATTTTTTACATCCGCAATAAATGTGAAAAAGAACCTAAACATCTTAAAAGTTCTAACCAATACTCTTGTGGGGCAGACCGTGAAGCTCTATTACAGATATATCATGCTATTATCCGTTCCAAAATGGACTAAGCCTGCTGCGTCTGTGGGTCAACTTGCTAGTCGATTAAAAAAAAGAAAAAAAAAATTACGCATATATTCCGGAACTTTTAAATCCTCACCTGTACAAAGTCTATATATAACTTGCTACGATCCAGCTCTCACCTATATTCGTCGTAAATTGCCACTGATTTGTTTTTTTTTTGCATACTTTCTCAACATTCACACCCACTGATAATTTCTATTTTAGGCAATAATCTAGACTACTTTTATTTTAATGATTCATTATGCACTCCTCTATTTGGATTCACAGAAATCTTGCCGGTACCCAGTTAGCAGATGTTGGGGCTTATGCTTGTTCCCCTCTTGATATGCAACCTTAGACAATTTCTCAGATTCCATAAGTTTCAACCGTTTAAAGGCCTCTCCAATCTGGAAACTGACCTTCAAATTAGCAACAGCTGTTCCATCATGAAAAAAGCATGTACAAAAATATCAAGAGATATATATGGATGAATGAAAGTCTGGAAGTCATGTTAGCTTACTTTTGTTAGCTGCGCTCGCACACCCTTCCTCCAATTTGTTCTGTCTTTATAGCTGAATTGCTAGTAATTTGTGATAGCCTTAAATACATTTCTAGAATGAATAAAAATTGCTTTATTATACACTCTGACATTTTTAATGCACTGGAAAACCGCAAATCGGGCTCTATTACACATTAGCTACATTGGAAAAGTTTACAACTTACAAATCGTGGCTGGGAAACTATGACCATAATCAATAACGATCTAATGGAACAGCGAAAATAAACTTCATGCCATACAACCATCTATCATCAACAGGACTTACCAGACTTACAAGCATCTACTCCTTACTGAACCTGCTCCACAATGTTCTCATAGTCTGTCATACTCATCTTACCATTCATCATGTTTTAACCACTTGTACAGGATTTAATAACTTTTACCAAACTCATTTTAACTGCCTTCATCCTAAACTTGAACACATTTTATGTGAAACTCCACACACAAATTTGATCCACTTCCTTCGGCTCATTAATCTGGATGCAAAACCCCCATTCAGATACATCCTTATCCTCACTTTAATCTACTTTTCATGACTTTATCCTGTTGCTTGTTCTATAATCTCCATCAATGTTTTTTAAAAACTCTTCAGAACGAGAAAATAAAAATAAGAGCCTTGCTCCGTCATTCGTAATTCATAGAAATTATAAAATAAATTAATCAATAAATGTAATATATATTCATTAACAGATTGTGCTATGCGCAATGGTTTGAAATATTTTTCTCTTTACATTCTTTTACAAAGAGTTACGCGTGTTATCAAAGTGTACAGCGAATACAATTGCTACTCATTTTATAATGTCTTTAAGTTACTTAAAACATTTATTATTTTGGTATTGGCATTTCAATGAAGAGAATTCATGAATTTATAAAATAAATGATGCTGGAGGAGGAATAAACCACAGGAGGAATGAAGTCCGCACGAAAGGCAAGGAAAAGAAAAAATATTTTCATTTGAAACAAATCGCATTTAACTCATTTTTAACTCTTTAAGTGCTTTTACAACGGAAATATTTGACTCTCTAATATCATCAAAACTTTATAAAACTAAAGTTTCGCAAAGAATTTTTCTCTCAAAGAAAACAGGAATTTAATTAACTTGAAATTTTTTATGCATTTAACCTAAAGAATTCTTAAAAGTTGCATGTTCAAGATCTTGATGTGAACTTTTATTTACAAGGGATTTGAGATGCTTAAGTTAGTTTCACTTACTTTCAACACTGAATTTTAAACCCCAACTAACTTTCTAAAATGAATTTTTGTGCAGGGGGTGCGTATAATTATTTGTGTCCTCTACTTCGAACTCTATTAAGTTGATTATTCAAAGTTGAGGAGCTATTCTTTTATGTTAATCAAAACAAAAGTTGTTTTGCTTGTTAAGAAAATAACTGTACTATGTATAAATTTATTTTTGAATATGTTTTTTCCATAAATCGTTGGTGTAACCTATGTATTTTTCTCCCTCAGCTGGTAGAAGATTTCATCAATGAGACCTATTTTAGAAAATATGAAGAATATCCCTCCAATAGCATCGTCACCCTCATCTTTTCAATTATCGTGTCTGTATTTTGCCTGGGTGGCATGCTGGGAGCCCTGGGGACAGCTTTCCTATCTGAACTATTTGGTCGCCGTGGAGGCCTGCTTGTCAATAACACCCTGGTCTTCATAGTCGCAGCTCTACTGGGCTTCTCTAAAATGGCAAAATCTTACGAAATGCTCATCGTCGGCAGATTTGTGATAGGAATCAATTGTGGTAATATACATATTGCATCTATTGCCACCACTGCATATTGTTATTCAATACTCCAAAAAGTATTGCAATGTCTACTGGGTGATTAAAAAAAAAAATTGTCTGTATATAAACCTCTAGCTGCCGTTTCGTTCTATCGATCCAGATGAAACTTCAGCTATTGTTATTAAAAGGCATGAACTCGGGATTCAACGAACAGCAACAAAATAGAGCTCATGGTTACGCTTATATTAGCAGAAACTCTAAATTTTCAAACGGACCGTTTTTACTTCCTTGTACGTAGTATAAGGAAGTAATGTGATCCCGAAAAATTTTGGGGGCCAAATTTCGACATAAAAACCGATTTTGACTACCTCTAAATTGAATTTTAAAATTTTTTTCGATGCATCTCATCGTAGGCTAGCATGCACGATCATATTAACGCGTCTGCAACTCATTTTGACCAGTGGCGAGTCTACTGTGGCCAGTTTTTCCATGCCGTCTGTACGTACGTACGTATGTACGTACGTACGTACGTACGTACGTACGTACGTATGTATGTAACTCGCATATCTCAAAAACTATTGGTCGTAGAATGTTGAGATTTGATATTTAGGATTGTTCTATGATCTAGTTGTGCACCTCCCCTTTTGGTGGCAATCGAATGAATAGTTTATGTACAGGACCGCCCAAAAGATTCGAAATACATTACGCTCTATGGGCCGAAATTCATTAAACTCGCCTAACTCAAAAGCTATTAGGCGTAGAATGTCGAAACTTCATATTTTGGATAGTTGTAACATCTAGTTGTGCACCTCCCCTTTTGGTTCCATTCGACTGGATAGTTTATCTACAGGACTGCCCAAAACATTCGAAATACATTACACTCAATGGGCCGAAATTCATTAAACTCGCATATCTCAAAAACTGTTAGGCGTTGAATGTTGAAACTTTATATTTAGGATTGTTGTAACATCTAGTTGTGCACCTCCCCTTTCGGTTCTATTCGACTGAATAGTTTATCTAAAGGACCGCCCAAAAGATTCGAAATACATTACGCTCTATGGGCCGAAATTCATCAAAGCGTTTTTTAGAGGTATTGGGCTATTTCAAACGACTCAGAAGTGATATATGCTGTAAAGAGTTAGAAAATGAATTTCTCTATTAAAAAAAGTGTCTTTATCATTTATAGTTCTGCTACAGGAACACTCAAAAGATTTCCAATACATTACGGTCAATAGCAATTTTAGGGGCATTCATCCATTTCAAGCACAATACCGTCCTACCACATAAGTTAGGTAATGGTCAGACCACGGTCACGTGCCTCCCTCAAGAACTATGCCAAAAGTCGCCAAGCTTGGCGACTTTTGGTGTACGTGTGTGCATATTTAACTCTCAAATCTCAAAAACTATTATGAAATTTCATATATAAGAATGTTGTAGCATCTAGTTGTGCATCTCGATTTTTGGTTCCAATCTACTGGAGAGTTTATTTACAGGACCACCGAAAAGAATTTCAGTACCTTAATGTCTATGGACATCTTCATTATAATACAACTGTAGACAGTCATTGTTTGGTACATGCCCAAAATCTCGCCGTCTGTCCTCGACCTTGGCGAGTTTTGGCGAAATATCGCCAAATTTGGCGATAGTCAGTCATTTCGTCCATGCCCAAAGTATCGCCATTTGTCATCGTTCTTGGCGAGTTTTGGCGAAATATCGCCAAATTTGGCGATAATCTGTCATTGTTTGGTTTATGCTTAAAATCTCGCCAAATGTCGTCGACATTGACGAGTTTCGCCGAAATATCGCCAAATTTGGCGCCAAAAATTATTTCCTATTTTGTATAACTCTAAAACTTTAACCCGTAGATTTTTGAACTTTGTATTTAGAACTATTGTAATATCTAACTGTTTTCAATATCTTTTTTGACAGCAATCGACTGAGAATTTATTTACATGGTGAGCCAAATGACTTTGAATACATTGAGGTGTATAGATGCATTCAATTCATTGAAGGTCTGTGCTCACTGACTACTTTGGCTATCCCCAAAATCTCGCTGACTATCTCAAGTTTGTCGGCTTTTGGTGAAATATCGCCAAATAAAGTGTCAGAAGGAAATCTTTCAAATTGAACTCAGCTTGGCGATATCGAAATATTTGGCTAGAAATTGCTAAACCTTACTATTATTGATATTTTATCTCTTTCAAACAAATAAATTTAGAGGAAATTCGTCGAAAATATTTTTGATCTAATGGACGTGCAAGGAAGTCATGTGTTGGACACATCAGATTTTTTCCTTCTGCAAAATGCTCAGCTCATGTGAAAACGTATAAAGAGCATTGAAACGATGTGTTTATCTCTAAAAACGGACGCATAACTCGCAGTAAAAAACAGTTCTGCGAGCGGCCAACAAACACACGATCGGAGGAAATTTGCAAATGACAGACATTAAACAAGATCTCTAATGGTAACGTATTAACGGACAAAAGAAAACTGCCATCGCAGGCCCAGGATCGTATTTTGCATTGCAGTCTATTGGCATAGTGCAGTTTACAGAGCTTTTTTTTGTTCCTGCAAAACGCATCCGTTTTTGGGGATATACGTGTCGTTCCACTGCCTGCAGGGTTTTAGCATGCTCTGAGCACTTTGGCGAAGAAAATCGCCATGGACATTTCAAAATTTCGAGTTTCGGTATCTATAATCAGGTCCACTTTATAGCCATTCACAGAATACCGAGCTCAGAATTCACATCTTTGAATAAATGCAAAATACTTTGAATAATAATAACTCGATTGGTGAAACGGAACGACCACTAGAGTTCCATGTATTAAAAAAGATATTTTATCTTAATATTTATTACTGCAGTATATTATTTAATACTTATGACTGCAGTATTTTATCTTTTTCAAACAAAATAAGTTTAGATGAAGTGGGCTGAAAATATTTTTGATTTAATAAGACGTGCAAAGAAGTCATGTGTTGTTCACATCAGATTTTTTTATAGTAGCTATGATGATATGTTCTCTATTCATAAGATATTCGATTAAGTCAGCATTAATAAAAGTTCAATCATCATTTTTGGTTCTATTATAACTGACTTCAATATGTTATCTCAGAGTATGTTTTCGGAAATATTTCCATACACTTCATTAATAATCTTACTTTTATTCCCTATTAATTGCTGAAGTGTTTCTTCAATTATTTCCGGAGAAAAATTGCTTTAGCATACTGCGTGTCAGGAGATTATGAAGAAATTGTCGAATTGGCGCGTTTCTGTGGAGAGTCTCGTGGATTGCAACCTGCCTTGTTCGGTTCGTTTTTCCACAGATTTAAAACATGGAATTTACAACACTTCGCGCACTTATCGACCGTCTGAAAAAAGTCGCCAAACACATTCCTAAAGCACATTTTAGCCATTGGCGTTTCATCAAACTGGGGGATAATTTCACTTTTTAAAAATTTTGTTGTAATACTATAACCCTATAGTACTGCTGAAACTTAGGGTTGGTATTTCAAAATTGACACAACAATGGAACCATCGCCCGACTTGGCGTGAAATACTGCGTGCCAAATTGCTTCTCTAATTTTTTGCGGTGCATTAGCATATTACACAAAAATTTTAACATTCGCACAAACACCTCCATACAAACTTTAACTGTGCCGAATTTCACGGTCATCCGTTCGCGCAGTGTGCTGCAAAAGAGACGCAAAAGTTTTCCTTAGCGTATTTATACATAGATAGATACGAAATACGTAATTATTTTAACCGCTAAATTTGGTGACATTTCGGCTGTCCTCGCGAAAGTTGATGACAGTCTGCGAGATTTTGGGCATGGTCGAAACAGCGATTGACTACAGACGTAATATGTTAAAGATGTCCCTAGACTAAATGATTAAAAATTTTTGGGTTTGTCCTGTAAACAAACTATCCAGTAGATTGAAACCAAAAAGGGAGATGCAGAACTAGCAGTTACTACAATCTTAAATGTAAAATTTCAACATTCTAAAGCTAATAGTTTTTGAGATATGCGAGTTACGTACATGCGCACGTATTCCAGAAGTCGCCAAGGTTGACTTGAGGAAGCTTGAGCTTGAGGAAGGCACACGATGGTCGCCTGGCCATTAGCTAACTATATTTTATAATGGTACTATGCTTGAAATGGGTGAATGTCTTTAAAACTGCCTTTGACCGTAATGTATTGAAATTCATTTGAGTGGTCTTGTAACTGTGAATGACAAAAATTAATAAAGACGCTATTTTTGATGGAGAGCTTTATTTTGTTAACCTTAATAGCATATATCAAGTTTGTTTCGTTTAAAATAGGCAAATATCTCTAAAATAAGCTTTAATGAATGATTGCCCATAGAGCGTAATGTATCGACATTCTTTTGGGTGGCCCTGTAAATAAACTATCCAGTAGATTAGAACTAAAGAGAGAGGAGCCTACGTATAATAGTTTTCCTTGTAGTAAAGAATTATCGCTGAACATACATAAAAAGAAAGTCTGTTAAAAAGCAAACACACACACATACTAATTAATATTTACATTGAAGAGCAGTAGAGTTTGGTAATTTTTCGCCAAATATAAAAGATATCACCAAGCTAGGTTCAGTTTTGGGGTCTCAGCTTTTGGCATCAAATTTGTCGATAAATCGCTAAAAGTGGTAACCGTGCCAACTTCAGACATACTACTTTCCATCTAGTGACAATATGATTTAGGCAATAATTTAACATGGTTTTTTCCTATTTTTAATGATAATATCATCAGAACTTGCCAAATTTTTGTGCTAGCACTCCCTTTCTTGAAAAAAAAAAAAAAAAAAAGAATTATTCAAATCGGTTGACGTGGTGAAAAATTATTACTAAACATACATACAAAAAGAAAGTCTGACGAATTGATAACCTTTTCCTTTTTGTAAGTCGGTTAAAAATACAGAGGAGTTTCCCTTTTAAATTTTAAGCTATTCCCCTTGTTCTTAGGCCGTTTCCAAAAATTATAAACAGCTTACGAACCTTTTTTATCTGTGCAAAGTTTCTGTAACCTTTTTATTGCAGACATGATTGAAAGAATATCGGTGTTATTTTTGATTTGGAAGATACTGGCTTTAAAGGTTCGATACAGCTGGCTTTTCGTCCATCTCTGTATGTTATATTAAGTTATCTTCTCGAATATCTTACTAGAAATTTTAAGTGTGCCTAAATTTCTCTTGCAGGTTTAAATGCTGGTCTAGCTCCAATGTATTTGACAGAAATATCTCCTGTCCACATAAGAGGCGCTGTTGGTACCATTTACCAATTGGTCATTACCAATTCCATCTTAGTTTCGCAAATAATGGGCCTTCCAGAGATACTAGGCACTGCAGAATATTGGCCTGTATTATTTGGTAATAAATGCGTACTTGTGATATTGCCATTTTTCAGTTCCATGCTGATTTTCTTTATTTTATTTTCAAGAACTGCAAGTTGTTTTATTGAAAATTGTCTAAGGTCAGTCGTTAAAAAAAAAAAAAAAAAAGAACTCTGACTTACAGAAATTTTACTTTTTGATAAATTACGTCATCTTACAAAAAAATACGGATATAAACTCTGACATCTGCAAAATTTAAATACTTTGTGTTGCACACACAGTAATTATGTAATTACACTGTGTGACATTTAATGAAATTTTATACTCTTGCCCGAAAGAAAAAAAACTCATTGTTCACATTTTTTACAAACTAGAGGCCAAGGCCCCCAGACTCGCTACGCTCGCTTTTCGTATGAGGCATTCGGCCCCTAATAAGGCTTATTCCTAAAAAAGACATAATTTCAACAGACAAAACCCGAAGACTAGATCAGATAGAATGTTACTGAGCTACACATTGCTTGGTTCTTGCATGTTCATTGGTACATAAAAATTTAAACTTCACACTACAGTAGACCCCCTCCCCCTCATAACACTCTATCTCAAGATATTTTGTTATGGGAATCCGTGTTGTACGGGTCCTGAGCTATACTCCACCTGGAGTGCGGACTCCGCTTATAATCGCTGGAAAAATTATTTGCACTCCTCGGAAACACAATGATATTTAATGTTGCCATTCAAAAGTTATATTAATTAGGAGCTAAAGCGTAATAAAATCAGAACATCTGTTTCAGCTGTATTTTTAATAATGTAAAACCTATTGGACACCATGCGAATTTGCCACCCATGGCGATTTTTCATTATTTGGCGACTTGCGTACATGTAAAGTTAATAAAAGCTACGGAACAGATAGGATAGCTTGCCACCAATGGCGACTTTTCATTATTTGGCGATTTACATATGCTCACAACCTATAATTACTGTTCATTTAAGGTTACCGGAAAACCGTTATCCATATTTTCATTTACATAATCGTTTGCAGATGGGCGTACTTAGCACTACGAATTATACCATCTCGTCGCGCTAGCAAATATCCAAAGTGTACTATAACTGCTATAATGGCATAGTTAACGCCGCCAAATATTTCTACTGGTAGCCAACAATCCAGCTGGACCGAACCGGCTTTAAAATAATCTGCATTTTAATTATTTTTCATTTTCAAGATATTAGTTATTCTGTTTTGGAAAAACGAATAATCGCTCATTCTAAACTCATGTTGTCTAAGCGAACTTACTATTTGAAAATTGCCAACTTTGTGTACCACATTTTGAGTTACTTATTTCATATAGTTTTTATTTTTGCTTAAAATGGGCATAATTCTAACTCATGTTTGTAAATTTCACGCGATTCTAGATACTTGGAAACGCTTTGTTGCAAAGGAATGAATGATTTTATGCCAAATCTGGCAACCATTATGTTTATTTTTTCAGTTTTTTATTAATATCTTCTAAAATAATTCGATTTTCGAAATTTAACTTAGCTTAGCAGTTTCCTCGGAATTTTACGAATACGTGGACATGTTTCTCGAAATTCAAATCCCCACGGTTTAGGAGAAGATAAGCGAACAAGCTTTTGACAGCGGCAACGACAGCGGCCCTTACTTTCTTTTAGAATAAAGAGATTCTTTCTTGAGAAAATAAAAAACTGAGACAATTTTGTATTTGAAATACGTACTAAAGTGCTATATATTAGAAGCGTATCATAAGCTATGCGTCGTCTCTATTTTTTTTTTTTTTTCATTATTCCATTAAGTTGGAAAATATATCATTATTCATGAGTAGTAGAGTAGTAGTAGAGTAGTAGAGAGTAGTAGTAGAGAGAGAGAGAGAAAGAGTAGTAGAATATGTGCTTTTTTTTTTTTTTTTTTTTTTTTTTTCCTTACTCCATAAAACACTTCTTTGGAATCCAAAGTCATATTAAAATAGCTCTTAACCAGTTCTTCTCACGGAAAGAATATTTTTCTTACTCATATGGTTAAATTATTAGGCTGTAACGAAAGTTTCCCGCCACCTCAAACATCGTCAGAACACAGTTTGCATTGGCGTATTTGCTCATATTTTGTCGAACTATTTTTGACATTTGAAAAAAAGAGGCTTACTTTATAACACTCTGTTGTGAAATCTCTGAAAAATATAGTTATCATTATGTACAAGGTGTCTCCAAATGGAACTATAGCTCCAGAGGATTAGAACCACCATGAACTTCCAGTTGTGTTGCAAAAAGTCAGCTCTAGAATATCAACAAATTATGAGTACAGCTTTAAGTACTATTGTTGTATAATGTGACACTGTGCAGGTTTGGTACCGAAAGTTCAAATACAGTTATCTAAGGAGTTAGAAGTTAGTTTTTCAGGCAGATATGGCGGAAAACTTTCGTTACAACCTGATAATTCAGCGTTCAGTTAAAATCAAAATCATCGTTGAATGGAATCTCAAAAACTACTACATTTTTGACTTGCAACAGAAACTTTGCCTTACAAATAGATGCCTATTTGTGATTACATGTGGGAAACTGCAAAAGAATGACACAAAACTGTCAGCGAAGTAATTAAAAAATTCTTTTTCTTCCTTTTTTTAAATTAGATTTCGAATTGCTTTAATTGAATAAAATAAGGTGTTTTAGAAAAATATTTGCTTCTTCCAGAAGAACTTTTACTCAGCTAGTAATGTACTATTTTCTACGTTTATTCTGCCTCATGACCATTCCGTAAACATTTATACTTGCATTTATTATGTATTGAACAGTTGTAGCTTTAATTGTAGTTAAATTTAACAGTTTCAATACATTTTCGTTTTTATTATCGAACACTTTCCATATATTTATGGAATGTCGGTTGTGTGTGAAAATCATTGTTTTAAGACTCACTGATAATTTCCTGTATCATTTGGCCCTGAAAAGCTGCTGCTTTATTACATTTTTACATTGATGTCATCACTTGAATCTTTTGCAGGATTAATAATAGTTCCAGCTGTATTCATGCTGGCCACATTACTGTTCTGCCCTGAATCACCCAGATATATTTTAATTAATAAAGAAAAAGATGATGAAGCACAAAAAGGTGAATATTCCTTCGAAATTTATTTCTCAGTTATCATTAAGTTGTTTACCTAGCAATGTGCTGGTGCTACAGATGCCGCCTACACTAAGCCCATTTGAAATGGAGGCCCAAAATGATATCATTTTCCCAAACTTAATTAAATGGCTTAGGTGCAGAAGCCTCACAAGTAGCTAGCTACGGTGTTGTTACCCAGTATTCTGCTTTTTTATTCAGTAGAGTTAAATGTTAGTTTCTTTTCCTTTTTTTAAAAGAAAAAGGAAAACTTTTGAGTAATCTACAACTTTCGATGTCTTATTGCATCGTCGTGTTTTCGCGGATGGCAAATTTAAGAACAAGTTGTGTAGATGGATTATTCCCAGAGCTTATGGAACTTGCAAAAGCTTAGAATTGGTAGTGGCTAATAAGTTGATTCAAAGAGAGCTAGAAAGCCAGCAGATATTAATGTATTAGGCAATCGCAGTGACAACATTGCTTTTTTGAAAAATAACCAACATTTCAAATGTAGGTTTTTAGATAAAACCATCATAACTTTTAATGATGCATAAAACTTATGCAATATTCACGATGATGGATTGAAAACGGCAAATGCTATTGCCATGTTTATTGCCTTGTTCTTGACATGGGTGTTCATATGAGTCTGATGGGAAGTGTCATCTAGGATTTCAGAAAGTAATTTTTGAAATCCTAGAATAGTTGGTAAGGTCAAAATTAGTAGTTAGTTATTAGTATTAGTAAGTTAGGTCTAAAATTATTAAATATTTTATTCTTAAAACAATTAGCATAAAAACAGTAATAACCATAAATAGAGAGATGTACTTTTACATCACAGTCTCATGTGCAAAGGTATTTACTGATTTCCTACCATGGACCGTTCATTGACCTAATGTCATTTGAAGCTTAACTTTAGTACTTTAAAAACTTATGAACTTTTAAGTTAACATTTTTCGAACAAATGGAGTTGGGTTGAATTCTAACCTCCCCTTATGTACACCAATAACAAACAAATATTTGTATCCCGTGACTACATGTGTCAATAAAGTATAACCGTATAGGAGCCCAAAACAGTGTTACACATGGGACCTCTGAATGTCTTAGACGAGCCTTTTGAAGAGTAACTTGTTGGTATATATTATTTCGTATTTTAAACTTAAGTTTTATACTATCAACACTTTAATTGCTGTGTTTTAAGTGCAGTGATTAAAGAAAAAAAAATATTGCAATGTTTGATTAAGGGAGAGTGCATGAGCCTAAAATATGACTGATGGATCCGAAAGTTTAGAAATCTAATTCTAAGTCTTAACTTACGTGACTTGAGAGTTACATGTGTATCAGTAAATTTCCCGAAATAGATTTAATAATTCATTTAACAAAATTTATTTTTCGTCCAATTTTGCATTAAGTTTTTGTTTTCTAATATTTTGTAAACAACAGTTCAATAAACTTTCTTTCAAGTAATTAATTGTTCGTCGTTGTTTTTATATTTTTTATTGCTGCAGCAAAAACATGGTTTTAACTTTACAATGAAATACTGTTCCATGTTTTTTCAACAGCATTAACTTGGTTCCGTGGTACAAATAATGTTCATTCTGAAATGGATGAAATGCGAGCAGAGTGGGAAGAAATGAAATCAATTCCAAAAGTAAGTTAAATACAATATGTATTTCATTTTTAGAAATATGTATCAGTGTTCTGCAAACCGCACAAAAATATTTTTAATGAAACATTAACCAAACAAGTAAATTCTTTGGTCATGTAGTGCCCACATATTTTTTTTTTCTTTCTGTGAAATTAGGCAATGAATTTAGAAAATCCAGTTCAGTAAAATATGTAACACTAAACTTTTGCGATGCATAACGTTAGATTGGTGGATGATCCTACTACAAAATGTTGGAAATTTCAGCGGATGAGAAGTTCTTTTCCGACTTTGTTAAGACAAATTAATATCCTAAAGCTTCAATTTAAAATCTTATAACCACATTTTATAGCTACAAAATAATTGCTATTTTGTATGAAAAAAATGGACAATACATTATATCCCTTCCTTCCAAAAAGAAAACTGACTCAAAAAATTCATTTTTTTTTTGTACTGATCTGCTAATAGCTGTAACTTATGGGCGTCTTGTTATAGAAAAAGTGTCGTATGATTACTTTACTGTAAGACGGGTTGATTGTGCAGAAACCGCAAATTGAAATGTATAGAACTTTATCAAAGTAATACATAAAATGATTTTTAGAGCTGTTTTTTTTCTCGCTCCTTGAAGACAAGCTGTATGTTAATGAGGGAGGGTCGAACTTTATTTTGTCAGGTATTCAAAGGCGTTTAATGCATATCACACTATTGTTAGTATCATAAATATTAAATCCCTAGTATTTGCAAAATATTTTTGTAAAGATGTGTGAATCAAAAATTAAGATAGGTATTTATTTTCGATAGAACTTAGCCAGTCTAAGCAACGGATTAGTTTGATAAATGAAAACATTAAGTCCTTTTATTAAAAATCCCTGTAACATTTCCAGTTTGAAAATAATACCACGTTAGAAAAAATAGCTTTTTGTGAAAATCTTAAATTCTGTCTTTAGAAAATACTGTTTGAAAAAAAAAATAAAAAATCTGCCGAATTATCAAGAGTTCATACTTGTACGGATTTTAGATTTGACTGTGTGCATTACTATTTAAGTTATTAAGAGATATTGATAAAAATTTCGATCTATTATGTGCTAACAATTTTTAGGTGACTTTGAAGGACATGTGGACTAATACTGTTTTTCGAAAGCCGCTAATTATTTCTGCAGTCGTCATGCTTTCGCAACAACTATCCGGAATTAACGCAGTAAGTAAATCTCTGAAATTCCGAGTACATATTGGAACATTTTCATATTATTTCTGAGGTATACTTTAATATAATAAAATTCATGTGCATCATCACGTAAGATTTTGAATAACCTAGTAGTCTCAGTTCGGCATTTCATAGAATTTATTAACAGTTTTAACCAGCACTTTTGTACATAAATATGAACAGTATCTAATAATGACCAATCATTTAAGAGGTCTTATACAACTGAAGCAATTTCAAGTCCGGTTCCTGAAGGAAGTTTATGATTTTCAAGTGAGGTTCCTACTCGGAGGTTTTTTTTCTTCCTTCATAAAAAGTATTAGCTCAAAATTCATTAATGGGGATGCTTTAAACTAACATATATTTTTAAAAATCATATTCACTCTAATAAAATGCATTTATTTATATTCAGATTCCAATAACTTTTAAAAATAAATTAATAAATTTTATAAGAGCATATATTTTCCTTTTTACAATATTTTAACGTGCAGCGTCCCCATCGGCGAATTTTAAACACTAGAATTTTTTATGATGCCAAAAACAAAACTCCTAGAAATAAAATCATTGGTGAAAGCCGCACCTGAAAAAAATAATTAGTCCCTTGAATGTTTGAAATGTTTATGAAATTATGGGTCATCCGTGTCCCGCTTGGGGCACGTGTTTTTTAATCGATTAATTTTGAATTTTGCAGGAATTATTTATTTATAAAAAGCAACAAACTGAGGGAGTGTTGCATAAAATAACTTGTTAAATAAGGTCCACCAAACATAATATTAATGACTATGTCATTTTATCTCTCACCCCCTTTATTGAAAATTGTCCGAAAAATGTGTCCCCAAAAATGCGACATAAAAGCTGTTGAGTATGTACATATATTTAAATACTATTAGTTCACAACAGCTTTAATCTATTGTTACAATATTTCGTAAGCTGTAGAATATGCATCTCATGTATTTGTCTATAAATAGGTTACAATCATAAAAATTTCAACAGCTTGAGAAAATTGTTGAGTATTGAATTCTTTATTTTTTTTAGTGTGCAATGTCTTATCCTCCTGAATTCTGTATCCCTCAATAAACATTTATCTACTTAACTGTAACTGTGCTCGCGCACGCATTCTGTTTACTTCTATACACTTTTTTCCTTTTTGGTGTTACCTTGTTACGTGATGTGCCTGTTTCATCCGTTCTAATTTAATAAAGTAAATGTTATGTTAAAATTGCACGCTATGTTTGTGCCATAACTCTGCTAACATTTCTAAAAAGTTGTGGACACCAGATGGATTAATTTATTTATTTGCTGACTTTTAACATTCGTTTCAAGGCTGCATCATTCATCCTCAAAATGGCGACTGGATCTTGGCGAATTGAAACGCTGAATAAAGATAATTACGAAACATGGAAACATAAAACATGGACGCATAAAATTAAGGATGCATCAAGAATAATTTCTAAAAGGTGTAAACGCATCGGGCACTGGACCAGCGAATGTGAAAGTGGAAAAAAGAATAATTTTAAACAGAAGCCTAACAGCCTGGGATTCTTATCCACTCTGGATGACTCGCCAATAGGGTTACCAGGCGAAATACAGCAACCCTATTCGCCTTAAGCTCTCTCAACAATATCAAATAACGAAAAGCAAAATTTTTGGTGTGTGTGTGTTAAGATAGGTACTAAGCATTAAATAAGTTACTTCAGTTATCATCGACCCACATTTGCAATTGCAAGGAAAGATCAGGAAACCCTCCTACTTCCAGTCGATGAAATAAATAAATGTAAAGGAAGAATAAAAGAAAAAGAAAAAGAGGTGAGAGATGAAATGACATAGTCAATTAATGTCGTAATAATATGGCAATAATGAAACTACAAAAACATTTTTTTTTTTCAGGTTATATTCTACTCCACGGGAATCTTTCAAAGTGGTGGTCTAACTAAGCAAGCTGCTGTCTATGCAACCATCGGAATGGGCGCTATCAATGTGCTGATGACCATTATCTCTATGATGCTTGTAGAGAAAGCTGGGCGAAAAACTCTGCATCTCGTCGGGCTGGCTGGCATGATGATTATCACGCTGCTACTCACTATTTGCCTTGCACTTACAGTAAGTTGATGACGCCGCCGGCTGCAGCGTAGTCTCTTAATAGCTTGTATCTCTAAGCCTGCAAAACCAGTGAACAAAATACAGTTGCTTCTCTGTTCAACCACGGTTTACTTAACGACGATCTCTATTTAAAGGCGATATTTCACAGTCCCAGACCCTCCGACGTAAAAAATTTCTGTTCACAGACGATGCTGTTTCTGTTTAACGACGATTTTTTTTTATGTTAAACTTTTTTTTCAACTTCTTAACAGCGGCGATCTTAGAAGCAATGCACATGATAACAGCATCCTGGAAAGAAGTTCCAAAATTCACAATAGGAAACTGCTTTCACGTTCCTGGAATTCACAATGAAGAACTTAGATCTGCTTTTGGAGTGGAACTGCAACGCACGGATGCAGAAATCAACGAAGATGACATTACCCGCTAAGACTGGAGAAGTCTTGTTTAAGATGATGTTCCTCTGCAAGATTTCTACAATTGTGATGAATCTGTTTTAACAACAGGTTACAGAAGTATAGAACAAATTTATGAAGATATACTTAACGAAAACCCAGAGTCAGACGAAGTTTAAATCGAAGACACGTAAAACGAGATACTGCCACCGTATTACACAGATGCAACTTCTGCTCTAGATGTTCCCCAACGCTATATTATCTAATCAAATGTGGAAAATGACGCATTTAACATTTGGACAATCTGGAAGAGAGGATAACGAAAACAACGCGAAAAATGAAGCAATCAACAATTACTTTTTGATTTTTTTTAAACTTAATTTTACTGTAAAAAATGAAGGCAAATGGCACTTTTTTACAAATTTTGTTTAAGGATGATTTTTCACGACTCCTTGAAAGTCATTAAACAGAGAGGCAACTGCATATTAAACCAGCGGCAATTTTAACTCTGAATTTCGACCTTGGTACCCCAGTGGTATTATGCGTTGGACTAGAATCGGAGGGTGGGGAACTCATTATTCCTGACCTACTATTGAAGACCTCGATTACGTACATGTACGCAAAATCCAAAATTCCGGAAGCTTTCCCGATGGTCGTTAGCCAATTCTGAGAATATCAAGAGCTGCCCTTTGTAAATATATCATTTGAATTTAACATTTTAAAATAATCCTTTTTGCATTAAGTACATTATGCCTTTGTAAATATTGTGTCAAAATACAAATTCCAATATCTTACAGTATTATTAAAAAGAAAGAATTTTGAGATGAAACGCCCATTTTGTTCTTTTGATCAACACCCGTTACAAGTCAAATTTAAAAATTAAGACGCTATTTGTAATGGTAGAAATTAAATAACTTACTTTTGTTTGATAATGGCTACCCCAATAAGCAAAAATTGAAATTGGGTATCTATATAAATAAAATTAAGACTTTTGTCTGCACATTTCTTGGAATTCAAAAATTTTGCGCTTTCTATCCGTTTCAAGCACCTGGGAATCCGGTGCGACCCTCAAAAAAAAAAAAAAAGTTTGTCTGTCTGTCGTTCTGTCATTCTGTCCGTGACGCTTTTTTTTTTTGTTCAAGCATCACGTAAAAACGAGTGAAGCGAATGATATGAAATTTGGTGTCATGATAGGTAGTCACTCAACTTAAAACATAGGCGTCAAATTAAAAAAAAAAAAATCTTGATTGGATTTTGAGATTTTGCGAAAATCCTTTCAAACTACGTAAATTTGTGTTCGAGCATCACGTTTAAACGACTGAAGCAATTGAAATGAAATTTAGTATCATGATTGGTGGTCACTCAACTTAAAACATAGGCGCCGATTTAAAAATAAATCTTGATTAGATTTTGAGATTTTGTGAAAATCGTTTTAAACTGCGTAAATTCGTGTTCGAGCATCACGTAAAAACGACTGAAGCGATCGAAATGAAATTTGGTATCATGATTGGTGGTCACTCAACTTAAAACATTGGCTTCGAATTTTTAAAAAATCTTGATTAGATTTTGAGATTTTGCGAAAATCGTTTTAAACTGCGTAAATTTGAGTTCGCACGTCACGTAATAACTGCAAAGGTGAAAAAATAATATTTGGTGAAATGATAAGTGGTCACTCACCTTAAACTATAAGCATCTAATTAAAAAAAAAAAAAAGAATCGATCAGATTTCGGGATTTTGCGAAAATCGTTTAAAATTGAGTGAATATTTGTTCCCGCATTACGTAATAACGACTAAAGCGAATGATATGAAATTTGGTCACATGATAGATGGTTGCTCAACATAAACTATAGGTGTCCAATTTTTTAAACATTTTTAATAGATTTTGAGATTTTGTGAAAATTCTCTCAAAATGCGTTTATATTTCTTCAAGCATCACGTAATAACGACTAATATGAAATTTGGTGATATGATAGGTAGTTGCTAATCGTAATTTATAGGCGTTGAATTTTTAAAATATTTTGATTACATTTTGAGATTGCGTGAAAATCGTTTTAAAATGCTGGAATTTTGTTCCAGCATCACAAAATAAAGACTGCAGGGAATGAAACGAAATTTGGTGACATGATAGGTTGTCACTCAACTTAAATTTAGGTTTCCAATTTTTCAAAAATATTGATTATATTTTGCGAAAATGCGTAAATATTCGTTCCCGCATCACATAATTACGACTAAAGCGAATGAAATGATATTACTTATTATTAGTTACTCTCTAACCTGTAATATTTTAACAATACATAAAAATTATAACATAACTTCGCTTTCTTTACTTTGGTAACATACTACATCCATTCTGTGTATTCCTACAATGTTAACGACCCAGACAGCACATAAGCTTAAATCAAGCTTGACATTTCTTTGAATTTGACGTATTAATACAAGCTTGAAAGTTCAATCCATTAACTTGATTATTGCGCTGATGGCGCCATCTGTCACTGTAGGCGAGAAGGAGAATGGACATTCAAAAGTCTAACGTTTTCTCAAATTGGTCATCATATTAAATAAAGAAAAGTTCGTAAAAAGTTGTGTTTTATTTTATTATCGCACAAAACCTGGACATTAGAACACGCAAGGGGAAGGAATGAATGGAATGAGCCCTTCTGAAGTGTAACACGAGGGGAGTTTTAGTTTTATTTACATCTAATTAACATAATTACGCTTCTTTCGATAACTTAATTAGTAATTCCATGAACTAATTAATTAGCCTTAAAAATAAATCTTAATACAATTAACACAATTTAGTTAGTTAATATACTTCACTTTATGGGTGGTAGAATGAGGCGGTTAGCGGCCGCTACAAAATAATTTATCAGTCATAAATGTACATGACCATAGAATTTAAAAAAAAAAAAGATTTTATATTTCCAAATATGGAAAATTCTTCAAAATAAAATACAATTATACTACGAAATTGATTTCAAAATCAGTCGTTTGTCTCGATTTTGGCCAACATGAGTGTCGCGATATTGAAAGTTTTAAATCGTGTGCTGATGTTAAGTTTATATTATGTTTATTTCCCTATTAGTAGAGTCTCTAAATCACACATAACATTATTTTAATTTTGATGCATCCCATAGAAAAATAAAAGAAACAAATAACACATCGCCCCCTTATCAATATGGCCAGAAAACGGCGTGAAAATTCTAACAGTCATTTCAGACTTTAGTCATATCAGTCCGACTCAGAATGGCGCAACGGTTAGGACGCTCGCCTCCCAACCCAAAGGTCCCGGGTCCTATTCTAGCCGCGGACACTTGATGGAAACAGATTAAATTAAATTGAAGTTTCAGCGTAGAGGGGAAAATGCGTGGCAAAATAAAATATGTGGGGCGAGTTCGCCGACCGGCGCCCTGTGTAAGGAAATTTAGGAAATTTTCTTTAGGAAAATTTTTTAAACTTGAAATTAAGCTTGCTATATCAAGCTTAATGCAAGCTGGGCAAGTGTAAACTAGAACACTTGATTCAAGCTTGCATTAAGCTTACACGCTTGAAACTTTCAAGTTTATTGACTTGATAAATCAAGCTTGCTGCAAGTTTGCTGTGCTGTGTGGGAAAGTTCTTGCTTTTTGGAAATTTGCATTCAGTACTAACCCGTCAACGACGGGTACTTCGGCTAGTCTATCTATATAAATAAAACAAAGTCGGGTTAGTTTCACAATTTATAACTGAAGAACGGTTGGACCGATTTTTATTATCTCTGATTTGTTGGATTCGTCTCCGTCCCGAATAGCAGAATAACTATTAAAATGGCTGAAAAAACACTCAAAATACTGGTGTTAAACGATAAAGTAATTAAAAAACTTTGTAAAAAAACACACATAAGAACTTTGTAAAAAACATTTTTTACAAAGTTTTTTAATTACTTTAACTATTAAAATATTCGAAATTCGAATTAGTTTAGGAGATATTGATTAAAAACCTGTCACAAAAGGCTAATTTTTGTTCTCCGTAATTGCGCAATTGTAACCCCTGTAGTGAGAAATAAGCATCGTGGTTGTCATGTTTGACGATTTTATTAAATGATTTAGACTCTTGAAGTAAAAATAAAAGACTAATGATTTTTTTTTTTCCGTTTAGAATATTTGCTAGTTTTTTTTTTTTTTTTATTAAAATATCGTGTGCATGAGAAATCAGGGCAGGAATGCAATGTTTTTATACGTAAAAAAATAGAGATTTGGAGATTTTTGAGACTAATATGTATAATTATTCCAGTCTGGCAAAAAATAAAATGCCTGATATGGTGATTTTGAGAAAGTAGTAGGTTCTACCGATTTGCACAGTTTAAGGCTTGGCGCAATTTACTGTGAGCGAACCGAAATAGTATTTTTAAAAACAAGTATAGGTTTTATTAGAACACTGCGTTAAACTAATTTTCTATGCAGAAATAGTGCAGTTATCAAGTCGATTTTAATAAAAACCGTTTTTACTTCGCCGTGCTGGCGAGTTTCGCCCGTATCAAATGATTCATGTTTTGAGCTATTAGGAATGCTATTACTTCAACGAAGAATCGCATGCATTTGAAAAACATTAGATACCAGAGAAATTACACGTTTCCTAACATATGCATGTTGCGAGTATAGTTTTATTTTAACCTTGGATTCCGTTCCTCCATAGTAGTTCTATATAAAGCAAAATTTTTCAACGTCGTTGTAAGTTTAATATGATAAGTTTGAAAACAATTGTGCGAAATATCGAAATTAACTCCCTCGACCAACCGGGGTATCTTTTACGGCAGTGAAACAGTGATTCCATAAATTAAAAAAATTCGTGAAATTATCAACTCTGCAACTCTAGCGTCCTGTCACTATTAAAGCTAGTATAAATAGCTCATCGAAATTACACAGTTAGATGTTTTTCAGGAAATAGAACCATGGAGGATTTATAAGATATCGCTATATTGGATACATGGAAATTTAAATATAAAATTATAAAAATGGATATTAAAATTTAAAAAAAAAAAAAAATACCACTTGGATATTTTCCCCCACGGTGAGATGAAATGTTTTGCGGTGCTAAATACGCCAATCTTACAAAACTAGGCACAAATTAAATATAAATGAAGACATGGAGAGCTTCCTTAATGGCAACCATTATGTGAAATGATTATTGTTTATGCTAATGCGTAAACTGCAAAGAATCCTCATTGAATAAAAAGGACCCATTTGTGCCAAATAATCTAAATAATTTCTTTAAATCGAGCCTTGAAGAGGGAGAAGAGAAGATAGATAGTATTAATATACGTAATAGGTAGTATTAGTAGATTTGTGAAGATAATATGAATAAATCACAATATATCACGTTGATAAATATTCCATGAAATTAAAAGTGTTCTATTTATCCTTTTTCAACGGTTGTCTTACAACCAACTAAACGATAAGCAATTCTAATTTGCATTAATGTATCCTGCAGTATTTTCAAGAGGAGATTACTTTAACTTTAAAAAAAAAAATGAAATTCTGTTTTCTCACATGCAGATACGATTTTAGTAAAATATTCGCTCCTTCTCGTATGAAGAGCAGGTGGGCAGCTATTTTTAAATAATCGTTTGTCCATTTAATGTAGTGTCTGAGGTATTCAATGCTACTACTTGACCTAAAAAACAGAGTGATGTAGAAACAAGACATTTTGAAAGTCAAGAGTTCTCTGCAAACCATCAAGCTTTTCACTTTTCTGATCGCGAATGACACTGACGTAATTTTTGAGTCATTATATTGCAATGATGCCAGGTTAGTACTCATGACACAAACTTTACGTCAACAGTCAAATAATTTTGCTTTTTTTTAGATTTCACATCACTGGAATTAATTCGAATTGCACGTGTAAGGAAAAATTTCATTTCCTACCGTGCGAAAAACGGGCACGCAGCTAGTTATTTATCAATTTTAATTGCATTTAATTCTATTTACATTTTCTTCCAGCCTCGAGCACCTTGGTTATCTTACATAAGCATTATTTGCATCATTGGATTCGTCATTATGTTTGCCACCGGTCCAGGTAAGTTTAAACTAAAGACAGTCATATTCTTTTATTGTTTTGCGTTTTTTTTTTCCCTTCCTTCGATGTACTAGGGAATCATTTACACATCTTTCGATCGCAGGATCTATACCCTGGTTCCTTGTGACAGAGCTCTTTGGACAGGGTCCTCGTCCAATTGCAACCAGTATCGCTGTTTCTGTGAATTGGATGGCTAATTTTATTGTTAGCCTTGGCTTTTTGCCTATAAAAGTAAGTAACTCATTTAATATATTCGGCGTCAATTTCAAATTCTTTTAAATGACGGATGACGACACCATACCCATTGACGTAAATTGGCATGTAACATTGGGGGGGGGGGGGGCGCAAAATCTTTCCTATTGTAGAAAAAACTTTTCAAACAAGTGATATCTGAATTTTCTTCAATTTTAAGGGGTAACTACCCCTCTTGCACTAAATTATTTACCGGTGTATGTATGAGAAAATGTTTTTGACCCTACATTTTTATGCGATTCTCAAACACCCTGTGAGTATGGAATTCCTGGATATATACAGTCGAAAAGTTTTTTTTAATTGTTACTTTAAAGCAAAACTGTATTCAATCTGCAAGAGTACCTAATTTGACAAATTTGTAACTTTTTTTTTTTCTTGTATATTTTTTCTTTTCCAAAATCCATAATCGAAGGCGATTGAGTCTGCCCTCAAATAATAACTCTAATGACTAATTGCTTCTTATATAGCCACAGTTTTCTTTAACACCTTCTCGTCTTTTCCCGAGCTGGCTCATCCCGAGTGTAGTTCGGACACTATGAATGTGTGAATTGACTACAAAATTTAATGATTTCTGCCATACAGAAAGCCAACTTTACAAATAAGTTACTCATTTATTTAAATAGATTTTTTAACATTGATTTTTAGGAAATTTTGTGTGCGAATGGTGCCATACATTAAAAAAAATTGACACAGTTTTTAATCCGTAATCCCAAAATAAAATAAGCTTGGAAGGGGTTAATGCATTGATTTAAGAATAGGATGGTAACTATCGACAGTCGAAGGGTTAAAGGACTTTGTTGTAAAATTACAAATTCACAATGCAAGAATTCTGATTAATCTGGATTCAATTTTCAGCCTATTTTACATGACTGTATTGATTTTGGGCCCAAATGTATTAAATTGACTGTATTCTCTTTTCAGAATGTGATCGGAGAGTACACTTTCCTCATATTCACCGTTCTCTTAGCAATGTTTTGGCTGTTCACATACTACGAAGTCCCCGAAACAAAAGGGCGAACAATAGAGGAAATAACTGCAGTGTTCCGAGAAAAATCGTCCAAATAATTAAAAAGACACTCAAGCGAAATAACTTTTTGATGCAAGTTCCACAGATGAAATGACATCCTTCTGTCATAACACATTCTATATTTTCAACAGACGCAGCTGAATGCTAAGATAATATCCTACATTACTTGTGATGCTGCATAAATTCAATTTTTACTTGTATATAAATATTTTTTGTCGTTAACTTTATTATATATTATGTTTTTTGAAAGATAAAATTTTTAGTCTGATATTTTCACCCACATTTTGTTGTAAATAGTTGTATTTCATCAATATATGCATTTAGAATAAAATATTTTTTTTCTTTTTACAAGTCTTGAGTTGATTTTTGAAGAATTTTTGTTTGCCTGAGCTATTCACGTTTCAAATGCTGTTCATATTTAGTGCATTGCAGGAAAACATAGAAAAAGGAGGACTGAGATCGAGAAATAAATTCAACGATTTAATGCTAACCAAGCGGTTGAATTGCAGAGTAGCGTTCGTTGACACTTACTTATGGGAAAGCAATACATTAGTTATACTGAACAATACAAAAGCTAGTGAATGATATTTGGGGCGTAAATTATAAACTAATGGGCCATTGGAGCAGTTTTTCAGTTGTTCTTTTAAATCGAACAGTTCAGCCCCTGCCTTCACGCAATTTAACTACCAGCAACAAAGCGTTCGATCCAATCACCAATCGTATGCTTGACTTTTAGTTTTATTTATTTTTTATGACCTTCTCACTTTGAACCTACAAATGCAATACTAATTCACTTTGTAGCCAATCTAACACATTAACCCTTTTTAACCCCCCCCCCCCTGCAACCCTTTCCTAATGCTGAAAAAAAGGGCAGCCGTTGCCATCAACTGGCTGTCCGCGGGCACAGCCAGCTGTCGTCATAAAAGGGTCTCTAGATCTGTGGCACGCGATGAACGTTTCGATCGTCCACCATCTTGCTGGTAGTTAAGTCGAGCGATGGCAACGGCTGCCCCTTTTTTCAGCAGATGTCAGTGCTGTTAAAAAGAATCGTGACCAATTTTTGTGCGGGAAATGGCGTGCTAAAAAATAAAGGATCCTCGTGGAGCTATGTCACCCGCAACTATTTTTATGGAAATCAAATCTATAATTCGTGACTGGCAACAGTCAAAACGTCAGAGTGCGGTGTTTCCAGAGCGGGAACACTGCGCCTTAAAGGGTCAAAACACTTTCCTTCAAACACAAACATGGCACTCAACAACAGGTGACAGACTGCCTCGCAAAGGCACATACCATGATGCATCTCCAAAGCAAAGTCTGACTAAATCTGAATTTAAAATATTTCAATTGAATTTCTGATGTTCTTAATTCATCTGCTAATAAATAAAAATGATTGACCCAAATAATGGATAAATATACCATCAGAAACTTGGGTAACAAAAAAGACAAGAGATTTAATGCTTGCATAATTTCCAAACAATAAAAATTGGGAGGGACTCTACTTGACTTTCGGAACACTTGAACTTTACCAAGGGTTTAAATAAATTTGAATCAATTCAGTTGAATGCAGTTTTCATACACTAGTGCACTTCAAATAATTTGAGTATATAGCCTACTATAGTGTATGAGTACTTTTTTGTAGCCTTGTAAAAACGTTAAGTCCTACATACACCAAAATCTACTCAGCATGTAAGACAATGGCCCATAATATGAATACCTAATTTGAGCTCAATCAATTGAGCCATATAAACGCTAGCATACTTTCATGTACCGTATATCCCGGCGTATAACACGCACCAGTAAATTGAGAATAATCTCATTATTTTCATGCAGTTACTGCCGTACAACATGCATATTTTCCCTACCAAAATCAACGGATTATTACAGTATGAGATAAAATAAAACCAGAAATAATTGTTAATTCATTCAAAAAATGTGGAATATCAAATTCACTATACAAAACAGAGGATGATTTTTTAAGAAAGTGACAATAAAGATGACAATGAAATACATACCCGAAAATATAAATGAGAACGAATACAATGAACTTCCCATCGCATTTGACAAAGAAGATTAAGCTTGTTAGGAAATATATATTTTTAGTTTTTTTTTCTGTTAGTTTATTTTGTTTGTATTGTTAAATATATCAACAAATTCAATTAAATAGTTGATAATAGTTATCTTTTGTAATGTAATGCATAATTTGCAATATTTATTTATAAATTTCTTATATTAACCATTTTATATTCGGTGTATAACACGCACACGAAAAAAAAAATGAAGTCATTTTTTTAAGTTAAAAGTGCTTGTTATATGCCGATATACATGGTATTTGCATCTATATAGGTCGTAATATATAAGAATTCTTTTTTGCAACACTGTGAACAAACTATCAGCTCTACACACACTAAAATCTATGCAAGTCACGTAACTGTGACTTCTAATATACATACCTAATTTGCACTTAATTGAATATACGTCTAGACGGTAGCACACTTTCAATAGTGTTCACATGTTTGAAACCTAGCGTGAGTTTAGATACTAGTGCACTTTTAAAAATTTATGCCCATAGGTAGTAATGCATAATTCTTTCTTGTAACTCTATTCTATACATGCTAAAATCAATACTGGTCATGGAAATGTGATCAATGACATATACAGGATCACACAAAATTCATCATCAATATTTAGTAGTGTGGTAGAGAATAGGAAAAGACTATTTCTCATAGGAAAGCGTGGGTGCAAACGAATCATTGCGGTGTAGGGGGTTCTTTGTATCCACAACTCTCATTCTCTAGCCGTACAATGTCTCGGTTAAAATAAATTGCACTGGCAGCAGGGGTTCTGTACATCATGCTTTTCATGTAGAGTTTGCCGTACAAGAAAGTCGACTGAAGATAAACCAGGTGGCCGTGGTGGCGAACAAACCAGTCTACTGCAACCAATCCATCGAGCTCCAATTTTTCTGGCCAGGTAACCACCTACCTACACCATATGCGGAATGTTGGTGCTCAATGGTTTGGTTGCAGCGGACTGGTTTTTTGTCCACCACAGTCATTTATCTCCAACTGACTTCTTTGAATGGGGTCTTAAAGAAATGATGGTGGATCATTTGGAGCCGCATTATGCATTTGTCTTTCAGAAGTAGGTTACTATCGAAAAAATTGAAACCATTTTGTGAGCTACTTTTGCAGATAATGCTTATTTTTCAATATTAATCCATGATTAAAAATCTGATGTGTCCAACACATGACTTCCTTGCACGTCTATTAGATCAAAAATATTTTCACCGCACTTCCTCTAAACTTATTCGTTTGAAAGAGATAAAATATCAATAATAGTAAGGTTTAGCGATTTCTAGCCAAATATTTCGATATCGCCAAGCTGAGTTCAATTTGAAAGATTTCCTTCTGACACTGTATTTGGCGATATTTCACCAAAAGCCGACAAACTTGAGATAGTCTGCGAGATTTTGGGGATAGCTAAAGTAGTCATTGACCACAGACTTTCAATGAATTGAATGCATCCATACACCTCAATGTATTTAAAGTCATTTGGCTCAGCCTGTAAATAAATTCTCAGTCGATTGCTGTCAAAAAAGATACTGAAAACAGTTAGATATTACAATAGTTCTAAATACAAAAGTTCAAAATTCTACTGGTTAAAGTTTTAGGGTTATACAAAATACGAGATAATTTTTGGCGCCAAATTTGGCGATATTTCGGCGAAACTCGTCAATGTCGACGACATTTGGAGAGATTTTAAGCATGGACCAAACGATGACAGATTATCGCCAAATTTGGCGATATTTCGCCAAAGCTCGCCAAGAACGATGACAAATGGCGATACTTTGGGCATGGAACAAATGACTGACTATTGCCAAATTTGGCGATATTTCGCCAAAACTCGCCAAGGTCGAGGACAGACGGCGAGATTTTGGGCATGTACCAAACAATGACTGTCTACAGTTGTATTATATTGAAGATGTCCATAGACATTAAAGTACTGAAATTCTTTTCGGTGGTCCTGTAAATAAACTCTCCAGTAGATTGGAACCAAAAATCGATATGCACAACTAGATGTTACAACAATCTTATATATGAAATTTCATAATAGTTTTTGAGATTTGATAGTTAAATATGCACATACGTACACCAAAAGTCGCCAAGCTTGGCAACTTTTGGCATAGTTCTTGAGGGAGGCACGTGACCGTGGTCAGACCATTACCTAACTTATGTGGTAGGACGGTATTGTGCTTGAAATGGATGAATGCCCCTAAAATTGCCATTGACCGTAATGTATTGGAAATCTTTTGAGTGTTCCTGTAGCAGAACTATAAATGATAAAGACACTTTTTTTAATGGAGAAATTCATTTTCTAACTCTTTACAGCATATATCACTTCTGAGTCGTTTGAAATAGCCCAATACCTCTAAAAAACGCTTTGATGAATTTCGGCCCATAGAGCGTAATGTATTTCGAATCTTTTGGGCGGTTCTGTAGATAAACTATCCAGTCGAATGGAACCGAAAGGGGAGGTGCACAACTAGATGTTACAGCAATCCTAAATATAAAGTTTCAACATTCTACGCCTAATAGTTTTTGAGATATGCGAGTTTAATGAATTTCGGCCCATTGAGCGTAATGTATTTCGAATGTTTTGGGCAGTCCTGTAGATAAACTATACAGACGAAGGGAACCAAAAGGGGAGGTGCACAACTAGATGTTACAACTATCCAAATTATGAAGTTTCGACATTCTACGCCTAATAGCTTTTGAGTTAAGCGAGTTTAATGATTTTCGGCCCATAGAGCGTAATGTATTTCGAATCTTTTGGGCGGTCCTGTACATAAACTATCCATTCGATTGCCACCAAAAGGGGAGGTGCACAACTAGATCATAGAACAGTCCTAAATATCAAATCTCAACATTCTACGACCAATAGTTTTTGAGATATGCGAGTTACATACGTACGTACGTACAGACGGCATGGAAAAACTGGCCACAATAGACTGGCCGCTGGTCAAAATGAGTTGCAGACACGTTAATAGGATCGTGCATGCTAGCCTACGATGAGATGCATCGAAAAAAAATTTTAAATTAAATTTAGAGGTAGTCAAAATCGGTTTTTTGGTCGAAATTTGGCCCCCAAAATTTTTCGGGATCACATTACTTCCTTATACTACGTACAAGGAAGTAAAAATAATTCATTTTTAAATTTCAAATAAAAGGTCTTTTTTGGTGCAAAAAAAGTTTTAAAAAACCTTATTCTCCTGGGTTCCCATTTACTCAGATTTTTGAGTAATTTACCCAAACTTTTTGCTGACTGTGGTGCAAAAACCTACGCACATAATGATTTTTGCATATGATAAAACCCATATTTCCCAAGATAATGGACCTTTGTGATCCACTTTCATCAGACTTCAGTGTGATCCCTGATCTCTCAATAAAGAACACCAAAATATCATCTGCGGGATATCAAATGCTGAAAATTTGATGTTTTATTTTCCTTTTGTTGGCTGCAATTGGGAAATTGTTTTCCTGCATTATTGACATTTACTCACAAAATTTGGGGTAAAAAATATAGGCAAATGATCGACGAGCTAATACATAAATAATTTCATCTACCGTTAGAGAAACAAAGTAATTACAAAGGGGCTAGCTGTACTTCCAGGGCAAAAGATGCCCCAATAAGAGCCCTCTACAATATAACCCATGCTATATTGTAGAGCGAGACCCTATAGTAGTTGATCAAGAAGATATTAGTTAATTGAGGAGCTATTCGAAAAAAAGTGTCCAGAGACGACTTTTTTTCAACACAATATATCTTAGCTAATTTTAAAGTTAGGAAAATGAATCTAAATAGAAGTGTTACAGTACACTTTACGATTATTTTATAGCAGTTTCCTATAAGCTAAGACTAAGTAAAAGTATTACAAAAAAGGAAATAAAACTTTTTCAATTGATTTCTATAAGATCTAATTGAATTACCACTTTAGAAAAAAAAATGTAATAATTCCCTATGTCTTGCCTAACGGCATGCCAAGTTTCATTAAAATCCAAGCAGTGCAATATTTTGGGAAAAAAATTTAAAGTAAGTCGATCACCAAACGACTTACTGGCATAGCACGTGGCACTTTTAATTTGCATTACATTTCAATAATCTTTGGAAAAAATTGCGATTTGACAGCTCATAAAAAAGTATCATGAACACTTGATGGTGCCAACTAGCCTAATACAATGATACTTATATGGGATAATAATTGTAATAATTTGTAATAAAATAATTTAATATGTAATTTTAATTTATGTTAAATAATGAAAATCGTATTGGACGATCTGTATGGTTTGCTAACTCTTGTACATGAAAACAGTGATCACAATAATGCTATAGATGCATATTTCATGCCTTAAGAATTTCGGAATCCGTGTTTTTACGCATTCAGGGATGTGCCAGCTGAAATTAAGTTTTGGAGCAATTTGTGGAGCAAGAAAAAAGACATTTTTGGAGCAAGGAAAACAGATTAGTGTAGCAATTTGGAGCAAGAAAAAGTCGCTTTTGGAGCATAAGAACATCAATTTTGAAATACAAAATTTATTTTTGGAGAGGAAAGAGAAAAGTCACTAAAGAATGCCAATAAAAAAAATGAAAATTAAGGAAGTTCTTAAAAACTCTTAGCTTAAAACAAAAACAAGTTGTTGTTTTTTTTTTGGGGGGGGGGATTCAGAAGCTTATGAAATAAATAAAAAATTCAGTTATTTTATACATTGCTATACAAAATATCTATTTTAAATCAAAAATATAATATTTACTAAACTATACTAGCCCATTTATGCCTGGCGTCCCTTTTTTGGAACGGCATTTTCGTTATCAGTCGAAAGTGTTATTTATTTTTCCTAGCCTTTATTCACAAGTATAGAACCTCAACTCCACATAATATTTTAACGTGACCCAGTAGGATGTTGACATTTCAATTTTTATACGTAATGATTTTAAAAGAAATCATCCCTTGCTCAAGAAGTTGAGATCAGAAATTTATCTATTATTGCTGGTATTAGCAAATATCGAAGAAAGTCTCAAAAATATCTGGGCAGAAATGGGTTACAAAAAGTTACAATATTATATAAAATTAAATTTAAAACAGAGGTCAATTTTTACTCTTAAGGCATTGCAGGTTTAAACAAAGGGATGCCAAAGAATAATATTCATTCAAAGAAAAAATATTCATTTTTAAGATTAATAGAGAAAGATTAAAATTGGAATGCTTAGAATGTGTGATGACTTTTGTAAAAATTCGGGAGATTTACAAACATTTAAAACATATATAGAAAAATTAAAAATGTAGCAGTTTTGCTGAATTTGGAGCAAAAAATGTCCAAAAACGATCTTTTTGTAGCAGATTGGTGCATCGGGATTGATTTGGCACAATTTGGAGCAATTGGAGCAGCTGGCACATCCCTGCGCATTACTTTTTCATATAAATTTCTGTTTTATGATCAGTGAGATTTTCCATTGAAAATGATTTTTTGTTTTTATTTACAGGTGACTCTCTGAAATTCGCGATAACTTGTAATGTAAACAGCAAAATTTACAGTTAGCACTAACAGTGTACCTAGATTATATAATTAGTTATTATATATGTGTTAAATGCAATTTATTTATGTATTTGAAAATGTAGCATAATTGTTTGATGTTTTAATTACTTCTTTGGAAAGGAAACTACTCCGTCTAAAAAGTTTAAGTAGTATTTTTACTCTTCTGAAAAAATCCTAAATCAATCAATGCATGAAAATAATCTTACAATTGCAGGCTGTGAATTTAGAGATGTTGAGATTTACATGAACGAGAAAGGCTACAAACTGCTTATGCCAGCAATAAAAGGAAAATGTTATCTACTTACTACTCAAGCTAATGAGTTTAGGAAAGGTGACAATCTCCTCTTGGTTTGCAAACTTTTTTACATGAAAACGATCTTATAATTGCAGATTTAGTGAACATTAAAATCCAAGAGGTGCAATATGTCAGAAAATTTTTTAAAGTAACCTTTACTATGTTGACACTTTTAAATTACATTACATTTTCAGTTTTTCAATACTGGGCATGAAAGATTTAAAGTCGTTTCTGGTCATCCAAAAAAGTTGTCTCAGGACATTTCTTTTTCAAATAGCTCCTCAATCAACTAAGATATACAGCTAATATCTACTCAATCAACTACTATTAGTGCCCTCTGCAATATAACATAGGTTACGATATAGGTTCCTATTGGGGGGCAGTTTCGCCTTGGTATTACAGCTAGACCCTTTCCGCAACAAGCAAAGTGGGTTTTTTTGTTTTTTTTAAATTAACAATCGTAATGCCAGCTTATGAGTGTAATGATTTGATAAATACCTTCAGTTGAATAAATTTTAATCACGTGTGTTAGAAAAATATCTGCTTCCTCCCGTGTGAAGAAAGGGTACACAGCTAGTTTAACTTTAGCATGAAACGAAGCTATTTATTCTTTAAAAGAAGTCTAACTTCAGGTCTATAAAGCATTTCAATATGACATTCAACTGCACAGATTCTGCCAATGTATTTTCGGTTCAGGTACGGCAGTCGCCCTGCAGCGTGAAACAAGCATGCCAATGCTATGCGCATAAGCATCTGTTTTGGCAATGTTTGTGGTGCCAAGGAAACAGGTTTGGCTGTGTTACCATTCAGATAACCGATATCTACACATTGTATCTCTTATCTTGCGCCGCAGGGCGTCTGCCGTACCTGAGCCATATTGGCTGTTGCATTAAACCTTAAAAACAGAGTAAAAATATAACTGAAAACTATCCTTAATTCCTTTCAAGTTGAATTTTGTTTTACAAATTCCGTTCATAATTACAAACTAACTTGAATTTAATAGAGATTTAATAATTTCATTTTTAAGAGAAGAAAATAAACTATATTTATTATATTAGAATATGGTAGCATATTTTGGTACCAGTGGGTTGCAGCAGTCACAGAGCTTGATTAGCTACATTAGACTTATGCCAAGATAGCAGTTGTTGGCTTAGCTTCGATATACCCCCTACCTTTTTTTCGCGCCAAGGATTGCGTTTTTTGCGCCAAGCTTGGCGATAAAAGGGATTTTCTGGTTTCTCAAACGAATTTCGTTGGCAAGAATGGGGGGAGGCTATTTATGGCAACCTAGGCCGGCCGGCCAATGACAGCGCCGTGATGCAATAGCTCCTGCACGTGGAAGCTTGTGAGAACTTTTTTTTCACATTTTTAGAGAGAGGTAGTAAGTTGACCGAAAGCAATTCTGCAAAGGTACTGTGATCTTTTACTGTACTTTTTATATTTTTGGTTAGGATTTTATGATTTTTTAAGAACCTCCGTAGCTAATGTAATTGAAAATTAGCAGGGTATTTTTGAACAAAATTTAACGTTAAAGTGGTCTGATAAAAATCCCACGTGTGGGAAGAAAGGTGTAGCTAATATAATTTTTGTTATGAGCTATTTGTTAGTGGACCAGGAGAAGTTTTTGGATTTTTTGAGGGAGACATCCTTTCGGAGTGTGAGCTTAACCTTTCCGAGATATTTTTGCTAACGTATAATATTGTTTCGCGTTATACATCGTGGTAACTGCACTATTTGTACAGGCGAATGGCTTCACAGTTTTTGGCTTTTTTCTTAAAACGCTCTACTCGATTTCTTATTTTTCCAGTTTCCCCAACTACCTTTTTCGTAAAAAAAAAAAAACGGGGGGGGCAGAGCCCCCCCTCACATAAAAATCCCATTATTTGTGAAATTTAGGTTTTCTTCAAATTTTTAACCCTAAATTCTTGCTAGAAAACACGATTTCTGTGTCCATCAATTGTTAAATTTCCTTGAATTTATTCGTGTTTAGATTCCTAACCCTTAATTATTTCTGCAATTTTTCTATTTCTAATTTCTTGTTCGAAAACGCGAATTCTACGTTCATGAATTCTTAAATTTTCTTGATTTTATTGTTGTTTACATTCTTAACCCTAAATTTTTTGTAGAATTTTTCTAATTCTCATAGTTTTTTTCGGTTCCGAAAACGTTGCTACTAGCCAAGATTTCTAGACATTTTTACATTTTAACCCTAAATTTTTTTGTGGAAATCTTCTAATTCTTATAGTTTTTCCGCTTTCAGAAGTGGTTTCACGGCCATTTTTTTATTTTTCGCGCCGTCGAAAACGGCATTTTTGGCCACTTCTCTTTCGTTTTTGGCGCCGTCGAAAACGGCCTTGGCGCCAAAAATTAAGGTAGGGGGTATATCGAAGGTGCTCCGCAGTTGTTTTTGAACTAGAAATTTCTTGTGATATTTTAACAACTCAGTTGCTTGGCAATTAAATTTTGGTGGCTGCTTTAACCATAAATAGCCAGCCATTCTTTGTACCATTAACACTAAAATTTAACATGTTATTTAGTTTATCAGTCATTTACAAAATTGGTAAAAACTCTCCATTTATACTTTATATCAACACATTTAATAATAATATACATTTATTAACTATTTTGTAATTTACACTTTTTTGATTTCACCACATCATCTGTATTTTCAGAACTGTCTATGTCTGCAGACCGCTTTTTACTGTCACTGGATACTTTACCTTCAAGTGGCGGGACTTTACACATTTTAACAATCCAACCTTGTTGCTTCGGAATTTTTAAGCAACCTGTTACTGAGAAGAATCCACAACCAGTATTGTTACGTGTGCCAGCGTGAGACATAACAATATGGCCATTTTTTCTCACAGTGTCAACTGCTTGATTGGTCTTAAATCCGAACAATAAACCCAAATTTATAACATCTTCGGGTGACCTTAAATCTAAGGGTGACAAGGCCCCACTTGATATAATAATATTTTTTTGTTTGCAGATACCAACCAAATGAAGGGATTGACTGATAATTGATCGTCTGCAAACCTGACTTCTAAAGCAGAGTGAATAGGAAATTTCAAAGCACATTCCTTTTTGAAGGGCAAGTCCGACGTGATTCTTCTTTAGAGTATATCCAAGATCTTCAGATAGATTCAAACATATAATATCAACATCACATTGCGAAGTAACATGTTGTAAAAGTTTTTCGCCGACAGGTTGTATCGCAAGAATGTCATATTTCTTAGTCACTGGATTTCTCAACATATTATGAGCATGAATCGGATCTTCAACGACAGCAGTAAGTCTGTTGACAATACGAAACTTTCTTCCGAACTTTCCCTCGAAATTCACAACTTTTGGATTTGGAATATTAATGGACTTACCACTTAAATTAGATGCATTTATAACAGTATTGATGGCAACACATTCGTATCCCATCTCAAATGACCTTTTAATAATATTTTGAATATTGTCCGTCTTAACGCCATTAATTTCAGCAATTATACTAAAATCCATGATGCAAAATGAAATACGTCTTGCTCCACGTTGTTAATACACAACACGCTGCACGAACCATGCACGAACTTCGAATTGTTTTGTTTAGTATCGTATAAATAACGTTGCCATATTGAGAGAATAAATATTCCGTGTAGTACAGACTCAACCTCAGTGACGTCACCAAGTACGCATTGTATTACTATTGTATGTATTGTAAATATATATATGTGCATATGTTTATATCAATTTATTTAAAGAGAAGGAATACAGTTTTTATTTCTCCGATTTATCGACATTCAAAAATATCTTTGTGCTTTGACAGTTGCAGATTAGAATGATTATACTGAATCACTCAGACAGAATCACTGAATCATTCCTCTAAAGAGAGTTTCACAATCAGTGGAGTGCAGTGCGAATTGTTGGATGTGTTGATGTATAATTGATAGACGTATATCATGAGCGCGCACTTGATGGTAAACCGAAGAAATTAATTAAAGAGTAATAAGAAATTATCTTTAATTCCCTCTCAGAGGATGGGATAATATATATATTTGTAATATTAGCTAATAAATGGTACATAACTAAAATTTAAATTTCAATTGATTGTACTCAATAAGTATAAATATATGTATATTTATTTATTTTTACTCCAAGATAAGTATTATTAGTTATCATTAAAAAAAGGATTATTTTGTAGATGTAAAAGTATATGTGTATTTTTATTTATGCAAATATTTTTCAAATTGATGTTCCTTTCGATTTAATCAATGTTCGCGTGTATCACATCCAGGATTTGCTCTCCACATAAGAAAATATTTTTCAGTGTGAAAATTAACCAGATAGTTCGTTATGTAGCAACTTTTCCAAAACCTAAACCAATCGAAGTGAACGATTTGTACACTAAGTTATGCAGTGGTAATAGAAGCTCTCTTGCTCAGGCAATCACATTAGTCGAATCCCTTCACCCTGAAAAAAGAGAGCATGCCCAAGAATTACTAAGCCTTGTTTTGAAAAATTCAAGAGAAAAAAGTCTTGATGCGAACAACAAACCAAGAAGCTTTCGTATTGGTCTTACAGGACCACCAGGAGCTGGTAAATCTACATTTATTGAAGCATTTGGAAAATTTTTAACCAACCAAGGCCATAAAGTAGCCGTCCTAGCTGTGGATCCATCGTCTTCAACAACTGGGGGTTCTTTGCTTGGAGATAAAACTCGCATGCCTGAACTTTCTAGGGATCTTAATGCCTTTATCCGTCCTTCCCCTGCCAGTGGGTGTTTGGGTGGAGTTACTAGAAGCACACACGAGACTATAGCTTTATGCGAGTGTGCTGGGTATGATGTGGTACTTGTAGAAACGGTAGGAGTTGGTCAGTCAGAATTTCATGTTTCGTATATGGTAGATATGTTTGTAATGCTGGTATCCCCATCAGGAGGAGATGAACTTCAAGGCCTTAAAAAGGGAATTGTTGAATTAGTCGACTTAATCGTGGTAAATAAAGCCGACGGAGACTTACTACCTAGTGCTCGTCGTATACAGAGTGAATACATAAGTGCTTTGAAGTTTGTTAGAAGGCGTTTCAAATGTTGGAAACCGTCTGTACTGTGTGTTTCTTCTAAAACAAAAAAAGGCCTTGAGAATTTGTGGGACGAAATGGTCGATTTTAAAGACGCACTGTCAGAAAGTGAAGAATTGCATTTGAATCGAAAGAAACAATATAATATTTGGATGTGGTTGCATATTGAAAACACATTAATGGATAGCTTCAAAAAGCATCCTAAAGTTATGTCTTTGTTGCCAGATATGGAAAGTAAAGTTCGTGAAGGTGTAATTACACCAGGACAAGCATCTGATATACTTATCAAGAATTTTTTGAAAACTTCTTGATACTAGTATTTTACACAAAACAAATCTTGTTGAAAGATTGTGCTATTTTTGTAATGAATCTCAGTAATTAAAATATTTTTTATAAATTTCAAGATGAGATATAATTTTCCATGTTTTGATAATTTTGCATATTTTTTATAGAGATTCTTTTCAGATGTCTCCTGAATTTTACGAGAAAATATATCATAAAGTATGAAAATTTGAGATCATATCTGCCAAATACAGTCAATGCTTGTTTTTACAAAGTAATGAGTGCCCCAAATACATTGTTATAGATGACTTTACAAACCGAGTTATCCCTACAGAATAAAAAAGAGCATTGACTGTAAAAGCAAGGGGGGGGGTATGCCAGGGATCATCCCTGGCTGAAGAATGTAATATCCCTGGCTACAGAAATATCCCTACCAGGGATACTATTTATCTTCTGCTGGAGAAAGAAGTTGAAATGGAGGCATTTACACCTTCCCTCTTTTTTTTTTTTTTCTTTTTTTTTTCCTTCTTTCTTTTCAAATGTCCCTCCCCGGGGACAGGGATGCAGAATATGTCCGAACACCCAAACAAAATTCGGGGGGAAATTTTTGTCCCACGTGTATTTAACAAAAGAAAAAGAAAAGGGATTTTTTTTTTTTTTTTTTTTTTGTAGAGATGCAGTTGCAAAAACAAAAGAAGCTAACGAGAGATAGATAGATAATCACTTAAACTAGAATGAAAATATGCTTCGGTTTTTGGAAAATTTTGGGCAAAACAAATTGTGTTCTGGGGAAATATTGGGCTCTGAACATTTTCTGCACCCCTGCCTGGAGAATGTTTTACTTTCAAATGTCCCCCCTGTGGAAAATGTTCAGTTCGCACCCTGTGTAAAAGGGTTTTATGTTATGCTATGTTGTTTTAAAATGTGTTTTAAAAAAAACTATTCATGCAAGTATTAATTGATATGTAAAAAACATAAAATAAAATCTAAATAATTTTGTTCCAACATAAATGGTTATATATATAATTATGGCACCATAAATTCATGCATATAATCTGCACTGAAAGCCTTGAAAGGGCAAGTTTTATTCAAAAATGATGCATTGTTAATTTCTAAATATAAAATTCTTGACTTGAAAAAAACTATTATTTTAATTTTATTCCATAATATGGATTCCTTTAAAATATTTATTCTGCTGAAACCGTTACAAAGTTGCCTTGCTGATTTCAGAAACTAATTTCCTTGATTTTTTTCATATTTTTGAGAGCATTATAGATGAAATGACAGACCCAGTTTTTGCAAGTACTTTATAATTAAAATTGCCATATTAATTTAGATTATCATAAACCTGCTACACCGTTATCTTATATCAAGCTTATCGGATTTGTGATAAATTAAGAATCACTTATAAATAAAGATGGCTGACGATTTTCCAGGTTTTGAACCAAAATTTAGAAATTTCTATGTAAAAATAAAACTTCCTATTTCAGGTTTTGTTTGTTTTCCCTGAATGATGGAGTCCTTGTAATGCTGTTTCTCTTATTAAATATCAACTGTTTGAAAACTTACAGGTTTCACACAGGAAGTGTGCTTCTCATAATTTAGATGAAGAGTTAGAAAATAAAAACCTTTTAGTTATACGTGGCTCTTAGCTATACGAGATTTTATGTCAGTTTCTTAAAATGTGTATAAGTGAGAGATCATTGTATTTATTACAACAAAAAAAGTTATAAAATCTTAGGAGCCACATATATGTTGAATGATATTAATGGGGAAAAGAAGCTAATCATCAAGGGATTTTTTTTAGTCGGCCAGGCACTAGGGTTTTTTTGAACCTTGTGCAAATAAAGTATATTTTGACATTTTATTGATTACTAGAAGGTACTGTTAATTGTGTACAGTTAGTTTTATAAGTGCAAGATCAAATGAGGAAAGTTCTCAAAAATGCATAGCTTCTTGTTTATTATTTAACTAGCTGCGTGCCCATTCTTCGCACGGTAAGAAACGAAAATTTTCCTTACATGTGTAATTCAAATTAATTCCAGTGATGTGGAATCTAAAAAAAGCAACATTTTTTTTACTCGACATAAAGTTTGTGTCATGAGTACTAACCAGGCATCATTGCAATATAATGACTCAAAAAACTATATCAGTGAAATTTGTGATAAAAAAATTGAAAAGCTTAATGGTTTGCAGAGAACTCCTGACTTTCAAAATGTCTTAGTTCTAGATCATACTGTTTTTTATGTTCAAGTTGTAGCATTAAATTCCTCAGATACTAAAAAAAATGGACAACCATTTATTTAAAAATAGCTGCACACCCGTTCGTCATAAGTGAAGCGAATATTTTACTAAAATTATATCTGCATGTGACAAAACAGAATTTCATTTTTTTTAAAGTTCAAATCTCCTCTGTTGAAATTAATGTGGGGTATATTAATGCAAATTAGAATTACTTATTGTTTAGTTGGTTGTAAGACAACCGTTGAAAAAGGATGAACAGAATACTTTTAATTTCATGAAATATTTATTAGCGTGGTATATTGTGATTTATTCATATATCCTTACAAATCTACCTATTACACATATTAATACTATCTATCTTCACGTCTATCTCTTCAAGGTTCGATTAAAAGAAACAGCTTAGATTATTTGGCACTAATGGGACCTTCTTATTTTATGGTGATTCTTTGCAATTTACGCATTAGCATAAGCAATAATCATTTTACATAATGGTTGCCAATAAGGAAGCTCTCCATATATATTTAATTTATGCATAGTTTTGTAAGATTGGCATATTTAGCACTGCAAAACATTTCATCACAACATGGTGGAAAATATCTAAACAGTGGCATTTTAAATATCCCTATATCCAATATAGCGATATCTTATAAATCCTCCATGCTTCGGTCTCCTGAAAACATTAAACTGTGTAATCTCGAGGTACTATTTAGAATCGCTTTAATTGTAACTGAACGTAGTTGCAGAGTTTGCAAATTTCATGCATTTTTTAAATTTATGATGTCACTGTTTAACAGCTGTAAAGGATATCCCGGTTGGTTGAGGGAGTTAATTTGGATATTTTGAACAGTAGTTTTCAAACGGTATCATATTATAACTTACAAAGACATGAAAAATTTTTTGCTTTATATAGGACTACTATGGAGAAACGTAATCCAGCGTTAAAATAAAACTATACTCGCAACATGCATTTGTTAGAAAACATATAAACATTTTAAAATAAGCAACGGATTAAAATACCACTCATAATAATAATAATCGTGAATTTCTTAGTTTATTTCTATAGTAAGTTTTAATCAAAATATCGCCTCCTTGTGTTTAAAAAAAAGAGCAGGGATAAATGCGTTACAATTGTGGCGTAATTTTTACATATCTTAAATCATTTGATGTCATAGATCCTCAGTTGCAAATTGAAAATCCAGTACTGTCCCATTTGAAAACTCTATCGATAGGTTGAAAAAAATTATTTTTTCTAATCCTTTCTGTTGCAACACAACAAAATTATCTCGTGCCATGATAATGTAATCTAATGGCTTAAGCCTCCGCTTTGATGCTATTAAATTTTAAACATTAGGTTACATTAAAATTTATAAAAAAATCACCTAATTTACATAATTTTTTCATTTTTGATTTAAAAGAGGGAGAAGGAATGCTTCACGATTTGTCAAAATATCAAAAAGTTATGACAGATAAAGATGCGACAGTTTTAAAAGTATTTTATGAAAAAATGCGCCAAAACAGATAGTATAAAAATTTCTAAAAATCTACTAATTATTTTACAGATTCAGAACAAACTGTTTTTTAAAAAAAATGTTCTCCTCTATCCAATGATACAAATGCCGTTTTGCGAGTGTAATTACCGCTGTTATTGAGTTGCTAAAAATCGCCTAGAATATAAAACAAAATAATTTTTAGGCTGAATTTTGGAAAAATCACTTTGAGGTGCAGAACTTCATGCTTAGAACTCCCCGAGTACCAAATTTGGTGTTTCTAGGTGTAGCCCTTTGTAACGCTGCCAACAGACACCCACCCACAGACAGACATCTTCTTTTATAATAAGTAGAGATATATAGTTTGAAATGATGTTATTGATACATTTGGCAAATTTCTGATGTTTAAGTGTATTGTTAAAAAAATTATAGATTTTTTAGTTAAATTAGAAGGGTATACAAATGAAAGTCTTAACACTGTTTGAAAATACACTTTAACAGATAATATGTTTCAACAGAGTTTCTGTGGACTTATAAAAAACCCTTGACAGAAATTTCATTTTAAAAATCCCTAAGTCTTTTTTTCAGATGTTATGTAACAATTCTCAATTTTACTTATAAAAGCCATAAAATATCCAGAAAAAAAAAAAAAAATTGAACAATGAACCGTGAGTTGCTTTGACAAAAATTTCTCACAGTTAATAGCAATTTTATCATTTTTAAGATTTACATAATATACAAAAATCAGGGCTATAGTATAAAATTAAAATTCCTTAGTATTTCATAAATTTTGATAATATTCTATGTATTTTTTACATATTTTTGTTTTGTTTTGTGTGTGTAAGATACTAAATAATTTTAAGATTTTCTATTAAATAGTTTTATATTTCCAATTATATACTAAATTTAAAAAAAATTGTTAATATGTTTTCAGACTACAGGTTGACTATAGTCAAACAAAAATCATTTACTGTAAAATCACTCATTTTTGCAAGCCCGTGGTAACTGCAAAAAGTAAAGCCTTTCAAAATATTTTTGCTTCAAATAATAATAAAAAAATCAGAAATTTTTCTCTTACCAAAATTAAATGATTTAATGCACGGTTACAGACTCTTTGACAACTTTCTTCCTACAACTTTTTCTTAAAACAGTAATACAACTAATAGAATGTTGCTCATTCATTTACAATATCTATACCAGCTTCTTTGAAGCCATTCAAAATGGGGTGAGGAGGGGGGGGGATGAACTTTTCGAACAAAAGGAAGTTTCTTAAAATGCCTTATGGAAAAGGGGTTCTATATTTAGGTACTTTTGGGAATTTTTCAACATTCAGTTCTATTCATATAAAATTTGTGAAATCACCAATATTTCATTTTTGAGAAAATAAGTGATTTTACAGTAATCAAGCTTTAGGTTAAATTGTACTGAGTTCTCCAGCTAATGCTACTAGGGTAATACCTGCTAGTGTACATATATTTGTGTTAGTAAAAAATTAAATTTTCTAAATTATTTTTCTGCTCATAATGTTGAAATAAAGATAAACCCAAGCTATAAAAATGTAAATTTTATTGAAAATATCATTAACATATACAGTAAAATCTTTTAAAAATTTCTGCATTTTAAATATAACTGTAAATTTATGTAATGCAGATTCAATACAAATGAAAGAAAAATACATTCAACAAATAACTTCACATAAAATATGTTAGAAAGTGTGTAACATTTAACAATGCATTCACACTGGAATATGCTTCACCACAGTATTTTGCACCTTATTCAAAAATATATTATTAATGATAGAGATTGATTATTTTTGTACTCCTTGAAGTTCAGAAAAGGTTAACATAAATAAAAAACTTTGTAAAAAACACACATAAGACGTTATTGTTTAACACCAGTATTTTGAGTGTTTTTTCAGAAAAGGTTGCCTAGTTCAAAACTTATCCAGGCCTTTTTGGATTAAGATATTTTGGTTACTAATTTACGAATCTCTCAAACTAAAAATCTTCTAATGCTTTCTCTCACACAAGCACACCCAGAAATATAAATATGTATAGATATTGGTAAGCTGGTATCAATTTGCTAACTCGAACAAAATTTAAATGTTAATCTTACAAATAAAAACAAAAATCAGCATGCTTGTCCGTATCACATACAAAACTTTGTAAAAAACACACATAAGATGTTATAGGTAAGAGGATACAAATCTGCATACAAATCTAATTAGATTGATTGACCATCTTGAAATTTTGCTAGTACTGTATGAAAAGCACATCATACTTATAATAAAAAAATAATACTTATAAAAGTTAGTAACATTATATGAAAGGCACTTCCCTCTTATCACAATAAGAAAAAAATACTTTTAACATTTAAGTAACAGTCATTAATATACATTATGTATAAATGAATTAAAAATGTTGTAAAATAACAAACATAAAAACAGATACCACAATATGATCACTGCGAGTGGTACAAAAATTATACCCTTCTTCAGTTGTAAAAAAGTTCCAAGGCTCCAGACAGGCACAAAAGTTAAATTTGATTAAAACTACACATTAACAATAGTAATAAATGTAACTTTTGTTAGACTTCATTTTTTGATAAAGTACACTGACCACACCAATGATTCAATGATAAGTAAGTTTGAAATGCAAAACTCGAAAGTACTCTAAGTTGTAAATAAATTTATTATTAAAACTAAAAGGTGGATTTATTATCACATGAGTTACTTAACAAGATCTTGTCAAGAACAAATGGAATTTTTCTTGTTGAATATTGAGGAAACTCGCAAAATTTTCACTCTGATTCCATTAATAAACAAAACATTTATCATACAATAAGTTAAGAATTTATTTACAACTTAAATTAAGAATTTATTACAAATTAACTAGTGTTAGAAATACTAACACTAGTTAATTTGTAACAAACATATGATAATAAATGATCTATTTAATTTATCAAGACAGTATAACTTATTTATGTTTAGAGACTTTTCACTGCAGCTCTTCTAGACTTTGTTGTAAAGATTCAGCATCATTAATATAAACATGCATGTGATTACTCTGAAAGTAAATTGGCTGAAAATATTTTAACTGTTATGCCATGAATTCGAAGTGAAGACAATAGTGATTTTAAAATTAAATTTTTCTTTCAAAATTCGTTAAACAGCATAAAAAACAGTGATTTTGCATAAAAATCAATAAAAAGGAGTAAATTTTACACTGAAAGTGTAAAAGTTAGCAAGCATGGAATTTATATTTTGCCAAGCAAATTATCGGAAGAATGACAACCATGCATAAAGTTACTTTGATGGATGGAGCTCAACTTCCAATCAACAATGATTACTACTGTATGATAAAATACTAACACGCACACATACACAAATGCTTCCTGCACCCTTTATTATAAAATTAAATATAAAATGCATATAATACACAAAATAAATAAATACAACAACACCAAAAATATTACACAACTGCCTACAATGAAAGGTTATTGCTTTGTATGAATGAGAAAGTATTTTTCATTGTACTGTTAATATTTTTATAAAGATAATACCTGTACGTAAAAAACTATTTTTTTCTTTTATTGGGCTACTAGCAAGTAGAAAAATGGAATCAAAGCATAGATCTATAATCCACAACATCACTGGTCTCAACTTAGTGGATTAGGCGAGTTAAAAAATCAAAAATAAAGTTTTCTATTTTGTACAATAGAATTACTTATGCTACCTTGATTTTTTAAACAATGTCAAAACATTCCAATAATGGCGATAAAAAACATTTTTTTTCACTAAATTAAAAATATTGTTTCACAATTTGAAATGTTGAGAGCAACTGAACATATTGAACTTGAAATATATACGCACACTTGAGTTTGATGAGTTATTTTCCCAAAGTGGTAAAAACTTCATAGTCCAGAACAGTGAAATTGTAGTCACCCATTAGGAGAGTACAGGATGCATTTTCACCATCATAAGAATGGGGGAGATTGGAGTAGCTTTCCATATTAGCATTGCAGTTGTGTGAAATGCACAAATCAGCTCCTGCACCAAATATTGGTCCATAACTGAATGAAAAAGGAAGATGGTAAACATCAAATTAAAAAAGAAATAATTGTATATAAAATTATTTTACAAAACACTTACTTTATATTTACTAAAATACTGATTTTGTTGACTTTAACACTAGATTTATTTTGTTAAATTATTTTACATATAACTTATTAATAAAAAACTAGCGAATTTAAAAAACTGTTACAACAAAAATATAGAAGTATTAAAATATTTCTTTATATGCTAATATAAAGCTGAAAGATTTACATTACTATAGAGCTATCAGAAATGTGTCAAAAATAATGAACAACATTTCTGTATGACTTTACAAGAGCTAACTTATTCATGCTGTAGAATCAACAATGACAGTTTTATTCTACATATCACACACAAAGTTTACAACATAAACATAATAAATATTTGAAAGCATTTCTATTGGTCTAAATGTATTGTAGGAGATGAATTTACATAATTTTTGTAAGTTTCTTAAATAAAACTAAAATCATTAAAACATACTCTGGATGATGTGCAATAGCAAACATCTTTTTAACCACTTCAAATTTAGTTGGAGGTGCATCACAGTTGTTGATGAGTGTGAAGAGAAAAGCTTTCTCAGACGGGACATAACGACCACGACCTCTCGTTTTACCCCAAGGAACATCACTAAAACCACCACACAATTCACCATGAGATCCCTGGAGATACAAATGTATATTAATTTAAAAAACTGAATATTTAATACAGTAGTTGTCACTTATTACAGTCACATCCGGACGGATTGAGACTGACTGGAATAACAGAAATTCGAAATAAATGGTGGCGGACCAAGGTAAAAGTGAAAAAATTTAAGAAAAAAATCAATAAATTAAATCAAAATATATAAACTGTATTAGTCAATAGTTTAACTTATGCACATATTGATTTAAGAAAAAAGAAGTGAAAAAATATATATGTTTATTTAAAAAACTAGGGGCCAAAGCTCCTATAGACTCGCTACGCTCGCTTTTCGTATGAGGCATTCGCCCCCTAATAAGACTTATTCATAAAAAATGCATAATTTCAACAAACAGAACCCAAAGGTTGGATCAGACAGAATGTTACCGAGCTACACATGCTTGGTTCTTGCATGTTGCTCAGACATAAAAATTTAAACTTTGCACTATTTTTAATTATGTGAAACCCATGAAACCCCTTTGCTTATTAGCCAATTATGGCAAATTTTCATAATTTGGCGACTTGTGTATATGTATAGTTAATAATTAGCTCTAAGAAAACAGTACTTCATATGTTTTCTTTGATAAAAACTATGGAACAGCTAGGATAGCTTGCCACCAATGGTGACTTTGCGTTATTTGGCAATTTACACATGCTCACAACCTATAATTACTGCTCATGTAAGGTTCCTGGAAAACTGTTATTCATATTTTCATATACATAATCCTTTGCAGAATGGCGTATTTAGCACTACGAATTATATCATCTCGCCTTACCGGCAAATATCCAAAATGTACTATAACTGCTATAATGGCATAAACGCCACCCAATATTTCTACTGGTAGAAAATTCTACAGCTGGACCGAACCAGCTTTAAAATAATCTGCATTTTAATTATTTTTCATTTTCAAGATATTGGGTTATAACACTTTTGACTCATGGTTTAGATTCACCCTGCTTGGAAAGATACCGTTTTGCCAGATCGTATTTAATACCAAGATGGTGCTTTTAAAATCAGTTAGAATTAATTATTCTGTTTTGGAAAAATGAATAATCACTAATTCTAAACTTCTGTTGTCTAAGCGAACTTACTATTTGAAAATTGTCAACTGTGTGTAATACACAGAGTTATTTATTTCATATACTTTTTAATTTAGCATAAAATGGGTGTAATTCTACTTCATGCTTGTCAATTTCACGCAATTATACAAACTTGGAATTGTTTTGTTGCAAAGGAATGAATGATTTTATTCCAAATCTGGCAATCATTGTATTTATTTATTTTTTCAGTTTTTTATCAATATCTTTTAAAATAATTCGATTTTTGAAATTTAAGTCAGCTTATCGGGTTTCTTGCAATTTCCCGAATCCATGGACATGTTTCTCGAAATTCAAATCCCCACGGTTTAGGAGAAGATAGCAAAACAATCTCTTGACAGCAGCCGTTACTTTTTTTTAGAATAGAGAGAAGAAAAAACAATTACAACTTACTGGGGGGGGGGGGGGATCAGAAATTAAAGGCGTTTTTAGGGCCATAGTGTCATAGAAGGCAAAGTGAAATTCACTTCATGAAAGAGGTTATCATTTATATTGTCCTCCTCAAATGGTAAGTGTCTATAGCATTCAGCAAATCTACTCTTGTGACTCCTGGTTCGGATGCACATTGTTTACATGATGATCAGGTGTTTCATTGTTTCCCAGTGTCGAATTGATCATTATTTTTCATTAAATTTCTGTTAAGTGTATTAACAATTGTTTTGATTGAATTACTGTAAAACTTTGTCTCTGGACACACAAATGTAAGTCTACTTTGACTGGCTTTCACCTCGTATTAAAAGCTAATTACGTTGAAATTTTACCAAATCTTCAAAGATTACTTGACAAAGTGGTACTCACTACCGAGATAACCGACCGAAAACCAGTGCAGTTTGACCATTTTGACAACTCAAAAATAACTAGTTTTCAATCTTAGGAGAAATGAAATGAATTAAAGTTAGCCCTATTTTCAGTTATAACATTTTTCTTGTGGTCCCATTTATATAATTCCAAGTCCCTATTAAAAAAAAAAAAAACACGCAAAATTGTAGATTTAGCTCAATCTCATCATTTTTAAATATTAACATCATTGATCATAATCATAACATCATTGATAAAATATTTTTAAAAAGTAATAGTTTGGATAAGAACCACAACAGATTTATAGCAGGTTCTATAAGAATTGGGTGTAAAAATAACCATTTTCTATTTTTTTTTTACATTTAACCATTTTTTTTTTTAATTTTAATCTTACAACTGCATTTCAGCAAAACAGTAGCAAATTTTCCACAAATGAGACAGAAATTTAATTATCCCTCCAGAAATCATAAAAAATTTAAAAATGTGATAAATGCTTGTGCTGGAAAGGGTTAGTGGAATAAATTACAGCATTACGTAATCTCAATAAATTCAGTTATCTTACACATGACATAATCACCTATTGTCAAAAACTGTCATGAGGAAGCTATTTTTGTTAATATGAATCTATGAATTTATAAACTTATTCAGCTTTTGATATACTTTTAAACATCAGAATATGAACCTCACCGAGTTCCTAAAAAAAGGCATCAGTTTCACTTAGGATTTGAAAACAATAAGCTAAGAATAACCCCATAATGTAATTTTAAAATAATATTGTAAACAGACAATTACCACACATTCAATTTAAATGTTCTGGGAATAAGAACTATTTTTTCTCATTCCTAGCAAGCAATCTTAAGAAAAAAAAAAAAAAAAGACTACAAACATATAGCTGTGAGACTGAATTAAAAATAGATTACCAATACAATAACAAAAGTTGGACTGTGGCCATCACAATGATAGTGGAAAGCTTCAGCAGTGTACCCATGAGTTGATGCTCGATACAGAAGACGCCACATCTGCTTGGCATTGCCAAACCAAGAATTGAGAACTCTCTGGAAGTGCAGCTTTTCACCACTTAATAGCTGTGAACCTTGGAAAAGTTTCAAAGATGTGCGTGGTTGTATACGTTTATCTTCTGAATGAGTGAATTTATTTGGCAAAGCAGCAAATCGATATCTGTGGAATAATTATTAAACAGAAACTACAGCACACAATATAAAGCAATAAAGTGCTATCTTGTAACCAAAATGCACAGACGACAAACCTTCCTAAATTTCAGATTATGCTTTTGTAGATGTTTTCTGAAAAATTGCCAAATGAAAATGAAAATGTGGAAAAAAAATATTAACTGTGTTCAGTTTAAAAAGCTATATTTTTATATGCACAAAAAATGAAATTTTACATTACTTAACTAATAGACTATGAAGACTGGTATTCAGTGAGCAATAACCAAATAAATTGTAATTTCTTGAACGTGCAATAAAAATAAATTTAGCAATCATTCTGAAACGATGGTGGATGACTTTTTGCTATTTTTTCACTAAACACTGTAACAATAATGACAGCTAAAATATAGTAAAAGTTTCTATTTGTTGCAGTTTTTTAACATTATGTTTTTAAAAACTTTTTTAGTTGGATTCATCAAGGTGAAGAAAAGGATGCACCACAATAAAATAGCCAATATTTTCCTGAACAATATTTTTAAAATGTACTTTCTAAAACATTCAGTTTTCCCAGTGAATGTGAAACTGATGACACATCGAAAATACCAGCTTGGTGCAATATGAAAAATTGTATCATAATGAAATAGCGACATCTGATCTCAATCTCATTTCAAAGTTATATGAACATGCATGCAAATATAATGGGAGATTTCCTTTAACCCATTTATGCCCAGTGTCCCTTTTATGGGAGGGCATTTTCACTATCAGTTGGAAACATTATTTCTTTTTCCTAGCCTTTATTCACGAGTATTGAACCTCAACTCCACAAAATATTTTAATATGACCAAGTAGGATGTTGACATTTCAATTTTTATACATAATGATTTTAAAATAAAATTCTGCAAATATTTATTTTTAAAAACAAAACTGAATATTTTTTTTAACTGGCTCAAATAAATGGAATCTCTTCTTTATTAAATGGAGAAAAATGGTGCAGCTTTAATAATTTGCTTTTATTCATAAGCCAAATAAATGATTGCCCTTGATTAACTGCTGCCCCTATAAACCAGAACGAACTTACATATGTTCATTAAACATATTACCTTTCTAATGAAAGTTCCATAGGGACAGCTCCTGTTGGCTCTACTTCTTCTGCAAAAACTTGACTATCAATAAGAAGAATTCTCACATGATTTATGACACCTGACATAGTCTTAAAAAAATAATAAACAGAAAGAAGGAAAAGATTATTTTCAAACATACCAAAATATTACTGAATTCATAACTACAATTTTTAAAGTTAAGTAATTGTTAAATTATTGTCAATTTTTAAAGTAAAGTAACTGCTATTTCAAAATATTAATGAATAAAATAAAATTATGGGATTCTTACTGATTTACACTCATTCTTTAATGTTAACACCACATAAATTCATACAAGAGAACACGCTTCCCTACCCAACCTCATAAAGTATCCATATATTTTTACTGATACTTTTCAATTGATACTAAACTCTTCTATGCAGGCATAACACCACACTAGAATCTATATTTGACGATTAGAGACATTTGCTTCATTCAAACATTTTTTGCACAGTTGTTGTTTCTGAACTGAATGATCATTTATTTTTCTCATATAAGCTTTGCGTTATTTTCCAAAAACGGATGGCACAGCTGTGAACTCATATGAAAAGCACTTACAATAATAATACGGGTGAGGATATTTGGCTCAGTTAAAAAAGAATTACAGTAGAAGACCCAAAATCTGCACAGCTTGGTTCCAGACCTTGTGCAGATTTTAAAATTTTGTGGATTTTGGGTCATAATAGGAAATTTATTCTATTTCTCTCCACCCCACCCAGAAAAGAAAAAGAAAAAAACAATAAAGATCAAGAGAAACAAATCATGTTACTTATTATCAGAATCACGATATAAAAATACAGTGGGATAATACAATACACAAAATTATGAGATTATAGTTCAACTTATTTAAATATATATATTCAATAGTAGGTTAGGACTTTGGGAGATTCTAATTATAGTTTTTTTTTTTTTTTTTTTTTCATTATTTCCTGTTTTGTAACACAGCTTTGCTGCTCTACAAATCTGAGATATTTCTTTCTCAGAGCCTAATCTTGATTAAATGTTATTTTATCAACTTTTCGATCATCCTCATTTGTTACTGTGTCAGAGTCTGTGTCATGTCATCATAATTGAGTGTTAATTATGTCAATGCCAGTCATTTCAAGGATATCAATGTTACCATGAGAGCTAGCAAACTCTTAAAATATTTTTTTCAAGTGGAAATAGCTTATTTAGTTTTACTTTGTGGTTATAGTGTAGTTTTCTGAGCTTGCAGCTGGCAGGGCAGATTTCATTGTTTACATTGAACAGACAGTGCAGATTTCGGGTCTTCTACTGTAGTTCATTTTTTTATGCAGAACATATTTTTTTCAAACATACACAGTTGTGTATTTTTCTTTTTCTACTCATCACAAACTAGGTTATATATATGAAGAAGTTGGAGATGATCCTAACAGTGAAATAGCACAAGCATCCAGACCTTTTCTTAAAATATTTCAAACAGGTAAATTGTGATTGAGTGGATGTGACATTAAATCTGGTACATGGCTCAAGTGTTCAAGCACAGGGTTCTGGCTTGCTGCATGGCTGTCAATCTAACGGTGTCAAGTTTTGGATGGATTTCTCCAGATGTAACATGAATACAAATTAGAACACCTTCAAAAGGACCTCCATCAAGGCATCTACCTTGTAAGTAGAGAGGCCTCGTATAGCTTTGCCTTAACCACAAAATCAAATCAAAATATTTTGATTTAGTGCCCAATAGAAAATATGCCATATGGTAAGAATGCACGAAGTAAATGTCTAGAGGTAGGCCTTAATTTTAATTCAGTTTTATTAAAAACATTGGGCCACGGTAGAGGTCAAAATTCAGAAAATTTGCAGGTGGCCAGTGGCCACTGAGCTTCAAATTCTAAGTGGCCACTCTCATGTTTTTGAATATTGCACAACTTAACATACAAGTTTAATAAATATGTGCAGCTTATATAAGTAATAAGGAAAGATTTCTTAAAATATACTTATAAATCTTCTGCTAATTAAAAATAAAATACATGCCAGTATATACAGTGTGTCCCAAAAACATTGACCTAGGCTTTTATTCCTTAAATATGCATATACCTTAAATTTCAGAACATAGACATGTACAATAAATCACAAAGTTATATAAGGGACAGAATTTTATAGTGTTGATTAACATTTTCAGAACATTAAATCTAAATAAATAAAAAAATTTAATTTTTATGCAGAATATTCCCAGTTACTGAAATGTGCCCCTTACATTTATTAGGTGATGGACAAAATTTCAGCCTTTCATTTTTTTTTTTTTTTTTTTTTTTTACTACACCCTTGCGTTTGTCAAAAGCATATCTCTGTAGTTTTCCCCTACTACCACTTTTTAAAAAGCATGCCGCCAGACAACAATTGGCAGTCTTTTTTGGCAATCTTTCAACAATTGGCAGTCTTTTTTATCCCCTATTACCCAGGTATGTCCATATTTTCACACTATAAGTTGTCATTCCTGCTGCCCCTTCCGTTACAGGAATTATCGCAGTCAAGATTATCAATTGTTTTACGGCCTCTTTGCAAACTACTTTCTATTAAAATGATACTATAATAAAACTACAATCGATTGAAATGACCTTTTACAATATACAATCTATAACTGTTCCTTCACAAAATTCCAACCAACGCAATCAGACATTTATCGTAAATGGAATCCGATGAAATTTCCTTTTACAAAGAAGTTACTTTATTCCTAATTGAGATGCTTATCAGAATCAGATAGTCATTGCCTTTTCATTTCGCTTGTTTTCTTTCATTTGCATAGCCCCGAAAGAGTCACCTCTGGGATGTTTGTTTTCAGATAATGCAGCAATAAAAAAAAATTGCGATCTGGCACAGAACACTTTCAGTTGGGGATAAGAGAGGGGTTCAAAATAACTTCGCCATTGATTCTATAATGTGGGTGTTGTATTTGATAATTACTAAAAAATCATAATTCTAGATTGCAGTTTTTAGTGAAAGCTGTTAGTATAAATGATGGCAGCTTCTATTATTTATAACTGGCAGTTTTGTGCACTTGAAAGTTTTTATTCTAAATGATTGCTTAGTGTAATCATTATCTGGCTTTCCCACTATAAATTATCTATAGTTATTAAAGACATTTACTAAGCATTAGAGAATCACAGATTCATTTTGAAAATTAGAAAAGTGTGCAACTTTGTGACGTGCATTGTTCTGAATTCATGTCATAGCCTATAAGAAATGAAAGTTTAGGAATAAACTTTAATCATTTTGAGATTGCACCAAACCAGTTCTGAACATTTTCTACATGGTACACAAAAGTGCCTTTTTTTTAAGAACAAAGTATCCCTATTTTTAAATCCTCCGCAGCTGCACTTATGCACTCCATTGGCCTTTATTCATGACAAACATTGTTAATTTTCCGTGATGGACAGCTGTCATCTGCTTTTTGCTGGCCATAACTCTTATTATATCGGAAAAGAACTTGAAATGTTAAATTTTTTTGGAGGGCATTAATAGATCAGAAGAAAAGAATTTATAAACAAATGCTCGCCACTTATCGAATCTTGTTCTCAGAAAGAGAGCTCACAAATTGCAGGTGCAAGAAACTTTGCAAAAATAAACAAGTGCAAGTGTCTGCTTCAAACCGCAATCGTAGGCATTGTCGTAATTCCCGTTTGCAAATTTCCAGAATAGATGATCACTTTTGCTAATTGGTCAAGTGGTACTAATACACTTTATATATGATCCAGCCATACCACTCACCACCTTGGAGTTTTGTTGCCTCTTGTCAAGAACATCTGTTTGAACATCACTCGTTTTAATGACTATGTCATTTTATATCTCATCCCTTTATTGAAATTTGTCTGAAAAATGAGTCCCAAAAATGCGACATACAAGTATGCAACATAATTTTACATATTTAAATACTATTAGTTCACAACAGCTTTAATCTATTGTTACAATATTCTGTAAGCTGTAGAATATGCATCACATGTATTTCTTACATATATTTAAATACTATTAGTTCACATTAGCTTTAATCTATTGTTACAATATTTTGTAAGCTGCAGAATATGCATCACATGTATTTTTCTATAAATAGGTTACAATCATAAAAATTTCAACATAGGGCTACCAGGCGAAATACACGAAAGATGAGAGATAAAATGACATAGTCAATTAATATCGTTTTAATATGGCAACAATGAAACTAAAAAATTAGGTGGGCTCAGGGGGGTTTCCCCCTGACGAGGCTCAAACAACTGAGTTTTCTGTTTTACTTTCAATTCATAAAACCTTTGTGAAAAAGGAAAAGACAATAAACTGTAGCGACTGGTACATAAATTTGCAGTCCCCACTTTCAAAAATACAGTCGTCACGTGGTGAGTGGCGACCATTAATTTTGACCTTTAGGCTACGGTAGCCTAGTTGGGAGAGGCGTATTGGTTAAAATTTGGTACCACTGTATTTGTGTTATTTTGTACACCTTATAAAACAGCTATAAATGCTATGTCTTGGAGTAATGTCTCTAAACTGCTATAAACTTTAGTGTTTCAGAATTCTTTGTATACTCCCATAAAATGAATATGCTGTAGACATAATTCTCGATAGAGTACATGAAAGTACATGCAATTACATTTTAAAGAAATCAATGCATATCTATTGCAGTTAGAGCACATACACAGACAAATAAAAATCATACACACTTTTTAAGTTTGTTGAAAAGTACTAAAACTTGAGTAACAGGTAGCATACCTGAGTAATTCTTGCTCTCTCTTCTTCAGTCCAATGAGCAGTAGGCTGAGTTACTCCAGCTTGATGCTTAGCCCATGATAAAACAGCTCGCCAGACATCCTCTTCTTCCATGGCCAACTAAAGAAATAATAATAATAATAATAATAAAGTAGTCAACAATCAAAAAGTTAATAAAGCCTACTTCACATTGAATACTATGCATCAAGGCAGGCATTGTAATATTTTTATGCAAAAATTGTGTAAATAGTACAAATGTAATATATAATAATGAGTATTGTGTATTGCACTATAATGTATAACTTTTAGTCTTAGATGAGTCTTAGTCATCATTCCATCCAAAGGGTTATTCTGTATTTTTAAAAACTTTCTTCATTTTATCGTTATTAACAAGAGCAGTAAAATAATAATTTATAAGATTAAAAATGAACATATTATCCAAAAAATAAACCATTAGAGCAATACAATACAATAACGGAACTTATTACAATATAATAACAAATATCATACAAAAACTTCACTTTGTAGTCTATAATACAGGGTGTCCCAAAAGGGAGTTAACGGCTTTAATTCTTTATCTCCAGGTCAGAAATAAGACCCCCGTTAAGAAAAAATTCCGCTCGTTAATTTTCAGAATGTTACACTTTTTTAATTTGTTAATGACCCCTGTACACAAAAATTTCCATTTAGTAAAATGTGCTTCATACACTTTATAAGGTAATGTACAAAATTTGAGAACTACATTTTAAAAAGTCTCAGAGATGTAAGTCAAAAGTATGCTGACTTAAATCACTTATCAATAGCTCTCGAAGGGAAAAAAATCATGTTGAATGATCACACTTCAGGGGTCCGTCCTACAGAAATTATGAAAGAAAATCATTTTTTTTTCACTCTAGCAACAAGCATTTACATTCAAATTCATGTACAGCCCTGGATCATTAAAATATATCTGAGACAAGGGTCATATACAAATTTAAAAAGTGTAATTTTTTAAAAATTAAAGAGAGGAATTTTTCCTTAACGGGGTTTTATTTCTGGCCTTATATTAGACATTTTTTCTGTTTACATAGCCAACTAACTTCAAATAGATGAAGAATTAAAAGCCCATTACCACCTTTTTGGGACACCCTGTTATGTCGTAAAGAATAAATAACATTTAGACTAAGTGGAAAATTAACGGGTTTTTCTTGTATTAAAAGTTCTGATTTTTAAAAAAAAATGTAAATATTTAAAGAAGTTTATATTTAAGATAATTTTACCCAGAGAAATTAAGTTTTTGGGTATGTGGGGACATTATGAAGGATTTGTAATTTAGAGATCCATGTGCTTGTCATTAATTGCATGCTAAATAACAGATACATATTTTTTTAAGTGAAATACCTGATATAGTTCTTTCATGATGGGTTACACATATGTTGAAAACTACTTTAACGATTTTGATAATTAATTTTGTATTTAATAATTTTTGTGTTTTTGTGGCTGACAAATTTTTTTTTAGTGACTGACAAATATTTTTTTTTCATATAACGATCTTTTAGTTCCCTTAAATAATATATTAACATTAATAAATTTTAACATTTTTAATCTTTTGCTAATTTTCTTTTGATTTACAACAATCGCTACTGGGTAACCATTTTCTTTTGAAGCCGTTTCGATTTCGGCAGATACATGCGTTCCCGCGTCTTTGATGTTGCCAGATTCAAGGAACAAGAAATTTTACAGCCGTTCACGATGTGTTCTACATCTTGTAAATTTTTAATAAGGCGTTATTAAATTCAAGTAGAAGTGCAAAGAATATACGTTTGATAAAATATACACATCGTTCTTTACAAAGTAATTTTTTGAGACCGTAATTACGAAGTCGATAAAGTGTGCCGACTTAAAAATCGACTCCATGGCAGATATTTCTCTACAGCAATCAAAGTCTGAGTACGAGAGTATGACGATGACAATAAATTCCGGTGCCAGAGGCAGCGTCGGTCTTCTTCTGCTTCTTCTCTTGACCCTGATAGATGTCTGGTGTGATAATGAGGCCAACGGACGGTGACTTTGGAAGGAGCTTCTGTAATGAAACCTAAGTGACGTTACTTTGGAGAGCGCCCTCTCATCTAACAACCATGATCCTAGGATAAGTCCTTTCTATGCATGCTCCTTTTAAACTAATTTTTTTTTTTTTTTTTTTTTTTTTTGGGGGGGGGGGGGGTAGTTTATTTTTTCAGCCATGTAATTTTTTTTTTTTGTTTGATGACATGAGGTGTTAAGAGAAGAGTAAAAGTATTTTTTAAAAAAAATAGTGTTAATATAATTTGGGTTGATTAATTATGGGCTTAATAAGGGCTATTAAGATTAAAAATTTTAATTTTGGGCCCTTTTAAGATCTATGTAAAAGGATTAATATTTAGGGTCTAGCATGCCTCATGTCAATTGATTATTTATTGATCAGTGTAAATATTTTTCTGAGTTAATTGAAATCTTGTAAAATGTGAATAGGTGATAATTGTTAAAAAGCAATTTAGTCAAGTTATTGTTAAAATATAGAATTTCTGAATAGATGTATTAAGATTTAAAATCTTATGATTCAAGCAGGCGTTTGCTTAAGATGTTAAATATTTGTTGGTTTGTGTTGTTGTAGCCTGAATTTGTTACAATATGATAATAAACAAGTTGTTTTTTTATATTAATTAAGTGTATTTCTTTGGAGTTGCTTTCTCTTTTTCACTCGGACTTAGGGGTTTTTGCAAATTTTTAGGAAAAGCCACAACGGTTATGCAACACTCTTTAAATCTATACGATCACTAAGCCTTAAGATGTTAATTTTAGATGCTTTATCGATTTTAATTGTATTTTAGAAAAATAATGGATGGTTTATTTAAAGGCACCATTTTTAGATACTGGTACAACAGAAATTTTAAAATCTTAATTTACAAAAATAGAAGTTAAATCGTAATTTAATAAAACTCAAAAAAGCTTCTTCCCAACACCCTGTAGGATATTTATTAACAGACAAAAAAAATTTTTTAAACTTTTGTGGCAATACAAAACTTCCCGTAACGAGTGATGAACATACAAGTGAAAAAGTGAAGCATACATGCCATCAACCTGCCGAAAATAATTAATATGCAACCCATATGTTTTAATGACTTTTATGTAAATAAGCTTAGTATTGAAATTCTGCATTATCCAGAATAATTTTCTGCAATGGCAGGTTTAGTACCAGCAGTAACTTCTGCAAAATTTGGCGGTATCCGGAAAGGGTTACAGAATTCGTTAGGATAGGTTTGTGTTTGATTTCCATAAATATTTTTGACAAACTTAATTCGAATTGACCTTGTTAGTATTTCTTCCATTTCATTTTTTTTTTTTTTTTAAATATAGATGTAAAATGAGTATAGGTATAGAAATACCAATCAATATAATTTACTGTTCACTTCACCTTTCTTCTATGGGAATTTTCATTACACTATTCAATTCTCCAGATAGTATCATGTACTGACTTTAAGTGATCGCAATATTTAATTTATTGTTGCATTCACTGTTAATAAGTAAGAATACTTTTGATATAATGCCTCAACTCTACATTCTACAACTACTCTTTATTTTAAGCAGAGTTGATATATTTTTAGATAATAAATCAAATTTACTATTGGAAAAGAAGGAGTACATTCACAATATTTTATTAATTAATACAGATAATACTGGTATTTTAACTTAGCAAATACCAATTTCAAGAAATGCACAATAGCATAAAATACCATATTTGGTATTGCGCAATGAAATCTGTGACAGCATTATTGTTAAATATGTGATATCTTAATAAATTTTCAACAAGAAGAGATTAAAAAATAATCTAATTGTAAGTTTAGAGCTTCTTACAGTAATAAAATGTTCTGATACTGCAATTCAGATACTTACATAATCAGATGAAACTAAATGAATTAAGGCATTCTTTGGTAGATTCAAAAAAGCAGTTGTTTGTACACATTCCAAAGCATTTTCTCCAATGAAGGCAGTACATCTATCAAGAAAAGAACGGCCACTTTTACTGCCTGAAAGACAAAGAAAAACATATAATTTCACAATGGGCATATAGTATAAGTCCATGCAGTAATGATATCAGAGCAATGCAATTTTAAAATAGCAAGTTTTCTATTTATGAATTTTTTATTGTCCCTTTTAACAAGAAACACGCCTTAATTTTAGAACAAATTTTCAGCAGTTTCAGTATAGGAATTAGCGAGATATTTTCTTATTAACTCAGTATCAGTTTTTTTCCAGCTTTCTTACTCGACTGTTTTAACTAAACTTTAGGTCACTCAATTTTCATGTAATACATTTGGATAGTTAAAAAATAATGATTTTATGGCACGGCTTACATTATCTATCTGCAATACATTTTAATGCCTTTTTCTAAATGTTATACAGATCCCTATACCATTAATTTACATTACTTAATTAAATGTGACATTTACATATCACATTGCTCATTTACAAGACATTTTAAGCTGATATAACATTTTACTGAATGATACAAATGTAACTCTAATAATCTAATCAAAATTAACCTTTTTCTGTGAACACGGTGATTCTTCTTAATGATTTTTATACAGGAATAATAAATCATTACAGCTGTAATTAAAAGAAAAAAATCTTTAAAGTAAGGAAACAATATTAGATCTGTAACAAGATGATCAAAACAGTTAAAATCCAATACTTACATAAATCAATTTTCAACATTTATACTTAGAATAAATACTTCTTAATAATAAGTAAAATTAACCATACTTGTTTTCAAACATTCTACAGTAGTATTATTTATGTTGTAATATAATGTGTCACTGATTAAATGATTGTTTTACATAAAAACAGTGTTTTCATTATGGGAAAAAAATGGGTGAGAATTTTTCACCCATTCCCCTGAACTGAGTGAGATTTTCAAAATAGTGGGTGAGAATTTCTCATTGTAGATTTGGGTTGGGTAAAATATACAGTGGGTGAGGTAGTAAAACCTCGCTATAACGACAAAATTTTGCTGTCCTGCAGAATTTCTGTACACTATAATCTCTCATTGATGTAACGATATGTTCCTCTGGAACGAAAATTTCATTTAGTCCCCTAAATATTGTTGTATCGAAGTTTTATTATATTTGTCGTGTTGTTGTTGTCGTTTTATTATATTTATAAATGGGTATTTATCCCTGCCTCAGGTAAACCCCAATTTTGAGCAAATAGCCATTTTATGAAAATGGAAGAATGTGAGACTTTTATAAAAGTGTTCAAATCTTTTGAAATGGGAGAATTTTGTGCAGAATGAAACCGATTTGTAGGGTGCACGAATTTCTTGCAGTAATAATTTTTTGATGCGAGAAAAAGGTGAAAAAATGGGAGATTCTAGCATTCTTGGGCTCTAGTGAAAACACTGTAAAAATAATGGTACTGGCTTTATATTTTTCAACACATATAAATAGACTTGAATTATGAAAAAATACTTCATTCTAGATAGAGGGAGTTTGATTAAGAACTGATAGAGATTAAACTATACTACTTTTTAGGAAAATATCCACATTTTAATAGAGAAAAATGACCAAACTTAAATCATCTGTGCAACCCAATAATAATCTCAACTTGAGTAGTTAAAGGAAGATTGGTGCTCTTAAAAACATTTGAAACAAAAGGAGAAGAATACTACCTGGTAATCTATTTTCTATATCTAAAGCAGCAGGCAAGAAAGTGCAGGCATTGTGGATGTTCAGAGTGCTGTTGATGTGATCTTCACAACACATGCGTAATTCATCAATACCCAATTCTTGTGCAATAGACAGACTCTCAAAAACAGTGCAATCTTGTAAAATAACCTAAAAAGAAATTTTTGTTATAAATGAGATATTTTTTTTAAAACTTCCTTGTACTTCGTACAAGGAAGTAATATGATCACAAAAAATTTCAGTATCTAGATTTTGACGAAAAAATCAATTTTGACTAACTAAAAACTACTTTTAAGAGTTTTTGCGAGACATCTCATCATACGCATGCATGTATGTTCATATAAACACATGCACAATCCATTTTGACCAGTTTTTTCCTGACATCTGTACACATGTACCTACGTACATAACTCTCATAACTCAAAAACCATTAGTCATAGAATGTTGAAATTTTTTATTTAGGATTGTTGTAACATATAGTTGTGCATCTTCCTTTTTGGTTCCAATCGACTAGATAGTTCATTTGCAGGGACACCCAAAATATTTTAAATACATTATGGTCTGTGGTCAGAAATTCATTAAAGCATATTTTAGATATATCACTTGAGTTGTTTGAAATGACTCAATATAAGTTATTAAGGGCTACAAAATGAATCTCTCCGTTGAAAATACTGTCTTTATAATTTATAGTTCTTTTACAGGAACACTTAAGAACATTCCGACATATTACGGTCAATAGCAGTGTTAGAGACATTTATCCATTTTAAGCACATTCTACCGTATAGTTAGGTAACGGTCCAACCACAGTCATGTGTCTCCCTTAAAAATTATACCAAAAGTTGTCAATTTTTGATGTTTGTGATTCAAAGCTTGGCAATTTTCGATGTACATATGTAACTCGCATATCTGTCATAAATGCAGGATTAGTATTTTGTCCACTTTTTTGTAAAATGACCGGGACATTGGATGAAATTGGACAAAATAAAGTCATTGCATTAGAGCATTCTTATGATGCATGCTTTGTTATCAGGTGAAAAGAAAAAAGAAAAAAGAAAAAAAAGGGGAGAACTGTGTTTCACCATTTTAACAAAAATGAGAATATATACATTTTTTTAAAATTATTCATTAAAATTCATCACATATGAATCATATATAATCCAATACATTCACAAAGAAAAGGTAAACTACATAGTAAAGCAATTAATTTTATGGAATACTTTGCTGGAAAATTAAACTTAACAAAAAAAAAATAATAAATTAATCATTAAATAATTTAATTATGTTGTACATGAAAATAAAAGGTTTATTTTATGATATAGCAAAAACGTAAGCATTTTTATTGAAAAAATAAAATAATTTTATTTTTGTTTTTATATAAACTTTTTAATTTCTATATACCATATAACAATATAGCACTGAGAAAATAGGAAACGCTTTCACAATTATACTTTTAAGTTAATTATATTTCTGAAACTTTTGTTGGAGATGGAAAATTCCTTCATTTAATCTTCATTTGAAAATCAATCATTTGATGCATACTAAAATCAGTTCTGCTGCAAACCTTCAATCAAAAATATGGAATAAATACTAAAATTCTTAACTAAAAAAGGAAAATTAGCTTAAATTTTACTTTAATTCACCTTCATTCAAGAGCCAATTCTATGCTACATACTACAGTCACAATAAGTTTTTCTCAGACTGAATCAGAACATAAACCCTAACTAAAAAAATCTGAACCAAACCTAAAAGTTGAACTTATAACTTCTCTTCTCTTCCCTCAGTCATACTGAGTTAATCAGCAGTGCAATCAAATGCTTCATTTAGTATAGTTAAGTGTAGCAAAAAACTATATTCATCTCTAAGTCATAGTGAGTTTCATCAGTGGTGAAGTTAGATGTTTCAGTATAGAGTGTTTGATTCATTTTTATTTTCTTTTTTCCCCACAAAATAGTAAAGATGAGTACAATTCGAGATAAATGTGGTAGAAATAAAGATCCAATAAGATTTTTTGAAGAAATAAATAAAAATGGTAAAATTGTTGGAATGTGCTGTGAAGAGTGCTCTATCAACATTAGTGCTAAAGCCTGTAGAATATGAAATCATTTTGAAAAATATCCCAGAAGACGAAAGTGTGAACAAGATTCTGATGCAAGTACATCAGATGTATCAAGTTTAACAAGCTCTAGCCCTACTCCAGCCTCAATGTATTCTAGTCTGAATGTACAAGACAAAATTCAATAGCATTGTTTATCATAAAAACTAATGAAAGACAAAAGTCAAAATTGTCATTTAAGAATCAATTAATATTTTTACAAGTGTTATCATAAACTATGAGTGTGTATGTATGTAGAGGGAGAGAAACAACAGTCTCTGTATTTTTGCTTAAGTATTAATAAAAACAACCAAAATATTTAATCACTGAGTGTTTCTAGTTTACAAATCGAAACTGAGCAAAAGTGGACAAAATGATATTTTGCCTGGGATAGTTTTTTTCCAGAATTTTTCTGGTGGTTTTTTCCACCCAGGACGAAATAGGACAACTCTGCATAAATTGTTGTAATTTTATATATAAGACTGCTGTAACATCTAGTTGTGCACCTTGATCTCTGGTTCCAATCTACTGGAGAGTTTATTTACAGGACCACCCAAAAGAATTTCAATACATTAATGTCTATAGACATCTTTGTTGTATTATGTGTGTAGTCAGTCATTGTTTGCGCCATGCCCAAAATTTCGCCAACTATCATTAACCTTGGCGAGTTTTTCCAAAATAACGCCAAATTTAGCACCAAAAATAATTACGTATTTTGTATACTCTAAAACTATTTACTGTAGAATGTTGAAACTTTGTATTTAGACTGTATTGAAACACACAATTGTACAACTCTTTTTTGATGCAATCAACTGAGTAATTTATTTACAGGGTCAACCAAGAGACTTTAAATACATTTAAAGTCTGTGGTCAATTACTACTTTGGCTATCTCCAAAATCTCAAATTATCTCAAGCGTGTAAACTTATCACAAAATATTGCCAAATTAAGTACCAAAAACAAATCTTTCAAACTGAACCCAGCTTGGCAATACCTCAAATATTTTGCTAGAAATTGCTAAACCTTAGTACTATTGCAGTATTTTATCTCTCTCAAATAAAATAAGTTTAGATGAAGTGCAATAAAAATATTTATGATTTAATAGATGTCATAGGATGTTATAGGAAGTCATGTGGTGTCCACATCAGGTTTTTTTTTTTTTTTTGGTGTTTGGTGGTACAGAACATTGGTTAAAATGTACCAAAAAAAAAAAAAAAATGTGCAAAATGTCAGGCCGGATCATTAGACTTGTTGTTGTTGTTGTTGTTAATGACCTCTGGTAACCGTGGAGCAGTGCCAGACCCCCCTATATATTAAGGTGGGGTACGGAAGGGGCAGTCTTCATTTTAATGAGCCCCAGAGGAAGGAAGTCCAACTTAGCTTGAGGTCTCCTAATTTTGAACCAATTCCAGATGAGGGTCCAACCATCTGATATTGGTAACCCCAGAGGTAGTGTTAAACATGGAGGACATTGAAGCCACAGCAGATTTTAAGTGCATGAGCTCCCCTAAGCATACACGATCCTATAGCAGCCCAGCCCCGAGAAGAGTTCACCCTCCCAAGCACTGGCCAAGGCAGGTGCTGCTCCACTTTCCGTGTTCTTATGGAACACAGTTTAGTGACTAGGCCACTGTGGGACCCTATCAGGCTTAGTAGGCTACAGACGATGAGTCCCTATCATTTTACAGACCCAAAATAAATCCTCTAAAAGAAAAAATAATATTTCAACTCATCAACAACTTAAAATAATAACCTATATTTGTACTAACAAGATATTCAAATAATACATTTTTCTAAAATAGGAAACACTTCTATTTCAGAACATAACATATTGTTATGAATTTTACTGTAAATACTTGAAATTAATGTAAACTGTATGTAAATAGCATAAATAATATTACCTAGGTGCCCTTGGCGACCAGTTTTGGCTGTCGATGGCTGCTTTGCAGCCAAAATGTGCAACCTAGAGCACAAGGGGCACTTCGCAACTGGCTTGTGCAACCTACTGCACACAGGACTCTTTGCAACCTGTGGGTGGTCCACCGGCTAGTAATTATAGATTTACGACAAAAACAAAATAAACAACACCAAATTAACCTAAATAATTGCTATGACCTAACAACGCTGAAATCAAAATCTACCCGGTTAAACGAATTCAAAATTAAACAAATGCTTGTGACAAAAACATATGTCACCAATAACAATCTAAAACACTCAATTAAACAAACGCTTATGGACTTATGACAAAAATAAAACAAATGTCCCAAAACAATCGAAATAAAGTTATGACCCAACAACGTTGAAATCAAAATGCATCCGTTTAAACGAATTCAAAATTAAACAAACGCTGTCACCAAAGCAATCTAAAACACTCAAACACTTTTAAAATAGGATTTCACAAATGTCATGCCATTAACATTTAAAAACACTCGGGTGGGAGCAATGAAAAATAAAAATCGTGACTTCCACAAAAAACAACAAATACGTTTTTCTCATCTCAAAAAGTGTTGCCAATTTCTAAAAAAGAATTCCTACAAATAGGGGTTTAAGTGTTGTGCAAGCAAAATTTTACACACTCTCATTAAATTTGCCCAAAATCTATCAAATTTTTCAGTTAAATAGAGTTTAAATATCAAATATAACTGTCCTTGCATTGCTTGTCAAGCAAAAGGAGTATTTTCGTCAGTATATGACGTCATCTAATCAATCTATGCGCGAGATTAAATTCCGTGATTTTTTTTCAAAGAATAAGGAATGAATCATCTTCGCTTCTCTGCTTACTTTTCATGGCGTGACATCTCACTAGATATTTAGAGTTGAAAGTAGCTACAAGTTAAAAAAGGATTAATTTTTTAGAGATCTTTCGAACTGTATAAAAAGTTTTGCTTTAAGTTAGAGATAAAAATGTCATTTTTATTTCAACATGGCGGCAGATGCACCGGGAGCGATGAGTTGATCCTGGAATTGTTACAGACAGGACTTTTATTATTTAGATTATATGTGATAAAATATCCCTTTTTGACAGGATCGTGAAAGTTTAGGAAAATTACACATTATTCGCAGAACTTCGTCAAAATTAATTAATTTGATGAGCTGGGTGAGTTGGCTACATGGTAAGGTTGCCAACGGTGATAGCTGCAAGTAAAAATCAGAGCTGGAAGCCTAGGAATTAGCATAGAAAATAATCGAATGTTTGTGAATCTCCAGAAATGTCTAGTTACACTGCGGTCTTTCTTTCTCTCCCTCCCTCGGTTATAAAAAGGGTGTGACGTACGGAGATCTATTCATTCAGTCAGAGGTTTATGGAGAGAAAAACCTGTTCGAGCAAGCTGCTTTTGTTTTAGCAGGACAGGCGAAAAGTGATACTTATGCTTGTTTATATCTAAACTAATTGCTTTTTATTGGTTTCTTCTGTATCGATCTGCATGTCTTGAGCAGGCTATAAATATTATTTTAATTAGTTTGTACAAGTGCGAAGAATAAAACTCGTTGTTTATTTACCCCCAATCGTATTGCTCAAGTGAATTTTGTAACAATATACAGTGAAACCTCTCCTAGCGGCCACCCTTGCATAGCAGTCACCTCTCTAAACGGCCAATTTTTCATGGCACGGAATATTCGGCTCATAGACCTAATGTTATGACTTATGACTTGGAGGCCCAAAAAGGGCCAGGCACATAGACCTAATGTTAAAATAACCTCTATGAGTGGCCACCCAGACCCCTCTAAATGGCCACCGAGTGGAATTGCGCATCTCATTTTTCGGGAAATTCTACTCACTCCATGCTTTAATTTTGAGTGGAAAAATTCACGGTCAGGTTTATATTCGAATATAAGACCCAGGAATTACTGGAATAGAATCTGTTATCTCTTTTGAAATGAAAACTGATGGACTAACTGGACAATTAAGCGTTGAAGGTGTCCTACAAAATGCGAGGAAGCTAAACTTTAACACAAGAAACACAGAGAAAATCGATGAAATTATCGAAAATATAGCGGATACAAACAAATCGGTTAGAGATCTGCTTTTAAAAGTAAAAAACGAACTTAAAAAAATGGTTGTTACAGAGATAAATAAAAACTTAAAACAGACACAAATTGTATCCTTTTTTTAAAAAAATCTTAGAAAGAATTAAATAAAGTACTATTTTCTCATTAGATAAGTTTTAAATCTCATTTTAAATAAGGAATAGGTGTCAGACTTGTTTATAGTACGCATTATAGCAATTATCTTATAATAGTAAATAAAATCCTTCAGAGCAGCCAAATATTCTCGGTACGGTGGGGTGGCCGCTCAGAGAGGTTTCACTGTATAAACTCACAGGCTAACAATTATGTAATAATTTTTAGCTTTCTGTTATGCTGATTCTGAGCTTTGTCATGAACATAGAGAACACAAGTTCAGAGAAGAAATTCACACAAAGCCCTTAAACTTTGTAGGACCTTAGGAAATTTTACAGCCTAAAGGTCCTTGTAAGTCTTAATCTGGCTCCACAAAAATATCACCAACACTCTGCAATACAAAAATTTTTTTAATCCACTATGTAACTGGGCAAGGCACCATTTTTAACCGGCTAAAAGAAAAATACATTCAATTCTTCAGAATGAAGATTTGTATTGTTTAATATTTACAATATTTTGTTGTGTTATAATTAAAAAATAATTGTTAGACATTTTATTCAAACAACAACAAAAAGAAAAGAAATCTTGGGCTGCTTACTTTCCCAGTGTAAAGATAGAAGAGCACTTCTCGAAAAACATCAGGCTTTGCATGGGGTAGTCTGATGGGTGTTGGTGTGCCAGGAGGGGATGGAGACACTGTTGATCCTGGCACTTTACATACTTCACCTCTTTTTACATTCTGAAAGCTTGTGCATCTGGAATGAAAATTCACTGTAACATAAATAACTAGGGGACAAAAAAGGCTTCATAAGATTATAAATTACATAAAAATATCACTACAGCATACGATAATCTAATGGTTTGTAACTAGTGCGGTGCACCCCCCCCCCCTTGGAGAATGCAGAACTCTGGCAGGAAGGGGGGGGGGCTCAAGAAAAACAGGCAAAGTGCAAGTGATGATGCATGTTTTCAAAAATTGTTTTATTTACTTTAAAAGATATCGACTATTGCTTGAAATGTTCATTCAAACTTTATTGATAACATTACTGTATAGAAAAGGCAGCTAAATGTTCATTGTTGAAGAATTAAAAAACTGTCTGTATTCTGAGGAATGTGGGGCATACCAGGGGGGGGGGGCACTATCGTAAGTATCCTTTGTTGGGGGCACAATGGTAAAAGGTTGGGAACAACTGCAGTAAAAATAAGCTTGTACTAACATTATATTATATAATAAAGAGATTACAAACTTTTATACAGAACTACTAGTACATAAATTTTAATTTTTTATTTCCATTGGACTATATTCCGTATACGGTGCTTGTTTACATATCAATGTTTTTGTTTACAAATCATTGGCGAACAATCTGACACTAGAGTGAGCGATGCACCGCCAAAGTGAAGTTACCTGCCGGTGGTAGTTGTGACTGGCAACCATATAGAATACGTGTTTCGTCAAGTTTGGGAATTTGAAATTGTTTCTGTTATTGATGGAAGGGAATGAAATGTGTTATGTTAATATATGAAATGAATTTGTGCGTGTTTGTTAGAAATATAGTATGATATAAAGCTAAATAAAAGAAAGCATGCTGGTGTTACGTTATAAGCCGGTGGGTGTTGGGGACATTCCTGAGCGGTTATTTAAAAAAATAAAAAGGTAAGTGCTGTTTTTTTAACGAATCTTTGCAATGTTTAAGGTTTTTAAAGTGAATTTTAAATTGATATTTGATGTGTTTATGTTTTCGTAAGTGCTATTTACGTGCTATTCTAAAAATACTGACTTTATAAGAGGTGTACAACTAGGTTGTTTAATCCACTGATGTCTTTTTTGAGTTGAAAACGGTCCAGTGTTTGCCCAGTTTACATTAGCTGTACAACTAGGTTGCTTAATTCACTGTTGTTTTTTTAGTTAAAAACGGTCCACTGGTTGCATAGTTTACATAGCTGTACAACTAGGTTGCTGAATCCACTGAGGTTTTTTTAGTTAAAAACGGTCCACTGGTTGCGTAGTTTACATAGCTGTACAACTAGGTTGCTGAATCCACTGAGGTCTTTTTAGTTAAAAACGGTCCACTGGTTGCATAGTTTGCATAGCTGTACAACTAGGTTGCTGAATCCACTGAGGTTTTTTTAGTTAAAAACGGTCCACTGGTTGCATAGTTTACATAGCTGTACAACTAGGTTGCTGAATCCACTGAGGTGTTTTTAGTTAAAAACGGTCCACTGGTTGCATAGTTTACATAGCTGTACAACTAGGTTGCTGAATCCACTGAGGTTTTTTTAGTTAAAAACGATCCACTGCAGACGTTCTTTTGGTTAAATATGGACGTTGTATTTTGTTTTAATGTTTTTGTAAGAGGAATATATGTGCAATTTTAATGTGTTAAAATACTTTGCTGATCGTGCAAAATGGTTGGCGACAGTCGCTGGAGTTTGGCGGTTGCCAAGCTCCGCGGCTGTCGGAGTGTTTACATGGGGTGCGCACCGGCTTGTATGATTTTACCTTTCCATTTTTAACTTCCATGATTAGATTTGTATTCTGTGTAGGGAGGGGGAAAGTCGCAGATTTCAACTAAGGTAGGAAGATAATATTCGATTTAATTAAAGTTATCTTGATGTTTTGCTTCGATGCTCACATGCACAAAATGTTCATAATTACAGGTGTGCAACAATGTGCAGTGGAGGGTATAATTTTTGCAGAATAATTTTCTTTTATACACAGAATTTCACTATTACACAAATAATAGGCAATCAGCAGTTAACAGCCATATTTAAACACTGGTACATCAGCCACCCTTTTTTATCATTAAATAACAATTAAAAGAACTTTAAATAACAGTTACCTTGCTCGTAGAATTAATCGATGGGCATAAATTGGAACTTCTTCTCTTCCCACGATGAAAACAATATCAGCAGTTTCTCGATCTTCAACAAGCCTCTGTAAATCGTCTAGAAGTCTTGGTACACCAGCCAAAGTTTTATCAGCAAAATGAATTGCAGAAGGAGTTACTCTGGTACCCATATTTTAATATTTCTCACTGTTGAATTGAATACAATACATTTTATTGGCACATATTTTATAAATCTACAGGGACATAGATACACATAAATAGAAACAATTTATTGTTTGGATAAATCATAAATTGACCTACCGTAATTATATTCCTAGTTATCAAAATACTATTCTAAAATATTTGTTTACTAGGAGGTACCCTGCTAGTCTTAGCGGGTCAAAAAGCATTCTCATTTATCTCCAAAATCATTCGTATTTATAAAGAATTTAAGCACAACCTGTTTAGCATGATTTGGAAAAAAAAAACCTGCGATTTATTGATAACATTACTTTATAGAAAACGCAGCTAAATGTTCATTGTTGAAGAATTAATCTGCGATAGTGCCTGAAACACTTCCACATTTTAAATACACACTAAAGTGCTATACATATTAAAGGTGTGTCATAATCCAATCATTCTATTTTCCATCCTTATACCATTAAGTGTAAAATAATCCATAAGCGTGTCATTCTGTCTTTCTAGTTCTATAAAATACTTCTTTAATTAAAATCTATATTACAATTGCCTACTAAAACTGTTTTACAATCTTTGCCGTGCACATTCTAACTATACTTCTCCTTTGTAATAACCTGGAGCATTTGCCAGTTTTTCACCAAATATGGAAGATATTGCCATGCTAGGTTCAGTTTTGGGGGCTTGTATTTTTTTTGTGCCAAACTTGTTGATAAATCATCAAAAATTTTAAACCTTGGAGACTTTCAGCATTTTATTCTTCTTACCCCTAACCCGCTATCTGGCAACACTATCAAAAAAATGGGATGAAAACGTGTCCATGCAGATTGGTTCACAGAAAATAGCATTCTAGTGTAAAAACTTAAACACTTTCATATTTTAAATAAGCACCAAAGTGCTATATATTAAAAGCATATCGTTAAATCATAAATTTCTTTTAATCATAAAAAAGTTTCAATTTTCCAACAAAATTTATTTTAATATCAATTCACAAAAAAAGTAACAGAACTTTCGATGAAATTCAATTAAATATGATACCAAAGAACAATGTGAAATTTGCAAGGCAAATTATCGTTTATTGCTTACATTAGCAACAGATTCAAGCTTAGCAAAGTATCCTCACTTATCGGATAACCCCCACAGAACTACAGTGATGACCTCCTATTCTCTATTATGGAGCATATTTAGACCTTACAGATAGAGATAACTTTGATTTAGTTTTGAAATGAGTTAGGCAGAAAAGTGACAAAATTACTTTATTGGAAATTAAATATATATATATATATATGTATATATATATATACGAAAAAAGAAAGTTTAAATATACATTTCATATACAGTATTCAAACACCATCCTGGAAAACTTCGTTAACATTCATTTTGCACGTACAAGATACATGATTAACACAGCAATTTACATTTTCATAACTAACCAAAGTTGCTTACCAGTCAAATATCTTAAAACAAACTGAACAGAGTTTCGGCTTTAGACTGCGTCACCAACAGCATTTATTTGTTGCTGCACACTTAACGTTCCATCACTTTAACCAAGCATGAAATATTTCATGACGACGATCACACATAATTTAAAGACTTACAGTCTTCATAAATGTATTAAATGGTAAAATGTGAAACAGTCATAAGATAAACGCTTTGTATTCAAGCAATTGATAAATATAAAAACAAAACTAATGTACAGTCGACATGTTTTGACTTTGACATCTCAGACAACTCTTGTTCATGTTTTTTATTTTTGTTAGTTGTTTAAAACCGGACCGGTAAAAGTTACCACAGCAACACTTCCGGATTGGGATTATTCATGCGCAGATGCACACGAATTTAACCAGTAGAGAGCAACTGCCTGCTGACAGTAGTAGCCACGGAGGTACAGATAAGGAGAACAAACGCCATGTTATCAAACTAGCCCAGCTTCAGTTGAAGATGGCCGTAGGATGGATTCAGTAGGAGATTGTTCTGATGCTGCCATCTAGCGGCAAAAGTTACAAACAATGTCATAAAAGCTTATTCCATGTATTAGAAGTTAATGTTTTCATGTTATTAATTATTTATTCATATTTAGAAATTGAAAAACATAATAGCGCTTTTAAAAATAAATAATAAAAGTTATGTATGCATATTTAAATAGTTTTTGTGGTAATCCTCAAGGTTTTTGTAACTATTTAAACTGCATTTTTAAGATTAATAAATATTTTTTTTTCTTTTAGTGCTTCATTACACCTCACCACCCAAGTTTTTTGTGACACTAAGAGAAGTTGATAGTTTTATTTAATTATTTTTATAATTTCACTATTCCTGTTATATTATTTAAATAGTTTAAAAAAATGAAAAGTTTTGTTTTCTTATATTTCATGGTAATAGCACAAGTAACAAAAATACAATGCTGTTAATTTGTTTGTGGCATGAGTACTTTGAGAACATTTTTCCAAAATTACTTTTAAAAATAATGAACTTTATTTCCCACAAAACGTTTAAGAATTATACATTTTATTTTATTTACTATTATTATTTCTGTGAATATTTTTCAGAAAAAAAATTTTTAATATTGAAGTAGGAAATTTATTTGTCACTACAGGTTTCAGCACAAAGTGTTTATAGTAGTATTGGATTGCCACTAAGAAGAGAGCTTAGTCATTATAAATTTTTATAAGATCTAAATGCTCAAAAGATGCTTAAGATAAGACCAATTCCTGAAGATTTGTGAACATCTTTGACTACATGCCATAAAATCCACAAATTAAGTTTATTCATATGAAATAAATGCTAATACACTGGACAAAGTTTCATGGCAGCATATGTTTATTAAGCACATATCACGTATGCAAATAAGGGGTAGCACAAAACCCCTTATTTGCAATCATCAAAAAGTAGGTACAAAGTAGGTACATGCAAAAAGTAAAAATGTGATCAAAAAGTAGGTACACATGCAACTAAAAATTACACTCATTTCCACCAATGTGTAGCAGAGTGGTTAAACCCCCTGAGATTGGTAGATGATGGCTCAAGTGTAGGAGCAGGGTTCTGTCCTCTCACGGGGCTGTCAGTCTAGCGGTCTGGAGTTTTGGGCGGTTTTCTCCAGATGTAACATGAATATACGCTAGATACCCAGAAAAGTCCTCCCCCAAGGCAATTGCCCCCCCCCTTGTGTTTGCCCTTTCTTTGACGTGGAATTATAAGCGGTTCCTCGTGCACAATCACACAAATCCGAATACGTGTTCCAACACAACAACAACAGTACTCATTTTAACAATTTTGAAAGACATGTAAAAAGTCCAGTGCCACTAAATGTTTGGAATACAGCTATTGTTCATTTATCTTGAGTACACTGAATTATGAAATTCTGGAATTGTAATTGCTTATGTATGTGTGTATGCAATTTTGCTTTATATCTGTGAGAATTTAATGTATTTATAATTTCTGTACACATTTGCATGTTCCTGGACGAATCCTTTTAAAAGTGTTTAGTTTTAATTGCCTTATCTAGAATTTTTTTTTTTTTTACATTAGAAATTGTGGTCGGTCAAAAATGAAAATTTAAGACTTTGTAGACTTGCATTCTTGAATTTGGCTAAAGAACAAAACATTAATATTATTCAGTTTTGAATTATCTATTAATATATTTAATTTTCAAAAACAAATAAAATAATTATATTTACTTCTATTTTTAAAACTGAAAGAATCACACACAGTCAATTATGCATAATAATTAAACAGGATGTCCCCAAAACAATGAACTAAGCTTTGAATATTGTTCATAGACATGCACAATAAATTAAAAAGTTACTTTAAAAAAGGTAGAATTTTATGACATCTTAAAATTTCCAGTAGATTAAATCTAAATAAATACAAATTTGAATTTCTATATGGCACTAATAGAAAAAATTATTCCAAATTAGTAAAATGTGTTCCATATAATAATTAGTTCCACAAATTCAAAGCTAATCATCAATAAGAAATTAAAATTAAATTTATGTTTATAATTAAAATATCATATTACAAAAGTCCATATATTAATAGACATTACACCCCGACCCCCAGATAAAAATCAGGTATCATTAATGTTATGTGCTGTATGAAATATGAAGAAAAAAAACACATTTATTCATTTAAAGATTTTTTATTTACGTACTTTCTAGCATATGGTACACTGAGCAAATTTTAACTACAGCAATCAAACTTGCACTATTTAGTGTACAGTCAAACTATTTCAGAAATACAATTCAAAAATTTTGTTCAGCTATCAAACCATAAAAATTTTAATGATACTTACATAGAAGATTCACATTCTTTGGAAACCAAACTGCAATTATTTCTAGGCCTGTCTTTCTATGATAATTTGTGTCGGAATAAAATACTCCATTGTTTCAATGCAACCCAGGAAAGACAAAATGTTGGAAGACATCTCTTTAATAAAGTGGGACTTAATATACTTCAATAAGTTTCAATGTGGTTCTTCTAAACTAGTATAGCTAGATGCCATTTATCTTTTAAATTTCAAATTCAATAAATCAAATAACTTCATCTGTACTTAAAACACAGGAGCCTGAAAGCTCTGCACACATGATCTTGTAAATTCTGATGCAGAATTCTTCATCCTATTTTATTAGCCAGAAAAATGCAAGCACATATGCTGCTGCTTTCAAATATACAGCAACACTGAACTAGCATTCATCAGGCATTGAAAAAAGAACAAAATATTTAAATGAGAAGAAAGAAATCAAAAATTGTATATTGATTAATTAACAGATATTACTTCTTCTAATAAGTTCATTGAAAAACACGTTTTTAAAAATGATTTCCGTTATAGCAACAACAGAAAAAAGTTCCAAAACAAAAAGAAATACAAGCAAATAGAAAACTAATTTTAAAGCACAAAGTAGAAAAATTAGTAGGAAAAGGAAAAATGCAGAAAAAAAAAGCATTGTGAAATTGGATCATACATTAGAATTATTTTGATTAAATTAATAAAAATAGACACAGAGTTAAAATTATGTTGTAAAATTAAAGAATATAAACTCACTCAGAGTATGTTATAACCTCAGTAATACCTTGGAAGGTACCCTACCTTGTATCTTCCAAACACATGTAGTAGTAATTAACCCTGCATAAAGACATTACATATTAAGCAAGTATGGATAATCTAATATTCATCAAATCTTCAATAATCTATCGTAGCAATTTTCTGTTATTTAAAATTCACACATTTATGCAATGCAAAATATCATTTGTTAGGTAACGCTCGTATTTAACAGAATATTCGACAAAAGATTCCTTTGGCTGCACTCAACAACTTATCTGTTAAATAAGAGGCAAAACTGAAATATTCATACAAAGAATAAAAATAAATTAATTTTCTGTTGGTTATATATAACGCAGGGGTTTCCAACTTAAAAATGTTCGCAGGCCACAATTGAATACACTTGTCTAATGGTGGTCCACAACATAATCATGTTCTAAGTCATGTTATTTTAATTTTTTGCGAGATTAAATACATTGATCAAAAATTAGCTAACTTCCATCAAATTATAAAAAACAAAAACAAGGATTAAATTCTGATAAAAAATGGATAATTTTGAACGTTGCCATCATGATGAGACTTAGGAATTAACAACCAAATCCAAGCCAGTGATGTGCTAACTACTATACAATATAAAACGGCATAATGACTAAAATTTAAATGAAAACTTTAAAATTACAAGAGGGAAAAAAATTAACATGAAAGCACACAAAATGTTCAATGAGAATTGGGATCTGTTTGCTGCAACTCCTAAAGAAGGGATGTTTACTAGAGATGAGACAAACTAGGCTCGGACTCGAGAGAAATTTTTCCTTTAGTGAACATATTCTTTGTAAACAGATTTTAAATAGTGATTCATGGGAAAAATAAACTAATTATATGCACTAAATTTCATGGAAACCTAGAAAAATCAAATTTATTTGCGCATGAAAAGTGTTTGAAATGACATGGATTTTCATAAAAACTTATGTTTCTGAAATCAGAGCATCTAATTTGAAGTTGCAAAATTATTTTTGCAGAAAGCTTCGCGGGCCACACAAAAAGGCTTCAAGGGCTGCCAGTTGTAAACCCCTGAAACCAAATCATTTGTATAGTTATAAAAAAAACTGTTAAAAATTAGCAGAACTTAAAACATACATTTGAAAAAAAAATCAGTATTTTTCTCCTGGTTATATGTGTAACTCATGCAGTTGTATAATTTAAACAAAAATTATACAAACATGTTAAAATATACATAAAAGATTCATGAAAAATATATTAAATCAGTAATTTTCTCCTGGTTATATGTGTAACCCATACAGTTGTACAATTTAAACAAAAATTATATAAACCTGTTAAAATAAAACTTAAACCATTCATTAAAAGTATAACAATAATTTGATAATTTTCTCCTGGTTATATATAATCCATGCATTTGTATAATAATAAAGAAAACTTATACAAACCTGTTAAATAAGTGGCAAAGCATAAAAACGTAAAAACATATCAGTAAATTTCTTCTGGTTATATAAGAACCCATGCACTTGTACAATTTAAACAAAAAATATACAAACATGTTAAAATGTACTTAAAAGCTTTATTTACAATGTCAGAATTTTTATTTTTCCTGCACATTTTACACAGACCTTCATTTCTCATCTTAGACATATAAACCAGACAACCATCAGACTTCCTATTACTAAATACAAATGAATGTATTAAAAAAAAACCTCATAACTGTTTTCACATTAAAAAAATAATAAATAAACAAATCCTACACTTTCAGACATATTTAAAAACAACTGGAAGGGGGAAAAAGGCTTACCGAGATTCAACATCTTTGCAAATGATCATTTTATCAACATTTTTTAATAGACAAGATATGCTGTCAAGGCTGTCTATATGATTTACTGGCTGTACTTCAACATTTTTTAAGAATATCTAAAATAATAAGAAACATCAAATCCTGATCTATTTAATAGATGATTTGAAAGCAATGAAAAAGGAGCACTGATATAAAATTTTCAAAATAGAAAAATAAGCGTTTTTTAAAATTAAAATAGGGGGGTGGTGGAAATCCTAAAAAATATTGTAATTATTTTACAATCTGATCAATATTCACTTAAACATATTATTTCAAACTGTGCCACTGATTAGTTACGGAAAAAAATATTGAAGTTATATGCAAGAAATTATGATAGTACAGTTTTAAGTTAAAGACCATGGTGGGAAAAATCTATTACCTGCGCATGCAATGTAAAATTTTTAGCTGGGCATGTGTTCTTTTCTTCCACTTGCCCGACAGAGCATGTAAAAAAATCGACTGTGGGCAATTTATAAATTACTTTTTAAAAATATTATATATTTTTAAATGCTTTCAAATTTTGGTACAGAAAAACTAAATGTACATTTCTATTTCTGTGCTTTTATAAATGTCTCAGTGGCAATCTCAACCCTACTAGCAATTTTTCTCGGGCTATCGTCGGCCGGCTACGTGGCCGGTGGTAGCCCGAGCAAAATTACTAGTAGGGAATACGTTAACTGCAAACAGAATACAGAATCCCAACAATTATGGGGAAAGATAAAAACCTAACATTCACGTGTGTTTAAGGATTTTCTGATTTTTTTCTTCAATGCAAACAATATGAATAATGTAAATTTTACAGAACAGTGAAATGTAGTGTTTTTGGGGCAAGTAAATTTAAAGACTATTTCTTTCTATGACATAAAAAATAAATGATACTCACCTTAACGGATAAATCTTTACATATAACAACATGTCGATCATATGATGTATCATTAAATTTGACAAAAATAATGTTCTCTTTATGATGATTGGTTCTTCCCCACCAATTATATGGTATCTCAATGTCAGATATTCTATTTGTTATTTCAAGAAAGAGATTGTTCTCTGGGCAATCTGTGTCAAAAACATCCTCAATGCGAACACCACCTACGAATGAAGTAAGGAATAACTATGGAATTATACAACACATTTACACACCAATAAAAGTAAATAAAATGGTAAACCAGGTACTATGATCAACACTCAAAGATAGAACGATACAAGCATGTCAATGAAAAATCTTAAAAATTATGCACACATATGTATCAAATATTCAGTACAGATTAATGATGAACATAACTCATTTCATTACCTTTCACACCAAGATTGATCTTTTTATTCCTTGATATGTTGCTGCGAGGAGTAGGAGGTTTCCTCTTTCGTGCAGTTACTGATAAATATTTGGGTAAGTTAGGGAATTTAGTTGGTACAGAGCCAGGCTTCAAGGTGGGTCTTCCTTTTTCAATGATACACACTGTACCATCAAACAACTTTGTTTTGTAGACTCTTTCTATGCTTTCTTCATCAAAATGAAGCTCGCATATCTTACTTGTAGGTTGCAAAACTCTATCACTTCTAGGAACTGCTTTCCTCCACTGCTCTAGAAGGGTAATGTCCTAATTAAGAAAAATAAACAAAAAGACATTATAAATATAATTAACTTTTAAACAAAACCATTTTATGCAACAATATTTAAGTTTTAAGAATTTAAGTAGTAGTATATGCTCCAGAAAGAGCAATGTAAGAATTGCTTGCCTTTAATATTTTAAAGTAAGCTCTAATTAAATTCAGAAAGATATATTTTGAATTGATTTTTCATTAAATAAATGTTTAATAAAGAAAATATTCATAAGAATTTCGAATAAATTAAATACATTTTAATTCCCCATAAGTGATGCTTCCATCTAGTGGCCATTACATAAACAAATAGTAATTTTATTTAAGTGAACTCTATATTTTTTTGGACAAATTGAATGTTATATAAACTGATGAACCAAGACTGATACTGAAACAGAATAAAGAAAACATAGTTGAATTAGTCTAGTACAACTGTTGTACTGCTTACACATAAGTAAGTGCCACAGAAAGCCATTGAAATTATGCACATGTTGTAATTTTGTATCTTTTCCTGAATTAAATAAAAGTCATATAAAAATTACCAGTTTTTAATGTGTGTGTTCTGGTTCTAAAGAGAACTATAAATAAGGAGTGTTTTGTGTGTTCTGGTTCTAAAGAGAACTATAAATAAGGAGTATTATATCGATAAAAAGCGATAAAACTACGATTTCCTAAATTAATACATAGTGCAACAATGAAGCTTTCAGAAAAAAAAAAAATTCTTAATTTTGTTAGCATGTTTAAGTTTTTTATTAATTCCACATATATTATTAAGTTATTCCAATAACTATAATTAAATTTTAAGAGTTCTGAATAAATGTACCGAGTAATAATGACTTGTATATGAAAAATATTTCATTGTTAGAATACATTTCTCTAATCTAGTTTTTGTTTTAATTTTAATCGCAATGATCAGATTCCGATTTCAGTGTTTAAAGGAATAGAAATTTCTTAAAATCGTTAACGTTTGACAGAAAATGTTTTTGTAAAATGACGCGTTTAATTTTATTCTAGTTTTAAGACCGGTTGTCAGATTGAGTGATTTATTTCATTTTAATTTTGCGTAAAAAAAATGTAGAATACTTTACACAGAAAATGCAATTTTCGACAAATAGTATGTAAATATGATTTTATATAAAGTAAAAACATAATTATTATACAACAAAAAACACAATTACGATACAACTTCAATTTAAACAACAGAAAAAGTGTAAACAAAGGAAAACAAGACTTACGTTGGGAACTTTGAAAAAACTAGGATTCTTTAATCCAAGTTCAGCATATTTTTTTCTTTGGCTCGCATAACCGGAAGTGCACCCGGGAGCAAAACATGCACTATGGGCCATCTCGAATTAAAAAAATAATTAATTCACCTATTTAAAAATAAAAAACCAACTTCTGTAGCAGCGATCCTATTCTAAAGGCGTAAGGGGTGAATCAACAACGCCATCTGTCGACTGCATCGGCCGTTAGGTCCGTTTTCAGGGAAGGAATCCCATTGGCGTTGGAGGTCCTTTCCAATATACGTCCATGGTAGTAGCCATGCAATAACAAAACTCTCGGGAGGGGGGGAGAAAACAAAAAAAAAAAACATTAAAATCTAGTGTTATTGAGCTAAATTATAATCTAACTGTATTATTATAATGGATTGATTTTGTTAAAAAAATATCAATTTTAATATTCGAAATGTTAGCTACCTGCAAGGGCGGCTCCAGACTGAATTCTCGGAGGGGGCCATAGAACTTTTTACTTAGGTCTATAACTTGTTCAAAATGCAAATTGAACGTGTGAAATCGTGAAGTATGCGAATCTAAAGTTGTAAAACAAAATTTCGGAGGGGGCCATGGCCCCTATGGCCCCCTCACTGGAGCCGCCCTTGGCTACCTGTTGACTCTGTGCCTGTGTTGCATGAAGCTCGGGAGGATAAACATCGACTTGTTATCCAACTTGGACCAACTACGCAGTATGAGAATTGCCGACGAAACTGCAGCTACCATTGATTGCGCCATCTATTGACGGTAGTGAAAAACAACATCGCGCGCGCGCGCTTTCCGATTTATTCATTATGAAGTAAATTTCATGAAGTATACAAACATTTGAATAAATAAATATGATAATTAATATGCATATATAATAATTTTGTTTCTATATTACTTAGTTACAACGATGTAACATCAGTTTGATAATTTAATAAATTAATTAATAATTTAAATAAATTCTCTTTAAAACTGCATGCGAACGATATAGTAGATCAGTTTTTGATAAATATTTTTGGTAACAATTCGCTAAAAATTAAAAAATATTCCCTGCCTTCTTTCAGGCTATAAATTCCTCTTATATACCCGCTCTTCCACATTATATTTTATTTATTATTATTATTAATTTTTTTTTTGTCTTTAGTCTTAAAGTTGGTTAGTTAAACCAAAAAACAAAAACAAATATAGAAAAACATTTAACGCCGTTCTTCAGCACCACCAGAGCCTGATTATAACCAACAAGGGCCCCAGGAATTGATGAATTTGGGGGGGGGGGCATCTGTGAAATTTGTTTTATTTTTCATAAAATTTTGATATAAAGAAGGATGTTTCAGAACAAGATTTGAAATTGGGGGGCCCTGGGCAAAGTCCCGATTTGCCCGTGCGATAATAAGGACCTGAGTATCACAAAAAATTACGTAAAAATCAATGTCTTTTCAGTATCAGTATCATTTTTCAGTACTACAAAAAATTTCATAAAAAAGCATAAAGGAAAAAAAATATTAATTCAATAAATGCACGCATATTCAGTGATTGACTCTTTTGCATCAGTTTTGCAAGCTTTCACATATCAGAAAAAATCTAATATTTCTTTAATTTTGAAAAATTTTGTATTTAAAAAAAAACAGACTTTGAATTGAAAATATTTGTTTTTGTATAAGTCTTGCAGACTTATGCCAAAAATATCTATTCATTTGTGTATCTCTTATATATTATAAAATCCCCTCCCCCATCCTAATTAAATTAATAAACAGAAAAATATTATTCATAAAACTGTTATTATTTTTTTTTAAAATGGACAATTTCAAAGTATTATACTGCTGTTTCAATTTGATTATTGGGCCGTATTTTAAAGTGTTCATATTAGCATTATACTACTACTAACATGTACAAAAGGTTTTCTATTTACATAGTGTTACTTTTTATGTTATACATTTATAAGGGGCCATATTAAAGAAATATTATGGTGATGCTGTATTGATGCTGTTTGGAGCTTTAAATAACGTTGGATTTTTCTTCCCGAGCGATACATTTCTTTTTCTGGCTTCTGGATATCCACTGTCACATCCAGGTGCAAAGCAGTGACTCGCTCGACCCATATTCTATCAAAATAATTTATTTTATTTAAAAAATATAGCTGGTTCACAATCAAAACAACGCTAAATCCCTATTGAAGCGGTGCGCTGCGCCTCCTGCCGGTGAAAATGGATCCTGGTCCGTTTTCCCGCCTGATCGCCCATTCCCGATGACTCTCCTTAGAGCTTCATGCTGTGTTGGAACATTCTTTGGTACCCAACAACTTTGAAAAACAGGATGGCAACAAAACTGAAAGGCGGCAAAGTTTGTTGTTTTTCCGGTCAGCTGTTAGGCTGCTAAAACGCTAGATCTATTATTTTCTAGTGTTATTTCCGAGCATCATTTAATTAGTTTATAAGTGTTTATTCTAATAAATAATGGATGATATCGACGATAGTTTATTGTACGCGAAGAAGAAAATAGAACTGGCTCGACTAGATCAGACAGAAATTGCTCCCGGTATCCAGAGCCTAACTGTAAGTGCGAAACAAGATGACTTATTTTTACTTCAGTTAAATCCTGACATTATGAAAAACATAACAGAAGGTCAGGTATTAACAATAAGAGGAAACCCCGATGAATCTGCAGTTCTTTGTACTGATTCTGCAACTTATGAACTGAAAGAAGCTGAAACTTCGAATTCTTTGCTTCTGCTACCCGATATTTCATGGCCTGAAGAATGTGAACACGGTGAGTTGAGAGTTATTCCGCAGACTATATGTGGTATCTTTCATAATTATTTCGAACTTAGAAATTTTAAACCAAGTTTTAAAAAGCTAAAAGCTGTTTTGGAAGTAAATGCCTATAGAGGTAAAGAGCATGAAGATTCTACCGCTAAGAATTACACATTTGAAGATTTGTTGAATTTCATTCAATCTAGCGAAGCAGAACTGAAAGAAGCTTTAATTAATTTACAGACGTGCGTTATAGATGGTTACATTCGTATTTTGGACTTTGATTACAAATTTAATGTCCTGAGTCAGATTGTCGATGTAATTGAATCAAAGTCACTCCCATTAAGCAAAATTCCGAAAAGCACAATCATAGAAGCGCTTCAAGATTTAGTACCTAGAGATATCGTTGATAAATATTTTATCTGGTTTGCACATGAAACTGAAGAATTAGATGAAAATGGCGATAAACTGTATACCTTAGATGAAAATTTTGTTTGCCGGATGTATGCCGAAATTTTACTTCGTGCAGCTGGGAAATTCCATTTGACCGAATTTCTGGAAAGTTGGCAGAAAAGTGTTCCAGAGGGTATGACTTGTGACTTAGCACAGTTACGTGGGCTGGCACTCACGGATATGAATTACAGTCCTGAAGTCATTTTTCATTTCCCATCTGATGAAATGCCAGAAAATGTTGCTGATAGATTTACAAAATTGTTCAAAGTGAAGGAAAAGTGGACTTATGAAGAGATAGTTCCATATCTTGAAGATCGAGCAGGTGCTGGAAATGATGTCAAATCTTTACTGATTAAATATACAAGGGAATCTACTAAAAATGGAGTTAAAATGTACAGTTCAAAATGGTAGCTTGAACTGATTTTTGTGATGGAACCAAAAGAAAAATGATATCTTTGAAATATTTGAACTTATACCTGCATTAGCCCTCTCCAATCTTTTATTGAGAGCTATTTAACATTTCTAGTTGTTTAATAATAAAACAGATTTTTTTTTTACTCAATTTTTTTTTTTTTTTTACCTTATAGCACCATTATACATTTTAATATTAATAAAGAACTTTGTAAATAACACACATATGTACAAAATTGTAACAATAGGAAGGTTTTGGGTGGTACAAGGGTCTACTCTTTTTCAGCATTTGTAGTTTACAAATTACTTTATAAATATTATGTAAGTAGTAACTATGTACTAATTTTAAAAAATTAAGAAGAAGATTATTCACTCCAATTAGTTTTGGATATATATATTTTTAACAGAACTAGTTATTATGGATGTAGAAATAAGTAATTTTATAAAATACGACTAGTCTGATATTAAGATATGCTGACTGAGAGATACACTGAGGTGGAAGCATCAAAAGTGAGGGTGCAAAGGGTTTTTTTTTTTTTTTTTTTTTTTTTTTTTGTAAAGTTCATTTTATTAGAAATAAAATTAACTACTTTACAAAAAAAAAAATGTAACTTTTTTTTTTTTTTTTTTTTTTTTTTTTTTTTTTTTTTTTTTTTAATGTGGCATTTTATTAGAAATAAAATGTCACATAAAAACAATATCTTTTGGGGGTAGGGGCTAATGCTTGTTTCATTTTTATTTGTATTATAAAAAAGCTTATTTGATCTAAGCAAAATGTACAGTAAAGCAATGCCCTTTAAAAAGTGGAGAAGGGAGCTGAAGCGTCCTAGTTGATCCCCTGGATATGCCATTGAGTTTCAAAAATAAGGTAAGGTAAACACTAAAAAAAAATCTGGTGTTTAAAGGTTAAAATTAGTGAATAACTTGCATATATTTTTAAGCAATACAATATGAATACTTTGGGTGCTACGAAAGGTCACAGTCTTCAGCTGCAGAAAGTTCTTAATTCCTCTCTTGCAAGAAAGTCAGAAAATAAACAAAAAGTGCAAATGAAAAAAATTTTTGAAAATAATTCACCTGTTGTGGACCAGTGCATTCGAAAAGACGGAGCGTTGGGCGGAGCTCTAAAAACAACCTTGTTCGAAAATGTTTCAGTCATGTAGCGGTTGTCTGCTCAGCGTAACCAGAGCACAACCAGAATGACCCTGCTAGCAAGGTGGGTTATTCTGGTTATGAGCGAAGTGTTGCCAATGTTTATTTATGTTTTCTTGACTTGACATCGAATGTGGTGAGGATGACCGAAACCAGTTGACAACCATTGCATCACCTAACCAAAGAATGACTGCAACCGGTAGCACTGGTGAATTATCGAACAGGCCCTTTCCTGTTTCCAGACAAAGAGGCACAGGGGGGGGGGAAAGCAGAATGCTTGTGGGGTCGCTTGGAGAAGCACTAAAAACCCACCATCGGCCTAGATCCCATGTGTAGATAATTGGCTGTAATTCCACAACAACATCAATCAGGCATAAACGACTTAGCTATGAAAATGACTATCTTCATAGGGCAGGGCACTGACTGAGTCGTTCTTATTGGTCTGATATTGCTGATTTTCTCAGATATTTTTAATGTGCCCCAGAAATCTGATAATTAACAAAAAGAATACTTTTTTTTTAAATTTTAATTATATGAAATCTTGAATATCTGAACGTTCTCTCTGCCGTTATGGACCAAAAATGCAAATACTCATAGCCAGGGCTTAAATTTTTGCAAAAGAAGTGCAGGAGCTCTAAAATTTCAGATTTTTTATGCATTAAGCTTTCTGTAAAATTGACCAATTTTCAAATTCTACGTGATCTTGTAACAACTTAGCAATTCACTTTGGGGGGGGGGGGGTGAAGGGCTTAGAACTGATACTTATGATATTCTCAGCTATTGGAGCTCTATTAGAATTAAAACCACTGCGACGACCATTACCAAATTTTTTGACTGGAAGAAGTGCTCAGAAAATTATGCTCCAGCATTCCAACTTCGATCTTTTTCCATCCTTTTTGTCAATAATACTTTTATAAAGCACTTTTTAAAATTTAAATCTCCAATGCTGTAGGATTAAAAATATATCACTATTTCATATTTATATTTTTAATCTTTTTAGACATTAATAATATTAAAATTTACGTATGATTTTTTTCTAAGTATCTTCAAATGTTTGTGAAAGATTTACTGTCAATACTTAACGAAAATTGTAGCATGCTATTTCTCTTATTCAAAATTATTGTGTTATGCAGTAGTATTTGTTAATATAATATTAACATAATTGATTAAAACTAGTAAGTACTCCAAACACGTGAAATGGATTTTTGCTTTTAAAAGGGGCGATTTTCACAATTCTCATATGCATCTCAAAAGTCATTCTGTTTATTCCTAAAATTTGATATTTGGTGTATGACGCATTTGTAAAAACAGTAGATTTCCCCCCGATTTGATGTCCCGGAATTTTTGCTAGATCTCTGTCCAAGCCTCACGTATGGTGCAAACGTCATGATCAATCAGTGCTTGTTGGTGTAATTGCAATTGTCTAATTGTCATCCATGTAAACGCCCAGTGTTTCATATGTGAAATCATGTCATATCAAAGAAAATAAGCTGTTCCTTGGAGAAAGAAGGCACTTTTTCCATTATTATCATTTTCTATAATGCTAACAGAAATTATGGATAAAAGCGATCCAAATTGAATCAAACTGTGATGTGAAAGGAAAAACCAGTCCCGCAGTGGCCTATACTCGGGGCAAACCTTACCTGATAGCAGAGGAGAAGGCTAGAGGAGCCTTTTACTCTCCGAATGTATTGCTCCGACACTCGTTTCTCCTTCCAATTATTTGGCTGTCAACATCATAAGGCAAATCCTCAGTGCTATATTCCCATCAGCACAAAGAGATCTATCATTGGTCAAACATCTGGGAAGGCGTTATATCTGATTTCTGACTTAATTCTTTTAATTATTGCATTCAAGTAACAGAAATATGCAATTATTTTATAACATACACTTTATTTTAGCACTTACTAGATGAAAAATGTCTTAGTTTTGTAATAAGCAGGGCAAACGGAAAGAACTATTTGAAAGCGGCGGAATCACACCATCCATAGCTTTATCTACACTATCAGGTTAAATTTGCCATAGTATAGTCACTAAGCTTGGTTCACGTAAGAACAGTGAAAGTGAAGTGTCACCATGCTGGGTCAGCACTTGAAAGGGTGACAGTCTCTCTCCATTGGACTGCTGTGGGACGCTGTATGCTAAAGAGAGCTGGCACACGTAAACTCTATGCGTTATAAAATATCTTCTGTGTTCAAACGATACCTCAGCGGATGTTGATTCAGGTGCTAAGTCTCTCATCTAGCATTCATTTAAAATTAGGAGAACACTAATATGGGGGTAACGTTGATTGGTATACTAGGCACCCCATAATGAAACATTCAACATTCCCGTGCCTAGTCATCAAGCTAGGGACGGGAATGTCCCTAGCTTGATGCATCATCAGCTAGGGACATTAGGCATGTCCCTAGCTGAGCAGTCATCAAACCTAGTCTACAATTGACCTGTCCATTAGATAAGAAAAAACTGCATTTACGTTAATTTCTAACTGTCATACAAAAGCAAAACATATTTGATATATGTTCAGCATCACATATGTAATAGTTTTTGGTTGCATAAATGAGTGTGAAACACTTGTACTGATCATGCAGAAGCTGTAGATAGCCTTTTAATTGAAATTTGATGCTACAGATCTGTGTTTCTGGTACAAATAGGCATTTGAGCTGCTCCAAAACTCGTTTTTTTCTGCTCCAAGACTACTTCAAAAAAGTTTTTGATTTTTCATCCCTGTATTCATTTTATTAGATTATATTCAAATGCATTTTGATAAGATATTTAATTATACTTACCAAAATATCTATAAACGAAAAGTGCGATGAAAGAAATTACTAGATTAAATTTTATATTACACTGCCCGACATTGAAAATGCAACACCCATAAAAAGTGGCCAGAAAGTGTTGAAACCTGGCAAGCAGAGAGAGACAGCAGTGAACAATAAGTTATCTTTATTTCAAAATGATATGCATAATACCGAGGGAGAGCAGCGTCATCTTAGTACGTTGTCAGACCACCGTGGACGGCGATACAAGAAGCAACACGCCTAGGGTCTAGGCACTAAGTCAGTGAGAGTACAGATGGCATCCTGAGGAATGTTTTTCCATTCCCTGTCAACCATTTGCCACAGTTCGTCTTCTGAACAGGATAGTGGCAGGGTCTGCAAATGGCGTCCAATCACATCCCAAATGTGTTTGATTGGCAACAGATCAGGAGAGTACAGTGGCCAAGGAAGCATTTGTACACCTTGCAGAACACGTTGGCTGATGCTAGCAGTGTGTGGTCGAATGTTATCCTGCTGATACAGGGCGTTGGGAACCGTTTGAAGGTAGGAGAGTACCACTGGCCTCAGCACATCATCCACATATTGTTGAGCCTTCATAGTACCCCGAATACGAACAAGAGGTGACCTGGAGTCATACGCAATTGCTCCTCAAACCATGATGCCACGTTGTCGCGCAGTGAAGTGTTCTATAATTGCTGCCGGATTGGACCTGTTCCCATGTAGACGCCACACTCGTACGCTGCGACTAACTGGAGAAACAGAAGCGTGACTCACCCTGTGCTATTCTGCTGTCCACGTCACTCTAGCCTGGCACCATTGCAGTCGTTGGCATCTATGTTGGACAGCCAATGGCAGTCTTCTTAACAGGCGCCATGAGTGCAGGCCACTAGCAACCAATTGACGGGAAATGGTTCTGGTCAATATAGGAACATCCAAGTATCTTGAACATGTCGCAGAATGGAGCTTGAAGTAGCTTGCGGGGGCGCCACTGCTTCTCGGAGGGATGCGTCGATCCTTGCATGCTGATGTCACTCTGGCTGCAACGGCACCCCTTAAACGTGCCACATTTCCTTGTTCCAACCATCTTCACCACAGCCGGTGTACAGTGGACGCATCCAGGTGTGTGTCTGCCGAGATTTGCCGAATGAACCAACCTGCCCTTCTCAGTCCCATCACCATGTAAAATCTTCGGTCTTCTGGAACTGCCTCCGTTGACGGCGACCTGGCATTCTCTGGTTACGTGTAAGAATAAAATTTGAATGACAATTTCTCTAGCAGCAATACTTTCACAAAAATTGTCCGTTCTACCGGTTCCTTCACGTATATCTTTTTCCACGTGCATTTTTACATCATTAGCATAACTCGGCAATGCGCATTTACCCTGAAATTTGCATAATTTTCTAACCACTTCTTCTTGGTGTTGCATTTTCAATGTCACGCAGTGTAAATTATGTTCTGTAATAACAGGGAAATTTTTAGCATAATAAGGAAATATCAGAGAACATAAATATGGAAAATTTGTGACCACCCTGTTATTTTTTAATGCTGTTCGTTAATTTTTCATTGTTATCCGCCAAAAGTTTTCCATGAGATTTTCCTCTGAATTTCAACCTATGGAATGATTTTATTTTGGGAGAAATGCAGCATCTGAAAAATTTTCTATTAAGGTGACTGTTATAAATCAAGTTACTGATTGTTAATTTCTGTGAATGGAGTAAAGCGGATTGCTTGTTGAATTTATGGAATCAATAAAATTTGTGTTTCGTCTTGACAAGTAGACTATTCGAACTTTCCAAGCTGCGAACCTGGAAACTAAGCAAGATTTTCTGCAACACTGATGTCAGACACGGGATTCTAAACGACGATTTTAATTTTCCAGTGCATGATGTGGACTAGATAAATGGGCGAATTTAAATAACTGTTGAACCAGTTAAAGGCCGAGATAAAATCCAGACAAGAAGTGATGTACTTTCATCTCTTCTCGCCACTCTCTTCGCCAGTTTCATCTCTTCTCTCCAGTGCTGAGGAGAAGAGATGAAAGCCACACAAAAGGAGATGAAGCCGATTTTTTAAAGAAAATTGAAGCAGGACAAGAAGAGCTGAAAACCGAATTGGAGAAGAAAATACCGTATTAGCCCGAATATAAGACAATATTTTTTGACTGATCATTTCGTGTTACGAACTCGCGCTAAAGTTGATGCCTAAATATAGGATTTTTCTATCTTGATGAAAAATTTTGACGTCGTGTTATATTCGGAGTAATACGGTAGGAGCGTTGGAGAAAAACCAAGAAAAATTGGTAAACAGAGCCCAGAAGTAATTATGAAGGAGGAAATGGAGAGTATAACTTCTATTTTTGGCCGATCAGATTGTATGGTTGGCAACGCACCATATTACGGTTTCGAGTTCAACTCCCGGCGGTCGAGGTTCGATCCTTGACTGGGCATGGTTGTGATTGTCTGCCACGCCGTGTCCGTCCTTTCATAGGGGATGACGTTGGTCCACGTACTAGGTGCCTCCATAATAAAGAGACCAACAACTTGGCCTTAGTAGTGGCCAATGCCTCCAAGGCTGAGACCTGCCCTTGGGAAAAAAACTTCTATTTTATAAAAAAGTCGAGCTAAATATGAGGAAAGATCTGTAGGAAAAATCGAGTGAAATGTTAAAGAACTGCAGCAAGGTATTTGCGAAATGCATGAAGAATTTGAGGGTAAAATTGATGACAGACTTGATAGCTTTGTCAAACTAGCAAAGTTAACAGAAGGCATAAAGGTGTTGTCAAGCCGTCCATCCATAAAACTGAGAACTTATTACAGAAGAACACCATGTGAAGACCCAATTAGACAGACCCCTTACAAGACCCAATTTTTAATTATCGCCAATGCTAGTGGTTAGGAGGATTCCGAGAAAGCAAATCAACTAGCCGCTTCTCTGAGCGGAGAAGCAATAAACATATTACAAGCTATGAGAAAGGCTAAAGTTACAGGTTTTAACGTTCTCAGAGCTTTATAGCTCAAATTTGGGGAGAAGTGCGAGAAATAATACCGTAGACTTCAATTAAGATCAATAATGCTGAGACCTGATGAGAACCTTCAAGAAATGGCAGAAGACATAGCCAGGCTGCGTCATCTGACTTACATGGACCACCTTGACGTTGTCCAAGAAGAAACCACTGAGCAGCATTTTACTGAAGCCGTTTGAGACTCAGAAATTTAAAAAGCACTGATCTTGTCAGATAACAAAAATCTCAAGTCCGCTCTCTTATTTGGTATACAGTTGGAGGCGGATTAGTTGGCCTTGAGAAAAGATCAACATACTGTTAGAGCTGTGATAACTATGAGATTCTCTTTACTTGAGAAACGGAGTACCGTAAACGGAATTCGGAGGCAATTTACATCGATGGCAGTTACTACGCCCTAGTCCAAAGATTTTAAAGGCTCTAGAGAAGCTGCATAATAGCTCAACTGGGGGCCATTTCGGCATAATGAAGACCCTGCTGAAAGTTCGCGAGCAGTTTTACTGGGCTAGGACTCGGGACGATGTTGAAAAATGATGTCAAACATGGTTGCTGTGCCGTCCGTAATGGCCCGAAGATATGCAGCCATGGTAAACTACATCGGTAGAATGTAGGAACGCATTTTAAGAGGATTGCCTTCGACATACTGGGACCTCTTTCGCAAACTTCAGATGGCAACAAATACATCCTAGTTGTCATACATTATTTCTCGAAATGGCCTGAAACGTATCCTATTCGCGATCAGGAAGCTACGACCGTTGCAGAGATATGAGTGCAAAAACGGATTTCTAGGTATGGAACCTTTCTGCAACTTCATTCCCACCAAGGAACGAACTTGTGTACGTTTTTTAAAGGAATATGCAGGGTTATCCAAAGGCCTTTCTGGCCGGGTTCATCGCCCGACAAATTTTACCGACCGCCCAGCAGAGTATCATCTCAAATGCTTTAATTAGATAGACTTATACATTGCAACTTAATAATGCCGCCTGGCTGACGAAAGTTTCTGGGGAAATCAGTGGATTGTGTCAATTACTTGGCACTGATAAAATTCAGACTATGCCTTTAAATCTACAATATGACCTCATGATGGATAGGTTTAGCACTATTTTAACAACCTCTTACTCCTAGTAGGAATCAAAAGGACTGACAAGAAACTCCCTTTCTTCCTGCTGGCGTATAGAAGTGTCATCCATGAGAACGCTGCCTTTACACCAATACAGATGTTATCTATATAGTATATAAAAGAGGAATCTTGTCTGTTTGTTTGTCCGCTATAGGAGTCCAGACCATTCGTCGGATCTGTACCAGATTTGCCACACTGACTAAATAGGACAAGAGAAAGCTAATGTCGATACAATGAATTTAATCGGATTAATAGTTTTGTAATTATTTTATGTTTTGTCCTGTTTTCAGCCCTTTTTCGCCTCTCGGAGGCCTCCGTTAGGTGAAGGAACAAGTGGTAAAAATGGGTATGGCGCGACGTGGCTGAAGCGTTACCAAGACAACTGACGGTGTTCATTTTTTCATGTGGGTTTTCATTCTCTAGGTCGGGCTCTTCAAACGGGAATCCCAATTCCGCAGGAGGGGAGAGGCAGGGGTGAAAAGAGAAAGATATGCTCAAGTAATCGTTCGTCAGATATAAACAACATTTTTTTGATTTGGGGGGATTTATTTGAAATCGCTGCATTAGTAAATATGAGTTCCAAAGAATTTGATGATAGTATTTAATACAAATTTTCAATTCCTCGATAAGATATTAACTAAATAACTAAAACCTCATAAAATATTTATAAATAAATTAAACTCACTGCGAACATAACACGTAAACAAACCTGGAATTTTTAATAAAATAATTATAAGAACCTGGATTTTTAATTCATCTATAATTATTTTAAGTTTTTATATACTGTGTATAAGGCCAAGGATTTGTGCGTCCAGTGGTTCTTACAGCATTAAAAAATTATTATAATTAGTTTATGAGGTGCGTAGGTATTAGTGATAAATGACTATTAGAGCACAACAGGTAGAAGAGGAGAAGCCTAGCCATGTCCAATTTCCGGTAACCTCTGTACAATGGCAAGTCCCCTGTTCATTTCTTTTTTTCATTACAGCGGGAAGTCCCATGTACTTTTTTTATCATTGCAGCGGGAAGTCCTATGTACTTTTTTATCATTGCAGCAGAAAGTCCCGTGTACTTTTTTTTTTATCATTGCAGCGGGAGGATTCATATTCCTCCCCTCTACAATCTCATATCGACGACTGTATTTGTTTTTTGTAGCTGTGTAGGTATTAGCGATAAATGACTCTTAGAACACAGACAGTTAGAAGGGGAGAAACTTAGCCAAATCCAGTTATCGGTAACCTCTGTACGCTATCAGGTGCAGTGTTCTTTTTTTCAGCGCGAAGTCCTATGCCCTCTTTTTATTACTGCAGCGGGAGGACTCACATTCCTTCCCTTTACAATATATATTTAAGGTCAATGGGCATTTCTCTCCATTGCATGGGCCACCATGCTAGTATGGTATAGATCAGGGGTGGCGAACCTTTAGGGATCAAAATGTCATTTTTTCATGTTTAAAGAGGCCATAGACGTGCCGTCAAATAATTTTGACTTAGGGATTATATGGAAAATAATAAAACTAAATGCTAAAAAATCAAAACTCTTTATTTACTAACAATGATTATATGTGTAATTAATGTTAAAATATGTGTTATTTTTAATTAAGATGCAAACCGTTTTGATCGGTGGCGTGCCCGAAATATTGTGTCGCGTGCCATTGGTTCGCCACCCCTTGTATAGATCATCGTCCACCTGCTGATCTAATCTTTCGTCCAGTGGCGGCTCGTGGGATACAGCAAGTACAGCCGGGCTGCACTTGAAATTATCAGCACATACTTTAAAATAATTTATTCTACTAATTTTCCTAAATTCAGATTAGAATTGTGGAATTCCTACAGTAAATTAAAAAAATCTCCGAAAAAAACCAAACACGAAAAAACGTATTGTGGCCGGATCGCTCATTCAGGAAAAAAGCACTTTAATCTTCCCGCAATTCAATTGGGAAAATCTTTGGTTCAGCCCAGAGCGCTGAAAAGAAAATTGGCAGCACCGTTGCCATGACAACGACTACGTAAGCAGCCTCTCCGGCATAGGGAGTATGTAGCTGATACAGCCGATGAAAGATTTTTTAACGGCGGCTGAACTTGAGAACTCGACTAACTGATTGGTTCGGACGAGAAGGAGGGAGGGGGTAAGGAGAATATATGTTTGGAAAACTCTCGACTTTATATTGCTGAATTTATCAAGAAGGTAAGCCTGAATAGACGCTTATGAATGGACAATTACCCATCAAAGTAGTATTGTTTTTACGTAAGCAAGAACTGGTATTTAGAGGACATGGCGAGCGAGAAAATTCTTTAAACATGGGAAATTTTAAAGAGCTTTTAAAATTATTGATATCTGAATTAAAACAACGCCTTTTTATGGGGACATCACTGACGGATTCGCATGTTTAAAAGAAAGGAAGATTGATTTGACTTATAAAAAATAAGTAAGTTTTCTTTTTTTTTTCTTTTCTTCTCAAGTTATCGTTACAAAAGAAAAGTCTAAGGAAACTTCGAATCAGACACGGATTAATGCAATTTTGAGGATAAGAGCGGCTGGTTGAAATTTATGTCCATTCTATGGAAGTAAAATAGGAACTCTTATATTTTTTAAGTAATTTCTTTTTCTTTCCTCGGCGAGGGCTTAATCCGCCAGCTTTCGAATTCAGTAACAAAAGATTTTCCAATCCTGTACGGAGGAAAGGGGGGGGGGCTCATATGCTTCCGGCTGCACTAACAGTTTTGACCACGGGCCGCCACTGCTTTCGTCGCCCTTCAAATACGTCTTTATTCTCAGAGGAGTACACTACACTGAGAGTCTTCAGGCACGGCTTCATCATTTTGATCAAGAGCGATATTTCAGATCCTTTCCATATTTTATAAAGCACAGGAGACCGTCCATACGCGTAGAGTTATATGGGCCCGTGGGGCTCGAGCCCCCCCAATAAATTGTGAATAGGGGCTGAGCCCACCCAATAAATTGTGAATAGGGGCTGAGCCCACCCAATAATTTACCACTAAATACAGAAAACTAATTTATACTAACATAAAAAAAAGTATTTCACGCCATTTACAAACGTTTAAAAACCGTTTTCTTTGCTTCTATTTTTAACTTATAACATGGTAGAAAGATACTAACATGGATACTTACCTTACATAGGTGTAGAATTCTATGGACCCATAGAGCTCGAGCGCCTCCAATAATTTACACTTACACATAGTAAGTCATAGCTGCCAACTACTACGGAATATAATTAACCACTTTTTGTAAACAGTCTATTTTAAAATTATTTTTTTCAAAATAGTAACCAGCTCGAGCGCGCAGCACAAAAATTTTGCTATATTTTAAGCCGAAAAATCATGTAGAAAAAGTGGTTAATTCTATTCCGTACTAGTTGGCAGTTAAGAGTAAGTTATATGTACATAAATCAGTGGCGTAGCCAGAAATTTTTTAAGGGGAAGGGGGGGGGTACGACTTCTGCGACTCACATATATGTATACGGTACGGGTGTATGATAAGGGAGTGAGGCATATACATTTTGTATGGCAAAAAATTCCTCATGGGGGTATAACCCCCCCCCCCCTTGGCTACTCCACTGACGTGAATATATGTGGTTGTGGGGCCCGGCCCCCCCAATAATTTTGAAAACTTTACGCTTATGAGACCGTCTTTTATAAAAATATATTCTAAATAAAATTTAGGAAAAATATAATCTGCTGTCGAATTATTTGCTATTATCACTACTAGATGGCAGCAGCAGAAATTTATTTCCCCCGCTCCATGGATCTGTCTAGTCCATAGTCTGAACCTAAATTCAAATTCTTGTTTGATTGTAATGTTTGTTAGAAACTTTCTGCATTATTTTTCAGATGCAAATTAGGAAGTCTATAAAGAGAATTTCAATTGATAATTTTATCATACTTTTTTTTGTTTGTCAGAACCTGCTGGTGAAGTTAGGATTTGTGGTCACGTGCTCAGCACCTTCCACTCCCTCCATTGATCAGGCATGGCTCCCTGGGAGATCCTAGATGGCTGCCATTTTCTGCCTCCATGTATTTACATGGTTTATCGGAATCACAATGAATCATTCTTAATGAATTTTTTCTATGGTGATTCATAAACTTTTTGGAAAAGATAGAAAACTACTGTAAATGGTTGATAATTTACTTACGTGATCTCATTAACTTAACTCTTTGGATGCAACGTGTATTGTGAAATACGTTGCCTATGTGCCATTTTGTTTTGATATTTTAAAAGAATTTTGTGTTTTCTAAAAACCGCACCTCGTTTTCTTTTGTTCAATTGCCAATTTTATTTAAGTTTTAAATGTTTAAGACAGTTTCTCATTTAATAAAGGCCAACAAGCCACCTATAACTACATCGTTATTTTGCGCTACTATTCGGTCCGGAAGAGCACTCAGCAGTAGGAGCGGCCAGACACCATCGTATCTAGCAGTGAATATTGCATATTCTTCGACCGTATCCCGTAATTTTTCGAAATCAAACAGCGAAGTAATGGATTTTGCAGCGGAGAAAGGTTATTTTTATGTATTTTAAATTGCATTGTGCTTAAAACGCATTTTAAGAATTTTCTGTTGAATGTCATGTTTTGTATGTGGATTTCGTTACAAGTAACTTCGTTTGGTTTCATGTTCAAAATTACGCAGCCTGTAAAATTTCAGTTTAAAATTTTTTTTTTTTACTTTATATTCATGACTAATTTCGGTCATTGACCATTTATTATTTTGGCATTATACGTCATCGGAGTTCAGACAGAAACGTGCACTAACTTCAATATTCAGCTTTTAATTCATTTTTTCGCTTTACGCTTCTAAAAATATAAAAAAGTGTTCCCCCCCCCCCATTTTCCATAAAGAATTAGCGTCCACATTTAATCTTGGCGACTACTTAGGCGCCATTAACAGATTAGTACACATATTTTGTTTTCTAAAAGAAATCCTCATTGAAAAGTCTTTGGCCAATTTAAAAATTATCCTAAAGTATGTCGTGTAATATTTTATTTGCATAATTATGTATATTTTTACATTTTTTTCCGCTCTTAAATTATGTGATTGAATTAATGAATGATTTTACATATTGTAGGGTTAGGTGGGGTAAAATGAACAGTCTACAAAAAGCAGACAATAAATGTCAAATGCATTGGTTTATTGGCATGCTGATTTTTGTTTAGCTCATTTATATTACAAGCAATATTTTTAAACTGATTTATTTGATTTATTAATATTCTTTTAATATGTAATGGCAGCACTTAGTTTCATGTTTGACTCTACAAGGTTAAAATTTACTTTGCTGTAGCATTTTTGTGATTTAAAGTTCTTGAAATTTTGATGATACAAAGCCTACTGTCATTCTTGAGGAATACATTTCTGTATCAAGATAATTTGTCAAGATTTCAAGATTATTTTTTACTTTGGAGTAGTTCAAAGAAAGTGGGGTAAAACGATCATACTGCTAGGCTTGCACTTAAAGAACACATGTATCATTTTAGATTTCTTTTTTTCATCTGTAATATATTTTATAAGGTATTAATAGTAATAACGTGAATAAATAAATAGATTCCGTTATTCTACTTTTATTTTTACCTGGAAATAAGAAAAACAACCCAAAATTATGATACTGGAATCATAAATTTATAAATAAATGCTAACAGAGGATGTGTTAGCATTTTTTATAGCTGCACATTTTGAAGAAAAGCATGAAATTAAAGACCATGAAGTAAAGAAAGTATGCTATTCTTGAAATTTTGTGAAGAAAAATCCCAATTCTTATTTAAAGAGTTGAAAGAAGATTTCAAAATGGCATACCGTAATGCCTCTTTCGGACAAAATATCTGCTGGCTCTTAAGTGCTGTGGTAAAAGTTATTGTATATTTAAAGGTGCAGTTAAAGAAAAAAAAAAAACACTGGACTTACAGTCGTTGTACACAAATTAAAATAAACTATGGACTCAAAAAAATTCAGAATGAGTCTTCATAAGCTGCATTACATACTATAATCAATGAAAAAACGGTGCCTTTTATTTTAAAAAAGAATTGAAATCCTGAAATTTAAAAATGACTATATGTACCAAAATTAAAGAGAGAGCAAAAATGAAATGAGAAACGCGATGGAAGAAAAAAACCTATTTTAAAACTGTGTTTAAAGCAATCATTCAGGATGCTTAAATTAGGGTTTAGCAGACCAATGGACCAATGTCCTGAACTAGAAGGACCTGTGAGTGAGAAGGAAAATATGTCTATTTTGTACTTGAAATTTTCATTTAAAAAATAGACTTCAGCTTGAGAAATGAAAATTATAAAATTCATTAGTGAAGAACATGGCTTTATATGCAGGCTGATTCCGAGCTCCTGGAAAAACATGTAAGGGATAGTAGAGATCAGGGCCCTGAATAGCAAAAAGGTTTAGGAAGCTTGAGCTTCCCTTCAAAATTTAAAAGATATTTAAAGGGGGCCCAAAAATGACTAAAAATTTCGGATTAAAAATTCTAGTGTGTTATTAAATCCATTTTTAAGGAATTTATTTTTGAGAAAGTGTACTGAAGCAAGAGAAAATATACTACACTACTTTAGTAATGTTCTGTTATTAAGCTAAAATATATGAATGTTTTGAATACTAGTTTTCGCTGAATTGACATTTATGTATTTAGATGTGTAATCAGTTATTATGTGTTAAACGCAGTTTAATTATATATCTGAAAGTTAGTGTAATTGTTCGCTGTTTTAATTACTCCTTTGGAAAGGAAAATACTCCTTCTAAAAAGGCTAAGTATTTTTACTCCTCTGAAATTATCCTAGATCGATCACTGTCTACAAGTATCATTGGTACTTGCGTATTATCCGGGCAGTCATTCCTGCCAAATTATTTTTTTTGAAAAATGTGCCAGCAAACTGTTGCCAAGCTGTCCTAAAGTCCCGTGATGACAGTCATAGATCGTTTTTTGTGGGAGAAAACTGGAAAAAGGAAATGCGTGGGGGGAAAAAGTCTAAGGGGAAGGGGACAATTCCAAGTGAGAATGAGAGTGATGGGTGCATTGATCAATTTAACACCTCGAAATGGGTATTTCATGCTTTAAAAATTTAGAATACGCCTCAAGAATTTTGGTTTAATGCATTGCTTCACCATGTAAAATTCTGTTTTATGACCGATGATCATGCCACTGTCCCACGTTGTTTTTTTTTTAATATAAAAATGCTAGATTAAAATGGTCTCTTCACATAATTACCATCAATGAAATGTTTTTTCTTATGTATGTTTTCATTCTCACGAACGAAGCAAATTAAACAACCATTATTCCAGACTTTAAGTTAGCTGTAATACATTTAGTTATTGTTTTTTTTTTAATGTTTTTAATTAATTTGCACACTTGCAAGTTTTCTTTCTAAATGATTACTCATTACATATTCATAATTATCACAGATATTTACTAATACGTATTATGGATGATAAGAAAGGTATTTAATGAAACTAAGTTTTGCAATTCTGGAAATTTCGCAATTTTCAGAAAACGTCCTGAAAATGGAGTGGTTCTTTGCATTTTGCTAATACAGCACTTGAAATATTTAATGCTGTTGCCAAAATTAAGCAGAGTCATTTGGTTATTTAAAGAAAAGTGGGGGAGAGGAGAGCAACTGTAGAGTCTCATCATTCAAACTATTAGCAAGATATATTTGATTCCATTCATATCTCTTTTGAATTTTAAAAACTCAACAATTTACTGAATGAAGAAAAAAATTAAAAGGGAAATAAAGCTAATTCTCTAGATAACAGTGCTAGTATTCAATAATTTAATAAATAATTTTTATATTTGCTAATTTTAAATGAGTCAAATTGTTGTATTATTATTATTTTTTATTTATGTCTTATACTCAATTTAATTATGTGTTTTAAACGTGCCATAATCATTTGTTGTTTTAATTACTCCTTTGTTTTCTCCTTTGTAATCCTTCCAAAAAAGGTAGGGAGTATCTTCTGAAAATATCCTAGATCAATCACTTGAATGGTGTTTCTTTTGACTTCCTGGCCCTCCGGTTGTAAAAGTGCTGGAATGGGGAATCAATGCCTTGCCCAACGTAAGCTCAAGGAAGAAGACATAAGGCGCATGCTCCAGTTTGTTGTAGTGAGAATATAGCTAATCAGTTTCCAACGCCTTGCTTATCTTGGCAAGCATCTGCCACATTGCAGTGCCTCGACATCAAGTCATTCAGGAGGTGGGCGACGAAAGAAAAACATTAGGTTTCTTATGATTAATTCAATTAAATCATCAGATTTTTTTTCTGCTTTTGATTGGGTGTTAACACATGAGTTGCACACCCTGACAAAATGCCACTGGTGTCCGGCATTGCAAACAGCTGACAACATTGTTTGAACCTCTGTCGTTATTGGCGGTGGTATGCTGTCCTCCTCTACATCAGTGTCACTGTCAGCTTCTTGATTCTTTTGAATCATTGAGACTATATCATTGTAAAAAACTTTTTTGGAAACAATTAAATTGTTGTCAAAGCACACTAACGTTTCTGCATTTAAATCTTCAGGAACATCTCATCTGATTTTAATTGTGGCTTTTTGTGTGTTTTTGAGCTCAGGCAAGTCGCTTTCTATGTTGAAAATTTCTTTGAAGTCTGATCCAAAATTTCACTATGTAATAAAACTGAAAGTTGTGGTGCGAAATCGTTGGGAAAAAGTGTAAAATTTGTCAGCTTTGCCATGTTCAATGAATTCATTCCATCATTTGAAGAATGCTTATATCTTGAATCCCTGAGGTAATTGTTTGTATCAAGTGATCAATAATTTGCCTTCTATAATTTACTTTTAAAGATTTGATGATGCCCTGGTTCATAGGTTGAAAAACGGATGTGTAATTAGGTGGAAAAAAATAAGTACAAAAATAAAGTACGAAAGCAGTTTCTTAAATTCTACAAAATAAATTTGTGAAAAAAATTGTATTCACTATCCGAAGTGTAGTACACATTATTCAATGTTCATAATATTAATTGTGAATCTAAAATGACAGGGAAAGTAAAATTGTCCTGAGTAATCAGAGCAGTTTTGAAAACTCATTTTTTGCTCCAAATTTGGTGATTTCTTGCCAATTGTTACTAGACTTAGCAACATGTGGTATGTTTCTGGGAGATGCATACGATGGCCATTGCTGAACCATTAACAAGTTATATATACTCTATAACAAATAAATCGACGCACCAAGAAGGAGGTGTCCAATGGAGACGAAAATTGGTGGATAGGAAGACAATGTACAGAATAATAAATGATTAAAATTTCAGAACAATTGAATAATTTATTTCAGATTTACAGTAACAAGTTCAATAAGGTGTTCACCCACCACTAGCCTGGATACAAGCTGCCACACGGCGTGGCATAGACTGATAAAGCTCCCGGATGGTCTCCTGCAGTATTTCCTGCGAAATTCGCTCCAATTGTTGAACGAGGTCATCAACAGTCCGTGCCAGATGCAATCGCCTTCCCATCATATCCCAGACATGCTCGATGGGAGAGAGATCTCGCGATCTGGCAGGCCAAGGAAGAGTTTGACAAGCTTGCAGACAGTTTAGGGCAACACGAGCTGTATGTGGTCTGGCATTGTCCTGCTGAAAAACCATCCCAGGGCACTGCAAAAGGAACGGTAGCAAAACAGGTCTTAGCATGTCGTCCACGTACCGCTGTGCAGTAAGTGTTCCTCTAATGACGACCAAAGAGGTCCAGCTGTCAAAGGAAATGGCACTCCAGACCATAATGCCTTGTTGAGGGCCGGTGTGGCGTGCAATAGTGAAAGCAGGATCCCCCTTCTGCCCTGTGCGTCTCCAAACACGTGTTCGATGATCGTCAGGACACAGTTGGAAGCGGGATTCGTCGCTAAAGACTATACGTCCCCAGTCGGCATCATTCCAACCTGATCGAGCCCTGCACCACTGTAATCTGACTCGGCAGTGTGCAGGCGTGAGTGGCAGGTGGCATAACGGTCGGTGCGAGCGTAGGTTTTGCTCTCTCAACCATCTGTGAATGGTCATGATGGACACTGGTGTTTGGGTTGAACGTTTGATGGTTGATAGAGATGAAGAAGGTGCTGTGACAGCTGATCGGACCATCACTCTGTCCTCACGATCTGTTGTAGCCCTAGGTCGACCGCTACCATCCTGACGCTGCACTCTCCCATTTTCCACCCATCCTTGCCAGCATCTTTGAATCGTCGCATCGCTTCGACTCAAATGACAAGCGATTCTCCGATTAGTCCAACCGGCCTCTTTCAATCCAGTGATACGACCTCTGTCAAACTCTGACAGTTGCTCGTAATGAGCACGAATCCTGCAGCGAGGCATTTTTTAAGTTGTTGAAAGGTCATCTGAATTGCAATCAAACCGAAAGTTTTAACAACTGTTGAAGAACTGCTCCTTATATACGTCTGCTGGATGCGCAGTTCCGATGTGCTAGAGATCAAACTATTCATTCATTGGACACCAAATTTGAATAATTTGCATATCTGTTCAAAACATTCATGCATACGAAATTTAAAAGCAGTCGGATGATTGTTTCTTGGTGCGTCGATTTTTTTGTTATAGAGTGTATATTGAAACCTTCAACGATCATTCCTGCATACATTTCCTGTATGGTTTATTTCTATGGTCTCTGCAAAAATTGTATTCAAATAATGTCAACAAAACTTGCATATGTTGCCTATTTGTAACCAGATTTCATCAAAATCTGTGCCAGAGGGTGACATTTAAAAAAAATTTGGGTTGATTTGACATGAAATGATCCTAAAACAAGTACCGGGTGATCCAAAAGTCAGGTCAAACTTTACAAATTAATAATTCGAAAACTAATCAAGATAAAAAGATACAGTTTGCATGAAATGGAGGGAAAAGAACCCGGGTTTTGTGTGGCAACGAAACGAAAATAGTTCTGTTGGTGAACAACAGATGGCACTATAGTGTTTTATTTCACCAAAATATGATTTACAAATGAAAAAATGTTGACAACTTACAAGTCAGCTTAATTACAGTTAATTGGTACTACAGTAAATTTTCAATGTGCTGCCCATCATTCAGAAGTACAGTTGTGAGACCAGTCACCACACGTTCACAGCATTTAGTAGCATTTCTTGCATTACGGCAGACACATTTTGGAGGATGGCATCTTTCAGTGCTGCTAGTGATGCTGGTTGGTTGCGTTACACTTTTGAGTTCAAGAATCCCCATAGCATACCTGCCAACTTGTACGGTTTGGCCGTACAATATACGGATTTTAGCTTAGTTGTATGGTTATACGGCCGCAAGGCAAAATTGTACGATTTTTTGGCAAAGTTTAGGCTAATGTGATTTTATTTACTATGTTTTAAAATTTAGTGGTTTTGTGGAGTATTTTAAAATTTAAATCACATTGACGTTACGTCGAACGTAAAAACACTAGATTGTCTTATTTTCCATATTTACGCTAACTCCCTCCCCTCCCCTACCTTTTCTGCCTTCTTGCACTGATACGCTGTGTTACTGTTAACCCGAGAGGGAAAATAGGAATAGGAATTTCCTCCGATCTCCGATGCTGCGAAAGCTATGATTGGCTCACAGATTTTTTTTTCTCCCTCCCACCCGCGGCTTGGCTTGTGACGTGTTAGGAGAAGTGGGATGGGAGCGTTCGTAATCGACATGCCGAGTGGCCATGCTTTGGCAAAGTTTGCTGCTGCGCATGCACGGAGGTGGATGCGCATTCGTTTAGAAATATCTCCCTCCCAATACCGCTTGGCTCCCATCCGTAAGCGCAAGCGCAAGAACAACTTTCAATCACAAACACGTGTTGATGAAATTGTCCAGTGTAGTTTGAAGTTGTGAAATATTAATTTGAAATGTCGAAAATTAAACATAAACAAATATAATAAAGTTTTCCTTGAATCTTTTACAAAGGAATCTCCGTGTATCGTCAAATCGCGAAGAGGATGCAATTTTGCTTTTTGCTCCGTGTATAGGACCGACATCAAAATTGCGTATCAAACATGAATAATCTTGCTAAGTATCAAACATAAATAATCTTGCAGACAAATAATTTTCAGTTGTTGTTGTTGTGTGTGATTATGGCAACGCTACACTAGGGCGATCTGCCAGGGGGGTGCCTTGGTAGGAGGACTTTCTAAGGGGTTCTAACGCGTATTCACGTTACATCTGGAGAAAACCTACCAAAACTCCGGATCGACAGCCGCGCGATGGGACCCGAACCCGGGACCTTCACACTTCAGCCATCTACCATTTTCAGTGGCAGAACCATTTGTGCCATGGTGAGGCCAAATCATTTTCAGATATAGTTTATTTTTTAAATTTATTTCCAAATATGTGCTCACATGAAGTATGTGGAAATGATGTTTGCAAGCTAGTAGATGAAGTCAGGGATGAGCTTCAATCTCAATTTTGCAAATTGATAATTTGCCCAAGGAAGTTCAATCAGAAGAAAGAATGGACAAAAAATGGGCTAAAAATTGAGATTGAGAAAATTAACAGCTGCTAGTGGGAAATTTAAATATGATCGAATGTTATGCTAAGCATATTGACTGTACCACACAGTAATGCTGCTTGTGAATGTTTGTTTAGCAGTGTTAAGAAAAATAGAACACTATTTCATAGTATTTTGTCTAATGAAGACATTTTAATTGCAAAAAGAAACTCAAAGGCCATTGCTATGAGCAAGAGTTTGATAAGGATTTTTTAAAAGCAGCCAAATCAGCTACTTATGAACATTTGTACTCTAAAGATACCAAATAAATGCCCCTCCTTTCCTATATGTGCATATGCATTAAAAATAGTGTACTAAATTTGAATAGTAATTTTAAAAATTGTGTTTGATTACATTTTATCTTTAGTAGGCATATTTATTGCGTTACTGCGTGACACCGTGGTATTGTAAGATTTTCAAAAATTGCATGTTGGCAGGTATGGCATAGCCAAAAGTCACAGGACGTAAGATCGGGAGATCTTGGAGGCCATGACTGATAATGCGATCCTCCCCAAATGTTGAGCGTAGCAGATGTTGCACTGGCAGAGCAATATGAGGTGGTGCTTCATCTTGCATAAAGTTGACTATTTGAAGTGCCTGTCACACTTGCAGTTCAGGAGTAATGTTGTTCTGTAACAGTGCTGCATATCGCTGACCAGTAACAGAAACTGTTTTGAAACCCGTCTGTGTGACTTCCTCGAAAAAAAAAAATAAAAATGGACCAATTATGAAATAGCAGTGAAGCCACACCAGACTGTCACTTTAGGCTGTTGCAAGGGTAACTCAACAAATGCATGTGGATTTTCTGTGGTCCACACTCGACAATTGTGGGTGTTAAAAACTACTGATTTTCGGCAAAACATATAGCAGGTGAAAATCGTAGCGCCAGAATGTGTGAAATGCGCCTCATCTGTCCAAAGCACAGTGTGAAGCCAGTCGTGCTGCTCTTCCATTTTATTGAATACCCAATTGGCAAAATCTCGACATGCGTCGAAGTCAGGAGGTTTCAGTTCTTGGTTATGTTGCAACCTATAGGGATACTGTTTCAGAGTTATTCGCAGTGCTCTCCACAAACTTCCGTACGACACTCCTGTCTGCTTCAAAACTTCTCAGGCACTGCTCTCACTCTTGTGCAGAAATTGCCGACATGGATTGCACCGTCTGCTCCACTGTCGTGACAACAGCAGCGGTTGTTGAGGGATGACCACTTCTTGCATGTGACGCGAAAGATCCAGTTGATTCAAATTTCTTCATTTTGATCAATGCAGAAGGTGTTATTGGTCCTTTTCTGCCTCGCATTCATGTAGCGATATGCTCGCAATGCCGCTCTGGCACTTTCAGCATTCTTATAATAAAGTTTGACTAAGAGGGCTTTCTCAACTATGGACAGCATTTCCATGCGTATAAGCTTCGACTACCATTACCTGCTCCAGTTGCTCCCTTTTATATCGCTTGTCGTTTGCATAATCCTATAACAGAAATCCGACAGCGCCATCTGTTGGACACCAAGAGAACTATTTTTGTTTCGTTGCCACACAAAAACCGGGTTCTTTTCCATCCGTTTCGTGCAAACCGTATCTTTGTATAAAGTAAATAAAAAACTTTGTAAAAAACACACATAAGATGTTAAAGGTAAGAGGATACGCACGTTTCAGCTAAAAATTGTTTTGGCCTTCTTCAGTCCAAGCCCCTCGTCGCAAGCAACACAGGGAACTGGAACTGAAAAGAGATAAACAAGCAAGATGGTGGCAACATCTTGCTTGTTTATCTCTTTTCAGTTCCCTGTGTTGCTTGCGACGAGGGGCTTGGACTGAAGAAGGCCAAAGCAATTTTTAGCTGAAACGTGCGTATCCTCTTACCTTTCACATCTTATGTGTGTTTTTTACAAAGTTTTTTATTTACTTTATTGTTTAACACCAGTATTTTGAGTGTTTTTTCCATCGTATCTTTGTATCTTGATTTGTTTTCGAATTATTAATTTTAAAGTTTGTCCTGACTTTTGGATCACCCGGTATTGCTTTTTTGATGCCTTTAAAATTTAATAGAAATAAGATTTGCTTAGTTACATATGTATTGTAAGTTTCTATTTAATGTTATTGTTATACTTTAATACTTGTGTTATTTTTTATGCATAATTTTGATACCTTCTTTCTCTCTTTTTACAGCTAAATACTTAAATTTGAGCCTGGATGAGAAAAGAGCACATTATGCATGCAAAGGAAACTATGTAACTCTTGATAAAGTAAAACCGTGGTCGGAACATGCTAAATCTGTTAGCCCTTACCATTGTCCACCTGGTATGCTGTATTTTCTTTTGAAACATATATTCATATTCATATGAAAATTTTTAATTTTTGATAAATAATAATTTGAATTAAGGAATAAAGTATGCAGTAACTTAAGAAGCTTAAAAGCTATATGTATGTTGTTGCCTAGCAATTCTTATGCTTTAAACTGCTTGCATTTTTGCAAAATGACGTAAGTATTCATTAAGCAATGAGATTTTTGCTGCTACCTATTATTAAATAATATGTGCTCACAAAAGATTTGTTTTGCAATTGTATTTAGAAATGATGAAAACTGCATATTATATGAAACTGTTTCAGTTCTTACCAATTCCAATTATATAGAATGATTCTTAAAAAAAAAAACTTCATTATAAATAAAAATTATTCTGGAAAAGCTTGGATATTTACCACCAATGGCAACTTTTAATTCTTTGACGATCAATCAATAATCATTTTCCATTAAAGTTGCAATTAAAACGGTTCTCTTGTATTTTTTATGCATAATCCTTAGCAGATTGGAGAATTTAGCATTGCAAAATATTCACCTTTCTGTGTGGCAAATATCCAAGCTTTACTATTATTCCCATTGTAAAATAATAGGGTTTCGCAATTTCTTGCCAAAGATATAAAAGATATTGCTAACCTGTGTTCAGTTTTGAAACATATTTTGATGCCAAGCTTGGTGATAAGTCATGAAAAGTGGCAACTTTAGATACATTTAGGCCAGAGGCAATTACTGGAAACTTAAGCAGTGATTTAAAAATAGCGTTTTTTCCAATTCTTGGAATGATAATATCATCAGAACATGGTCAAAATAATATGTTACTACCCCTGAGCTATTCCATTTCCAATATAAAGAATTTTGGAAATGGTCCAGATGGTAAAGAAATATCATTGCACATACATAAAAAAAAAATTTATACAGGGTTACTGGTAACACGATGTATGCCTTCTAAGACGTGATAGGGGAGCCAAAATTCTAAGATTTTCACCTGCTATATGTTTTGCCGAAAATCAGTAGATTTTGAGAAAATTGAATTTTAAACTTTTTTCTTGAATAACCCAAAATTTGAAATTCAAGTGCAAATTAAAAAAAAATCTACTTATGAAATCGATTTCATTTTAATTCATTCTCATAGCTGAAACTCTAATTAAGCTAACATAATCATAAAAAGTACAAAACTACTACTAACCAGGTAAAATTTCAATTCTTGAGCCATTACATTCATTTTTTAAGTTGTTAATTCACGTTTCCTTTCAAAAAATTGTATTTTTGAAATAAATAACACAGCAGTAAGCATGCAAATTACAAATAAAATTTCTCCCATTCATCAGCTACCTGAAAGTATAATAATGTCCATCCAAAAACACGTAATTCTTAAAGAAGGGTGAGTTTTACTTAACGCAGATAAAAATGTCAAAGGATGCACCCTTGTTCATTCTTTAGGACAGTTGGCCGACCAATCAAGTGTCATTGTGCTAGTTAGTTTCGACTCTGTGTTACGTATGCTTGTTTAGTTGATTAGCCAGGTAACAACAAAACGTGCTTACACAACTGAAGGTGACACAGCACATAGCTATTTGAGGTTCACGATCTAATGTGGTTAAGATTTTAAGCATATAAAAACTGTGATAACTTGAATGGTTGACCAACCATCCTAAACAATGAATGTTGGTGCCTCCTATGGCATTTTTACCTGTGCTATGTAAAACTTGCCTTTCTTTATGAATTACATCTCTTTAGATGGACATTAATATGTTTTGGGGTAGCTGATTATGGGACAAATTGTACTTCTAATTTGTACGCTTACTGCAATAATATTTTTTCAGATAAATAGCATTTTTCAAAGGAAAATGTAAATAAAGTATATGTAAAATGTGTGAATCAAAATGTTGAGCTTGAGCTTTACTTTTTCTTGATTACTTTAGCTTAGTTATAGTGTCGGCTATGAAAATAAATTTAAAAACTAGTTATATATTGAACGCTTGACCAACGATCCTAAAGAATGAACAGGGCTGCATCCTTTGGTGTTTTTACCTGCGGTAAGTAAAACTAACCCTTCTTTACGAGCGACATGTCTTTAGATGGACATTAATATGTTTTTGGATAGCTGATTAATGGGAGAAAGTTTATTTGTAATTGTATATTTATAGCCATTGTATTTTTTGAAATGATACTTACGTATTATCCCGTCGGTCTTCCAACACCAAGGATTATTTGCAAAAAAAGTATTTTAGTACATCAATTAATTGATCCAGGTAAAATTAATCCGGTTCTTTAAGAATGATTTGATTCTGAGCTACTCAAACCATTTACAATGGTTCAGATGAAAAGTTTTTTTTGCAGAATATGGCACGTTCGGCAATATAAATGTCATCTTGGTAACAATCTTGTGACGCTTCATTGCTTCCGCCCCTCCTTCAAACTACTTTTTCGTCAAATGCGCTGTCAAACTGTTGCGAATCGTATTCCAAACCCATGACAATTTCATGTGTCTGGCATTTATCTTCACAAAAAATCGTTCTTCTTGGCAGACTGCCGAGATAGTACGTAAAGAATTAAAGGAGTGTTTATTTTTAAAGAATAAAAGAGTGTTGCACTTTAAAGAATGCACCAAGGAAAAGTGTTGCACCATCTAAAGAATGTTGCACTTTAATTACCTTTATTACATAAATTAACTTTTTTTATTAAAATTCATGAATGCATTTAAGAATAGCAACAAATTATCTTCGTTTTGATGCAAGCATCTCCACATAAACTCTGACAGATAGGAATTAAGGTGCTGTCGTGCTGTTCCCCTATGTTTTTTGTTATACCATTTTGCAGATCCCCATAGACGTTCGATATCCTGAGTATGCACTCCAGTAATAGGATCGACAAAATTATATCTATGATCAACTTTAAAATGGTGGAAATTTGCAGCTTCTATTTCTGTTGTTTGGTACCCTTTCCAAGAGTCTGAATATATAGTTGAACCTTCATGAATATTATTCTTTATTCCTTGTAAAAGAGTCGCAGCTTTTCTATTTGCTACTTTTATGATGAAACATTCATTTGTCTCTTTGCAAATATCACCAAAGAGCCACTGTTCGGCGAAAATTCGTCCACAAGCATTATTTCTTTTAGTAAACAGGCTTTCATTGATTTCAACAATTTTATTGGGGCCACCAATTTTTTTATTTTCCCTTGCCAGAAGATGCTGGGTACAAACTTCTCAAGTAATTATTCGACAATTCGACAATTATTCGTCAACGACAGTTTTATCGCAGATATTCAATTGGCTTTTATCCCAGTTAACAGATGTTAGTTCTTGAGTCCAGCAATAAATGAAACATAAGGCTGTTAAAATAGAAATTTTGCTACCTTTCAGCTAACTATCTTTTTTGATGGAGGTTTTCTTGTCACACCCTTTAACATAACATTGCCATAGAAAATCTTTTTTAAGAGATATCTTCATAGGGTGGTTATTATGGCATTTTTTTTCTTAGGAAAGTATACTATACTCCTGAAAACATTCGACTGCATCCTCCTCATTTCTGGGTAAATCCCAGATTTGTAACATAATTACAAAACAAACACTGATCAAAACTTTTCTCATAACAGCAAACCAAATACTGTAAAAACCTTTCTCGTAATAGCAGTAAACCAAATACTGAATAAAACAACGATCTAAAGTGAGTAAATTAAACGAACCGGTTCCGAATAAGATTCATTAAAAATAATTGAATGAACCGGTTCCGAATAAGATTGGCAACGGTTTGTCAGCACTTTTAAAGAAAAAATAATTTGGTGGGAATGACCGCTGGGATAATACGTAAGTACCTTTGAAATTAATAACGTCTGTTGAAAGGAAAATGTAAAAAAAATTTTTTTTTAATGTAAAGAAGGTGAATTAAAATGTTGAAATACTTTTGTAAATTTTCCTGATTACTTTAGCTTAAGTTAGTGTCAGCTATGAGAAAAAAAAAAAAAAAAATGATAACTTGGTTGGTTGGCCAACTATGCTAAAGAATGAATGGGTTGCATCCTCGGCATTTTCATCTGCACTAAGTAAAACTGACCCTTCTTTACGAATTACTTGTCTTTGGATGGATGTTAATACATTTTTGGATAGCTGATGAATAGGACAAATTTTATATTTAATTTGCACGCTTACTGCTATGTCATTTATTCCAAAAATACGATCTTTTGCAAGGAAACATGAATTAACAACAACAACAACAAAAAAAAATGCATGTAATGGCTCATGAATTGAAATAATAGTAGTAGAAGTAGAAATGAAAGTAGTTTTGTACTTCTTATGATTATCTTAGCTTAATTAGTTTCAGCAAAAAATAAATTAAAATGAAATTCACTTAATAAGTAGATTTTTAAAATTTGCACTCAAATGTCAGATTTTGGGTTATTCAAGAAAAAAGTTTAAAATTCAATTTTCTCAAACTACTGATTTTCGGCCATACATATGGGTTGAAAATTGTAGCATTTTGGCTCCCCTATCACATCTTAAAAAGAAAGCGCATGTTACTTGTAACCCTGTATATATATATACATGTTGATCATGGTACCTTCTGCTTTTTTGAAGTTGGTAAAAATGAATATCATCTACAGAACACAATTATTTATTTGATTAAAAATGTTTTTGTTTGTTTTGCCAAGAAGATGGTATTAGTTTTTTTTTTTTTTTAATAATTTGTAACTTTACATTTAAAATCTTGCCTGTTAAATACATAATTTTTACTTTTCAGTTTGTTCTAAGAAGCCTCAGTTAAATGAAAAAATTTCTATATTTGTTGGTGACATCACTGCTCTTGAAATTGATGCTATTGTCAATGCAGCTAATAATGCATTGAGAGGAGGTGGAGGAGGTGAGTTTCATATTAGACTGTAGAACACATTTTATAGTACTTTAAGAATTTTTATGATTGATACTTAATTTAAGTATTTTACCGTATAGGCCGAATATAACACAGACACGAATATAACAACCCTGAAATTTTTCATCTAGATAATTAGAAAAATCCTATATTCAGGCCGCGAATTTAGTGCGAGTTAGGTTTTTAACAGGAAATGATTAGTCAAAAAATACCGTGTTAAATTCGGGCCAATACGGTATGTTAGGACTTCATTGTTTAATTTTATAGCCCAAAGAAGTTCCTAAAAAATGTTTTCTGTTGAGCTGTAAGACTATGAAGAAATCTGGGCTGTAAAATTTGTTCGGGGAGAGCTGTGAAAACCAAGGATTTCATACTGGGTATTATTCTAAATATCAATGTTGTATATCCTCAGTTGTTGTTTTTAGAAATGGTTTATCAACCCACTTTCCCTCCCGCTATATTTAGAATAAAATAACAACAAAAAAAGTAAGTTTTAAGAGGAAAAATATTCAAAACAGAGGCACATAATTTTTTGCAGAAATGTTTTACAATGTGTTTGTGTTCATTGTATTTGCCTAAACTGTCACAAGACACTGCACTGACCTTAAATGCCTTAAAAAAGATATTAACTGGAGATTATATACTAATCACTATTTTCCTATTAAATTTGAATTTAATTTATGCTTTGTTGCCTGTTATTCTTCCTGGGGTCTCTTGATATCAAGCCCTGAGCTAATAAGATGAAATTAATCAGTCTAAAAACTGTTTAGTTAGATATTGTGCCGAAAGTCTCTGTTTGCTTGGTAAAAAAAAAAAAAAAAAAAAAGTAAGAATTGTTTCATTTATTAATAATTGCCATAATAAAAGGAAGTTTCATTTTAGAAATGTAATGAAAAAGTTGAAATATACTTGCTGAATAAATGACTAGGAATAGTCAGGAAAGATTGTGGAAATCATAAGCAAGATATCTGTAGACATACTAAAAAGGTGTGACCTTGGAATCACCAATTCAAATGCAATTTTGTTGAAATGTAGCTCAAGATATGCAATATGACTGACGTAAATTTGAAGACTCAGTGTACAAACATTGGCAAAAAATCATGTTTTGAGCATCCAAATATCAACTTACTCATTTCAAGTTGCATTTTTAATAACAACAAAAAAAAAAAAAAAAAAAAAAAAAAAAAAAAAAAAATGCTCTAAGCATAAGCAGTTAAGAAATCATGATAGTATCCCTTAAGTAAAGTTTAGGTCTATAAAGAATAATATTTTTTGTTTTACTCTTTCACACATTTAATGGCATATTTGATTTAATGATGGTATGACATTAATTACAGTCACAAGTTGTGCTACTGAATAGATTTAAAATAAATCAAAATTTTTTTTTTCTTTGCATTGTATCTAACTTCGGCCATATAGTGTTGACTCTAGAAAAAAAGGGCCGCTGGGGGGGGGGGGGAAATTTCAAAAGGGGTACCCTGTTCTCAAAAAGGGCACTTTGGGGTTCCACGAGAATGTACAGGTAGATAACATATAGAAGCTGGTTTGAAACGATCTGATCCCCGAAACTTTAACATGTAGAGTTGTAATATGTGTTCTGACTTACAATGTTTCCGTTATGTAAGTTTTTTTCCAATTTGTCTTTGTTTTTCCCCCCTTCTTTTGGAGAAAATATCCAGTAGAAGTAAATGTAAGCGAAATAGGAAAAATAATTTATTGATAATATTTTGGTCTAAACATGACATAAATATGTGAATTAAATCTACATAACTAGAAGTTTTGATTTTTAAAAAAAGAAATTTTAATATAAGTAATGTTCAATTTTCTGCTTAATTTTTTTTCTGAAAATTACATGACGTACATGTTTATTATTTATAAGAATAGTACATTTATTGAAGAAGGTTTCAGAAATTTTTAGCCAGACATGATTTGTTAGGCAGTAGGGGAAGGCAGAGGGACTGTTAATTTTTGTTCATCCATTTTATCACACTATCACTACTGGACCACAATTACTCGATCTCATTCATATACGATATTTCACCTATATTGGCACAAACTTTTAAACAGGAAAGGACTGTCAGTGTAAGTGGATTAGGGTAGATGAGTTTAGCATGTAATAAAAAAAATAAAATTTCTGCACTCACAATGCAGGGTGTATAAAATTTAATTATATAAATCAGAATTTTATTTAAATTCTTTTGTTTGCAATAATTATTGAATGAGTACCAAGTAAAGATTTTCAAAGTTACCCTTATTACTATTAGACATTATTTAAAATTGCATCAAACAATTTAACTCATCCATCAATTGATAACTACAGAAATTGGAGAAATTGAATTCAAAACACAGAAGATTGCTGGAAAAAATGACATAGTCATGCAAATTTTGTAATACATCCAATGGTTGGAATGTACAACACCATACTCTTTCACTTCTAATTTAATGCTTGCTCATTCATGAAAAGTGAATATAAGTTCTTTAAAAAGTACTATTATTTTAAAATAAATAAAAATAATTACTACATGTAAGTTTTTTAGCAGGTATAAAATTAATATTTTTTTTAACGCACAGAATTGTCCAAAAGTATGAAATAAAGCTTAAAATATTTTCAATAATTTATTTTTCATAAAGCTTTATTTTTAATTTCTTGTGACATACTTAAAAAGGTCTCTTTAAAAACACTAAATTTTCTTTCTTAAACCTTGCTTTAATCTTTTTAAAATAAAAAGTAATCAATAGTTTATTTTAACTATCAAATGTTTTTAATCAACTTAATATAATTAAAATAATCAACATCCTGTTGCCAAAAGTACTTAAACAAATTATCTATTAATAAACCTTCCAGAATTTTTTCTATTTTTTTTTTTTTTTTTCAACTGAAAATAAGCTTAAATTGATGACAGTTTGTTTTATGAATAGCCTAGCTGTTAACTTATGACACAATTTTTTTTTTTCTGAAGACATATCCTTTCCCAGAACTAGCTTTCTTTTGCTTTTATTATTATTTTTTTCCTTTCTTCATTCATTAAAATGTTGAGAATTTTTTTAAAAATCAGGTGTATAATATGAATATTTAGAATACCAAATCTTGTCAATAGTCTGATTTACTAAATTCTGCATTTACTCCATTTTTATATAATTAAAACTGTGGCGTAATAAGAAGGGGGGGGGGATGTCCGCCCTGGCGGGAAAAAAAAAACAAAAAAAAAAACAAAACAAAACAAAAAAAAAAAACATGGTGGCCGGGAGGACACTTAGAGAAATAATAAAGTGGAAAACTAAAGGACCGAAATGGGGGCAGAATGCTGAAACTTAGAAAGAATGGGGTGGCAAACTGAAGGACCGCACCGGGCGCCAATAACCCGAGTGCTACACTGCTAAAGCAAAAGATCATTATTATGCTCTGATTTTGGCAAAAGCATAATGTGTTTCAATTGCTGTATTCGCAAATCGCTCGATTTTTCAGATCGATTTGAGCAGAGATGGCCCGAGAAGCGTGCGGGGCCCCAGGCGAAGCGCAAGAGCGGGGCCTCTTCTCTATCATGTCTTATGAAATAGGAATAAAATGGCCCAGGAGCGGGGCCTCTATAACCGCGAAACCTTAGGCGATCGCCTACATTCGCCACCCCCTTGGGCCGGCCCTGATTTGAGTGGAAAAAGCCACTGAACATGGTACACGGCTGAAGTGTTGAAGTTTCCACGTTCGGCGGGCCCCGCCCGCGCAACTGTCAGTCTGGAGTTTTGGTCAGTTTCATCCAGATGTAGGCATCAATACACATTAGAACTCCTTAAAAAGTCATCCAACCAAGACACCCCCCCCCCTTAGGAGATATCCCTTGTCAAGGCTTGCCACAACAAACAAGCAAATCCCGCAGAATTTTCGAATTGCAAAACGTCGTTTTGCTAAGGCATACTTTCATTATCATCTGTAAATATATATGATTAGTAAATAACTGTTATACATAAAAAATAATATGTACTAAGAAAGCTGATTAAAAAGAGCAAATCGTTTAGGGGTGGGGTGGGGGGAACTTGCTAGTGTGCAAAACTATTAAAGACATCGAGAAGAGCAATAATTCTATACAACTGGCGACAAACTCTGGTATAATGATTGTTTGATAATTCGCAACTACATATTTATCAAACGTAGCCACCGATATTTGAGGATTGACAGATGGAATCAGAAATTTTTAGATAACTTGAGAAAATTTTAAATTTCCCAACCGTATTTTCTTCCCCGAACTCCTAAGTGAAGTGCTGATCGCGCTTCTTCTCGCTTGAGTCAGCAAAAACAAAACGTACACGAGGGGCCCCTTTCGGGTTATTCGGCTGGCGCAAATGAAACAAAGAAAAAGGCAGTAGCAGTATTTCGATCTGAAAGAGTAGAATATTTGAAAAAAGCATTTTAATAAATTACATTTGTGGGAAAGATCCGATTTCATAGATGGTGTTTGTGAAAGGGCCGTTTTCAATCGAACCTATTTTTATGATGGGATTATTGTACTCAATCGTAACTTTTTTAATTAACGTATTTTTGTGATGGGCCGCAAATGGTATGTAGGAAATAAAAAGTGCTGGTTGTTGACTAATAATAATAAAAATGTAAAAGCAGGAGGGCGCAGAAAGAAAAGAAATAGGGCTGCCTGGCGCTAAAAAGATAGCAAAAAGGCCGCCGGGCGCTGCGCCCTGCCAAATTAATCTAGAGTCAACACTACCATACATTCTTGAGAATGCTAGTACATTCTATCTTATATTTTACGTCAAAGATGTTGTGTTATAGCAAAGCTGCGTAATGACTATCTGCCAGGGATGGTGTGTGCCTTGGTCTGAGAACTTTTTAAGTAGTTCTAATGAGTATTCACATTACATCCGAAGAAAACCAACCCAAACTCCAGACCATTAGATCGACAGCTGTGCAACAGGCCTGAACCCAGGACCTTCAAACTTCAGTCGTCTATCATTTTGAATGTCTTATCCTTGTTGCCATTGTGGGGCCTTATATCAAAGAATGTATGCATTAATAATTGCATTTCTGCAAAATTTTAATAGAATTGGTGATTTAAAGACTACACCCTTTTCTTAAAAGACATTTTGATTGTGCCAAAAATTAAGATATTTATGATAAAGTAATTAAAAAACTTTGTAAAAAACACACATAAGAAGTAAAAGGAAAAAAGATACGCGTTTCGTTCAAAAATTGTTTTGAACTTCTTCAGTCCAAGCCCTTCGACGGGCTTGGACTGAAGTCGAAGGGCTTGGACTGAAGAAGTTCAAAACAATTTTTGAACGAAACGCGTATCCTCTTTCCTTTTACTTCTTATGTGTGTTTTTTACAAAGTTTTTTAATTACTTTATCGTTTAACACCAGTTTTTTGAGTGTTTTTTCAGATATTTATGCTTTATTTTGATAAAATTTAAAGACTAACCACGATCAATGTTTATGAGCTATCAAAATTTATAAAATAGTTTTTCTTTCTGTTTCTTAGCTCTTATATAATTTACAGCTGCCCTTGTTTTGGCTATTTTACACAAATACATCTGCCTCTGATTATTTTGAAGTATTTAACTACTTGTTTCTTTGTGAATCAGTAAAATTTTAACAGTATAAATTTTCTGTCAAAATAAATATTAAAGTAAATACAAAATTACATAAGTGTTATAGTTAATTTTATACAATTACCTTAACATGTTATTGAATGAATGGAAGGAAAAAAATAAATGGCTCACTCAGGATGCAAACCTGTGATCTCATGAGAACTAAATTGATGCCTTAACTGTCAATGCCAAGATTATTCGAGAACTTTTAATTCAAAAGTGCTACTTAAACTATTTGATTTTCAAATCTTTAGAATATGATTTAAAGATGTTTTTATGTTGGATTTGCATGCCTTATAAGCTATATTTTTACAAAAATTTCTTTGAATTAATGATTTCATGGTTATGCCCTTTCTTTTTAAGATTTAAGGCCATGAAACTTTATACTGTTTTCATGTTAGTATTGTATAATTTTATTTTCTCAGTTGATGGAGCTATTCACAGAGCTGCTGGCCCAAGTCTTCTGCAAGAATGCAAGACATTGAATGGCTGTGATACTGGAGATGCCAAGATTACTGGTGGCTATAAACTTCCCGCAAAGTGTAAGTTCAGCAGAGTAATTCAGTCCTTTCTCTCCCTATTTGAAAATAAGGGGAGGAAAAAAAAAAAGCCCTTCCACCTATATTATATCTGTTATGACTTATAGACCAGTAAATGAATGGTTGTGATCCTAGATCCCTTCTAAAGGCCACTATGTGCTTGTGGTGTAGATGCATGCTCTGTTTTCTGGCAAAGAAAAGTTTGTGCTTATGTCGTTGAATATGTATGTAATGATTTTAAGCATTTATACTGTACAGGTATCTATAGTATATAAATTATGCATTTACTGTAGTCAAATATAACCTTTCAAGGAGTATTTTCCATTCGTATGATATATTTGTATGTCTTAAAAATCTCATGTTTTCTAAAAGCATGAACTAATAGGAGTAAAAATAGTGATATATTTGTTTCAATCATTTTTAGGATCGATTTTTGTTTATGGCAGCAACATTTGCTGTTAATAATTTTGCCTGTGTCATTGAAACATTATTGATCTTTTCAAGGAGTTGTTGTTAATTTTTTAAAGATATATGAATAATTGATTTGTTTGACCTAAAATTTTATGAATGTCCATCGCCTTTTTCCTTCCTAATCTTAGTTAAATTGATGATGGATTCTAATATTTTACATTAGAACTCTTTTATCACAAAATGTCTCAAAACTTGATGCAAAATTTTAGTACATTAATTAAAAAGAAAATTTTATCAGTATGATAAGAACATACATGTAAATACTTAGTTTGTGCTAAACACTTTTACACTAATGACTGTTTCATTAAAAAAAATGTATATATTTTTTGTTTTATTTGATAAAATATCAGTATCTCTCTCATCATTTATATAATCTTTCTTGTTTTCTCATTTTTCTTTCATTGCATTAAAAAAAGTGTAATGGGGGAAAAAGAATTAGTTATCATAAATGAAAAAGAAATAGGCAAAGAAAATAAATAAATTTAAAGAAAACTTGGATGCTTTATGCTCTCCTTCCTTCTTTCTTTGTCTGCATTCACAATGGAGTTGAGATATGTTGGTCATGACAAAGGTAAGGGAATTTAGTGGAAGTGCATACAAAATAATTTTATTTGTTAATGAAATAAAGTATTACAATGACTTTACTTAGTACCAAATGAAAGGAAAATTAACGTCCTTTGCTTGTATAATAGGTTTGGAGTGTAAAACTGAAATTTATGTAATCAAAACGTAATAGCATGGAAAAGTTGTCATTGATGAAAAAGAATAAATTTGCAAGGTAATATACTGATCCGTTAATATTTTTTACTGCCGCAAAAGGGTTAAAACTTTAAAAAATCATAAAAGTGCATGGTTTTTACAAAAAAGTATACATTTTTTATCCATACATTGCAATATTTTTTCTGTAGAACACAGCTGCTTCAGAAATGAGTTAATAATGTTCTCATAATTGTTATTGGTAAAAAATATTAACAAATTGGTATAATATTTTGCAAAGTTATTTTTACCAATAGTATCTTTTCTGTTCTATTTTCTTTTGATTATATAAATTTCAGTTTTTACACTATACCTATTCTATATAGCTGCTTGTGTTTGTTGAATGTCATGCTTTTTTTTTTTTTTAATGAACATGATGTAGAACTTCTGGATTTGTAGAATTGTGTTACATTAGCAAATTAGAGGTGTAGCTCTTGTAGTTAAACTTTGTTTTTTATTGTTTATGAAAATTCTGGGTAGAAAATTTAAAAATACTTAACTCTATTTGACATGCTCCCAAACCCATGTTTTTCTTTCTTACTTTTTTTTTTCAAGGCAAACTTTGTAACTTTTATAAACTGGTATACAGCGTAGGTGTCAGAAAAATGCATATACACTGTGAACTGTTGTAGAAAATGTATTTTCCAACCTTCTAAGTTAAATGGCTGAAAAGTAAAGTTAATCCAATTTGAAGCATGTGTTCTTACTAATTATACTAAATGTCCCCCCCCCCCCAAATTTCAACTTTAGTATATTTTTTAATACAGGTTGCAATGCTTTCATGCATTTATGCTGTGCCAAAAGGTTGTCTGAAGTGCTGAATGGGGTTTTCGTGTGTACTGTTTGAATTTTATCGTAAAGTATGTCCAATTTATATGGTTTACACGTACACCTTATCTTTTACTGTGCCTCATAAGAAAAAAATAAATTGGCATAGTGACAAAAATTTGATTGCCTGAATGTTAAGTCTAAATGTAACATTACCTTTGTGCAGAAATTTGTAGATAGCAAAATAAATTTTTCATGACAACTCAAAATGTGTATGCATTTTTCTGACATACCCTGTATTTAGTGTCATTTCTATTTTAAAACTATATTTGGTTAATGTGCTTATATTAAAAAAAAAAAAAAAAAAAAAAAAAAAAAAATCAATATTTCAGATGTGATTCACACTGTTGGACCCGTGGGTGAAAATAGGGAAGCTTTAGCAAGCTGTTATCGTAGATGCTTGAATATTGCCTTGGAAAATAATTTGAGAACCATTGCGTTTCCCTGCATATCTACAGGAATTTATGGTTATCCTAATGAAAAAGCTGCACCTGTGGCAATTGCAACTGCTAGGGAAGTCTTAGAACGAAATGAATGCTCAGTAAGTGTTCCATTTATTTCCAAGACAGGTAGCTATCTTGAATTTTGATTTATATTAAAATTAAATATTTTAAAATATTAAATAATTGCTATTTGTAATAATTTTCAGCCTATAAAAATCATAAATCTTTGTTACTTATTTCAATATTTCCTCATGGCTTTGCCAGTTTTCAGTACAATGTAAAAGTTCTTAATAAATTCTGGGCAGCACTTAAAGAACTTGTGATTTTTGCCACATTTGGTTGATTGGCTGTATTTCAAAGTTTGAGTCTTTACATCCATTGTATTTACGAGACTTGATAATTTTTTCTTATTCGCTCTAATTTCTATGGTTTAATTAAGAAGGCTCATATGCCCTCAGATAAACCTGGAAAACAGGAAAAACCCTGGGAATTGAAAATTGGCTCTTAAAACTTGGAGAAATCTCATGGAAAATTAAATTTTCTTGTAAAGACCTGGAAAATCCAGCTTCAACCCTTTAATTTTAAAAATGAATGTTACCCCTCTTTATATTTCTTTGTATGGCCTTTTTCACTCCATTCAATGGCAGAGTACTTCCTTAATGACATGTGCACACTATCGGAAATATATATATGTATATGAGATGAATCATCTATTTTAAACCTTATTGTTACTGTTATTAAAATACCTGGTTTTTTAATTGTTTGAGAGAAAAATGAAATTAAGCTTGTCACTGTGCACACATCTTCTAAAAGTTAGATGGGGCAATTATGAAAGCCTATTTATATTAAAATATACAGTCAACTCCGGTTATAGTGAACCTTTGGGAACCATTAAATTTTGTCCACTGTATCCGAAGTTCACTAAAACCGAAGTGTCCACGCGTTGAACAGAGATACTGCATGTGAATAGGGACTAATGGTTTGCATTCACTAACCGAAAGTTAACTATATCTGGGTTCACTATATCCGGAGTTGACTCTAGTAGGTCTAAAACCTGTATTGGAGTTTGTTATATAGTGAACACGATTGTAAAGTTTTCTATTTTTCAAATTTTTAACTTCTGTAGTTTGGTAGTTTAGCAGTAAAATGTTGTATTTCACATAAAAATAAACATGATTAACTCTTACAGTATTTTTTAAATTTTTATATCTGGAAGTATGTTTTTAAAATGTTGTGTCTACCAGGTTAAGAAAATCATTAAAAAGAAATGGGGGAAAAATAGTCAAGAAAGGTCATATAATGCCGGCATTAGATTTTTGAATCCTCCAAGCATTCTCAAATTGATTTGGTTACTAATATCGATTTTGTTTTCTTACATTGATTTTTTTGCTTTCTATGCAAGGAAAACTTAAATTTATCATCACATTCAAGTCAGGAAATATTCACAAAACATCATCAAAAAGTAAAAGATAGTCATATGAAAAATCTTAAATCTGGTAGACATCCTGTTTTGCTTTACTCCCCCACCCCTTTCTGTCAATTTTATATTTTCAAAGCTTTTATAATTATTTTTCAATTTTTATTTCCATTTAGTTTGATAGAATAATATTCTGTTTGTTCGTTCCTGTTGATGTTGCAATTTATGAAGCTGTAATGCAGGAATACTTTCCTATTTAAAAGGTAACCACTATTTTTCAAAATTTCACTTTTCACTAATTTTTGCATTTGTGTGTATTTGAGTGTTAACAAGTAAAAATATTTTTAACATTTCAGATATTTGATCATTGTATAGAAATTTTATCTTGCTCACTGTACACAAGTGTATAATTAAAATAAATACAAATCTATTCATCTTATAAACAATGTTGAGCCCCACCAGCTGAGTGGATAAGTCACTCAAAATGGTTGACGATTGAAGTGTGAAGGTCCCAGGTTCAGGTCTCATCGCGCACGCCTGTCGATCTAACAGTCTGGAGTTTTGGTCGGTTTTCTCCAGATGCAACATGAATGTGTGTTAGAACTCCTTAGAAAGAAGTCCTCCAACTAAGGCACCCCTCATCCTAGACAGATTGCCTAAACATAACTTTGCCTTAACAACACAACATATAAACTATATGTTGATTGTATTGATTTTAAAATATTCAGGGATGTGCCAGCTGCTCCAATTGCTCCAAATATTGCTAAATCAATCCTAATGTGCCAAACTGCTACAAGAAGATGGTTTTGGGACATTTTTGCTCCAAATTCAGCAAAACTGATACATTTTTAATTTTTCCATATACAGTAGAGAGCCAGAAATCCACACAGCTTGAAACCAAGGCTTGTGCAGATTTTAGGATTTTGCAGATTTTAGGCCACAGAATATAAATCCTATTACATTTCTGATTTAAGAAAAGGCGAATACAATTACAATGAAATAAAAACACAGTCAAAAGTATTTCACTTAAAATCATTAAAAGCAGATAAAAACACATTAAAATCCGTCAGTAGCACTTTCGGTGGCAGCCACCACCTTCTTCAGCTCTGGTCTCAAAATGCCTTGCTCTCTTCCTCAGTATGGCGTTCCATCCAGGATCTATCTGCGCATGTGTCATGTCATTTATAGCACCATCTGTCGTTACAATCTGCAAAGCCTCCATGTTTAGGGCATAATAGTTATTTTTGTAGTTGGAGAGTTTTTGGCCATTATTAAAGTCGATTTCTATGGGGCGTTCTTGGGTTATTTTTGAGAGGGCAGTACTGGGTTTATTGAATTTAATGTCATTGTGGTGTTCCTTTTTTCGGTCTTTGATTTTCCTTTTAGTCATACCAATATAGCAGCCTGGTTTATTAGAACTATTGTCTGTAAAGTTTATTTTATAAATGCCGGCGGTTTCATCAGGAGTAATAGTGACTTTATCACTGCGAATGCGTTTGAAAATATTTTGATTAGGTTTTATGGGAATTTAATTATTATTTTCAAATGCATTCGCAAAGACAGTATTGCTCCTGATGAAACCACCGGCATTTATAAAATAAACTTTACGGACAATAGTTCTAATAAACCAGGCTGCTATATTGGTATGACTAAAAGGAAAATCAAAGACCGAAAAAAGGAACACCACAATGACATTAAATTCAATAAACCCAGTACTGCTCTCTCAAAAATAGCCCAAGAACGCCCCATAGAAATAGACTTTAATAATAGCCAAAAACTCTCCAACTACAAAAATAACTATTATGCCCTAAACATGGAGGCTTTGCAGATTGTAACGACAGATGGCGCTATAAATGACATGACACATGCGCAGATAGATCCTGGATGGAACGCCATACTGAGGAAGAGAGAGCAAGGCATTTTGAGACCAGAGCTGAAGAAGGTGGTGGCTGCCACCGAAAGTGCTACTGACAGATTTTAATGTGTTTTTATCTGCTTTTAATGATTTTAATCCTGTCCGTCCTATTGCTTTTAAATTATTTCACTTATATTTTCACATTAAATACAAAAGCATAGGAGAAAAAAGAAATTACATGAAGACTTGCAGAGCAAATGGTTTCAAAATTTCCTTTCTCTAATTTTGAAAACATGTTCTATGGTGATTTGCTTTTAAAATATTTTTTCTATCAGTTTCTTTCTTTTTTTTTATTTATTTAATTTTGCAAATTGTATAACTGTTTAAACATTAACTGTTTAAATATGCAGTTTAAACAAGAACTGTTTAAACTGTATATTTTCATCAGAATATTTAAACAGAATTATCATTAATTCTTGTTTTGTTACAGAACTTAGCTGTTGTAAAAATTTAAGGTATTCTTCGCTTAACTTTAAACTTTTATCAAACGGATTTTGTTATTACTATTACCCAAGTTTTTTTCATCATCATCAGAATCATATTTATCTGGATTCAAGAAACTTTTCAACAATTTCATCATTGATAGAATTTCATTATTTACATCAGAGAAGGTGTGCGGATTTCGGACGTTTGCGGATTTTAGGTCAGTGGATTTCTGGCGTTCAACTGTACTTTGAAAACGTTTGTAAATCTCCCGAAGTTTTACAAAAATCATCACACACTCTAATTTCAATCTTAAAAATGAATATTTTTTTGGCATTCCTTTGTTTAAACCTCCAATGCCTTAAGAGTGAAAATTGGCCCCTGTTTTAAATTTAATTTTACATAAATTGATAATTTTTTGTTACCAAATTTTTTATAAGTCGCTGATAGTAGTTAACCCATTTGGGCACAGATATTTTTGCGACTTCCATTTTTGCTAATACCAGCAATAATAGATAAATTTCTAATGTCAACTTCTTGAACAAGGGATTGTTCCTTTTAAAATCATTATGTGTAAAAATTGAAATGCCAACATCCTCATGTTAAAGTATTTTGTGGAGTTGAGGTTCAATACTTGTGAATAAAGACTAGGAAAAATAAGTAATGTTTTTGGCTGATAGCGAGAATGCTGTCCCAAAAAAGGGACACTAGGCATAAATGGGTTAATATAGCTCAGTAAATATTGGATGTTTGATTTAAAATAGATATTTTGTATAGCATGTATAAAATAACTGAATTTTTTATTTATTTCATAAGCTTTTGACTCTCGTACCCCCACCCCCCAAAAAACAAAAAAGAAAAAGGTTTTGTTATTAGACAAGAGTTTTTAAGAACCTCCTTAATTTTCATTTTTTAGATTGGCATTCTTTAATGCCCTTTTCCCTTTCCCTTTAAAAATAAAATTTGTTTTTCAAATTTGACATTCTTGTGCTCAAAAAGTGACTTTTGTGCTCCAAATTGCTCCAGAAATCTATTTTTCTTGCTCCAAATTGCTCCAAAAATGTATTTTTTCTTGCTCCACAAATTGCTCCAAAATTTAATTTCAGCTGGCACATCCCTGTATTTATAACTTTCTGCATCTTGTTTTTGTACTCATTTTAAACGATTATTTGCATTTGAAGCATAAACTTTAATATAGGTTTAAAAAATAATCACACATGTGTTATTAAAACAAGTAAAAATCCCATGGAAAATGTTAAGATATTTTTTCGTATAGATTCTGTACATACTGAATACTTTAGTGCTGTGCTAGTTTCTGCTCATACAGGTTAGGAAAAAGAACAATTGCTCTTTATTCTGCCATTGCTCATTGTACAACAAAGTTATATATACCAAAATGAGCTGTAGCAAATTAAAGTATGTTATTTGTAACTTTGCTGTACAAAGAATGACAACCAAAGGGCAAATATATATCCTCCCCCCTCTAACTGTACATTTAAATATGCATGTATAAAATTTAAAATTTTACCATATAATCACAAATATAAACAAAAATAAACTCATGCAAGTGTCAAAGTCTTAAAGATAGTCCAAAATAATATTAAATAAGTTTTCAAAAAATGCATGTATTTTTCCTCTCTTTACTACCTTATCTGCTTAACAATCAAACATGCTTACAAAGTTTCCATATACAATTTGGGATGGTTATGTGCAAATGTTCAAACTAAAACTCAATAGCTCTCACCTAAAAACGACAAGTTTAAAGTATTTTGCATGACATGAATCATTTTATAATAGCCCTATTGTTGTGCCACCAATTACTTTTATTCATTAACTAATTAAAATAAAATATATTTTCTAAGATAATGACTATAAAAATAAATTGTTTCAAAATTAATCTTTCCTAGGAAAATAAAACATCCTTCATTTATGGACCGCAATATGCCAGGCTCATGGATTATCGTGCAAAGTTTCCTGAAAAAGAACCTGAAAAAAGAATCTGCTAAGACAAGAAATTTACACAAAGTGTGATAAATAAAGAGGAGCCATTTTTACAAACACAAACTCACATTTATTAAAACTTCTAGATCTTTTACATTAGAAAACTATTACTAGACAAATTAAGTGAATTCTTGAAACTACAATAAACTTTATAACACTCCATTGTCTTAGATACCCCTATCCCCGAGCTAACACTTTTAAAATTTACCTAATAACTTTGAGCTCAAAAATAAAAGAAATTTGAAGAAAAGAAAAGAGAAAAAGAAAGACTTATCATGTTAGTAGTCGAGAAAGGGGGCCTCCTGCCATCTCCTTCAGCCTCTCCTTATTCTGTTCTCAGCCATTTCTCCTCTCGTACCATTTCTTTGTCAGATGCCGGAGAGTTACCAGACGATACCTTCAGGTGGGAAAACAGCAGCCAAGAAACTGGACCACGCTTGTCCGCACCTTAAATCACTCCTCGCTTCCCTGTATGGTACCCTCCGCTCGATAAGTAGTTCGGTCATAAGGGTTCGGTTATTATGGTTGAAAACTTGAAAGATTATTATTGATGAACATTGAAACTTTAACTTTGACGATAATAAAAGGGTGAAAAGTTGTACTTGTTGCTGTAACTATTGTAGAAATTCGATTTTCGATTTAAAATTTGAAATAGCGTGGGGGTGCATCTTTGTATTCTTGCCCGTTATTGTTTTCTTCTTTGATATAATAAATCAATGTATTAGTATCGATGTTTGTAATTATTGGATGTTATTAAAAATTAGAAAGAAGGTTAAAGAATTCTAGAAAAGATAATTATAGTGAAAGAAAAAAAAAATTAACTGTAATTACAAAAAACTTAAAATTCTTCTAAGGAAAATTCCCAAATTCCCAAATAACATTTTAATGAAAAATTTACCGTCAGCTCAAAAACAAATTCCAGCCCCTCAAAATAATGTCAGCTCTCACAAAACGCGCTTGCATGTATTTAAAATTTAAAAAGAAAATTGTTGTACAAATTATTTTAATTACTTGAACACATATATACCATTACATTCCACTATGATGGCAACACGATCGCTAGCATTAACGATCGTTGCGCTTGGCACCAAAACAGTAAATATAGAACAAGTAAATAAATAAATAAAAAAAAAAGGTGAGTCAGCCATGAGTCATCAAATGTTATTGATACACACACTTTAATAAATTTTAAACACTTCATTATTATTTTACTTCATTTATGAATATTGGTATATAAAACAAAGCAAAACCAACTTAATAAACAAAATGTTTAGTAATTTTAATTTTACTTGACTTAAAATTCACTAATTAAGGTTAGGATTTTTAATTAAGTGGGCTATTAATTAATTTAACTTTACTTTAAATTGATATCATAACACTATAAACTTACTTCAAATTGATATCATAACACTTTTCGATAGGTATGCTTATAAATAAATTTTCTAAGCATTTAAAGCTTAAATTTTTGTTTATAATTCATGAAATGATACAGATTTTCAATGCTTTCATTCCATATAGAGCTGCAGTGAAAAATTTGACTGGTTTTACTTATTTTTTATTATCGTCTGGTCATACCCCTAAAAAGTAATGATATATCCCAATAGAAAAACCCTTAACTACTTAAAAGCTTGCAACACAGAATTTTACTTTTTAGCTATATGACTTTTAAATATTGGTCTTAAAAATAATTATATCGAATTTTGAGTGATGCCCTGGTGTGACTTTATAAGATTTGTTTTGAAATTCCATTACAATTACTCAGTGATTTTGTGCTCTATGCCATTCTCCACATCCTCGATGGATTGGTGCACTAAGTGTAGAGTAGAGCACAAAATCACTTATTTTTATTGTTTTATTTTCTAAAGAAGATTTACACATTCAAGCAATGCTTTTAATTATCATATACACTGTCAAATATATCACACTTTCACTGAGCCTATATTATGTATTCAATGAATTTATTTCAATAATTTATCTTTTGAGTCATACTATCCAAAAGGGCAAGTAAAATTTACATAAATGTTTACTTTGTGTCATTGTATCCAAACTAAGTGAAATGTATTCAAATGCATAGTGTGTTACAAAGAAAACATTTATGCAAATTTTGCTTGATTTAAAAAAATTACTAACACTGTTTGTGCTTTCGTCTCTTTTATCAGTCTGCACAACAAATCTTCTATTTTTTAAATTTCCTAGCCTAATGTTGGCATTATGTAAGTTAAAAAAAATTAAAATATCATTCCAAGTCTAAAAATAAAAACATTTCAGAAGAAGATATTTTATATATTTTAATTTTGGAAAGTATTAAAATGTAATCTCAAAGAGCTATTTAGAACTGCACAATTTGAGAGTGTGAAGTCAACTGTGTGACAGAGTTTATTAGTCTAACACAGTTTTTAATTTATGATGTCTTATTTTTTACTGCCATAAAAGAAATCCCAGTTAAGTTTTTAATGGAGTAATATGAAAGTGATGAAATTTTGTTTTTCTTTAAAGAGGACTGTTGTGGTGGAATGTAATCCTACGTTTTGTACTTGATTACATAAATTTTATCAAATTTAATTTGGTTGCTGTCACTTTTGCACTCAATTAATACCTGGCACAGCAAGTTACTTAAAGCCTGAGAGGAAACACAATGGAGGACATAAAAGGAGAGTGTCTCCTGTTGTATCTTTACAACTATAGTAGCAAACTTGTGATTACCTGAATGTACTCAACCAGCATTAGGAGATGTTCTGATATAGAGACCAACAGTTTTTCAAAACTTATTTTATAAAGAAATGAAAACAATCAATTCTAATAGTATTTTGTATAGTTTCATTTGTTAAAATGAAATGATTATTCTTATGGTGTATAAATTTTAGTTAAGTATTTTTACAGGTATCTTTAGAAACACATCACTGAAATATTGTTTTCCCTTGTGTCTCTTTTACCCCTATCGGGCCACATACGTGTTCAGTAAAAACTTATGGCAAAGGACAACAAGTGTGCATACATAGTTTCATCATGTAGAAAATAGTTAACATGGAACATAACATGATATTAAAGACTTTCATGTAAATAAGCTCAGAGTTGAGAATATTCTGTCTTCCAGGATAGTTCATGCAGTGGCACTTTTCATCCCTGCAGTAACTTCTACAAAACTTGCTGGCCGTGTGAAATAGTTAAACGAGTCAGTAATTTAATAGAAGAAATTTTTAGCCTAGAAAAATGTTCAGTACAGATAACTGTTAGATCTTTTATTATACTGTACATTTTTGTTTGCAAGAACCTTGTGTGCATTCACTCATGCATCTGTCTTCTTTGATTTTATCAAAATAGGGATGAAAAAATGTTTATGATATATTTCCTTTCCTTTTTGTTGGGGGGGGGATATTAAATTTTTCAAAAATGCTTTGGTGTATTTTATCCTAACATAAGGTCGAAAGATTAAAATTAGAAATAACAGCTTCACAAAAAACAGTGCATGTAAAATTGAATTTCTGCAAATACACAACTTAACTTGAACTTAGCAAATACACAACTTAACACAACACAACCAGAGTGAATTATGTAGGATAAATATAGTTTAATTTTATTAGTTTTTATAACTGAGTATTCCACTTGGTTTTTATCATAAGATATTTTAACAGTAAATGGGACTTTAGAAGCAATTATTTGTAAACACTTAGACAACCAGTTTTTACAAAACAATAATTGCTTTTGCTGAAATGATTCCACCTGACCTGTATTTTTCTTAAAAGGGGAAAAAAGTGAAATGATAAAATATCAGTTATTTTAGGTTATTTTTGTACTTAATTTGAGTATTGTGTATTCTAATTTGTATAATACTATATTTTAAACTGTTTGTCCATGCTGACAAGATGAAAAAGGAAATTACATTGATGATTTTTTGTTTTGTTTCTAGTCTGTTTTGTAAATTTGACATTATACTTTTGTTAAGTATATATTAAATAATTCATATTAGCAAATTCTTAATGAGATTTTTTTTTATATTTTTAGTGTTTGATGATGTTCTCTACATTAGTTTCAGTAGTTTAGTATTCAACATTAATCTTTTAAAATTAGCACATTTATTTACTATGATTGCAAATACCTTTTGTTTTATATAATACTAGCTGCGCGCGGATGCTGGCAGAATATTTCCCGGGGGGGGGTAAAGACTACTCAAGGGGGGGGGGAAAGACTACTTCAACGCATGGTTACCATGTTGGAAAGAGCAAAAAAGCAAGGGAAAACACTGCATACAAAAATCCAGGGGGGCATCGTCCCTCCTTGCCCTATGCTGCCGGCACCCATGGCTGCGTGCCTGTTCTTCGCACGGTAGGAAACGGAAATTTTCCTCACATGTATTTGAATTAATTCCAGGGATGTGGAATCTAGAAAAGCAAAAATATTTGACTCTTGACTTAAAAGTTTGCACCATATGTACTAACATGAGGTTATTGCAATATAATGACACAAAAAAAATTATGTCAGCGTCATTCGCTATCCAAAAAGTGAAAAGTTTGACCGTTTGCGGTGAACTTCTCACTTTCAAAATGTCTTATTTCCACATCATGCTGTTTTTTAGGTTCATGTTTTAGTGATAAATACCTCAGACACTACATAAAACGGACATTTAAAAAAAAAATCTTAAATTATTTCACCCTCTCTTGTAACCCTTTACAAAAAGAAAAGAGATAAGACTGTGCTATTTATAGAGGCTTTAAAATTGTTTTTCTAGATTATGCAGTTTAATTTTTTTCATAAATAAATCAAGTATTTATAAGCGGAAATCGAGTCAAGCAAAGAAATTGTCTGCGTAGACATAAGAATATCTATGTACACAAAGCGAAATCTTTGGAATGCGAAACTTTTTTCATGTTTTCAGAAGAGTGCTCGTTGTAATTGCTTCACAACTGACTTTGACTTTTAGTCGTACAATAACAGCAGTATTTGGCACATTTTGGCTTCAAATATAAGGCAAAAAACAACAGATGTTCTAATTCAAATTTCGAAGGGAGCCGTCTTGGCAAATGATCATACGAAATTTGGTAGGCTTACGATTTGGTGGAATTCAATCAACTTAAATCAATTGACTTAATTTAGTGAAAATTCCGAATTTAGACCACCTTAAATCGCCTTAATAACTGCATTATTTCTGCACCGAAAATTAAAATTCCATGCCGTATTTTAATAAAACCTTGTTTTTAAAAATATGCTTTCATTAAATTGCTCAAAGCCCTAGAATAATCTTCTCAAAATCGCATATCAACCATTTTATTTTTTGCCAAATTAAAAAGTTGCACATTTTAGTCTCGGAAAATTTCCAAATTCTATTTTTCTCTTGAGAAACAGTTCATTCCTGCTCTGATTTCACATGCACACAATATTTTAATTTAAAAAATAACCTTATCTAAATAAATTACTAAAATAATTTTAAAAAAAAATTGTTATTCTTTTATTTTTACTTCAAGAGTCTGAATCATTTAATAAATGTGCCAAATATGGCAACCTAGATATGCTTAAATTCTCCCTTTTTCCACTGCGGGGTTACAATTGCAAAATGGCGAAGCGAAAAAATGAGCCTTTTGTGCCACATTTATCGATATCTCCTAAAATAATTCGAATTTTGAAAAGATCGCTTCGACATATGTCGAGACCCGTCCTGGAGAATTTCTGTACAAAATTTGGTAGGCCTATGATCAACCATTTCGGAGCTATGCAAGGCGCAGACAAACAAACTAACCTACTAACAGACAGTTTACACTTTGATTATTTAATATAGATTAGATAAGGATAGTAACAAAACAAATGCATATATTTTTGCATGTTTGGTCTCTGTGTATTTTAATCCATAATTTTAAGCAATATTATTGTTATTCTTTCTTTTTTCCTATCAGGTTTTGAAGATGTTTGAAGATTTCTCTTTCTTTACTTCTTAACATGCATTTATGTTTTGGAAATTCCTGATAATGCTGAGGCCATATTTACTTCAGAGGATTCTTGTTTCATCTGTATTTTGTACTTGTCTTACAAGTTTACTGTATGGGCGTGTTATTTTAATGAGAACAGAAGTTTAATTTTTTAGAAATAAAATATAATTTGCACATTATGTTTGTTTTTCTTTTCTCTTTGCTAATCTCTATTGCATTAGTTTATTTAATTTCTTAAATATTAAATGCTGTTAATTTTTTTAATTATTTGAATGGTATTAATTTAATTCAAGGATTCGTTTATTTTAAAATTAGACAGTTATCACTGCATGGTGTGCCAGATGTTGCACAAAACCAATAAAAACCTATTTTTGAATGAATCTCCAATGAAGTTCTGAGTTTATGAAATATCTATAACATAAAAACAAAGGGTTTTGTACTAGATGGCATCTCACTGGCATGATATAGTGCACTATGTTTTAAACTTTTATTTCTCTAAAAAATTTTGAGCATGCATTATGAACAAGAAAAATCATGCAATGAAGGGTTAAATAATTATTTATGTTCTATGCAGAGCATACACAGAGCTAGTGTAAATATTATATATTATTATATATTATTTTAATCTCAAAAATTTAATTAAAATATTCCAATATTTACAAAGTATGAAAAATTAAGTTTTTAAAAGAAAGTTTAGTTTTTATAAAAGTTTTTAAAAGAAAGTTACATTCCTTGTATCACTAGAGTCCAGGCAGAAACATGTTTTACAAAAAACTTGCCCCCCTCCCTCCAAGTGGGTGGGCACTGTTGCTCATCACTACCAAGTCCCAAATTTTGTGGCCATTTTATTATGGGGGTGGCCAGTATTATCCCCTATGAAGGTACGGATACGTTAACATCCATGCCCAAGCCAGGATTTAAACCCGGATCCATGCCATGTGATATATTCAATCACGCATGATTGAATGGTTCTTAAGCCACTACACTACCTGGGTGGTGTTTTACAAAAACTATAAGTAATCTATTTTAATCTTAGTACACACCCTGAAATCTAATACGATAAAATAAAAACTAAAACAATAATAAAAATGCTAGCAAAAATTAAGCTTAGAGAACTCGTTTTCACTTGTCAGATACTCACAAGCAACAGGGGCAAAAAATATATAAAAGAAAATTTACAATGAACCACACTTGGATAATCTATGCAAACTAGGATAATGAATGAATGTATACAAATTTATCACATTTGGATCATCTTTGCAAACTCGGATAATGAATGAATGCTTACAGATGCATTCATTACACTTTTATAATTACCAGCATTGATTTCCAGTGCAGTTGTTCCAGATTGATGGTCTCTTGCTTAATCCCTTACCGCATTCCTCGGGAAGGTAAAACATTCCATTCTGGATTATCGAGTATAGCTCGGGCCGTAGGGAATTTTTTATTTTTCATGTAATATTTCCCGAATCATTTCGCTTTGCTTTCAACACTTTTAATTTAATTTTCTGCCCAATAGATGGTAGCAATATACACAATTTTAGAAATCTTATGAGAGTAGTGTTATTATGTTTTTAAAATGTATGTATATCAAAATATGCATTAAAAAGAATTGACATTTTTTGACCCTCCAACTCTAAAAAAAATTGAACCGACAGGGGGGTTAAATGATAAAACATAAGTTATGACATTTTGTTTCTTCAAAGATCATAAATATTATACATCAAAGCATATTATTTCAAAATATAATATCTTTTAACATCGATTTCGATTTTTCTTTTGAACTGTTTTTTGTTCAATATAAACAACAATACAGCTAGGAAGGAAGGGATCACCCACTGGGGGAGCTGACTGTAAAGTGGTTTGCAACAGAAACCCTCTTAAGGTTAAAGATAGTGGGCAATCAAATGGTTTGTTTTTTTACAGAAATAAAATGGCATCAAGCTGAAGGAGAACTTGATAATTAGTGAAGCAACAAAATTTGAGAGATGAACTGAACGATAGAAGAGCTTACTGTAATCCTCTGGCTGAAAAAAAAAAAGTCAACATATCAAAATAAAGAAAATTAAAAGATCTAATGGAGGTGTTGGTCTGTGAGTGTATGACTTATTGATATAAGAGGATTAAATGATTTTGACATAATAATTAACAGAACTTACAAAGAAAGTGAAATAAAACCTCAAAAACAAAACACTAAACTAGATGACAGGAAAACTATTATAGGGGGAGAGAGTGGAGTATTGTAAATGGTTTCATTGAAAGTAAAAAGATTATAGCAGGGTACAAGCTCTCCTTCCTCAATTTTGTTTCAAAATATTTTGATTTAAACCACTTGTTTCAAAGTTTATCCAAGATCCCTTTAATGATGGCAAAAGCAGAAAACTACTTTTGAAGCATTGCAGAAAAAGCAGAAAATCAAGTATCTATTGTTTAGTCTGATATCAAAGCTCAACAGATACAGAAAAATAAATCCTAATTTAATGTAACACTAAACACCGTTGACTTCCCTGTAATTAAATTCATTTAATAAAATTGAGTGAATAATAATGAAATTGATATCAAATTATCTTTCACAACTATAAACATTGGATGATGCTTTAATAAATAGTTATTTTGAATGAGGTGATTTCTTTGAAAATGTGACATTGGTATTATGCAATTTAATAAATCAATATTTTTTTGATGTACTGAAATATTGCCCAGCCTGTTGCCTACCTAATGTTTTTTTGAGGAGCAGTAATAGATCTGTTTGCTTTCCTGATGTGTTGGAATGTTAAAAAATGGTATATACGTTCATCACAAGTTATCAATTTTAGAAAAGTTTTGTTTAGTAATTTTAAGGTTTTTCTGCTGATTCTGATACTCTCCAAAGTTGTTTGTTATATGGAGATGGTAATTTTTGTGTATGCAGTTCTTCATGAATAATTTAATATGTTGCTTCGAATACAGCCTTAAACTTCTATTCCAAGGTCCCAGGGTCCCCAGACGTTACTTATATTCTCACAAATAAAATGTATGGGATAGTGTTAGCATATACTTTTGAGTGCGTGCATACCTGCTAGCTAGGGCAGACAGCCAATTTATAGGTACCAGGTGCGAAAAGTGGGTAAAACCAGTACTCACATTAAAGTCTCGGTGTTGATTTTTACGTTTGTTTTAGTAAATATTGTTAAAAATTAATAATCAATTAATAATCTACACCTTCCAGCAACTTTTACCAGATGCCTTAAATCTCTCCAAAAAATATTGTAATTTTACTTATAATCTCAACCGGTAAATTAACCAATTGCACCAACTAAATCATTATGTCAATAATTTTGTGAGTACTGGATTAACTTTTGATGATTTAACTTGAACTTTTTAGAGACATTCAGAGTATGATATGTTTTGAAATTTTGACTTTTCCATTGTGAACATATACTACATCTTCGTAATAAGATTTAACTCCACAAATACATTTTGAATTATTCTATTTTGAATTATTATTATTTGAATTTGAGTTATGTTTTTCATTACAACTAGCTATCAGAGTGAAGTAAAAGCCTAATAAATCTTGTGGTACTGATATTTCATCTTCTTTTAAATCTTTTATTGTTAAGAGTTATGGCAACTTTTTTTTTTTCAGATTCCGAAACAGATTTTCATGGTAAAGCAGCTTTTTGTAGAATATCTTCTTCGTCTTTCAAACGATTGTTCATCTACTTAAACTTTTGGGAGCTACTAATTTTTATTTTGAATTACGAAAAAAATAATCTGTTTGTCAAATGCTTTTGTTATCGTTGCTTCTAAGTTGTGTGTAGTAAAAATTTCCTTAATTTTTCCAGAATTATCTTCTTCACTTTCATTCAATAACTCTATGTATCTATGAAGATAAATAAAAACATAACAGTTCTTTTTTTCTTCAATTCCTACTATTAGTTCACACTCTTCCTATATTTATATATCATGTTCAAATTTTCAATTGTTAATAAAATACTTTTTATTCGTCCACTCAAGTTCAAATGCATTTTTTTTTTTTTTAAACTTGTAGTAGAGGACACTTGATGTTAATACAGTTTTTTTTTCAAATATTAATTCATTAATTAAATTAAATTAATAAATTTTAGATTCTGCTACGTGAGATTAAAAATGAATATGAAAGCAATAAACTAAACAAATAAACTGGATTAACGGTATCGATCCTTGCTTCACAAACGGCTCTGCATTAATTAATTAATTAAATTTAATAAAATGTAACTAAAATGAAATTTTTCTTTGTTGACTTAAGTAGGAAGACTTTAATTTTTCTTTTATATTACTAGTTAATTATATTTTCATCAATAAAAGCAGACATTTCCTTAAAAGCAGTTTGATGATGCTGACGAAGATCATGCCAGAATCATGCCTTTGGGAGTTCCTATTTTTTTGCTGATGCTTTATATAAAAAAATTTAATTGGCAAGGGTGAGGATAACAAATTTTTGAAAGCGAATAATTTACTATTTTATTAATTAACTCCTCATAGTTTTCATTTTCTTCATCAAATTTAGAAGTAAAGTCTCTTTATCACATGAATGTAACGGTAATCTTTTTGAGCGATGCCTTTTAGTCATTTGGTCACAAAATATACAGGCAATATTGCTTTGATCACTTTCAACCAAAGTATTAGTTTCAGAAGGTGAATCAATATTTTCCAGCTGTACAGTATTTTCGAGTAAATTTGATGGAACTGGTTCAACTAACTCAGGTATAATAGTTGTCTCAGGTATAGAAGAAGTTGCTGGACTTGAAAGTTGTGGATTTAACTCGGATGTTGATGAACATGCTGTTGAAGAATTTTCAGAGTTTTCTTCGGGTGTAGATTTTTCTGTAGTTGTAGCTTTTGAAGAGTAACATTTTTTCATTAAATCTGTAAATGGCTTGTAACATTTTCTATGATAACCACTTTCAAATAAATCAGTTGGCAAAGTAACATCTTTGAATTTTAGGTTATGTTCCTTTCGATGTTTTAATGTTGTTCGACACTTTTTCAAGGTCTCTTCCGTAAATAATATTAAATTCACATGAGATTTCTTACATAAAACACAGTTAGTTCCATGATTCTGCCATGATATTTAAAAAAAAAAAAGCAAATATTTCTATTTTACTCGAACACGTTATAACTGAAATCACAGCTGCACTGAATACTCACTGACTCACTCTAACCATTCCGGGCAACCAATCCAGGATAATACTTTTACTTCAAGAAGGTTTAAAAATTCAAAAAGATTAGAAAGCACAAAAAGCGTAATAACATCTACGCCGTTTGTACGATAGTACGATCTACATGAAAAATTTCATAATTATGTATAAAAATATAGAAATCAATCTGCACCACTTTAAAAATCTGAAAATTCACCCGTTCCTCATTTTAAAGCGATTTTTTGCTATTTCCAGCTCCATTTTATTTCCGAGAGTCAAAGTGAATCATTTGCTTGACAAAATTAGCTATTGCAAGTGAAAAATATGCCATATTGACGTCACCGTTATCTGGCTTTGAAGGGAAAATTGTGATTCACTCGATTAAAATAGTTTTTCCAGATTGCGCATTTTATTTATTTATTTATTTTCACAAATAAATCATCTGCATGGATATAAGAATAGCTGTGTACACAAAACGAAATCGTTCGAATACGAAAAGTTTTCACGCGTTTCCAAAAGAGCATGAAATTCGATATGGGTATGTAATAAAAATTGAATATAAACTTATTTATTTTAGGTGGACGAAAATGAGCTATATTGAGCGTAGACTAATTTTCGTCGAATGTTTTTTCTAGAGAGCCCGTTATAATTGCCTCCACAACGGGCTTTGACTTCTAGTGAGAAAGAATGCTGCGCATAGATATCTCTCTCATGCTCAAACGGACGAATAATGACCTTGTGCTGGTCTGGCTGCTTACAAAAGTATTGAAATAGTTCACCGTGTATAATATATAAAAATCAAGACATAGGGTGGAATTCTCCGCCGGTGGTTCACAAAATCGTCGGTTGTTAGCTACCAACTGGGCAGAACCAGTTGTTTGGTTACCGACTGCGATAACAACTCCGGAGGGAAACGGGAGGTCTTTTAGCCAATCACATGAACCCCTTGACGCTCCTCCTTAAAACTCCACCTCAAGGCGGGGCAAAGTTAACGACTGCGAAAAATTAACGACGAGCGGAGAATCCAGCTGTGAGATTATAAGAAAAGTTACATTATTTTTTGAGGAGCTTTATAGCATCTGGTAAAAGTGGCCACCGATGGAAGGTGTCTGGCATTATTGATTATTAATTTTTAACAATATTTACTAAAGCATACGTAAAAATCAACGCCGAGACTTTAAGAAATGCGAGTACTGTTTTTACCTACCTTACGCACCTGGTACGTGTAAATTTGACGTCGGCCCAAGCTAGGAGGTATGCACACACTCTAAGTATATGCTAACACTGCTTTATCCCACACATTTTATTTATGAGAATATAAGTGTAACGTCTGGGGGTCCTGGGATCTTGGACTATTCCTTCTGTATCATTTGGTAGGTGGAGCAACTGTCTATAATTAACATTTTTTGTATATATTACATATTTCTTTGGACTTCAGCTGACAAAGTCTTTCTGTAAGGTCTATTCAGGAGAGAATTTTCATATAAAGCGCCACCTAGTGATGTTTTGAACTAATTTTTTTTTTTCAAAATTCCTTGAGCGCATCTGCTGTTTTGTCTAATACCAAATTTGGTTACAATCCGTGTGCCTGTTTTAGCTGTAGAACCGTGTTTATAGCGGAAGTTTAATTATAACCAGCTTGTATTTTTTTAGATAAAACAGATTTATTTTAGATAAAATAAGAAACGAAAATATTAGGAGCGAATTAAAAATATTCAGCCTACCTGAAAAAAGCCAGGAATATCGTACTGGATCGAAAAATGATGTCCAGCGTACGAAACCCTGGAGATTACCTAGAGCTTCCCTGTACTACTTGCCGCAAACGGCAGGCGAGACCGTGATAGACCGAGAAATCGGTGGTTGGACCAAGAATCCGGAACAACTTTTTGCCTAATCTGTGTTGAGGATGATTAATTATAACCACATGTACATTGAAACTGCGGGGCCATGTGTCTTATCGCTGGACAGAGCCTGACTACGACTTTTTTTTGTGTGCCCAGGGCACTTATCAAATTTTGTCCCTTTGTATACAGCGTTATATACTTTTTGCCCCTACGCATTTATCTTGAAATCCATTTTTGGCCTCTGTTTGCATATATTGTCCAGGGCATGACCCCCAAGTACCCATGCGATAATCAGGACCTGTCGCTGGGTATCGGTAAGTGAGAGAGAAGTGAGGAGATCCGGAATGATTCTCTGCTTCCAGAAATGCTCTAATGACTAACATATATGGAAGAAGGAACCTCCACGCTCTATTAAATCTCCGAAGCAGACGTAGCAGCATAGCTTTAAAAGCAGTCTAGTACAGCTCATCTGTCAGTCTTCATCTAAAGAATAAAGTACAACATATTCAATAGAAAGATGATTCGTATGTAAATATCAGGAATAAGAACAAGACAGTAAGTGATGAAAAGACACGCAATATTCGTAGAATTAAAAAATACGAAAAACGAATAAAAGACGATGTTGAAAACATTCAAATAAGCTAGTAGATATCTGGGCGATTGACTTTACACGTCGTAGAATGGTTTGTAACAGGGGCTGCTTGTAAGGTAATGCAAGGCATAAGCAAGGTAAGCATCGCCTTTTCGAACTCAAAAAAAAAAAAAAAAAAAAAACTTGATCTAGCGCATAAAAGGGGGCGCCTTTTTACGTTTGCAGGGGGGAGCCATGTAAGGGCCGCCCCTGGTTTGTAAACTTGAAGGAAGGCGTAGTATGGCGGCTGTATCCAAGAGTTTGAATTCGACAACAGCACATGTATATTGAAAATACTTCCAAATTACAGGTAAAGCTGTAAAAGATTTATGGTGGTCGACTAAAAAACACAGAATAAAAGAATAAGAGAGGCGAAAGCATGTAAGAAGCGATAGTGTCAGTTCACACAGTTTCTTTCTCAACAGCTGTGTGTGCTACGGGGACAAGTGTCATGGGTTTACTACGATTACACGTCTTCACATGCTCTCTGCATTGAGGAGTGTCTCATGATCAATATCGTATTTGATATGACATCATAAATTTTGCGAAAAATAAAACACGAATCGGGTAATTTTTAAGTTCCTGTATGATCTCAAATGAAATCACTAATACTTCGCGGGCACCCGTACGTATGGACAGGGAGCCCCCCCCCCCCCCCCCAGCTGCTATACTATCGTTATGATTTACGCACTGGTGTAACGTAGAATTGATTCAACGCCAACATATAGTTTCTTTCGGGGGGAGGGTAGGACCCTAGACCTTCCCCCCTCTCGAAAAATCATATGAGCGCCCATGTTGTGATAATTAAAATATTTTCTTAGTATGAAAAAACACTCAAAATACTTCTGCTAAATGATAAAATAAATAAAAACTTTGTGAAAAAAAAAGAAAAAGCACAAATCTTTTTTTTTTCCCACAAAGTTTTTATTTATTTTATTTTCTTAGTAGTCTGTAGGCGCATTATACAGGGTTTCCCCCAAAGATGGTGACATTCTAATTCTTTATTCATAAGAGATAAGTACGTATGTAAATTGAAAAAACTCAAGGAAAAAAGACTGCATTAAGATAAAATTCCTTCTGTTTATTTTCAAAAAGTGACTCTTTGAATTAGTACACGATCCTCGAACAACAACAACAAAAAGACAATAAAATGTACCACATAGACTAATGAGATGGTGTACAAAATTTTAGCCTTTCATCATAAAACGTCTCAGATATATCTTTGAGCAAAGGTGTTCGTAGGCTATGCACATAGATGTAGCGTCGTAACTAAAAAAAAAAAACAAAAAACAAAAAAAAACAAAAAACAATGAGTTTCAGAGAGATGTGCGTGCGCGCTGTCTACTGATAAACGTGACGATGGTCCAAACACATTTATTAGTAAGTGCTACATATTTCACGCTTCATTTAAACACCGAAGCGAATTATTTTCGTTATTTAAAACCGAAGGAAGATTTTATTTGTGTTTATCGATGGCCATTTCCACTCTCTCCTGTTCCCTTCTGCAACAATACGGAACATGTAATTACTAATAATTCAAGTAATTCGTAGGTGGAACCATGTAATTAAGCATGAAAATGTAGTTTCTAATTGCAATGAAATTTATTAGGTATTTATAAATTCAAAGAGTATCTCAAACAGATAATCGCCTCTTCTGAAACACGCTATGGTTTCAGAAGGTGATAAGGTGACGCATTTGTAAAATTCTCCATCTCTCTGCACTGCTAAATATCTGCAAATTAAGTTTAATTGCGTATAATTATCTTTAGTTTCTTTGAAAACTTGCTCATTTTTCTTGAACAAAATTAATTAGTTTCGTTTTCGAAGCCGATAGTTTGTTTTAGTTTCTTATTATTTTTCAACATTTGATGCGTGTTTGACGCGTTTGAATAAATAGAACGTTAAGAAAATTGTAGAAAATTATACAGTGGAATGTCTGAATTTATCAGTCATGGGTCAGTCATGGGATTGGGTAAAAATCGTCACCTTTGGAAGTGTCAGTTAATCGAAGAGTGGTCACTAACAATCCATATTTGAAGTTATATCGACTTCAAACTGTAATAATTCTATTTCTCCAGATATCGGTATTAGACTTCTGATACGAGGAAAATGTTATTTTTATTATTAATATAAGAACTCCATTGACTGGTTGATCTCTGAATTTGACGGAACATTTATTATTTCGAAAACTACTACTAAATGGAAGCAGTTCCTTGTCTTGTGCGTTCTATCTGTTTTTAGACTGAAAAACCTTTCGGCACTTATTGCTATTTTATTTTTGACAGGACCTAACTGCATAAAATTTATTACTCATTGCATAGCTAAAATACCAAAAGGGTATAATCAAATCAAGTGACTTATTAGATATGAATGGGTAAATCTTATTGATAATATCTTTCTCTCTGATTTATCAATTTTTTTCTGATTTTAAAAAAAAAAACTTTCAAAGGAAAGCGGATTTAGAAAGGTTTTATAAGTTACTTATTAGAGGACATTATATGTATAATGCGAAATGAATCTTTTAAATTGTTCAATTAAAACAGGAAAAATTGTGTCATCTCCTATAAAATAATGTAAGAAATAGAGCTCATATACAAGTACCTTTGAAAGAAGAAGTGAAAAATGAGGTCACATTACTATAATAAAACGTTTTTTTGGAGTACAAAAATATTTAAAATCTAACTTCATCAGCAGATAAACCAAACTACTCATTTACAAAATCTTGAATAGGCTTTTTTTTATTTACGCCGCTGAAACTTGGGCAATGACGGAAAAAGACAAAAATACTATTGCTATATTTAAAAGAAGAATTTTAATAAGCATATTTGGTGGAATTAAATGCGATAATTGTTGGAGAAGAAGAACCAACTATGAAATTTACAAACTATTTAAAGAGCCACATGTTATTAAATGCGTAGCAATAGAGAGAATCAAATGGGGGTAGACACTTTAATAAGATTAGATGGCACTGGAGCCACTAAAAATATCTATTTTATTAAGCCATTCGATACTTTAAAAAAAAATGGTAGACCAAGAATTAGACGGATTGACTGCCTGGAAAATGACTTGAAAACTATTAAAGAGACGTGACAACCATGGTCAAGAACAGGACAACATGGAATGGAAAACTAAGGAATGTCAGGGCCCATCCTGGGCTGTCACGCCAGCGAAGAAGAACAATGTTTCAGGAGGATAATTTCTTCCGAGATATTCTATAAGCCATCCCCGAGTTAAATTTACTCTTGAAGTTGCTTTAAAAGGGCTTTTTTACTAAGTAGACACCTATCTTAAATGGAAATATTTTCTGTCTCTCACCATTAGCCCGAATATAACGCGACACCGACATTTTCCCAAAAGATATTTAGAAAATCCATTATCTAGACCTCGAATTTAGCGGGAGTCAGGTTTTTAACGGGAATGGATCAGTCAAAAGTTACCGCATTATATTTGTGCTAATACGGTAACAGTGTGGCACGAACACCTGGCTTATAGGGTTAGTCTCTTTCTATTATATTCAAGACAGATTTTAATGTAATATACGAGGTCCTTCAAAAGTATCTAGCACAAACATAAAAGGTCGTACAAGGAACCAAGATTAATTAAAATTTACAAAGCAATACGGGATCAAAAATGTCCTTTTCATACACCTGTTAAAAATAATTTCATAAAAAGTGTTGAAGCATTGGTTAACTTTCCTCATTAAGCTATATTACAAGTGATTTTATTATCTGAAAATTTCACCATTGAAAATTAAATAGAATTTACATTATCGATTTTAGTTCAGTATTGAGAAAAATAGTTAAGTAAGGCTCTCGTAGCGGTTAAGTCTCCAGTAGGACGCTGACTTGGCCATTAGAAAGAAAAAAAATCCAAATTGCAGCGCTCCCCTTTCCACAACAGTTACCGTTGTTACCTTCATGGTTGTTACATTTCCCCCAATTTCTCAAAGAATTCTGGTTAATGTAACAAGTCGCTTTTGTTCTACATATTAAAACGAACTCAAACAAATATGGATTTAATGAATTTCACGATGAAGATGCGGCTGATTATCGCTGTCAACAATTACTCCTAATTCTTATAGAGAGCGAAGAAAGCTTTATTTGCAAAGTGTCTGTTAATTAGTGCTCTTACTGAATAAAATTTGCCCCCACATCTTCTAATTACCGCAGTTAACTCGAGAGTAATAAGTTTTCATACCTGACTGAGTTTTATTTGTTTTATACCGTAAATATAAGATATATCGCCGTAATTTATTGGAAAGTTAGGTAAAGTAATTTTCAGATTAAGCTATTGATACAGGTGAGTATCGCGTTATTCGTTTTTATGACTAATAAGAGCAATTGCTATAAGATAGTGTACTTTTATGCAGAAAATAGCTTTGAATTTGGATGGGGATTTTAGACGATCAAAATGTGTTTCTTTTGCAGAGTTTTAAATTGTCTTAAATGTTCAATACTGTTAAAATGTTTAATTATACAGACCTAAAATATTACTGCAAGACAAGAAATTTTCATTCTGTGCTCTATAATGTAAAATATTTCAATAAATATGAATAGAAAAATAAAATTTTTGACTAAACACAACTGATTTTCCAATTTAAAACGCTATTGATTTTAAAGTTTCATCACTATCACAAAAACATTAAATACATCAGTTCAATTGTTTGGACTTTATGCATTGTAGACAGTTTATTATTTTGACTAGGATTATTTGAAAATATATGCTGCTTTTATTTGGCCTTTATGGCAGTGAAAGATTTTTGAGTTCTATCTTAGTACTGTTATGCAGTTTCTTCTTCTGAACAGGCAGAAAAAACAGCGAGAGAAATCTCAAGATGTGTACAAGAATTTTCACTTCCCATTCCACCGGGCCTACTCAACTTTATGGTTCGAAGCTTTTCATGACCTTGCAGTATCATTTATCAATAACAACATTTACAGTACGCTCTTACAATCTGCTTATAACGATGTTTTTACGAAGTACAACACACTATAAAGAATTCTTTCGGATAAAACGAAATTATAAAATAATTTAGATCCGAAAAAAGAACGCAAAGATATCGAATGATAAATCTTCAATGCGAAGATGGTAATCAATGTTACTGGTACTCGATACTGTACCGACGATGTTGGAGAATGAAAATGTTCAACTCATCGAAAAGCCGTCAAGGATCCCGTTTCTAAATACTACAATCAAATACATACGGTATACTGTTAAAATGAGGCTTTGCAGCTCGTCGCCAGTAACTATTCGGGAGCCTCTGGTTGGTGCTGCTACAAAAGGAATGGACATCAATGCCTCAACACAGGTATGGGTATCCATTGAAAAGTTGCGGGCCAAACTTTGGGATGTTAGCGAAGTCGCTGGCCCTATAATTGGAATTTATATGGGAATTTGAATGGTTTATATGCGTTTTATACGGGGTTTTGATATGGTCATGGGAGGGATCAAAAGCCGTGGCGGGCTATATCCGGCCCACGGTTGCCTATATGTGCCTCAATAGCTTATGACAGTCTTGTATTCAGCATGGTCAGGAGATGTAAATCCTGCATGTGATCACATTCTTCACTAACGGCCTGGATTTTTCTAGCCATTTAATTGCCACAAATGCGTTTAGGCCTATCTAATTAAAAAATAAGAAAAACAAATCATATCAAACTCATCGATTATAAATTACTTTCCAGCACAACAGTCTTTCTTGAGCCAAATTTGACTATGTATCGTCGTCAAGATTGGCGAGATTTTGGAGATAATCCCCAAACAACTGTATGTCACAAAAAAAAAAAAAAAAAAAGATTTTGTGAGATCCTGTAAAAGAGCTTTAAATGTTATTTACATCTTTCAGAGGAAGAGTAAGCAGGTATAATTCTTACATATTTGCATTTTGTATGAAATGGATTAATGTCGCTAAACTACATAGAGACAGTATTGTACCGGCATTCTTTTGAATGGTCTTGTAGAAGAACTATGAATGATACAGACACTATTTTCGATGAGAGTTTTATCTTGTAATCCTTAATAACGTATATATATTCTGTTTCGTTTGGAATACTCGAATATCTCTAAAATACACTTTAAAGAATGCCTGTCCATTGAAAGTAATGCACTGGCATTCTTTTCGACTGTCCTATAGAAAAATTATAAATGCTTCATATACCATTTCCAATAGGGCAGATGGTATTGTACACAGGAATAACTTTATGAATTTCGAAGCAATCCATACATATTTACGGCAGTTAGAGCACGGACAGACGGACAGACAGACAAACCGAAATCATATATTCACTTTCAAACCTTGTTGGAAATCGTTAAAAAGCTAGAAAATAAAATTGTGCCTGAACACAGTGTTTCAATAAAATTAATTTTTATCTTTCCAATTTCTTCTTTGGAAAGCTTTATTTACTTTTCCTATGTTTCTATGTCTTGGGATTCTTATGGTGCTAGACAAGGTGATTCAATACCAGTTGGACTAATTTCCAGGATGTTTAAGTTAATCAAAACAGAATCAGAATTACACAGGAATGCGAGGTCCAAAACGTCGTATTATTGCATTTGTTAAAAATCCGTTTGGAGTTTTAAATTGTTCATCTAACTCATGAAGTGGGTTTAATAAAACATAGGCTTGTTTTTGAAAATTTCCTTCATAATATGTTATTGAATTGCTAAACTTTCAATTTGTGTCAAGTGCTTTCTGCGAAATAGCAAATAATGTTTTCCGTGCTATGATCGGAATGTTCAAGAGTACTTGAAAACTTCTTTCTAAAGTGATTGTGGACAGGTGCTTGAAGATTACGTTCGGAACTTTACATAGGTATGTAATTCTGATTCGTCCTTGAGTAATTTACTTTTCTCCGGAAGTCTTACTTGCAGTGAATACTTCTTCACGACGTTAAATTAGAAGTAACGTCTAGCTCATAATATTTTGCTCACCACTTTATTATCACGTGAAATGTCGTAGTGTATCGTAAATACATCAGTGCACAAGTTCTCGTTTTAGAAATTTTAACGGTCTTAGATGGTTATTTCACAGTAAATGCTTACAAATGCTAGGAAAATTTAATGAAGCATGTTTTCGCTTTTTGTATTGTTACGAATTTTCGGGCAACCCGCTGTTCTGGGGCTTAAAATAGTTCAAAATTCGCATTCTACGATTCAAATATTTAAACTGGCGCAGTATGTCCTTTCTGGACCTTGTGCCATTAAACACTAACCAACCAACCAAATAGTTAAATTTTGATTTTTGTTGCATCAAAATCGGTCAACTAGGACCGGAGATAAGGAGGTTTTAGTTTCCCCATTGTTTTCCTATGGCGGTTCTAGAAATATAGAGAAATATTGGTCGTAGGCCTTCGGTAACTTCACTTTTGGGACTTATTTTTGGCGCCAAATTTGGCGATATTTCGCGCAAGATCGCCAAGCTTGGTGACATTTTGGTCATTTGGCGCGATTTTCCCAATGGAGGTTGTAAAGTTGGTTTTTCTGAATCACATAATAGGCTAATGATTCAGCTATATTTCTATGACGTAATCAAAACGCGATTGTTCGGGGACTCGTTAGAGAGGTTCCGAGTTTTCTGGAATGCACGTCAGAAAGTATAAAAGAACCGGCTGCCCCCGATCGATTCACTGTGAGTTGAGCTCCCGTAGTGTGAATCGAGCTCTCTGAGTGAGTACGCTTGCTTTGCTCTGTGAATCGATAGTGCTATAGAAGCAGTGCTTTGGCTTGCTTTTCGAAGCTGATTTTTAAGTGCTGTTTGTAAATTCTTCATTGCTGTGTCTTAAGGGATTGTGAACGAAATCCCTTGTATAATTCCACTGAATTTTTGCCTGTGGAAGAGTTTTATTTTGTGTGAGAAATACAGAATTTGTGAGAGCTTCTGATCTAAGCGGACTGTTATAAGCACATTACTGTTTGATTGTGCTTGTGAATCTTGTACAGCTGATTGTTCGACGAAATTCTAGAAGCAATAAGGTTCGTTTTCTATCCTGACAAGTGGACTCTTTACTAGAACTTTCTACACCAATTGGATTTTAGAACGAAGAACCCAGGAATTAACACAGTTATTTTGCAACAGTATTTTTAAAATGATAGTAAGTCATTTTTTTGTACTTTTTAGAAATAAAGAAGTTCGCGATAAATTTTTAAGATACATTATTCAGCTTTAAAAAATAAGAATAGCATCACCTTTGCAAATAGACATGAGCATTCCATTTAAATTAAATATGTATTCTCAGAAATCGAATTAATTAATAAATCACAAGACTGAACGCCTACACAAGAGACGTTACACACGCCAATTATATTTCCCCCTTTTTTTTAAGCCAAAAAACCAATCAAATAATTATATTTGTCATTATTGAGTCAATATTAGATTTCGCCGTCGGGGTTCCAAGAAGCATTCTTTAAAAGATTTTTATTAAATAATATTAACCAAAAAATAGTTTTAAGTTGCTCCACAAAATCTTTTATAAATAGCCCGGAGGAGAGCAATCGCAATAGAACGTTCAAACTATTTCAATCTGGTAGCAATATTTTCTTTTTACCCCGTTTTCTTATTAGAAAATGCGATTTCTATTGCGTAAAAAAAACCTTCGCGATAATTGAATAAGTTTTGTTTTATGAACGGAGATCACGTATCTTCGGAAGCTGCCGCCGCCGTCCTGGTGCAGTGAACTGGAATCCCATTAGATTCGTCCTGTCTTAGGGCGGAATTTAATACACATTTTGGAGAATTGAAGTCGAATTAATAGATTTAAAAAAGAAGAAGGAAATCCAATGAAAATGTACATTTTCAAAAGCGTTTATGTGGAGGGGGGGGGGATAAAATATTTGTGTTCACAAATTGAAGTAAATTTGCACTACAACTAGAAAATTTATTGAGTTATTAACTCTTTTTGAAAATACGCGATAGTAATTATTCGGACAGCATAAGAATTTGATAATTAAGTAATTAATATTTAATGAAGTATTTTTATTTTACCATTTATTACCAGTTACTGAATTAGTTTTTGGAAAACATGCGCTCTTTAAAGTAGTTAGTTTAGGTATTGAAGAAAATATGTTTTAATTTATTTGCATTTTGTAAAAAATGCAAATAAATAAAAAATATCTGTTTTACGTTTTTAATGTGTGTTTAATAAAGTTCTTAATTAATTTAACATTTAAACCAGTGGCTAATGAGATGTGTGTGTGTGTGTGTAACCAGAGAGGGTCAAGGAGGGGTATCTGTCCTCGGGAGCAGAGTCCAAGGGGTGTTAAATTGTAAACAAAACCTTCCCCATTGTATTCTGGTATCTTTTCAGATATCACGTTTCACCATGAATAAGTTGAGCAAAACGGTTTTTTTTTTTTTTTTTTTTAATTGCAGTCTAATGCGAAAGATAATGTAGAAGAATTTTATTAAAAGAAATAATTTTTTTTTTTTTTTTGATATTACAGATCAAAACTGAATCTCTAGGATGCCAAATTTGTTGTTAGAAATTATTGCCAAAGTCTATGAACCACAGAGGGGTTGACATTTAGCCATTCGCCCATTTGTGTCTCACTTTGCCCTGCCTCTAGTTAACCAATAGCAGCTCTCCATCGCAGTTCTTCTGCCAAATAATGCCTAGAAGTTACTGTCACGCATTGCAATCCCCAATTTCTTACATTACAGTCACAGCAAAAACGGCAGGCTTGATCTCAAACAAGCAATTTTATGCTCCCAGCAAATTTCTTCTTCCTCCCTGCAACGCCGCTAATTTGCATATTGCAGCTTTACTAAGCAACTTTTATCTGACAACATATTCAAATTCCATATATGTTGTATTCTGGGATTCTGGCCAATTAGCTACACCTAGGCTCTAGGCCTTGGGGTGGGGTGTACCCTCCGTGGGAATCTTTCCAAGGGGTTTTAACCCGTATTTACGCTAAGTTTCGGAGGAAACCACGGAACATTCCGAACGGTGGTTGGCGGACGTAACCTAGTTTTGAACCCGGTACTTCCCTTCTTTCATTTCAGAGTGCTATTCGATCGACCACTGGTAGGGACAAATTCCAAATGGATTGGCTTATTTTGGGGCGAGTTATCACCATTTTTGGAATTTACCCTTAATATTTTGCAACTAGTGTAGTTAAAATTACGAAACAATCAAACACAGTTTTCTGAATGTATCGCTTTAATATCGTTTTGGACGCAAATATATGCACTTTTAACAAATACTACAAAATATTAAATTCGTTGATATTTTAGTGGAAGTAACGAAAGAAAATATGTATAATTACACACTAATATTTTCCAGATAATTCTCTTTACATCAAATTGGTTATGACTTCTCCTCTAACAGAGACATAAAAAGTAAAAGTAAAAGTAAAAGTAAAACAAAAAACAACAACAACAACAAAAAAAAACATTAAACGATTCTCTTTTAAAAATACGGTAATAATAATTGCCTGTGGCGCAGAGGGGGGAGGGGAGAGCAGGGGAGAAATCCCCAGGGTCTCAGCTTGTGAAGGGGCCCCGCTTTTGCTGTTTATATGATGCTTAATTGTGTGTTGTCAATTTAAAAAAAAAAAAAAAGTCCGAATTCAGATTATGTTCCCGGATGTTTCAAATTAATTTTTGAATGAAATTACAAAAAGCCAGTTAGATCACAAACCACCAACTTGACGAAAACGAGGAGTGTTTCTGATTTTCTTTTGCAAGAAAAGTAACCATTGCCGGTGTTATTCAACGGTTTGCCATGACTAAGAGTAGAAAAGATTTATTTAACAAGAAACCTTTTTTTTTCCGAGGCACATTGTTAAATAGTGGAAGAAAAGGTATAGCCAGAGGAGAAACTATGGGCCCACCCAACCTCTGAAAATTTGAATTTTCCTTAACAAAATGTTAAAGATCAAGACTTTCCATGAGAAATTTTGAAATTTCCACTTTTTTGGCCTTAGATGATTAGACGAATTCTCGATTATCCGAAAATTTCGATTATCCGAAGTAGGTTCGGTCCCAATTACTTCGGATAATCGAGGTTGTACTGTACTAATTTTTTTTCAATACTGATTTTTTTTCAAAACGTTAACATCATGCCATGCAAAAATGTTAACATTTCAAACAAAGTTTCTCTGAAAAGGTGATGAAACCTTCAAAACAAAATGTTGGTATTTTTTTGAGCACGGATGTTTATTAAAGTATAATACTCTTTTAAATTAATAATTTTAATTCGCGATTAATTATTTTTCAATTACTATTAATTTAAAGTTTCTTTAAATGATTAATAATTTTAATAAGGAATAAATGATTGATCTAATACGACATCAAAAGGATTTCTGGATAGCAGAGGGACCACAAAGATTTTATCCCCGGCGCCCCGACTTGGCTCTCTGCGCCTCTGATAATTCTAATAATAAAAGGTTTAGGATATTTTTGCTAAAAACGAGCATTTTAAGGTAGGCAGAATTTGTTGAAGAAACGTTATCCGTAATACGTCATAATTTTTTATAATTTATTTTTTTGGGAAAAAAAGAAGAATGAAAATCACCTGGTTATAATATTTGATCATAAGAGAAGAAATGGAATACCAATTCTCGAAAAGTGCACATTCCAAAATTAATTTTTTTATATATAAACATTTCTTTTAATTTTTGGTTGCTGTTTATAATGGTTTACTAGGAATTGCCAATTAGAAATGTTATGAGTGCTTTAAATTCCAATTAGTTAAGGCTTAACTTTAATGTCACACCGTTTGAATAGAGAATATTTTTGAAATGATAGATTTAAAAAAAACATTAAGTGTAAAATTAAAATACTTTTGACAAATGGTAAATAGTAATCGCGTTGGGATAATATCCTTATTACGTAACTTAACTTTTACATTACAATGATCCAGTAATATGTTTACTCGACTACATCCTATGGGAATTTCCTACATATTTTTTGCATATCTGTGAAATCTCAAATGTGTTTGAAAGTGAAACAGTGCATCGTTTAAGTGTTAAAAATGTGTAAAGTCACTAAAATCTAAGGAACAGGTATATTTTCTAAGCTTAAAATAGTAAAAATTTATTTCTATAATTTTCTGATAGCAAACTAGCACATCAATTATTGAATAAATAAATCCATACCGTATTGGGATTCGAGAGACCTTGAAAGAGACCACCTACAAGGACCTGACGATTTTAACGCGCATGCTCAAAGTTCATTTATTACAGAAAATCATGCTAACAATTCGAAAAGCGAAATTACGCAAATAATCACTTCAAAGAAAACCATGTTAACAGCTCGAAAGCGAAACTACGTAAATACTCACTTCAAAATACTAATTTAAAAAAAAAAAAAAACGCCTTTCATACATTAAGTATGCATTTCAGAAGAAGAAAATCGAAAGAGAAATTAAAACTTCCCAAATAATATCTGGATACAGTCACACTATGGAGTCTTTCCTGAAGTCACTCCGTTGCATAGCAGGAAACAGGCTTCAGCGGATGAGAAAACATTTTACTGATGTCTATTCTCTTACATCAGTGCTACATTGCATCAGTTTCAGGAGCGCGTGAGCGAAGGTGATGTGAGAAAAGCGAGTGCGTTTTAATAACTGGATTGATTTGCTTGGTTGCCAAGTTTCAAAACGGCGACTTCGGGCGCTGCACGTGTAGTTTGGTACTTAAATGTCTCCTTCAACACATTGAAATGTAGGTAAGTATACGTTCAGTTTCATCCAGTAGTCCTAAGAAAATAAGTGTGGGGGGGGGCGCTCATTTCATTTTTGACAAAGTTTAACCTAAACTTATATGATTAATGAAATGCTTTTTCCCCCTTAAATAACAAATAAAACTAATTTACTATTATTTGTTTATTAGTTAATTAAAATTGACTATAAATTATTAATTATTTGTTGGCAGTAAAAACGAAGATATTTTGGTTAGGTTATTTACTAATAATTAAATTGCATCGTGACGGATTAATCCAGGTTCGATACACTTAGTTGCAAATATAAGAATGCGTTAATATACTTAAAACTATTTTATTCAAAAGAAACTATTAAGTTTTTACAACGGTTGGTGGTGGCTCAGCGAAATAAAAATACGTCTTTTATGGACAGTGAAAATAAGATGGAATGAATCAAAAATTACGCCAGCACAGAATTACACATTGGCGAGAACAAGCACTTGGCTGAGATAAATAACGCCAATCCCAGAGCAACTCTGAAACTTAATCCAATAAAATTAAAATGTCGGAATAGCGAAAAATAATTTTAAACATGTCGCTGGGCAACAAAAAATATTAACGCCAACACTATGCCAAAGAAGTGGGTAAGCAAAAAGCCGTTGCTATTGCAAACGGACGTAATGTAATATATTTTTTACCCAGAACGACTCTACAAAGTCAGACGATACAAATAAACAATTAAGAATAATGCATACGGGGAAAAGCGAATATACAGATTAAAAGCCGAAGTGACAGAAGAATGAGAACAGAAATGTACTTTAGGATTCATGATTTTGGATAGATTGCATTAAAGAAACACAAATTAAATGATAATTAATATTTAGATATGCGATCTTCATCACACAATTTTGATGAACAGTGTAAGTTACTTAATTTTATCATCTGCTTATGTCAACAATCTAATGTCAAAGTGACATATTTTGTTTTGGATTTCTGCGTGACTATTCGCTACCCCGATTTTTGTCACTTTTTCGGCCATTCGGGAAAGCATTTTTTACCAAGAGTGCGTTCGGGAAGATTATAGTTTTTTTTTTTTTTTTCTTTCTTTTTGCCATGATAGCCCAGTGGTTGAGGCGTTGGACTCGTACCGGAAGGATGCGGGCTCAATACCGTCGTACCACTAAAGACGCCCGTATAACTGCGGTGTACGTGCACGCTAAATCTGTGTTCCGAAAGTCCTCTCAAAGGTCACTAAGAGTTTCCGAGGGGTGCCAATATTCAGAAGTCCCCCCCATCTTCTGATGATGATCAAAATTGTGGCGGGAAAGACGTATGTTACTCTAAACAACAGGTTCAGTGACGTGAGCTGTCCTCTCCTAGGAAATAAATCTATTCTATTTTGAAGGATAATTTCTCTTTACTGAAGTGTTTACAAATTGTAAGTCATTCTGAAAGTCCATCCAATGATTTTTACGCCGGTACTTTATCTCTCGAACAAAACGGAAATTTTAATTTCTTCGAAGAATTTTTAAAAATCTAGACATTGAGCGTTCTCCCTGAGAATAAAAAGTGGGGGTAGGGGACACGTATGGGTTGAAATGAAGAATTAGGGGGACGGCGTCCGCTTTCGACTACACCACTGGTTTCATCGCTGGATAAAACGTGGGTTACCGAAGTGAAATATCGCACAGTTTTAACTTCATATTTCGTGGTATAAAAAACTTGGAAGTTGGCAAATTTTTTGCTGAAATGCACTATCTTCTGTGGTAAAATTTTCAGAGAAGTGAGTTTCATGGTTTTAGAAGCTTCTCGAGAAGTTGAGTCGTCAAGTTGTGTTACTAACCTCTTTGCTTAACATTAAATGCACCTGCATTTTGCTCCATTAAAACACATTAGTATGTCATGGGAATAGAGCCTAAACTAGCTCAAATGCTCTCGAGTTCAAATCCCGTTATCGCATGGATGTATACTTTTGACCAAATATTGCGATGCAAAATTGTATTTACAAAAACAAATGAGATGAAGGCATAAAAAGAGAAACAGATCTCGATATTCTCTCTCTAATCTCAAATAGCACTATTTATGTATTAGATCTGTTTTAAAGTTGACTAAAATAAACTTTCCTTATAGGGCAGTTTTGGCTCAACTCACAACTTTTTCTTGGAGGACGCACGAAACCTGAATTCTAGGCTTCTATATGTAAATTTGATGATCCTGCCAGACTCTCATTACCTGCCGAAAAGATTCTATTTGGTGGATTCATTGCATAGTCGCTTGGTTGAAGCATCCTAAAGACAGCATAATAAATGAATATGAAATGGCTTTAATGTGAAAAACACCATTCTATATAAAAAAATTAGTTTATTTAAAAACAATTCATGAAAATATTTAAAACCACTAAATGAATATTATTAACCGTACATAAGTATCTTTATTGTGCTATATTTTAAATAAATTTACTTCTTCGTTCTTAATATTTTTTAAGAAAGCATGGATATGAATATTCTAGGTAATAATAAATGTAATAAATATAATATTTAGTATTTCAAAGCTGTAAAGACATTTGTACAAATGATCAGCTTGGTGATTTTTATGAAAATTAAGATATTCAACTTTGGGACGTTAGAAAAGTGATATCGTTATAATATCGAAAATGTAACCAAGTACATTTGTGGTGGTTGACTTCTGATATTATATATTATAAAACGGATAAATCAGAAATGCTGAAAATATTTTTGTTGCAAAAAAATGAGCGGCAGTTAAAAAGTACGTTAGGTCACTATTATGGTCTTAGCTTGAAACATTTACACAAGTATGAAGAAACAAATAAAATAAAACCCTTTATACCGTCTTGGATATATGTAATGTCAGCTATGTATATTGTTCAATATAATAGTCAACCACCTCAAAACATTAAGGATTTAATGAGCAATTTAACTGTTCCAAAAGGTCAAATTTTAGAAGCATTGGAAATTAGAAAATTCGAAAGCAAAAAATCTAATTTAAAGTTAGATGATTTATTGACGTTGATAAATTCTATAAAGGATGAAATGAATCACATTGAAAAGAATAATTTTTCATTCGATGATACTTGGATTGAGGCAATTGAAAGTGTAATTAACTAAGAAGTTCGATTTTAAAGATAATGATTATATATCTATGTATAATATTCGATATGACTAAATATTGAATGAGTAAGTCATATTTTTAACTATTAGTTGAAAACTTGAATAATGTAACAACTCGAACGTTTATGTTATATTTTACCAACTATTTTACACTAGGAATACTTTACATGTGCAGTAGAACACGCTTAATGGAATAGCCAATTTGCTACGAAATTTTTCCTAATAAGCGGAGTATTCCATTATCCGGGATCACACTGAATAATTATTACTGGTTGGTGCATTGAAAATTTGTTACAATAAGCGGCATGTTCCTTTAACCGATATTCCATAAATCAAGCGGGTTAGACTGTACATAGATTTATAAAACATTATGTTTAAAAAAAAAATATTAATTTTAATGTTGTTGAATGCTGGCAAATATACGAAATTATTGTTTTTTAAAAGTAAATAATTAATACATTTTTGTACATTAATTCAGTTTTAAATAAATGTGAAGATTTAAATGCTTGTTAACAATATTCTTACTAAAAACTACAATGCTTTTTCTTTTTCTCTTTATTTATTCATTGAGTTCTTTTCTAAACATTCTAATTGACAACATGTTGTGATTAAAATTTTGAGTTTTACTATTCTACATATGCGTAGTAAATCATCCCACTGTATAGAGTGGAACATTATTGCACATAAAAAAATTGTTGATGTGTTTTCCCGATTTGTCTTCTTAATATGTATAAAACACATTCCTGGAAAAATGCATTACCTCTTTTAATAATTATAGCGATAGTTTTATGATAATTGAACCACTATTTTTGGGTTTTTACCATTTAACAGATGATCTATTTTCCCTTTACTCAACTGTATTACAAAAAAAAAACAAAAAAACAAAACCCAACATTTATCAAAGTTCTGTGTGAAATGCAAGGGAAAAAAATAGTAACTTTAACAGGTACATTAAGTTGGACCCCCCCCCCCCCTCATTCGAATTTTACAAATATTTTTATGTCATCGTTTTGCACCCGTTTTGCACCGATTTGCACCCAAGTTTGACATTTTGCACCCTAACCCTAAAAAAGTTATAAGCAAAATAATTTGGGGGGGGGGCTAACTTAACATTAAGTTGCCCCCCCCCCCCATGAACGCAAATTTAGAAACGAATTACAGTTTTCGAAAGAGCTCGTTTTGCACCGTTTTGCACCCAAGTTTGATGGTTTGCACCCTAAATCGAAAAAAGTTAGGCGCAAAACAATATGTGGGGGGCCTACTTAACGTTAAGTTAGCCCCCCCCATAAACGCAAATTTAGAAACGAATTACAGTTTTCGAAACAGCTCGTTTTGCACCCAGGCTTGATGGTTTGCACCCTAAATCCACAAAAGTTACGCGCAAAACAATATGTGGGGGGGGGCAACTTAACATTAAGTTAGCCCCACCATGAACACAAATTTGGAAAAAAATTACAGTTTTCGAAAGAGCTCGTTTTGCACCGTTTTCCAAGTTTCACGGTTCGCACCCTAAACCCCCAAAGGTTATATACAAACAGTGGCGGCTTGTAACCTGTTTTAGTGGTGGGGCCCGAAAAAAAATAATGCCATTTAAAATCGCGAAAATATATATACACATAGAACAGCCTATCCCCACGTGAGTACAGCGTAAGTATTTAAAATTTCTCAACTGACAAATGATTATCAAAATTACTATACAACTTTTGCTATTTTTTACCTAATTATGTAAAATTGAAAAGTTCACTTTATTACTAAACAAAAAGCCACATTTAATTATTTAATATTTATGCTCTTTATAGCTGCTTATTCATAATTTTTAGATGATTTATTTAATTTAAAATCAAAACCAACATATATGAAAAAGACATTTATACATCGCTTTCCGTAAATCAAGAAAACAAAACAGAAAAATAGCTGACAGCACTGCAAAAATACGATCACGCAAATAAAAAATGATTTCCTCCTAAGCCGAAAATTTCGCCAATAGCTACCGATTGCCGAAATTTCTCCGCACAGTCGTGTAGATCACCATGCGAGGGCCCGGAGATTTGGGCCCCGAAGAGAGCGCCAAATAAGCCGTTTGGAAGCCAAGTTAATTCCGCGACAATATGGCTTTTGTGCTCAATGCCAAATATGTCGAACCGGAGAACGGAGAAAAGACGCCCAATTCAGGGCAATCCAGCCCATGGTCCATAGATGGTTCAGATAGGGGAAAATAGTATAACTATCGCTTTTTTAAGTGCTTTTTTTAATGAATAGTATCAAAATAGAGTAAAATGTGTGCATTTTTTGAATGAAGGTAAAATATTGAAAGAACTGTCTTCCATAATAGAAAGATACTTTGATTTAGACAGTAGTTATTCGGTGGGGCCAGGCCCCTCTGGCCCTTAATGACGAGCCACCACTGTATACAAAACAATATGTGGGGGTCAAAGGATTCATTTAAACGACATTCATTAAAATCCCTCATTCAAATTTTAGAAATATTTTTATGTCATCGTTTTGCACCGATTTGCAGCCAAGTTTGACGTTTTGCACCCTAAACCCAAAAACGTTATAAGCAAAACAATTTGGGGGAGGGGCTAACTTAACATTAAGTTAGTCCCCCCCCCATGAACGCAAATTTAGAAGCAAAATACAGTTTCCGAAAGAGCTCGCTTTGCACCGTTTTGCACCCAAGTTTGATGGTTTGTACCCTGAATCCAACAAAGTTATGCGCAAAACAATATATGGGGGGCCAATTTAACATTAAATTAGCCCCACCATGAACGCAAATTTAGAAACAAGTTATAGGTTTCGAAAGAGCTCGTTTTACACCGTTTTGCACCCAAGTTTGACGGTTTGCACCCTGAACCCCCAAAAGTTATATGCAAAGCAAAATGTGTGTGTGTGTGTGGGGGGGGGGGGTCAAATGATTCATTTAAACGACATTCATTAAAACCCCTCATTCGAATTTTATAAATATTTTTATGTCATTGATTTGCACCCGTTTTGTACCAATTTGCAGCCAAGTTTGACGTTTTGCACCCTAGCCCTAAAAAAGTTATTAGTAAAGCATTTTTTTGGGGGGGGGGTAACTTAACATTAAGTTAGCCCCCATGAACGCAAATTTAGAAACAAATTACAGCTTTCGAAAGATCTCGTTTTGCACCCAAGTTTGATGGTTTGCACCTTAAATCCATGAAAGTTATACGCCAAGCAATATGTGGGGAGCTAACTTAACGTTAAGTTAGCCTCCCCATGAACGCAAATTTAGAAACAAATTACAGTTTTCGAAAGAGCTTGTTTTACATTGTTTTGCACCCGAAATTATGTCAGCTACAATGTTAGGGAGATATTGCTTTCCCCAGTCTCCCAAGTTGTTCTGGATGCTATTCTCGCACTTCCTTATTAGTTTTCTTAACCAAGTTTTCATTAAATCGGTGTCTTTTATGGCGGATTCATTTTCAATATCGTTATTCTCATTTAATATCTCTTTGTCTCCCGTGTCTTCCAACATTTCTTGAGTAATAATCCTATCTGCTTCTACTTCCTATGCACCAATTAAATTCTTTAGAAAAATTTTACTTTTTTCACTAGGAACAGGCTCGCCTTTCTCATTATTTCCTTCAGTTTCGCCTATGGCGACAGTAATGACAGCGATAAAAATTTTCTCTAGTAAAGAAATAGAGTCAACTTTTACAGCTTGAGCCATCACTCTTTAAAAAAATTGCCTTGTTCTTTTCATTTGTCCTTGAAGTGATTTCTATTGGGATATTAATTTCATGAAATGAGCAACATCACATCTAATAAAAGTTTTTGGAAGCCTTTGGGTTTGTCTTCCGAATACTATTTTGTTGCATTGTTCCAAATAATCTGTTAAAGTTGAAAATTGGGTGAATGCTTTCGCCTCAGCCGATAAAAGAGCTAAAGACATGTCTGAGATTACAATGTCCGGTTTTGTGACTCCACTCCTTATCCATTCACACAACGAATAATTAATACTGTTTGCATCATGTCGCTCAGACAACATATTTGATGCGGTGAACTGTTCCCCGATTTCTTTTTCTAGAACAGTTATTTCATATAGAAATATACTTTGGGATTTCCCGCTTTGCCTTTTGATTTTCTGACAAACAGATCCCGTGGCGTTTATTGCTATTATTGAAGGGACAGTCTTTTTACAATACTCATTGTAAATATGCATTTGTGAAGAGCTCCAATAATGTACGAAAAACCTGTCGAACCCTATATCTTTAATAATACCGTGGAATGGAGCAGTTGTCTTTAAAATTGAAAGAACTATAATTGGGTCCTTATGAATTCTGCAAGACGTAACTGCATCATGCTTTGCAACCCTCAAGACATTGCTGGATGGTATGTTTCTTTTTTCAGGGTCTCCAAAATTCATTATTTCTTGAGCTTTCATTTGTCTATAAACACTCGCTGTTACATCGTAATTGCTTCTTCTCGAACAAAAGTGGACAGTGGACATTTACAGTTCATCAAATGTGGCTGCTTAAAATTACCTACCAGCGTAAAAGAAATTGACATATCACTCTTGTCTTCTGGTTCTTCTAAAATTGATCCAATCAGTAAAGAAGAGCAATCTTTACAAGAAGCATAAAGTTTCGCAAAGGTATGGCCAGTGGGGTGAATCTTAACGCGTTTCAAGACAAGAGTACACGGCAGAGATGTATTTTTGAAAAATAAAACATTTAACTTGTGTGTCCACCCTTTTTTAAGAGTCAAATAATTTCGCAGCTTCGATTTTCGAGTTCCATCTGAACATTTATAAGTTTTCTCATGTATCATATTCGCAAAATCTTCGAATGGTATTTTGGCTTCAAACTTTAAGAAAATTGAACTGTCATTTGCACAAAGTTCACTATCAGCTTCACTGAGACTACTTCCATCATTTGAGTTATTTTCTTCTGGATCTTCAAAATCATCACTATATTGTAGAGTTCTCCACACATCGTAGCGGTTTTTTCTAGCAATTGTATATAACGCTAATGGTGTTGAGCTTCCATTCAACTCCTGGGAAATAGTGTTCCATACCTTGTCAGACTTAAATGCTAAAATTCCGTTTTCTTTCAAAATATCGCATTTATGAGTTAATAATATCTCTTTCAAAGCATTTACGTTGACCGATCGTTTTCTGGGCATTATGAAATAGAATATCTATGCTATCAATTTTTTAAAAATATATCATTAAATAGAGAAAAAAAATCTACTCAAATTAGCCGCTTAAAAAATAGGCGAATGAAATATTAATTGAGAAATATCGATAAGTTCAAGATTTTTTTAATTAGAGCAAAATCTTCCGATTGGTTTGAAAATCACTAAGCGAGTGTAATCAAAAGTGTTCAAGAGAACACTGTGATGGCAGATTACATGCTTTGGCAAGGAAGATTTTTTTTTCTGTTTAAATCTCATTCAATTATCAGAACCATAAGCAACACATCTACCCCGAATCTATATATATAAAAGAGGAAAGTTTGTTTGTTTGTTTGTTCGCTATACGCTTTCAGGCAGGATCTGGACCAAATTTGGCACACTGACTAAATAGGACAAGAGAAAGCTAATGCCGTAAAAATGAAATTAATTGGATTAATAGTTTTTGAGTTATTTTATGTTTTGTAAGGTTTTTGGCCATTTTTCTCGCATTTTACGTTATCGCGAGCTAATTTCTGTCCGAATACTATATTTTTTATATCATCGGAAACTACATTCTCTTTTAAATACAATTTGTTACAAAATCGTACTTACATTTGCCGATTTTGGGAATTTTTTAAAGGAAATCCTGTTTCGAAGAAAATGTACTGCTTTTAAAAATATGCTATATTTAAACTGTCGAATCGAAAAACCTAATGGGCAAAAATTTTCCATCTTTTTACCGCTGATTGAACATTTATTTCTCCCTCTTTTAAATTTTGAACCGTGCGGAAATGTTTATTAGATTTTTTTATATTATTCTTTTTCTGAAAAGATAACATATTAAAATTCTCTCCAGAATGCAAGTTCCGGAAGGAAGGTAGAGAGACGGGAGAGGGGGGGGGTGAAGAGAGGTGGAGGTTGAAAGAGAGAAGGGACGGCGATGTCAAGCTTGATTCAAGCTTGCTATGCCAAACTTAATGCAAGTTGGGCAAGTGTAAACTTGAACACTCGATTAAAACTTGCATTAAGCTTACACGCTTGAAATAATCAAGCTTAAAGCAAGTTTATTGACTTGATAAATCAAGCTTGCTGCAAGTTTGATGCAAACTTTCTGTGCTGTCTGGGTTGCATTTTTTAAAAACTTAAAAGTGTGTGTAAGCCAAAAGGAGTGCTGCTAGAAGGTAGCGTGAAACTGCTGAAGAATTGACTTTAGTGAGCTATAAAGTTATAAATTCATTAGAACTACGTTATGAAGGTTATAATAAAATTAATCGAAGCTTAATGTCTGTAGTTGCTAATATTTGCTACTCTCTTTATTATTAGATAATTAACAACAGAAATTTAAAAAACACTAAAGTGAAACCTCTGAAAGCTGGTGCAGGTCCCCTGTTCCTTTCTTTTTTTCGTTGCAACGTTAAGTCCCAGGTCCTTTTTTTTATCAATTCAGCGGGAGGATTTATATCCCTTCCCTGTACAATCTCATACTGACGACTGGACTCTATTTGTTTTTTGTAGTTGCGTAGGTATTAGCGATAAATGACTGAATACAGACACCTAGAAGGGGAGAAGCCTAAGCTATGCCCAATTCCCAGTAACCTCTGTACTCTATCAGGTGCCGTGTTCATTTTTTTGTTGTTGTTGCAGCGGGAAGTTCCATGTCTTTTTTTTATCATTGCAGCTGGGGGATTCACATTCCAGCCTAGCCATGTCCCATTCCCGGTAACCTTTGTACGTTATCAGGTGCCGTGTTCAATTTTTTTCGTTGCAGCGGGAAGTCCAATATTCTTCTTTTTATCATTGCAGCGGGAGGACTCGCATTCCTTCCCTTTAAAATCTATATTTAAGGTCAATGCGCATTTCTCTTCCATCGCACGGGAAACGCCGGGCCATGCTGCTAGTACTCTATATATTATACTTAATTTACTCTTATTTATCAATAAATCACCATGAGTATTTGATTCTGTTTCTGATCACGAATAAGTAACATTTTAAAATATCTCATTAGGTTCATTCCTTCATATACTTGTCATAAATATCTTTGAGTGTCTATATTACTCATACCCTTAAGCGCTTCTCTGTCGCTTCGTCTCTAAACATAATCCGATGAAGCTCTCAACCCAAATTCTTTTTTTTTCTTCCTTTTTCGCATGGTAAATCTGCAGATGTACGATACGTATTCTAATTGAACTTCGTAATTTTAAAACATCTCGCTTAGCATAACAGAACAGAAGCATAGTTCTAACGGAGCATCTGCTTCGTTGAGATTTTCTCCATTTTGAAGGAAAGAAGAATATTTATGCTATGTCAACATGCCTTACTACTACACTTTAACCTAAACCTTTTCGGGTGTTATAAATCGACCTTTCAAAAATAGTAATTCTTTTTTTTTTGCCTTAAGTAATTGGCCTGTATTTTGTGATATACTTTCCACAAAACACTCAACAAGTATATTTTTTTTACCGAATTTCTCCTCTATGGATGTCATATAGAAGGCTCGACATTAGGGTGTACCGAAAATACACTTTTTCGAAATTCGCTTACCCTTAGTGCTATTTTTTCTCCAAATTGACTCAATAAAAAGATGCTAAATTTCAACTCGATTTGTAATGGTCTTCAGTTGCTGTACTGAACCTTTTGCAACCACATTGAGCCTAGGGGGGTGGGGGTGAGGGGCAAACTTAACGTTAAGTTGGCCCCCACATATTGTTTTGCGTATAACGTTTGGGGATTTAGGCTGCAAAACGAGCTCTTTCGAAAACTTTAATTTGTTTCTAAATTTGCGTTTATGGGGAGGGGGAGTGTAACTTAACGTTAACTTGGCTCCCACTTATTGTTTTGCGCATAACTTTGCGGGGATTATGGTGCAAACCATCAAACTTGGGTGCAAAACGAGCTCTTTTGAAAACTGTAATTTGTTTCTAAATTTGCATTCATGGGGGGGCCAACTTAACGTTAAGTTGGCCCCCCACATATTGTTTTGCGCATAACTTTTTTGGATTTAGAGTGCAAACCATCAAACTTGGGTGCAAAACGAGCTCTTTCGAAAACTGTAATTCGTTTCTAAATTTGCGTTCATGGGGGGGCTAACTTAATGTTAAGTTAGCCCCCCAAATTGTTTTGCTTATAACTTTTTTGGGTTAGGGTGCAAAATGTCAAGCTTGGCTGGAAATCGGTACAAAACGATGACATAAAAATATTTGTAAAATTCGAATGAGGGGTTTTAATGAATGTCGTGTAAATAAATCCTTTGACCCCCCCCCCCCCCCCCACACACACACACACATACTGTTTTCTACATAACTTAGTGTGCGAACTGTCAAACTTGGGTGCAAAACGGTTCAAAACGAGCTCTTTCGAAAAATGTAATTTGTTTCTATTTTTGCGTTCATGGGGGGGGGGTAACTTAACGTTAATTTGGCCCCCCACTTTTATTTTGCACATAACGCTTTTGGATTTAGGGTGCAAACCATGAAACTTGGATGCAAAACGGTGCTAAACGAGCTCTTTCGAAAACTGTAATTCGTTTCTAAATTTGCGTTCATGGGCTAACTTAATGTTAAGTTAGCCCCCCCCCCCCCAGATTGTTTTGCTTATAACTTTTTTAGGGTTAGAGTGCAAAACGTCAAACTTGGGTGCAAAACGAGCTCTTTCGAAAACTGTAATTCGTTTCTAAATTTGCGTTCATGGGGGGGCTAACTTAATGTTAAGTTGGCCCCCCACATATTGTTTTGCGCATAACTTTTTTGGATTTAGGGTGCAAACCATCAAACTTGGGTGCAAAACGAGCTCTTTCGAAAACTGTAATTCGTTTCTAAATTTGCGTTCATGGGGGGGCTAACTTAATGTTAAGTTGGCCCCCCACATATTGTTTTGCGCATAACTTTTTTGGATTTAGGGTGCAAACCATCAAACTTGGGTGCAAAACGAGCTCTTTCGAAAACTGTAATTCGTTTCTAAATTTGCGTTCATGGGGGGGCTAACTTAATGTTAAGTTAGCCCCCCAGATTGTTTTGCTTATAACTTTTTTAGGGTTAGGGTGCAAAAAGTCAAACTTGGGTGCAAAACGAGCTCTTTCGAAAACTGTAATTCGTTTCTAAATTTGCGTTCATGGGGGGGGCTAACTTAATGTTAAGTTGGCCCCCCACATATTGTTTTGCGCATACCTTTTTTGGATTTAGGGTGCAAACCATCAGACTTGGGTGCAAAACGGTGCAAAACGAGCTCTTTCGAAAACTAATTCGTTTCTAAATTTGCGTTCATGGGGGGGCTAACTTAATGTTAAGTTAGCCCCCCCAAATTGTTTTGCTTATAACATTTTTAGCGTTAGGGTGCAAAACGTCAAACTTGGGTGCGAATCGGTGCAAATCGGGTGCAAAACGATGACATAAAAATATTTGTAAAATTCGAATGAGGGGGGGGGGGGACAACTTAATGTACCTAACCTTAACCTGTTACACTGGATTGTTTTACAATTACATATTATCTAGATTTTTCAAGGAAACAGCTTTTCATTGTTATAATGCATTTTGCGAGTACCAATATGGCTATTTCTGTTAAGCTAATATCATCAAATTCTTTAATCATGTTTAATAAGTCTGTGTGCATGCTTAATTCCGCTCTAATTTACTGTAAGCTTAATTCATTTAAATGATTTATACATACAACGAATTTATAAATGATTATAATAATTATATTTTAACACACATTTTAAACGTGGCTTTTTTTTACTACAAAATTATAATAATTTATTCATACTGTATTTTAAAATGCGAAAGCTTTTAAAATTTTACTTTAACAAAAAGCTAATATTTGAGCCCATTAAAGCTTAAGTGGTGTAACTCCATTTTTTGTTTTTTAGGTTAGGGTTACAGAAGTATTCAACAAAGGTCATTCTATTAAAATCACGAGTGGTGAGAGTTTTAACTCCCTTAACAACAGTGTGGTAACAGCAGTAGTTGCTGTGGAACACTGAATTTCCTATGATAGCCCTAATAGAATCTTAAATATCTCAAAACTAGAAATATGGAGTTCCACCACTTGGGGCTTTAAGGGGCCCATTTCATACATTTTCTGAGTACCTCCTCCGATTATCGATAAGTTAGGATGCATTTGGTGAGTTGCATTGTAATAAGTGTTTGAACTTGAAAATTTTCTCAACTAATTTTATGTTTTTGTCCACCTTTGAATGAAAAAGTTTGATTTTAAACTTTTTTAAAAAATAAAAAATCCTATATTTATTTTACATGTGATTTCCACCAGTTACTATCAAGGTATACGTGCAGTAATCTATATATTAATTTGAAACATGCTTTTTCCTGTATACACTAAATTGAGAGAACGGCTGGGTATAAAAACTCGGTTGGGGTGTCTGAAGAACGGTCTCGGCCTGTAGATGTGCCATCAAAAGAGAAAATTAGAAAAATTCGAACGGTTCGGACGTAGCAGAACGACGAATGTGCAATATCAATACATCTCTACGTTAATTTGAAACGCGATTTTCTTTCGTCAACTAAATTGAGAGAACAGCCTGGGGTGTAGAAATTTGGTTGAGGTGTTTAAAGAAAGGTCTTGGCCTGTAGATGTGCCATCAAAAGAGAAAATCAGAAAAAGTCGAACGGTTTAGGCGTGGCGGAACGGCAAAGATGCAAATTTTCGCCAGATAAGAGTGACGGGCGATATGTGCACTTTACTATTCTTATTCATATAATAATAGTATTAATATATTACTTATAAATCCTTTTTCTTAAAAGTTTTAGCTTTATTCCTTAAATATTTTTATTGTAATCCATTTTAGATAGAAATAACTTTGTGGTTTATTAACCCCATTGTCGGCAGTTTTAAACGTCTTCTTTATTTTGGCGCTTTATCGCTTATTTCTTTAACTTTTGAGTTGTCTATTTGATATTGGATATTTAGCAGCAGCGCGAAAAAATGCAAATAAATCAGGAAGCGCTCAAGCCCTTTGGCGGATTAATTATTTGTCCCTCGAAGGAAACAGGTCAAGTCACTCCTTTTTTTCGAATTCTGCTGATTTTTTACTACTTTCTTTGATAAATAAACCATTTTGTGATTCCATATTTTGCATTTATATTAATAAACTTACCAGGTATATTCTGATTAGAATAAGACCAAGTATGATTTAAAAAAAGAAATGAAAACCGACTTCGAATTACTTAATAAAGAAAAATTATTCCCATTCTAAATGAAAAGGCTTTGGACAAATTCTCGCGAAATATAGCAGATATTGCCAAATTGAGTTCAGTTTTGGAGACTTATTTTTTGACGACAAACTTGGCGATAACTCGGAAATAGCATTGTGGTTTATTAAAACTCATTGTTGGCAGTTATAAACACGTTCTTTATTTTGGCGCTTTATCGCTTATCTGTTAATTTGGAACGTTCTTTTACTGTATCCACTAATTTAGAGAACGGCTAGGTATATAAAAAAAAAAAAAAAAAATTAAAGTATCTAAAAAAGGCCTTAGCCTGTAAATGTGTGATCAAAAGAGAAAAATAGAAAAAGTCGAAGAGATCAAGCATGGCGGAACGGAAAATGTAAATTTTTCGCCATAGAATTAACATTCTGGTTTATTAAATACATTTGGCAGTCATAAAAGCTTTCTTTATTTGGGCGCTTTATCGCTTATTTCCTTTCATTTTTTTCTATATATTAATTTGAAACATGTTTTTCCGGTATCCACTAAATTGACAGAAAGTTATGTGTAAAAATTTAGTTGAAGGGTCTAAAAAGGTCTTAGTCCGTTGGGAGTTAAAGACTGGGAGCTTCGCATCAGGCTGACCACCTGACCTAGGCATATGCTTCTGCACCGCAGAACTCGTGTTCACGAAGGCATGGTTGGCCAGCGCAGGCCTTGGCCGCGCAAGTGGGCTGTTGCGCCATATAGTTAGTCATGCTTTCATAGTTAGAACATACCTGACGAAGATTGTTAAGCAGTTTTGGTAGGCGATTTTAATATTGATTTAAATTCTGAAAAGTGTGTTATGTGCACAGAAGACAAACACGGCACACTCATGGATTATGATGCACTTTCAAAACAGTATTTATAAAGGTGAAGTATAGTTAGAATGTGCTTGGCGAAGATTGTAAAACAGTTTTGGCAGGCGGCGATTTTAATATACATTTCAATTCCAAAGAAGTGTTTTATGGAATAAGAAAAAAAAAATACGGCACGGTCATGAATAATGAAACACTTTTCAACTTAATGAAAAAAGGAAGAAAAATAGGGACGGCGCATGGATTATGATACGGTTTTAATATACAGCACTTCAGGGAGTATTTAAAATATGAAAGTGTTTCAGAATTTTTTCAAACTTTTCTCCATAGAAATACATTGTGGTTTGTTAACCACATTGGCAGCAGTTATAAACTCTTTTTTAGTTAGCGGTTTATCTCTTATTTCTTTAATTTTTCAGTTTTCTGTCTGATATTGGATCTTTAGGGATAGGGTAAGAAAAGGAAAATAAAGCAGATAGCGCGCGATCGTCATTTGGCGGATTAGATTTTTTGTCTCTTGCAGAATTCCAACACTTTTTACTATTCACTTCAGACTTTTGGCGTTTACCTTACTGCCTACCTTTAATGTTGTATGTTGCTCTTTCAATGGTTAGATCAAAGAATGCTGTCAGTCAAGATCATTTAAGAGAATTCACCTGGACGTTCCGTGGTCTATGGCTTTATCTAAAATATCGTCTTCAAAACGAAATACTCAATTAGAATTTGTAACTGTATTTGCTCAATCGTCATTTAATATGTACTCTTCCTTTTTTTTACTCAATCAAGATAGTTAAAAAGAAATTTTAAAGATTTTAATCATTTCATCTCCATCGTACAGTTGCTAGAGTAAGAACTGGCGCGAAACTTTGTTTACTTTCTGTCACACGTCATGTTCCGTCCGCGTCGCTCTTCGATTTTTCCTGTTAGTTTTGTTCAAGACCTTGGTGGCATTCTTGATCGTTCCCATTTATTTTTGAATATTACAGTCAATAAAGTGACCGTCGAATTCGACGGGTTCCAGCTAGTATAGTTTATTTCGCACCTGCATTATTTCATCTTTTCATATTTATTATTATTTAGAAATATGTAATCGACTGTTATTTATTTTTTTTTTTTTTTCAGGGATAGAAGATTGCACTATCCGCGGAAATAGGTGACATTGCCCCGGAGGGTTTGGACTTCTGCTCGTTGGTCCCTAATTTTGAACCAGTTCTAGATGACAGACCAATCACCACCTGAAGTCGGCACCCTCAGAAAACATGGAGGGCATTGGAGCCACGGTGGATTTTAGGTGCACCAACTCCCACTAGCGTACACGGTCCCACAGCAGTCGAGCCAAGAAGGAACCCTGGCCAAGCCGGATGCTGCTTCACTTGCAGTGTTCTTAAGGGAACGGAGTTTAGCAACCAGACCACTGCGGGACTATACAGCCGGCGACATTTTGAAATAATTTATTCGTTTCAGGAGGAAAGTAAATTTTCTAGATTTCCTGAAACCAGATAAACTTCAATTGTAGCATATTCACGAACCACATAGCATTTAGTTGTCAGCTGCATAGATAAATTCGGCAGTATGAAACATAGCGTAATCACGAGGTATCATTTCAATCCCACAGTATTTTCGACATACTACAGTATATTTTTTTCCAATAGTGTTTTTTAATATAAAAAATGAAACTAAATTCTATATTCACAGCTAAATGCAATGTGGTTTGTGAATGTGTTACAGTTGAAGTCTGTTCTTGCTGAAATCGAAGATAAGTCAAAGGATATTTTTGTCTACAATAGTCAAGGGTAACGGTCATTCTCTACTGGAGGAACTCCGAATTGTGTGGTAGAAATATCTACATTTACGATAAAAAACAGTTTTAAGTCCGTCCTTTTAAAAATTAATAGTATTCTTGAGTGGACACAAGATTTACTATGCTCCCTTACTATCAACCGATAAGAGTTTTTAAACAAAGTGCGTAGAATCTTTAAGTACAAAATTTTGAAATGTTTTTCCAAAATGAAAGAATATTTAGGTCATTATGCTGAGCACATGCTGTACTTACGATATTTATCTGAAATATGCATATTGCATACAGGCCTATTGTCTGAAAAATTCTCATTCCTTACACTTATATCCTTACTATTTATGATTGGTTTTCTGTCATAATTTGGGTCAAATTCATAATCCTCTCACTCTCTGACCAGAACGGCCAGTGGGTGCAAAATCCCATAGATTTAACCTACACATTCACCCAGTATGTGCTGTAAAGTCATTCAATAAATAAATAAATAAACAAATAAAAATAAAATTAAATATAAAATGAAAATAATGTTTTCTCTTTTCAATGAAATCTGTTTTTTCCCCTTCCTCGTTATTGATATATCGATACATTTATAAAACTGATATTATCGAAGAATACGTACAACCTAACATTTATAAAATAAAAATTCTTTTATTTTTAAAGCAAGGTAAAAGCACAGTCCATTAACTAGGGAATGCAATCCCGCACTGTTTTTCCACGAGAATCCTTTACTTTTTAGCACGTCATTTCCCGTAAAAAATTGTCACGATTATTTTTAACAGCACTGACATCTGCTGAAAAATGGAAGAATGCGAGAACAGCTGGATAGATTGCCCAATGCTGAAAAAAGGGCAGCCGTTGCCATCGATCGACTTAACTACCAGCAAGATGGCGGACGTTCGAACGTTCATCGCGTGCCACAGATCTAGAGACACTTTTTTGACGACAGATGGCTGTGCTCAGTGCCAGCTGCGTCAAAAAAGTGTGGCAACGGGTTGCGCCTCAAAGGGTTAAGCAACTTTTGAAAAGTCGGTTAATTAGAAAAAAGTCTAACTAGTAAAGGATTGAGGAGGATAACTAATTTAAAATGCTCAAATACGATTATTTGTACCCCAATTACAAATTTGTGCTCTCTAATACATATGCAAAAAAGTAATTCTTCCTACGGATCTATCTTTTCTTTTTAATGCTGATATAATAATTCGTAAATCCCGCAATCTCATGGTTTTCTCTAACGAGGGCTAATTTACTCCCTAATATTTTCCCTTATCAAGCGTTCTAAAAATGATCTAAATGTCAAATTACTTTTACCTGACAAACCCAACGATTTTTTTCTCTAATATTTTTTTTGCCTTGCGATGCTGAATTTCAAACTTTCAAAAGAAACTAAGTCGATTTGCCGAAATATTAAATTATGGAACATGTAGGTTTGAAGTTTAGGAGTAAAGTAAAAAAAAAAAAAAAAAAAAAAAAAAAAAAGAATCCATCGATATATGGATATCAGGAATAATCGATTCGAAAAGTTTAATTCAGGCTGCTAGGTAAGATTTTAAATAAAATATCGAGTAGAGTAAGAGAATTTTAGAATTAAATGTATAATATTTTCAAAATTAAATTTGCATTGTATTATTATTGAACGAACGTATTTTTTTTCAAAGTGAACAATAGTTGAAAATAACGCTTGAAACAGATTTTCATCAATTTGGATTTAAAAAAAAATTACATGCAATGCAAATTGGAAAATTTAAAGACAGTTGATTAATAACTTATAGGTTTAAACTATACTTATTGTGCCTACCGCACACGCATTTATTTTGTACATGATATAGACAAATATTTACTAATATTTAGGACATATTTGCATTTAAATAAAATATTCTTATTAAAATACTTTTGGAATTTCAGTGTTGTAGAATAAGGGGATTTACAGTGTTACGAATTTTCGGGGCAACTCGCTGCTCTGGGGCTTAAAATGGTTTAAAATTCGTATTCTACGCTTCAAATAGATAAATTTTGCTTTTTGTTGCATCAAAATCGGCCAATTAGAACCGGAGATACGGAGATTTTGGTTTCCCATTCAAATATATGGGGTTTCTAGAAAACTCGAGAAATATTGGTCCTAGGGCTTAGATCTCTTCACTTTTGGGGACTTATTTTTGGCGCCAAATTTGGCGATATTTCGCCAAAAGTCGCCAAGCTTGGCGACATTTTGGTCATTTGTCGCGATTTTCCCTATGGGGCCTGTAAAGCTCCTTTTGCTGCATTAAAAACACCTAATAACCTAACATTTCTCTTCTATGACGCAATCAATATGTGTGTGCGGTGGCGCCTGATGATAGAGCACACCATTCCAATATCCATTCCATTTTCCGTCTATTTGAGGTTACATGTGATTAGGCTTAAAAAGCCCACCAGTTCTAATTTGGCGCTTTATATCCAATTTATCCACTCTTTCATTGCCTTAAAAGGCTATATTTAAACACTTATCCGGTATAAGCTCGTTAATTGGCACCATGTGCTATCTACTTTTTTATTTTTATATTTTTTTCACTTTATCAATGGATTATCTTGGGATTTCACTTTACGTAAGTAAGCTATTATATATTATATATATATATATATATTCTCGCTTTATCTAGAATCTTCGTGAAATAGGCTTTTCTGGAGGCTTCTTGTACCTCCTGCGTCGGCTATAAATAGAAGTGCCTTTAAAGCCCCAGTTCAGTGCGAGTTGAAAGTTCAGTGTGAGAGAGCGCCCGTATTGTGAAAGCTCTCTGAGCGAGTACGCTTGCTTTGTGACTTGATAGTGCTATAGAAGCTGTGTTTTGGCTTGCTTTTTGAAGCTTTGAATTTAAGTGCTGTGTGTAAATTCTTCACTGCTGAGTCTTGAGGGACTGTTAGTGTTATCCCTCGAATATTTCCACTGAAGTTTTACCTGTGGATGTGTTTTATTTTATGTGAGAAATACAGCATTTGTGAAAGCTTCAGATCTAAGCGGATTGTTAAAAGCACGTTGCTGTTTAATTGTGCTTGTGAATTTTGTACAGCTGATTGTTCTACGAAGTTCTAGAAGCAATAAAGTTGTATTCCATCCTGACCAGTGGACTTTTACTAGAAATTTCTACACCAACTGGACTTTAGAACGACGAACCCGGTTGTTGTTGTTGTTGCTAATGCCCTCTGGCAACCGCGTTGCGGTGACAGATCTCCCCTATATAGGCAGGCGATGGGCAGAAGGAGCGGCTTCCATTTCAATGAGCCCCAGTTGGAGGAAGTCCGTCTTAGCTCGGGGTCCCGTAATTTTGAACCAGTTCCAGAGGAGGGACCAACCCCCTGATATCGGCACCCCCAGAGGTATCGTTTAACAACTTGGAGGACTTTGGAGCCACGACGGATTTTACGTGCACCAGCTCCCATTAGCGTACACGGTTCCACAGCGGACGGGCGGAGAGGGGGAAGTCCCTCCCAAGCACTGGCCAAGCCGGGTGCTGCTTCACTTGCCGTGTTCTTATGGGAACGGAGTTTAGCGCCTAGTCCACTGCGGGACCGACGAACCCGGAAACAAGCAGAGTAGTTCCGCAACAATAGATAAGATGGAAAAAGTAAATAATTGAATAATGAATGTATAATTATTTGAAAATATTTGTGTATTATGTAAATATATTTGTAAAAACAAGTAAAAAGAATGCATCAACCAATACTTGTATTTCTATTTTTATTTCATTACTAGCTGCTACCCGCGACTTCGTTGGCGTCGGCTTTAGAGTGAGGTCCCAAAAGAAATGAAGCATGTGTGAATAACACATATGTTTGCGACAAAAGAAACTACATTTAAATATTATTTGCTTTTTACTTATTTTATACTAGCTGCGTACCCGTTCTCCGCCCGGTAGGGAACGAAACTTTTTCTTACATATATAATTTGAATTGATTCCAGTGATTTGGAATCTCAAAATAAGCAAAATGATTTGACACTTGGCGTAAAGTTTCTCATTCGTTATTCGTAAAGTTAGTATAAGTACTGACCTGAGACCATTGTTAATATTATGACAAAAACTATGTCGGTGTCATTCCCGATGAGAAAAAGAAAAGCGTGACGGTTTGCAGCGAAAATTACTAACTTTCAAAATGTCTCATTTCTACATCATACTCTTTTTTAGATTTAAGTTATACCACCTTAGATACTACATGATGTGGCGAACCGTTTTATTTTATAGTTAAATAGTTGTGTACCCGCTCTTCGCAAGGCAAGAAAAGAACATTTTCCCAAAATGTGATCATGACTACTTGTGACAAAATAGAATCTCCAAGAAAAAAAAGTTCAGTTACAGTCTTTTCTGTTGGAACTACCGCGGAATAAATTAACGTGACGTAGAATTACTTAATGTTTAGTTAGCTGTGAAGTAAGATGGTTGTTGTAAGAGGAATAGAACACTTAGTTTCACGAAATATTTATTAATGCGTTATATTGTGCTTTGATAATTATTGCCCTAGATATCTACTAACTATTACTTATACTATCTTTTATTGATACCAATACAATATATTTTCGTTTTCCAGTCGTTAATACTTAATTTAAAGAAACGGCTTAGATATTTGCCACGAATGTAGTCTTTTATTCTTTGGTGACTTTTGCAATTTACGCATTAGTATAAACGATAATCATTTCACTTTATGATTGCCACTAAAACAGCTCTCCATACATTTGTATGCTTAATTATTGTCAGAGCGGCCTATTTAGCACCAGGACCCTATTATCTCACTGGCAAATCGGGACTTTGCCCAGTGCCTCCGGTTCGAAATGGTCCCCAATTTCAAATGTTGTTCTGAAATATTCTTTTTTATAAACATATTTTATGAAAAATAAAACAAATTTCATAGATGGAGGCCCCAAAATTCATCAATGCCCGGGGTCCCTGTTTGGTATAATCAGGCCCTGTTTAGCACCGCAAAATATTTCTTGCGATTCGAAAACGTGTCCCGTTTAAAATCTCAATTGAAAATAATGCTGGATAATTCACTGGTGAAAAAACAGCATTCAATTCTTTTTCTAGCAACATAAAATAAAATATGGAATTATTTCATGCGTGGTGTATGTTTTGCTTGTGGGTTCGTTATTCTGATTGAGTTTCGAAAGGGGTTTTAAACTCGTGACGTCATTTCACATGTGAAAACTCTGTTATTTTAAAGTAATTTTATTTATTTTTTTCAGCTGGCAATTTTAATCATTGTTACTGTTTCCAAGACAACCAAACCGCAAGATATGCCGAAATTTTTAAGCATTTAAGCAGCTGCGATTGAAATGAAAATCCTTCTTCACTTAAAAATTCGTAAAAATTCTCCAAAATTCCCAAAAATCTGCAAATTATGTTACACAGTCCGAACGAACAGTTTTTAAAAGAAAATTTTCTCCTCTATACGATGATGTAAATATCGTTTTCTTGCGAGTGCAATTACTGGCGTTATTATGTATTACGCAAGAAAAATCGCTAAAAATCGGACAAAACATAAAATAAAACATTTTCTAATTCGAATTTCGAAAAAATCGCTTCGAGGTGTGTCGAGACCCGTCTTGGAGAATTTCCGTACAAAATTTGGTAGGTCTACGATCACCCGTTTCGGAGCTACGCGAGACACAGACAGACAGACAGACAAACGGACAGTTTACATTCTGTTTTATTTATATAGATGAAGTATAATGCATGGTAGTATACTTCATTTAAAATAAGAGAGTAAGCAGAGTTACTAAATTTAGATTTTTTTTCAGGCATTTGGCGAATACAGTTACGACAGTATTTGCTAACTGTTTTTGTTGTTCTTGTGAAAGAAATATTTATGCTATAGCATGAATTTTAGCCTACGTTAATCAGGAATAGTGCAGCTTTCTAATAGCGAAAAAGTTTTAGAATCGGTTCTATAGTTACAGAGATACCCAGAGAGCGTAATGTATTAGAATTATTTTGAGTGTTCCTGTAAAGGAATTATTTGCACTACGTGCATGAATTTTAGCCTATAATACTCAAGAATAGTGTAGCTTACTAACAGTGAAAAAAGTTTTGGAATCGGTTCAGTACTTACAGAGATACACATAGAGTGTAATGTAATTCTTATGAGTATCCCTGTAAAAGGACTATTTGTGATATATGCATAAAAGGTAGCCTATAACACTCAGGGTCCCACCAGTGTCTAAGAAGTTCTATTCTCAAAACTGGAAGGCTGGAGGTGCCAGGTTCAACCCCTGGTCGAGCCTGTCGACCTAGCCGCTCGCAGTTTTTCGCGGTTTTCTCCAAAACCTCGCGTAAATACGGGCTAGGATCCCTTAGAAAGTTCCCCACAGAGGAATTCCCCATATAGGCCTAGGACTCTAGTGCAGTCAATCGGTCTTAATCCACAAACAAATAAACAATAATACTCAGGAATAGTGTAACTAAGTTTTAGAATCGGTTTAGTAGCTATAAAATTTCCATAGAGCGCAATACATTAGAATTATTTTGAATGTTTTTGTAAAAGAATTATTTATGCTATATGCTTGAAAGGTTGCCTGTATGTTAATCCAGGGCATAAGCTATCTTCATTACGAATTTTTCCAAATCCGTTCAGCAATTTGTGTGTGATTCAGTCAAAAACATCTAAACACACAAACGTACACATTTTTTAATGACTGTCATTTTATCTCTCAATACCCTTATTGAAAAATGTGTCCCAAAAATGCGACATAATAATGCGACATAAAAAAGCGACACAATTTTACATGTATTTAAATACTATTTATTCACAACAGCTTTAATATCGAGATTAAAGCAATCTTTAGTCTCGATATTGTTACACTATTTCGTAAGCTGTAGAATATGCTCCACATGTATTTTTTACATATATTCAAATATTATTAGTTCACAACAGCTTTAATCCATTGTTACAATATTTCGTAAGCTGTAGAATATGCACCACATGTATTTTTCTATATATAGGTTACACTCATAAAAATGTCAACATAGGGTTACCAGGCGAAATACGCGAAAGATGAGCGATAAAAGGACAAATCAATTAATATAGTTTTAATATGGCAATTATGAAACTAAAAAATTAGGGGGGTTCAGGGGGATCTCCCCCTGACGAGGCTCGAACAGCCGAGTTTTTATATTATTGGTAGGATTTGGAAATTTATGAAGTTTAAGAAACACATTTGGACTTTTCTTTCTAATGCTTTTTAATTTGGCGTAAAATCAACATAATTTCCATACCATTTCATGTTTTTCAAATGCATGTTTATCAGAAAATAGAATTTCAGCTTTATTTCAAAAGCATAAATCAATTTGTGCGGGCAATAAAACTGTTTTTAATTAATAATTAGAAAAGTATTTAAAATTTCAACATTCTGAGCCTCAGGTGCACAGTCATGGGCTTCTATGCTCAAATTTTCAAAGCTCTGCTTTCTGTAGATTTCTCTGGAGAACATTCATTTTTATTTTTATTGATAGATAGATTTGGCATAAAACTGGCATAATTTCCGTGAAATTTAATGTTTTTCAGATGCACGCACGCGCTTCTTTAGCCAGAATAGCTCAAACATTTCGTGAATTGAACCGAAGCAAAAACTAGTTATGGAACTCTATGGAACTCTTTTTAACTGTAAAATAATATACAATTTTTGAACAGTTAATACTTCTTTAGAACTCACATGGAAAGAAGTAAGTAGTTTAGAGCCTCAAGTTTTTAAAAATTATATATTATTTTACATAAAAAAGCAACATTAAAACGATTAACACGACGAAAACGATTAAGACGATTAATTCATTCTACTGGTGATCGATCAGTTAGAATGGATTTGTGTTGCAATAATTGTTTGAACTTGGAATTTAAAAAAAAAAATTCTGTGCCTTTGAGTAATTTCAGTAAAAAGCTTAATTTTAAAAACTTTTTTAAAAATCTTATATTTATTGTTGGATATTATTAAATAATATCAGTATATTATTTTGAATGATGTTGGGCATGAACAATTATTGACAAAAATCATCAAAAAATAATTATCTGTGTGCAAAAGAAGGTAAAAGTTTCAGACATAAGGATATTTACCAACACGCTAATTAATAAAATTCATTGAATTTTCTATTTGCCATAAAATATGTTATTTTTTTATTACAGGAATAAAACGATCAGATATATCGATTGCAGAAGTCAACGGTCCATAAAATTGAAAAGCTCTTTTTTTCTCCCTTTACCATGGATCGACAGTGAAGTAAATTTCTATACTTCCTATTTCAGTACATAGGATCACTGGAAGAATATTTTGAAAATGCAGAGACGCATGGACCTATAAGAACGAAATATAGCTTTGTGTCTTGATTTTTAGCGACGTAAAAAGTTGTTGAAGTAACAATGTATTTCAGTACAGAGGGAGTTTTATTTTTGAAAAACTAATTCAGCAAATACGTGTTCAGTTTTATTGTTTTATTAGTAGTAAAAATATATATAAATGTTTATTTTATTGCGTCACTAGAGGAGATCACAGTAGCAAGAGATAACGTGGGCTTTATATTATAGTGATTTTTAAGAAACACGACAAGCACTTCAAAGAGCTCTCGCTATTTTAATAATGTAACAATAACTGGTTAATATGAACTAATCGGGAGCATCGCCTGCTTGGATTAGAGAAAAAGCGGATTATCCGTAAGTCTGATGCATAGAGATGAAAGACTGCGGAAAAAAATGCAAAAGGTACGATTCCAGCTGACGGTATAGTGTATGGTGAGGTAAAATGTGTTTAACACTTGGCATTTTTGTATTCATAGGCTGTTTACTGTTACTTAAAATAATAAACATTCATTTTTTCTGTGTTACTTCATGCAATGCATTCATCCCCTTCACACACGAAAAAAAAAAAATGTATCTATATTAGTTTTAAATGCAAAAATATTACACTTCATTAGGAGCTTTTTTTTTCCAAAAAAAGATGGGAATAAAGTGGCAATAGTTTAAAAAAAATTAATGCAGTTTATCGAAATTATTTATTTCTAATCCTGACTTACAAATTATTCAATTTAAAAACATGGCCAGGGCTGTTACATTTAAGTTCTGGATGAACATTGTATTACAACATCTCATTGTAGCACGGTAAACTAGGGTAAAATAAAGATGTATTTCTTTTGATAAAAAATCTAAATAGTTTGTTTTAAAATGATTCATCATTTTGGCCTATATTTTCAGACATTAATAGGCAATATTTATACGCATAAAACGTTTATTAAGAGCATTTGGAGCATTGAACATAATATTAAATAAGCATAACTGTATACCCATTTTACCCCAGCAAACTGAAATATATAGAGAAAGAAAAATATATAAAAAATTCTTTTTTTCCTTGATAATAAACTCTTTGGACATTTTCTGAAGTGAAAACAATAACAACTTCTCAAATTTTAGGTTGATTTTAGTTTAATGGCACAAGATCCATAAAGGATATGCTGCGCAAATGTTCACGAGTTTCTAATAAGCTTTTTCTGGAGACATGAGAACAGAGCATGGATTCGATTAGCAGATAAAAGCTAATATTATATTTTACAATCCAATTAATAAACTTTTTAATGAGTATTGATTTTAATACCTAATATCTGAAAATATAGGCTAAAAACGAAATATTTATAAACAATTTATTTATATTTTTGATCAAAAAGAAATATGTACCCATTTTACCTCACTATATATATTGTTACGAATTTTCGGGGCAACCCGCTGCTCTGTGGCTTAAAATGGTTTAAAATTCGTATTCTACGCATCAAATAGATAAATTTTGCTTTTTGTTGCATCAAAATCGGCCAATTAGAACCGGAGATATGGAGGTTTCGGTTTGCCATTGTTTTTCAATGGAGGTTCTAGAAAACTCGAGAAATATTAGTCCTAGGTGGGATTCGAACCCACGCCCGGAGAACCGGACTGCGAAAGAAAATATAGTTTCGAAAATACATGAAGAATGTGAAGCTAAAATTGAAGGGAAATTGGTCTCTCTCGTGAAGCTGGGAAAGTTACCTGAAAACATCAGGTTATCTTCACACCGCCCAGCAGTGAAACTTACTACCTATGACGGAAAGCCTACAAGACCCAATTTTTAATCGTCGCCAAAGCCAATGGTTGGAGCGAGTCCGAGAAAGCGGAACAACTGGCCACTTCCCTTAGCGGAGATGCAATTAACGTATTGCAAACTATTGGAGCGACGAAGATAGGAGATTTTGACGCCCTCGCAAGTGCCTTGGAGATGAAATTCGGAGAGAAGTGCCAGAAAGACTATAGTAGAATCCAACTAAGTCAAGGATGCAGAGATCTGGCGAGACCCTCCAAGAGCTGGCTTCCGACATAGATAGGCTGTGTCATCTAGCCTATGGCAGTTATCCTGATAACATTCGAGAAGAAGTTGCAGTGCAACATTTTATTGAAGGCCTCTTGGACTCTGAAATTCAGAAAGCATTGATCTTGGCGGATTATAAAGATCTCAGGTCCGCCCTTGTATTCGCCATGAAGCTAGAGGCAGCTCAGCTGGCCGTAAGAAAAGAGCGGCATAATGTTAGAGCTGTGTCATTCCAGGAGCCTACGGATGGAGAAATGGAGAGATTAGAGAATAAATTAAAGACCCTGGAAAATCTGGTGGAACGACAAGAACAGTCAGAGCCAAGAAAAGTGAAATGTTGGAGGTGCAACAGCGAGGGGCATTTACGAAAATACTGTGACGCACAAAAGAACTCTCGTCGTAAAGATCGCAGTTATCAATGCACCAGAGAAGCCCATGAAGGAAGACAGAAAAGAGATGACTTTCAGGAACAGAGGCTGAGGGATATTCAAAAGCCTCGTTTGAAAGCCTTGCAGATTTCATCAGTGAATGGCGGCAGTGATGGACTATTTGTACTCTGATACGTTAATGGTTCTCCATGCCACATGGTGATTGATACTGGAGCGAATGTAACCATCATAAGGACAGATCTGGCCAAGAAATTAACCCATTTATGCCTAGCGTCCCTTTTTTGGGACGGCATTTTCGCTATTAGTCGAAAACGTTATTTATTTTTCCTAGCCTTTATTCATGAGTATTGAGCCTCAAATCTACAAAATATTTTAACATGACCAAGTAGTATGTTGATATTTCAATTTCTATGCATAATGATTTTAAAAGAAATCATCCCTTGTTCAAGAAGTTGACATCAGAAATTTATCTATTATTTCTTTTATCAGTAAATATCGAAGAAAGTCGCAAAAATATCCAGGCACAAATGGGTTAAACTTGAAGATTATCTGGACTCCGCCCTCGCTGACCCTCCAGACTGTGACAGGTGACAAGATCGAAGTGGGCGGAAAAGCACAAGTGGAAATCCCGTTTGGAAATGCCAGATACGACCATGTGGTATATGTCGCCAATATTACAGACTCTTTTATTCTCGGACTGGACTTTTTAAAATCACACAAATTTAATTTGGACTTTAAGAATAATGAGCTTCGTTCAGACTCAGAAGAAATAGCTGCGTTCGATATTAAAAATGAAACTATTTTACCTGTTCAGCAAATAATAGCCCAGACTGATATCACTCTACCTCCCAGAACTGATTCAATAATTTCTGGAACAGTAAAAGAAAGCAATAAATTCCGTTTTGGATTAATCGAACACCCAAACAATAGTGATTCCGTCAGAGGAGTACTTGTGGGAGCAACACTTGTGGACTTGTCGAGAACAGAAATTCCAGTTGGAGTAGTCAGTGTGACGGACAAGTCGAAGGTGATAAAGAAAAATGAAGTGTTGGCGACATGCACTCCTGTTACCTGCATTAATAAGAACATCAGCCAAACGACAGCTAAATCTTCCGAGAGCCTGACGAAGGAATTAATACAAGACGTGGAGTTAACGGCAGAACAGAGAAGCGCTGCGGAGAAAGTAATAGCTGAATTTGAAGACCTCTTCTCCCGAACTTCGGGTGACTTTGGCCGTACGAGCTTAACTCAACATAGGATAGATACAGGCAGCCATTCTCCCATCAAGCAACATCCTAGGCGGCTGCCGTTTGCTAAGCAAGAAGAGGTGAGCAGACTTTTAGAGGAGATGCAGCGTGATGACGTCATCGAGCCGTTGACTAGTCCCTGGGCCTCGCCAATTGTTTTGGTCCGAAAGAAGGATGGTTCCACCCGGTTCTGCGTTGACTACAGACGTCTCAATGACATTACCAAGAAAGACAGCTACCCTCTTCCAGGATAGACGACACTTTCGACACTTTATCGGGAAACGAATGATTTTCCACTCTGGATCTGAAAAGTGGTTACTGGCAAGTGGAAATTCATCCCGACGACCGTGAAAAGACTGCGTTCACCACGGGACAAGGATTATGGCAGTTCAAAGTTATGCCTTTTGGACTCTGCAACGCACCTGCTACATTCGAGCGACTAATGGAGACAGTGTTGAGAGGACTTTCCTACGAAGCATGTCTCGTTTATTTGGACGATATCATCATCGTCGGAAGGACTTTCGAAGAGCATCTCGAGAACATTCGAAAGGTACTGCAGAAATTAAAAGAGGCAAACTTGAAACTAAGTCCATCGAAGTGCAATTTATTTCGTCGGGAAGTACGTTACCTCGGGCACATAATATCCGCCCACGGAGTCCGAACCGATCCCGAAAAGACATCCGCAGTCCAGAACTGGAGTCGTCCTGAGAATATCCATGACTTAAGAAGTTTTCTCGATCTGTGTACTTACTATCGAAAATTCGTGAAAGGCTTTTCTCAAATTGCAAGACCTCTTCACAAATTTACCGAGACTGGACAGAAATTTCTATGGACTGAGGAATGTGAGGACGCATTCAACGAACTGAAGACGGCTTTAACATCTTCGCCAATCCTGTCGTATCCTCACCCTGACAAGCCATTTATCCTGGACACAGACGCAAGTAAGGAGAGTGGTGGAGCAGTTTTGTCCCAGGAGATAGATGGCCAAGAACACGTCATTGCTTACTGGAGCAAATGCCTTTCAAAGGCGGAACGTAACTATTGTGTTACGAGAAAGGAACTTCTTGCTATCATTAAAGCCGTGGAGCACTTCCATCATTACCTGGTACGGCCGAAAATTCCTGCTCCGAACGGACCATGCCTCTTTAACCTGGCTTCTAAATTTCAAGAATCCAGAGGGCCAAATAGCCAGGTGGATACAGCGATTACAAGAATATGACATCGAGATACGTCATCGGAAAGGGTCATCTCATGGAAATGCAGATGCTTTGTCGAGAAGGCCCTGCATAGACAGTTGTCGCTTTTGCTCCAATGCAGAGAAAAATTACCATCTGAAACATCCCGTTGTCCGCCAAGTTACATCATCGGCACCATCTCAAGATCCCTGGAGTGACGAAAATGTTCGGTCGGACCAATTAGCAGACAGCGACATCAAACCTATTGTGGAATTTATGGAAAAATCCAGCTCTAAGCCCAGTTGGCAAGAAATATCATCTTACAGTCCGGCAACAAAACAGTTCTGGGCTTTATGGGATTCGCTTCGCCTGAGGAATGGAGTCCTGTATCGTAAATGGGAGTCGGACGACGGCAAGATGCTCCGATGCCAGTTAGTACTCCCTCGTTCGAGGATTCCGAAGGTTCTAGAACAACTTCATAATGGCTACACTGGAGGCCATTTTGGCGTAATGAAGACCCTGCAGAAATTTCGCGAGCGCTTCTACTGGGTTAAGGCTCGAGGCGACGTCGAAAAGTGGTGTCAAGCTTGTGACGCCTGTGCCGCCCGTAAAGGCCCGAAGAAACGAAGCCGTGGAAGACTACATCGTTATAATGTAGGAGCGCCTTTTGAGAGGATTGCCCTCGACATCCTGGGACATCTTCCGCGAACTTCGGATGGCAACAAATACATCCTAGTTGTCATTGACTATTTCTCTAAATGGCCCGAAGCGTTTCCTATTCCCGATCAAGAAGCTACGACCGTAGCAGAGGTACTGGTGCAAGAATGGATTTCCAGATATGGAACCCCTCTGCAACTTCATTCCGACCAAGGAACGAACTTTAACTCTGCAGTCTTTAAAGGACTATGCCAACTTCTCGGATTGGACAAAACCCAGACTACGCCTTTACACCCACAATCCGACGGCATGGTGGAGAGGTTCAATCGTACAATTTTGAACAACCTCTCGCTCCTAGTATCTAGGAATCAAGAGGACTGGGACAAGAAACTCCCCCTGTTCCGGCTGGCGTATAGGAGTGCCGTCCATGAGATTACCGGCTTCACACCTTCCCAGATGCTGTTCGGCAGAGATCTTCGTCTTCCCGCCGATCTAGTGTTCGGCCGCCCTCCAGATGCGCCTTCATCGCCAGAGGAGTACGTGGAAAATCTCCGGGCACGGTTTGAAGACGTGCATCATTTTGCTCGGGTTCCTTTTGCGTCGGCTATTTATAGAAGCGCGCGTCGCCCCGACAGTTTAGTGGTGATCAAGCTTGGCGACGAGGATGGGATAAGAAGTTTCCAGAAGAGTCAATTTCTCGAGGGTTCTACATAAAGCGTGAATTTTGATTACGTCATAGAAGAGAAATGTTAGGTTATTATGCGTTTTAATGCAGGAAAAACAACTTCCAGGCCCCATTGGGAAAATCGTGCCAAATGACCAAAAAGTCGCCAAGCTTGGCGACTTTTGGCGAAATATCGCCAAATTCGGCGCCAAAAATAAGTCCCCAAATGTGAAGAGATCTAAGCTCTAGGACTAATATTTCTCGAGTTTTCTAGAACCTCCATTGAAAAACAATGGCAAACCGAAACCTCCATATCTCCGGTTCTAATTGGCCGATTTTGATGCAACAAAAAGCAAAATTTATCTATTTGAAGCGTAGAATACGAACTTTAAACCATTTTAAGCCACAGAGCAGCGGGTTGCCCCGAAAATTCGTAACAATATTAGAGGTAAGAACATTTAAGTTTTCTTGAAAAAATGCGTATAATGTAATGAGTAATGTGATTTATGAATTCATTTTGAGGTACATCATTTTTCATTAAGGTTTCAAGGCTCACTTACTAATTGCAAAACGACATATTGCACTTTTTTACAGTTTGCAATAGCACATTCAGGCAGTCTAAACAAGGCAATTTCATAGCTTTTAATATTTCGTAGTGGCTAATAACATTTAAAAAAAAAAAACTTCGTAGGCTGAATTAATACATTTGTTTCTTTATTTTTTTATATTAAAAGGTTACAAACTTGATATTTTAAAATACAGTGTACCAGTCAGAGATGTGTCAACGTTTTGAAATGTGGAAACGAGGGGTTGGGGGGGGGATGCAAGAGATCACAGGAGTGGTAGCGAGACTGAGAAAAATTTCCAAGGGGTAGTCAAACATTACTTCAATCTATGGTTACTATGTTGGGAAATACCAAAAAATGCTGGAGAAAATCGGTATACAAAAATCCAGAGGAAGGCAAGTCTACCCCCCCCCCTTCCCCCCATGCTGCCGACGCCCATCCTTTTGGGTACTGGAAAATAATCTTTTAAATATGCACCGTACGCAGCTTCGCCACTGATCAGCATCAGAATTCAAAGTTATTTTATCGGTTAAACAGCTTTAAAGTTACTTTTGAGATGAAGTTAAAAGTATAATAATGTTTTAAGTGTTTTAAACTTTCGAATGGAGAGGGGTGGATCACATAGCTAAAAAAAAAAAAAAAAAAAAAATGTTAGGCGCATGAGCGGGGCTTAGTGCCGTGCTCCAACCCTAGATAGAATGACAATTGTCAGTTCGCAGTTGAGAAAGTAAGATAGAAATAAAGCAGAAGTACTACAAATAGAATTTCATGCACATACAAATAGAGCGCGCGGCATCTGCGCACTTATTAACATAGTATTTTTGCTGGTAGTTGACCTGGTGTCAAGATTTTAGACACCAAACGAGTAAGAGTTAATAAAAAAATGGTTGATAGTTTACAGGCAATTTTTTTGTTTGTTTGTAAATATTAAAATTTTTATGTAAATCCTGGATTTTGAAAAATAGAGGAGGGGTGGGGGAAGGACAAAAGTGTTCTTTGACCCCCTAAGCAAAAAAAGTGACTGTTAAGTGCCCCTCTGCCAATCCCTCTTGGCACGTGCCTGGTACGAGTCTAGCATGTTTAAAAATTTGCTGAATTTAATAAATCTTCGGCTTTTTAAAACTAACTTTAGTTTCATCTCTCAGAAAAAGAAAGTTTATTTATTTTACAGATTCTGCTACAACTCATGGTTTTGTGAATTTTCTGTAAAAAATCAGCGAATGAACTAATAAACTTATAATATCTTAGCTAATAACTGAAATAGTAAGAAATAATTTAAAACAGCACAATCCAGAAAATTCAGACAGAATTTTAAAGACTATTTTTCTTTGACTCGTATTCCATCTTTGTTATTTTAAAGTATACACATGGGGCTTTATAAAACGGAAAGAAAAAGAAAACCTGTTTAAGGCGTGAAAGGAATACAGGAATTTGCAACAATAGGTTTTTTACTTAATGTTTAAACACAAAATTTTGCTAGTTTTTGTTTTAAAGATTGCCCCTTCTGGAACGCTTTTGAACTTTTATCTGTTGCTTGAGATTAGCTTAAATATTTTCTCAACATTTAAAATCCTATCAGTTGTTTAGTTTAACACTATTGAAATTTTATTGATATCAGTAGCAACGTAATTTCAAACTAAACTACAAGATATTGCACTAAAGCGAATACGTTTGAATGAATGCTTATCTTTTCTGTCTGTTTTATGAACTCGAGCTCATTATTTTTACTATGTAAGGAAAAGGGTCACGTAGAGTCAGGTCAGTGCTAAGAATTATGCCACTAGGACCAATGATATCTATATCATGATTTCCCCACACAAGTTTTTCTTTTTAAAGAAAAAGGCGAATGAAAATATTTTAAGCTTACACAGAGCAACATCATCGTAAATGCAAATCGAGACTTCGTCCAAAAGGGACTCCTGAATTCATATGTTAAATTCTGAAATATTCATTATCAATTTTCTTTTCAATTTCTTACTGAAAATTTTCACTCTTCTAGTCTGCACTTCGACAATTAAATGAAGCTCACTATGGAAATTAAAATACCTTTTTTTTTAATTATTTCAAAACTTTTTATTCGAATGACTAGATAACTAATATTTCGTTATAAATTTAATACTGTAATTATAATGCTGGTCTTTCAGTGGATCATACATGGAAATTTTTTTGGAGATGATTTCAAATATAATTTTGAATCAAAGTTTTGTGTTTTAAAAAAAAAAAAAAAAAGCTTATGCTAACTTTTACAGAGGAATATATTCCGATAGGAATTTATCCGATTTAGTTTATTTTTATAACGTATGAAAAAAACTGGAATGCCATTCTCATTCATCTAATCTGTGTTCACTTCGCCCATTCAAATGCAGTCTTTTAAAATCAAGAATAAGATGGTGCTTCCAAATTTATCATTTCCCCGAGCGTCAATTAGTCGAAATTCGAATCTGGGGACCTAAACGATATAATCGAAAAGCTTTCCGTAGCGGATAAATCAAGCCTTCTCTTCTCATGGTCACAATCTGAGAAACATCAGATGTGTGCTACCACGGAGCTATTGTAATCGTTCCGATGTCGGAATCATTATCGGAAATAATGCTGTTTTTTTTTTTTCGACTGGGTAGATAGTGCTGAAAACTTGCATTTCGATATCGAAGAGTAGAAGATGGATAGGTATTTTCTTGTGTGTAACATGGAGTGTTAAGCACTGCAACAAAATGTCCCCCTTTACTCAGTAAGCTTTAGTTTCCCTGCCTGTCCAAAAGTACACCCCTTCCTTGATCGAGGTGCTTAAACCCCTCGGAAACTCTGAAGACTCTGCCTTCATTTGAGATATTGTAGAAATAGTGCAGGAAGCAGTGTATTGTGATTGGTTGATATGTTCCTGTTACCCGACAGTGTCAGAACCGTCAGAGAAGGTTTTAAAATTCTCACTTCTTTTATTCGCTATATTCGTGGTAGCACCAAATTGAGGGTCGCGGCTATTTGTCCGAAGAATTTGACTATTCGAGAGCGAGAACTATCCGTCACTGATACTCTAACATCGTGGTCAGGCCCCTGGTTTTCACAATCTACCGGAAACAGGGGTTGCAAGAGTGGGAAGATTGTTGTAATTTCAGCCGGCAGCTTTATTTTTCTCATAAAATTTTCTGATGCTTGCTCTGTTTTTGGGTTCGTGGTGTAGGTTTATAACAAGCTTTTCAGGTTTACAGATTGCTATGCAGTAATCGAACAACAAATCTAGAATTATAAAGGTCAGTTAAAAGTCTTGAAATCATGGAATTAAATAAGAAAAGGGAGGATTTCTATTTTAGGGTATATAAGGGCAACCCAGTTTCCCGGAAAATGAACAGTTTTCTTGAAAATGAATTTTAAAAATTTAGCCTTGTCACTCGAACAACGTTTGTCCAGGATCCCAAGAGGTTTACTGAACCTGTGCCCACAGGACTGAAATCAAATTTACAAGTTTTATTTAGCCTCCTGGTCAATTTATGGTTTTTATTTTGCCAAGCTTTGGAGGGAACACGTATAATTCGAGGGGCTCATGAAGATCCTCCTTAGATCACGCCTGATTCATAGGACTAATGTTAAACAAATGGAAAATTGGATATAAAGCGATGAAATTATGAAGAAAAGCTTACATTTTTCCCTTGATATTTTATTTATTTGCTGAGACACAAACTAGATTCAGTGAGTTTTTAAGATGAAGTCAGAATCAGAATGGGAGACTGAAAATTTATAATTCAATTTTGTTTAGTATAAATATATTAACAACTCTCTACTTATTCTACATTAGGTATTATTCCCTTCCAATTAGGCTACACGAGATTTCACTGCACATATTGAATTACGGACGGTGTTACGTTGTTATGAAAAATAACTTGAAACTCAATCAGCTCTGATGTCATCTCTGTTTTTGATAAATATGATGCATAATCATTGTCATAATACTTCAGTTTGATTTAGATTTAAAGTTAAGCCTTCAGTGGCGTTCTTTTATCTTTTAAGTAAACTGCGGGAATGTTCCATATGAAGCGATCTTTGCTTATGATAGTCACATTTGAACAAATACGGAAACTACTCATCAGCAAGCCAAGAGAGCCCTATAAGAGTTTATGAAGCGATCTTTGCTTATGATAGTCACATTTGAACAAATACGGAAACTACTCATCAGCAAGCCAAGAGAGCCCTATAAGAGTTTAAACTAAATTGAAGTAATTGAAGTAACGTCGATATCAAAAATTTATATTTATTCACGTTCATCTCCTAGAGTTAATGAAGCATTTTCAGAATTTTCTTGTACTTAATTCCAAAATTGACTCCATCATGTCTTAACTGCACATCCAATACACATGCTTACTTAAATTTTCTCATTACTCCGTTACTGGATCATTCACTGGATGCTTCATTAAAGTCGTTACACACGCTTCGCTTACATTTGCTGAATTCTTTTGCAACAATTCATTTCTTCTAATTTGATGAGATACGGGGAATGTATATATTGCGTTAAGAACAGAAGAGAGTGTTAAATTTGATAAGGAGTTGAAACTTTGGGCAAAATTTTCCTGAAACTTTTCTAGTTTTGTGAATCGTATTGCTAGCATCCAATACTAAAGTATTCTTTAAGTGCTATCAAAAACAGCTTCGAAATTTTCGCCGAGAGTAAAAGTGGAGAGCAAATTTTAAATCTTATTATTATTTATCTGTAATCCTTTATTTTCGATTTGTTTTAAGATTCTAATTAGTTTTTAACACCATGCTTTAGTTTGTTGTTTTTAGTTTTGAAACTCGACAGGATTTACTACTTATAAAAGTACTTTGAAAATAAAAGGAAAATACACAATGCTAAACTTTATTTGATGAGTTTAAGCATTATTTTTATGCCATACAGATCATACATAAATGAAACTTAAGATGTACTGTTCATCAAATATTCTTTCGAGCGGAAAATTTAGAGAAAATATGTTTTATTTCCTTATTTTTTTCACGACTTCAATTAATTTTAATTTTAATTTAAAAGATATATATATATATTCTTATAAATAAAAATGAAATTCTGTTTGTTTGTTTGTTTGTTTGTTTGTTTGTGGATTTGAGTTGTATACAAATCCACAAAAATGGACCTATCAGCCTGAAATTTTGCACAGATATGTAAAATAATATAGAATAAATCATAGTACACTTTAAAACTTTGAAAGCCCACCCGTTCCCGGAATTTAAGAGATTTTTTATGTTCTCCATGCAAAAACCTTTCCGTAATTGTAAACCCTGTAGTGAAAAAAGTGTGAAATAAGGATCGTGGTTGCCATGTATGGCGATTTTGCCGAATAAGATGTTTTAAATTCTCAAAGTAAAAATAAAAGAATAATAATGATTTTTTTTGTTAGTTTATATTTGTAAGATTATTAATTTTTTATTATAATATCGTGTGCATGGGAAATCGGAGCAGGAATGAAATGTTTTATACGCAAAACAATAAGAATTGAAGATTTCCGAGGCTAATATGTAATTTTTTTTTAGTTTGGCGAAAAAATAAAATGGCTCAAATGCTGATTTTGAGAAAGTGAGTTCTAGCGGTTTGCACAGTTTTCGGCTTGGCGCAATTTATTGAGAGCTTAAGGAAATAGATTTTTGAAAGCAAGTGCAAAGGTTTTATTAGAATACAGCGTTACATTTTAATGATCCGTGAAGAAATAATGCAGTTATTAAGGGATTTCAAGCGATCTATCTTCAGAATTCTCGCCAATTAAGTACATTGATTTAAGTTGGGGGAATTCCGCCAAATTTCAGAAAATTGAAATCTTCTCATTTAGTACATCGGAGTAACGATGAATAAAACACGTTATAGTTGATAATTTAAAAAAATTCGGTTGTATTAAGGGATTCCCCTTTTAAATAAATGTGTGCTTTACTTTTTGGCGGCCGAACCATTTCCCATATTGATTGCTGCTAAGTCAATGCTTCGAATGATTTCCTGAAAAAACTCTTGCAAAATGGCGTATGTTGGCACTTTGGCGAGGCTTAGATTTGAAACTGGATTTTATTTGAGACTGGGATATATAATGATACTGGTTATAGATAAAAATGAATGTTGGTATGTGTGTATGAGGTTGAAAAACTCCAGCACCGTTGAGCACCGTTGCACCATGAAATTTAGTTCACCTAAGTCTTTTATCATTGAGAAGCTTTTTATGCTATCCGTTTTCCTCTAACTTGCCACTAGGTGGCTCAGCAAAACGTCGAATTCTATTCCGTTTAGCCGTTTACTATGCGAATATCGTCCAACCGATTTCGATGAAATTTGGTACACGCGGATATTAGAACACGGAGAATATTTTTCAGTATCCATTTTGCTGTAACTTGCCGCTAAATGGCGCTGCAACACATCAACTTCTATACCGTTCGACCGATCGGCATAAAATTTCTTATACTTACACATTTCAGCACGAAGAATATATTCTAACTGTGTTCCTTTTGATGTTACTCACCACTAGATGGCACTGCAATGCATTATTATTTTAACTCGCCACTAGATGACGCTGCAGCAGGCCAAATTCTTGACCATTCAAACGGTCGCTACGAAAATCAGTATACATAGCTATTTGAACAGTGAGAATATTTTGGCGTTATCCATTTTGCTATAACTCGCCACTTGACGGCACTGTAGCAAATCATTACTTTAATTAACCACTAGATCGCGCTGCAGTGTATCACTTCTTGACTGTGCAACTGATCGCTATGAAAATAGGTATACATAGATATTTGAACACGGGGAAGAGTTTGGCGCTATCCATTTTCCTATATAATTTGCCACTAGATGTCGCGTCGTCAGGGCTGTTCAGCCGATCGTCCTGAAATTTCGTATTCATCGATATCTGAATGCGAAGAATATTTCCGCCGTATCCGTTTTGCTAAAACTCTCCACTGGATTGCGCTACGCCGCATGGCCTTCTGCACCGTACAAACGATTGCCTTGAAATTCGGTATGCATGGTTATTGAACACAATATAAAGCGATATATATTTTGCTATATCTCTTTATTACAATAAATAGTAATCCCCACAAATCGTAATATCAAAAAGTCCATTCATTCCCGTGCGAAGAACGGGTACTTCAGCTAGTCTTATAAATAAAAATGAAATTCTGTTTGTTTGTTTGTGGATTTGATTCGTATACAAATCCACAAAAATGGAGCTATCGGCCTGAAATTTAGCACAGATATGTAAAATAATATAGAATAAATCGTAGTCCACTTTAAAACTTTGAAAGTCCACCCGTTCCCGGAATTTAAGAGATTTTTTATGTTCTCTACGCAAAAGCTTTCTGTAATTGTAACCCCTGTAGTCAAAAAAGTGTGAAATAAGGTTCGTGGTTGCCATGTGTGGCGATTTTGCCGAATAAAATGTTTTAAGTTCTCAAAGTAAAAATAAAAGAATAATAATGATTTTTTTTTGTTAATTTATATTCGTAAGGTTATTTCTTTTTAAATTATAATATAGTGTGCATGGGAAATCGGAGCAGGAATGAAGTGTTTTATGCGCAAAACAATAAGAATTGAAGATTTCCGAGGCTAATAGGTAATTTTTTTTAGTTTGGCGAAAAAATAAAATGGCTCAAACGCCGATTTTGAGAAAGTGAGTTCTAGCGTTTTGCACAGATTTCGGCTTGGCGCAATTTATTGAGAGCTTAAGAAAATAGATTTTTGAAAACAAGTGCAAAGGTTTTATTAGTATACAGCGTTAAATTTTAATGATCCGTGAAGAAATAATGCAGTTGTTAAGGGATTTCAAGCGATCTATCTCCAGAATTCTCGCCAAATGAGTACATTGATTTAAGTTGGGGGAATTCCGCCAAATTTCAGAAAATTGAAATCTTCTCATTTACTACATCGGAGTAACGATGAATAAAACACGTTATAGTTGATAATTTTAAAAAATTCGGCTGTATTAAGGGATTCCACTTTTCAAATAAAGGCTTGCTTTACTTTTTCGCGGTCGAACCATTTCCCATATTGATTGCTGCTAAGTCAATGCTTCGAATGATTTCCTGAAAAAACGCTTGCAAAATGGCGTATGTTGGCACTTTGGCGAGGCTTAGATTTGAAACTGGATTTTATTTGAGACTGGGATATATAATGACACTGGTTATAGATAAAAATGAATGTTGGTATGTGTGTATGAGGTTGAAAAACTCCAGCACCGTTGAGCACCGTTGCACCATGAAATTTAGTTCACCTAAGTCTTTTATCATGGAGAAGCTTTTTATGCTATCCGTTTTCCTCTAACTTGCCACCAGGTGGCGCAGCAGAACGTCAAATTCTATTCCGTTTAGCCGTTTACTATGCGAATATCGTCCAACCGATTTCGATGAAATTTGGTACACGCGGATATTAGAACACGGAGAATATTTTTCAGTATCTATTTTGCTGTAACTTGCCGCTAAATGGCTCTGCAACGCATCAACTTCTATACCGTTCGACCGATCGGCATAAAATTTCTTCTACTTACACATTTCAGCACGAAGAATATATTCTGTGTTCCTTTTGATGCTACTCACCACTAGATGGCACTGCAATGCATTATTATTTTAACTCGCCACTAGATGACGCTGTAGCAGGCCAAATTCTTGACCATTCAAACGGTCGCTATGAAAATCAGTATACATAGCTATTTGAACAATGATAATATTTTGGCGTTATCCATTTTGCTATAACTCGCCACTTGACGGCACTGTAGCAAATCATTACTTTAATTAACCACTAGATGGCGCTGCAATGTATCACTTCTTGACTGTGCAACTGATCGCTATGAAAATAGGTATACATAGATATTTGAACACGGGGAAGAGTTTCGCGTTAGATGTCGCGTCAACACATGAACTTCAGGGCTGTCCAGCCGATCGTCCTGAAATTTCGTATTCATCGATATCTGAATGCGAAGAATATTTTCGCCGTATCCGTTTTGCTAAAACTCGCCACTAGATTGCGCTACGCCGCATGGCCTTCTGCGCCGTACAAACGATTGCCTTGAAATTCGGTATGCATGGTTATTGAACACAATATAATGCGATATCCATTTTGCTATATCTCTTTATTACAATGAATAGTAATCACCACAAATCGTAATATCAAAAAGTTCATTCATTCCCGTGCGAAGAACGGGTACTTCAGCTAGTATATGTATATAACAGCCAAACTTACGCAATATGGATATCCCATTAATCTATCGATCGAGAGTAAGCACAAAACAGAAATAGCATTAAAAAAAAAATCCCGGAACCAAGAATAATGTCCGTATCTCATGAATATGAGATACGGGCCTTAAGTGTTGTAGACAAACCTTTGTAGCAAAAGAAAACAGAGCTATAAGAGCTAAAAAAAGTTGGAAATATTTACCAAGCGAGATCTCGTGGGATTAAGCCTAACTACAAGAACCCAAAAAAGTGTAGGTGAACTGGAAACTAGATTAATCACGTTCTGATCTTCAGGTCCCACCACTTGAATTAATTTTGTCTAATGGAAAAGCAAAATTAGCTAGGTTTCTGTAGGTTGCATGACAAAAAGAGTCATTATAAAAAGAGTCATTAAAATCAACCTAGGGGCACGACAATAACTATTGTAGAAAAAGCAAACATTGAGTAAAAAGCTCAGAGATGATGCCTATACAATAAATCGGAAAAGGTGATGCCAGCATAGAAATTTCAGTGACAAAAAAAGCAGCAAGAGTAAAAAAGGAGAGAAAGGAGTAAAAAAGAGAGAGAAATTAAAGAAACAGGTAATGTAGCCAGAAGGAGCCAGCTCAGTTTGGGAATTAAAAAGTTAACGAAGCATTACTATGATTACTGTTACTTACATTATGATTTGTGAGAGAAAATTGAAAAAAAGAAAAAAAGTGTAGTAATTTGAGCCTGAATATCTCTAAATATCTATGTCGTCTATTGTGTTGTTACTGAGCACTAAGTGCCGTCAAACACAGCAATTTACGATTTACTGGATCCACATCCTTCAAATATTAATTTAATATGTGATGCTTTCTACATTTTAAAATTTCTACTACCCGGTTTTTAAGTAAAATATTCTGAAGTTTGAATATGAAGTTATTTCTAGACATCAAAATATTTTTTTCAAAGTACAAGCTGTTAATATAAAGACAGAAGTGCTATAAAAATGAAATTTTTAAATGAATATGTTTTAAAAAGTGAATCTTTTTAAATATCATATTTTCTGTCTCCAGTTTTAATGAAGAGATTTAAAAATGTGTATATAAAATGTATAAGTTGTATGAAACAATAAAAAAATATATTTATATGTTTTAAGAGCTATAAAGATTGCCTCTTTTTTACAAGAGCTAAGTATGAATCTAAGAAAAGAAAAAATGCTTTTTTCGAAATGTGAGTAAAAAATTGTCATTGAGCGGGATAAGATTTTTTTTTATTATTATTCATTTTACTTCGCTTGATTTTAACTTAAGATTCCAGGTCACGATCGCTTGCGCCATCGTATTCCTCAAAAATTACATTTCCTGATGGGCCAATAAAAATCAAATTTTCATAAAACTTTCGAAGCAAAATCTGTTTAAGCCAGTTTTCTACACAAGTTTCAATGATTATCATTTCATATTTTCATTCTGAGTAAAAGCTTCAAGTTAAAACTTTATGAATATGATGTTTTAAATATGCATATACATTACAATGCATATTTAAATTTTCTAAGCGTTTTGAGCTTGAAATAGATAATATATTTTTAAAATCAGCAGTTAGTTTAATAATGAGAAGACTCATCTACAGCTTTAGCATAGTCTTACTGATGTGTGCTCCGGGCGATCTCTTGCGAGAAAGTTTATTTATGGGATTATTTTCAGCGATACCGAATTTTAAAAATTTATAATTTTTCGTGCTTCTGTCTGAAATTTCGTGTCACATTTTGATGGCTTATTATAGTCTTAATTCAGTTTTAAACTATGATAAAAAATTGCGTCATTATCACTTGCAATTTAACTGGAAGGCATCTTTCCTACTAACTGATGAACTGGTAAAATAAATTTCTTCTGGGAGAAAGATTCTAATGAATGAAACGAAATACAGTGAAATCCCTCTATAACGATATTTTTGGGGTCAAAATAATATATCGTTGTAAAGAGAATTATCGTTGTAAAGAGAATTATCGTTATAGAGAGAATCGATATTGGAACGAAAAGAATTTTGTTCTTGATATATCCCATACTCTGTGGTGTCAAAAGAAAGTGTTCCGTTTTCATTCAGCACACCCTCGCAAGTAATATATAATAAATGAACGGAGAAAAACATGTTTATAGTTTTCAGTAATTTTCACAACACTCACAAATTTTAGTTAAATACCCTTGTCACCTCGCCATTGAATCTAGCGGCGATGTAGCTTATAAATATTTAGCATATTTGAATAACAAATGTATAATGTCTAAATAAATAATACCTGAATGCCGCAAAATCGTTTTTTTAAATTTATTAGATATTAACTGAAAATACATACCCATTAATTTATCCTTATTTATTTTGAATTCTGTGTAAATAAATCAGAAATTGGCAACAGTCGACTGTGAAAGTCCATATTTTCTGCAAACCTCAGCTTGCTTCATGCCTTCAAAATCTTTTATGATGTTGAATTTCACTTTGATAGATATTTGTTTTCTTTTACCCATTTGCTTTCGATTTTCACTAAACAAACTTCAAAGTAAACAAAACTCATAAATAATTTAAAATATCCTTGTGTAATAATCGACCTCGATAGGATTTATCGGAGGTTAAAATTCTTACTCAAGTTCAGACAAAAGAACATATCGTTTTCTATATCAGTTCCGTTGAAAGGGATCGACCATTTTTTAAGGAGACTATTTCAATACGTGCACCCGCTCTATGTTGAGCATTACACGATTGGCAGCCCCCCGAAAGGAACCCCAATAGGCCGCCGCATTGACAGCAAACCCTCTCGAGGAGTCTCAAAGAGGCCCTCATCAGGTTGCGCGGGGCTTGCCTAGCGGGTGGTAAACGGTAACCCTTGCCCGTCTCCCCACATTAGAGGAGGCAGTGCTGGCACCCAGACCAGCGGGGCAGGACAAGCCCGGCCCACTGTCCACCCGTCATCACTACAACGACCGTCGCACCAATAGGAGAACTCAGGACACCAGAGAGCACGATACTCGTGCAGCATAGACACCATAGGTTTCCTCTGTCCATTGACAGGAAGGAGGTCACAACCACGGTCGGAGGGGCTCGCCCTCCGTTCGGCATGGTTCACCTGTTAGTTCTTTGCTCCATGCTTGTGCATGGCCTGCAAGAACCCTTTGGCGGGGTGGAATACCGCGAGAACCGCAGTTTTCCTGAAATACATGCACCACCAGTATTTCGAACTTTATGCACCACCATTGAAGGACTTAGTCCTTCCTTGAAATACATGCACCACCAGTATTTCTATATAAGCACCCAGTACTTGATGCCGGCCTCCTGGCCGGGCATCTTCGGGAGATACATGCACCACCAGTACTCCCTAGCAAATTCGAGAAGCAAACACATGCACCACCAGTATTTGACTTTGTTCGATACATGCACCACCAAGTATCTATCCCCCACCAGCTATCTCTGGTTTGGGGAAGCGCTCGCTCTTTTCTCTAAGTTGCCCGTTAACTTAGTGAGTCTCTTAGCGCATCGAGGAAGCGGGACAGGGCCTCGCGCCCTTTTTCGCTCCGCACGTAGTTATTGAATGTAGAGGCATCCAATTTCGGGCAGAACCGATTTCTCAGTTCCTGTAACCCAGGGCACTGGGCTACGATGTGCAGACTGTTGGCGGGACTTGTCAGGGGGCAGAAGTTGCAATTCCTTGTCTCCTTAACGGAGAACCGTCGAAAATAGGCCGGGAAGGGACCATGGTCCGTCACGACCCAGTTCACCCTCCTACTTTTCCAAGTTCTCTTTTCGCTCACCGTTGGAAAGATCGTACGTGTAAAACGTCCGACTTCTGCTTCTTCCCACCTTTTCTGCCACAGTTTCCTGGCTTCAGTCCTCATGGAGTACTTCACGCTCCTTATCGAACTCTTCACTCTCTCGTCTACTGCTGGTTTCTGTGTTCCACTCTTCGCCAGAGCATCGGCTTCCTCGTTTCCCCAGGTTCTGACATGTGCCTTCACCCAGTGGAAGCGGATCCGCCTGTCTCCGATCTCGGAGTGGATAGCTGCAACCATTGCATTTCTGCAATTCAGCCTTGAGAGAGCTTGGAGCGAGGACTGGCTGTCCGTATAGACGTCCAGGGTTTCTGTGCTTCGACAGAGTGGGTCCTGCAGACCTTTCAGGATCACGACGAGTTCGGCCTGGAATACACTTCCGTTGTCCGACAACCTGTAGTGGCCGTCCGAGATTCTCTTCTGACCACTGTACAGGACGTATCCTGATCCCACTTTGCCATTGAGCCTGGACCCATCCGTGAAGAGCTCTAGTCCCTTCCTCCGTGGGCCCAGGGTATCCCAGCTGATGAACGGACTCCTACTCGGGTGTGTCCCCCATCGCGGAAGTTCGCCCTCTACTTCGGAGGCTTCTATTCTCGTATCTCCGAACTGGATCGATTGACCCTGCTTTCGGAGTCTCGAGATGAGCGCTTCTTTCTCCACCTGTAGGTCTAGTGGTAGGAGGCTGGCAAGGACATAGAGCGCGGCACTGCTTGTTGTGCGGTAACACTTTGTTATCGCCAGCAGTATAATCCTCTGCACCTGCATTAGGTGCGTCCGCATTCGCTCTGTTCCTCCATCCCACCAGGCTCCGCAGGCATAAAGAGCTACACGCTCCATTCCACGTTTATAGAGGTTCTTCAACACAGTCCCGCTAAGTCCGTTGCCGGGCCTTGTTAGGCTGTGGAGTCTCACTACGTATCTCGCCAGCAGTTGGTTGAGATGTGCGACGTGTGCCATGGAATTCATCTTTTGATTGAGCACCACTCCCAGCACCTTCAGCTCTGACCGAAATTTTACTATACTACCCCCGAAACGGATTACCGGGGCAGTGCGGGGAGGCCGCACTCGCCCCATTCGACGCAGGGGTCGTACGTGAAGCCTGACCATTTTTTAAAGAGGGAGGATAGGAATCAAAGATGTGTCATCCAGGAAATTCCAACTGTCTTTCCACCTTACGAGAAATGCACTTTTTCATTACCATAGTGTTACATCAGCAAAACGAAACTTAGAAGAACGTTCTTTGGTAGAGGCGTGGTCCAACCACATTTTACCTCGACTTTCTTTGTGTAGCTTTCAATGTGTGTGCATGAGTTGGGCTTCTGATGCATCGTAGAAAAAAAATATAGTAGTAGAGAGAATTATTGTGAATTAAGGGATAATTATTAGCATCGTTGTAGAGAGAATTATTGTTTTAAAGGACATCGTAATACAGAGAACTGTTTCACATTAATCTAATGGCAATTCAGCCAGGACTATGAAAAAATATCGTAATAGAGAGAATTACCGTTATAGAGGATATCGTTGTAGCGAGATTCTACTGTACTTAATTAAAAGATAATGAAATATTATGACCCTGTAAAGTTTGCTATTTTGCTGAAAGTATTGCCAGACACATCTACGTTTTATATATATCCAATTCACCAAACAGATACATTTACTAAAATTTTGAACTAAAGGTCACGAACAGCTTACTTGAAAGTACACTCGAGGCGTCAGTTATGTCACTTACAGCTGGAATACTACGAAAATTTTAAAATTTCTGTAAGTAGGCCATCAGAGAAAATGAAAGAAGCATAAGTAAGAAAAAAAATCATGCTATATGCTTTAATGTTTTAATAACTTCAGTGATGTTCCAGTATGAATAGCCAAGGTTATTCTCTCCTGAGGTGGGCATCAACTTCTGTGTTCGAAAGCATGATTAGAAATGAAATACTTTTGCAGTTTTTCAAAGTTTTCAAGGAAACGGCACAATAATTTAAGAGACAAATAATTAAAAGAACTGTACAGCTTTAAATTCTGCGTCAAAGGAATGAGTATTTGATATTATTTCTTCGATTGTTAACTGCAAGTTTTTTTTTTTATATGATTACTTACGTGTACTTGTGCCATACTTTAGTTCTCTAAAATTCGTCATCGTCAGTGTTTCTAGAAAATTTCAAGGAATGTATGTGCATACAACAGCAAGAAATTGTTGAACAAACTCAGCACCAGTCTAAACAAAGTCAAAAATAGGATAAAACAATGCCCAGAAGTAGGCTAAAATAAAGAATTATACTATAACAATGTACTACAGCAAAATATTGCTTAAAAATGTGTTAAAGTAACAATATGAAATTAGGAAACAATGAACTAAATGAATGCTTTTAAAGAATGCCTTGCAATAGACTTATACAATGGCAAAGGATGTCTTGTAACAATGCATCAAAACAACTTTAACAAAGAATAAAAACTGTGAAGAGCAAGGTAAAAGAATCTCAAACTGCAATGTGATAAAGCACTGAGCTACAGTGAACTTAAATAAAGTCAAGTAATAGGGTATGTTGGGGATAAAATTGGTTAAAAACAAGCATAATTTCATTCATTCGCTATTTTTGTTGCTAATAACGTTAAACTTGCAACACTTTTGTTTTAGTTTATTCAATGCATTCATCCACTTCACCCCTGAAAAAAGTTTATATAGCTACAGGTTGTCTGAAATTGAACGATCCTATTTTAAAGTTGTCTACAGACGAAACAGTTGTTGAGAAAGTTATGAAATTTTATCTAGGACATAATAAAGGCAAAGGAATTTGTTTGAGCGAATTAAAAAAAATAGTTCAAATGTTCGCCACCAGGGGGCTTTTTTAACGAATTATACATTTAACATATATTTATGATAGTTTACAAATATTATTACAACAGAACAAAACATGTTCAACATGAATTCCATCATTGTCAGCTACCATCTAGAATCGTACGAAAGCATGTTCCACAGCTGGACCGCATTGCATTCTGGGAAATGTTACGAACGTGTTGTGAAATGCTGTCTTTAAGATCAGGCAAAGTTCCTATATTATCACGACTTTCCAAGTATTTCAAACTCCCCCAAAGCAAAAAGTCGCATGGATTGAGGTCTGGGGACAGCGGAGGCTATCAAACGCCCCCTGATAGCGAATATTTGAACTAATTTTTTATTTGACTCAAACAAATTCCAATACCTTCATTATCTCATACACAAAATTTCATAACTTTCCTAACAATAGTTTTGTCTGTAGATAGCTTTAAAATAGTGTCGTTTAATTTCGGACAACCTGCATATTAGTTTAACATGTTATTAAACTTTAGAGCTCTTTTCTTTAAAGGCGGGGTAGAATGGGTAATCGAAGAAAAACTTAATACACTTTATCAAATTTTCTGTACTTTTTATCACGACTTTCAAATCATTCAAATTTAAAATATCAGTCCAGGGTTGTTAGACTTTGTTTCGGCACAAATAAATCGTTGTTGCAGGATTAAGTGGGGTAAAATGATAGGCATTTCTTTTTGATTAAAAATAGTTTACTTTGAAATGATTTTTACTGCCTATATTTTAGACACTAGTAGGCAACATTTATATTCATTAAAAGTTTATTAAGAGCATATGGAAATATAATATCAACCAAGACTACTGTATACCCATTTTACTCCACCACACTAAAACGGAGAAGAAAGAAGAATATTTTCAAAAAATTATTACTTTTTTCTGATATTAAGCTGCTGATGCCTTTTCTAAATTGAAAGTAATTGACAAATTTTCAAGAATGTATTAGCTTTTTTAAAGTTTATTGGAGACAAAAGAATAAAAAATGGATTCAATAAGCAAAAAAAGGTAATATTATGTTTCCAAATGCAAATAATTAACTTTTAATTAGTATAAATCTTGCCAACTAATCTCTGAAAATATGCAGCATTTCGTTGTAAGGTTTCAATGATGTCATCTCAGTGACAGCCATATGCACATCGTTTCTTCAAAGATTCTCTTATTGTCTTCCTATTGTATTCAACCTAGAAAAAGAGTATTGAAAACATGACTTTTAAATATTCTTAATTTCAAAACATAAAAATGTCGCTGGAATATCAAAGCCGAAGGTTAGATTAATCAATACATTACAATCATTTAAAATCTTGAATTTAATACATACCTCTTTAGAATGTTAAAAATCGGGTTATTCCCATTGAAATACATTATGAAAGCTACTTGCTGTCATGCAGAAGGAAGATCTGTCGCAGAGAGGATAGTCTAGTCAAAATACTCGGTAAACTAAGAAAGAAATACACCGTAATAATGTGTTATAACAAAATCGTGAAATAACAATCTCAACGATGTATACAAAGCCAAACAATGTGCTGAATCAATGACAAACAATGAACGAAAACCAAGTCAGATAACGTGTCATACACGAAATTATCACGAAATAGAGCTCAGATAATGTGTTAAATTAAGTCATATGAATTTATTAAACTGATGGTAAACCATCGTTTTAAATACTATCAAGCAATGAAGGAAAAAAAAATGTTCAAAAATGGGCTAAACAATTTCAAACAATATAATACAGCAATGTGAGAAACTGGTTCCAAAATTTTAGTAGATCAGTGCTCAACAAGTAAGTAAGCTAAAGTAGTGCCAAACAATAGAATAAAAGAATGCTGAAGACTATTTTAAAATAATGCATAACAGTGATATGAAACTCAGCACATACACAATATAACAAAAAATGCCAAAAAACTACACCTAACTTTATGCTAACATAATAAAGGACAAATAGTGTGCCATAGGAGTAATCTATAGAAACAATATTTTAATATATTGCTTCACATTGTTTTATGGCGAACAATGTTTTAAAACAATGCCAATCAACACACAGAAAAAAGTTGAAATAATTTGCCAAAACAATATACGTAACATAAAAAAGAAAAACAATGCACTATATCAGTTTGTTACACTTCACTAAAATGGGCTGATACAGTTTTAAATAGTGTGTTGTAATTATGTAACAGAACTAACCATAAACTAAAACAAAGGCAAATTATAGGGCAAACAATGGTCGAAATCAATCAGTTCAAACAATATCCGACAATACACTTATATAACATCGAACAAGATCTTGTAACAGTGACATAAAACAATACCATTCTACAGGCTTAAACAAAGCAAAACAATGTGATAAAACAGGGGAAAACAATAGAATATAACTGTGTCTATAATGCATTACAACAATGCAGAACGATGTGTTACATCTATGTCAAATACTATGATAAAAATATTGCTAAAATTGCCCTGAAATAATACTAAACAATGTGCAAAAAATAGTGCTTGACATTGAGCTAGTACAATGTTGAAGAATACGTTAAAAATTATACATAAAAGTCTGAAACCTAGTCAGTTATTGGAGTTATAAAAGAACATAATTCAGAAATAATATATAGTGAAGATTTTAGTTTAACCCTTTAACGCGCAGTGTTCCAGCTCTGGGAACACCAAACTCTGACGTTTTGACTGTTGCCAGTCACGAAGAATAGATTTGATTTCTATAAAAATAGTTGCGGGTGACACAGCTCCACGAGAATCCTTTACTTTTTAGCACGTCATTTCCCGTAAAAGAATTGTCACGATTATTTTTAACAGCACTGACATCTGCTAAAAAATGGAAGAATGCGAGAACATCTGAATAGATTGCCCAATGCTGAAAAAAGGGCAGCCGTTGCCATCGCTCGACTTAACTACCAGCAAGATGGCGGACGATCGAAACGTTCATCGCCTGCCTCAGATCTAGAGACCCTTTTTTGACGCAGCTGGCAGTGCCGCACAGCCAGCTGTCATCAGAAAGAGTCTCTAGATCTGTGGCACGCAATGAACGTTTCGATTGCCCGCCATCTTGCTGGTAATTAAGTCGAGCGATGGCAACGGCTGCCCTTTTTTCAGCATTGGAAAAGGGTTGCGCCTCAAAGGGTTAATCACTCCAGTTATGTCCCAATACGACTACCCTGGGTCATCCACTTCTGCCGACTGCTGTTTTCGTAAACATGACTGGGGAGAGGGGAGTTTTCCCAGCAAATTGAAATCCTGGAGTTCTGTCGATATTGCGACAAAGTGAAGAACAAACGCATCCGCAATGACTACAAAACATAACGTAAAAAGTATTCTTCCAGACGTCCGAATTGTTGTGCCATGTCCAGTACAGGGTCTGAATATATCTCAAGTAGCAGAGGCAGCAATGGAAATTCAGTGTCTGAAAGAACTTTAAAGAACTTAAAACTCACATAAAGTTTCTCCATATCCCTTTTTGAGGGCAAAAAGTTCTATATAATTTTAGCTCAAAATTCTTAATTCTTGAAGAAACATGTTGATGTTAAATATCATTATACTAGCTGAAGTACCCTTTCTTCGCAAGGGAATGAGACTTATTTTCACAACTAACAGAAATTCGAAAATTTATACCGACAAACACATAGTTTTTTTTTCTGTTTATGGCTGTGAAAAGTTCAAACTTGGTCTAACGTTGTCTTGGAGATAAAAGTTGTCAGAAAATCACTAAAAAATCACTTCTGAAGAAGTGTTTTATGGAACAAGGAAGATAATTAGAGCACAATTATGGATTATGATACACTCTTAAACGTAATAAAGCAAGACAAATAGGGCGGACACATAGATTCAAGATAATGAATTTCAAGAAATAGAACAAGAAATACAAATAGGGTCCGCGAATGCATTATTTAGCACTTTCCAACATTATGAAACAAGAAAACAAATAGCGCTGACACTGGACAACTTTCTAACATAATAAAAAAAAGAAATAGATAACACAAAATTCCTAGTTCATTTCAAGGAATTTCAATTTTTCTAAAGAAATTATTTTATTACTACGTACTGTACCACTGTGAAGCGTGCACTTATCATGAATAATTTGTTTATAGGAGAATACAAAAGAACTATTAAGCATTTAAGTCTATTAGCAGTCATTGATTAATGTGCATTTTAGAGATCAATAAAAAATATTATTATACTTTTTAATGATCTCCAAAATGCACACTAATCAATTATTTTATTTTAAACAAAATCTGATATTCTATTTTAAGCAAAAATAAAATTCTATTTATTACTAAGACAAATAAGATAATGTTTAAAAGGGTTTAACGATCGATACTTTCCACCAGAAAGTTCAATTCACAAGACTAAAATGCGGCAAGAAGGGAGTGATAAGTTCGAGTCAGTTAAGTTCCTCTCTTCTCCCGTAAAGACTGAGAAGATAGGCAGCTGCCAGCAACATTTTTTATTTCCGTTATGGAAAGGACTTTTGACAAGTGTTTCTGTTTCATCCAGTTAAAAATGGTGTAAAATATACATATAAAATACTAATTTTATGTAGAATTTCCAGTTTTACAGTTTTGTAAATGATAAATTTGCTGTTTAACTCATCTTTTCGTAACTGCAAAAAACATTCATTGGTGGTCATGTTTACGAGCATGGAAGTCGATGCTTACCTCGATAGAAGAGTACAACTTAGGATGAACAGTCATATTTAGACATAAATAAAATAATCAAACGATTGAAACATTTACTGGATTTATTTATTCATTTATTTATATAGATCGGTAGCAGTGAACGTAAGGTCATTCCACTAATATCCATATTAATATATGCAGGGACATATACAGAAAAAAAATTCGAAGGGATCCAAACAGTAAGAAAGACAGAATTTTTTCACAAAAGAACGTCATCATTATCATTTTGGAAACAAAGTTTGAAATTTCGGAGGGGTTTCCCGGACCTCCTGGACCCTTCCCTTAAATATATCATATTATTATACATTTTTAATTCAATGCCTATTATAATTTTTCATGTAATATACGTGGTATAAAATCAAGTATCTGTTCAGTTCCTCTTTAGTAATAATACTTACAAATATGTGATCTACCGGACCGGCAGTCTTCAATGCTAGGGGAAGAACTATAAGAGACATCTCTATTTTTTGGAAATGAATGCTACTTCAAGTCAACGAAAAAGCAAGGGTTAATGCACACATAATTCTGCATTTAATCAGTTGAGCCAACGTTTACATCTTGGATAAAATTGCATGCAAATATAAATTAAAAGACAGAAAAAAAGCATGTAATCTCCACGGGAGTCGGAGACTAACTGCAATAAGCAATACTAAGTTTCTGAAGGAATTTCGCTATGGGTCGTGCATGGACAGTTCCGAACTTCAGGAGTGTGTGGAGAAACGAAATCCTATTCTAACAGCATTTAACTTTAATTATTTCTGGATTGGATTAACCAGCAACTGCCATAAATGGCGATAATCGTTATTTTCCACGTTCTTATTTTGGTTTAAAAAAGAAGAAGAGAAGGAAGTGACTTACATGATTGCCACAGGATTTAATATTTATGTTCAAAAATGAAATTTTTGAAGACGTTGAAATTCGGATAGAGTGGATTTTTTCGTTTTAATTTTTAATTTACGAGAGTAAATAAATATGTATAGTTTCTCTCCCTTCAAGGGAATACCTTCAGCAGACTGTGGGAAAGTGTACTCGTAAAAGAATACGAATGTTTTAGATAGAATTGATGAAAATAATAATTTACGAAATTAAGATAAATTTTGCAAAATGATAGAGTCATATTAGGTTAGTTGAAATATTATTTCAGACTGATGTCACCTGCTTTATGGCATAGGCACTCTATGAAAAGTGTGTGGATGAAATCTGAAAGCTTGTTCCACATTCTTAAATACATATGTTTATTTTGTTTACTTTTATTTTTAAAAAATCTGAAATCATTACTACCCATTTTAATATTGCTAAATTTTTTTTTAATGATTTATAATAATTGTTAGTTTGTTTCAGCATTTAGATACATAAGGAACATTTACGATGCAAACAAAAAATACGTATTTCCGTTTTGTGCTAACGCTGCAGGTTTTCTTTTGATTAATATTTTCTAGAACATTTATAATTTGAAGAAATGGAAGGGAAAAAAAATAGACAGTTTGAAAATTTTCAAACTGCGACAGCGCTGATAAATTTTTCCGATGAAAGTCTGAATCTGTAATGCAGTCGATAGTTTGGTAAAATCGTACTGCATATGGAGTATTTTTCCCCCGCACTGAAATTTAATTTATTAAATCCTATTCGTTAAATCTATTTATTCGATTTCTATAAGAAAATCATAAAATCGATTTCGACATGATCATTAATCATTTCTTTCTGTAGTTGATTGCATCTGATATTGAACATTTAACCATATTTTTCTGAGGGCTCAGTTAAGTAAATGATGATAAATTATTCTTTTAAATATTTGACAGAATGTATTTCTTCACCAAATTTTATTCAGGAATGAAAAGGTTTCGAAGTTTTACCAATAGATCTGAGTAAATCATGAACTTTTATAAGAAGAACACCCAACAAAAAATTGCTTAGAGGTAAAATCAAAAAAATTTCCTTTATATAAACATACATAAAACAACACAATAAACACACACAAGAAAAAGGTATTGAAAACTAAGGTCACCCAGAGGGTTGGTCCAGTGGACCAAATTCTCCCCTCCCCCCCCACAGTCTAAATTTTCTTTTATTGTCATCAAAATGAATGATTATAATTAAGTGTTTTTGTCATCTTTTTGACTGTTTAAATCTACTCTGATTAAAAAAAAAATTATTTTATGCGTATAGTCCTACGCAAAACAATCGTTTAAAGGGATATTAAAGGTTTACCTTTGCTTACCTGCATAAAAGCTTTACCAGTCAGGGGTTATGACTACTGCAACTCACATATATGTATACGTCTGTGTAATAAGAGAGTGAAGAATATACATTTTGTACGGCAAAAAATTCTCATTTGGGGGGTTGCGATCCCCTATTCCCACCTTGGCTACGGCATTGGCATTCACTAATACACACAAATACAGCAAGGGGGAAAAACGTTCAGGTACTCTCTTCTGTTCATATTACTGCAGGATATAATAACGTAGAATTGCTTATTGTTTAGTTAGCTGTAAGGCTCCCGTAGAAAAAAATGATGAATATAAGCAACCACGTAATTTCACGAAATATTTAACACGGAATATTGTGCTTTAATACATTTTATTGTTACACACATATAATTTATGTTTTGTTGAATGCGTAAATTGATTGTTGAAATATTTTGAATAATTTTAAATCCAGTAAAACGTTTTGTTAGTTAAAAAGGCATTTTGTTAAATCGACTTGGTTGAATCAAACGAACTTTTGTCATATCAACAAAATAAAACTACCAAATTGTTCAACAAAAATGATTTTGTTAAATACAACAAAACACTTTTTAGCGTGTATTAATTCTACCAATCACTTATAATAATACTATTTATCTTCTTTTCTCCCCTTTCAATGCTCAGTTTAAATATTTAAATCTTCCATTGTTCAGCAGAAGAAAATAGTCCATTTATTTCAATCTCAAGAAAAGTATAACTTTATTAATTAATTGTCACTTATAAATTGACAAATCATTGAATGCAATTTCAAAAAGCGAAAGAAAGAAGTAATTTATGAATAAACCGAGATGTTAATAAATTGACAACATCCTTTAAGTTTGCTGTGAAATTTTCATATATGGTTCATTTCAAACGTGACAATATCTAAGACCACCAAAGGAAAGATTTGACTGCACTTTTTGTTAATTTTTACCAATTCAATTGATTCATTTCGAAGTGATAAAGCGAAAAAAAGATTAAGAAAGAAGAAAAAAACTTTTTTATCGATGAAGATGAATTAAATAGCACAAGGCGTTTTATAGATCGTATATAAAAAACAATTTTTAGTAATTCAAGTTATTAGGCAGTGTTAGCCTTATTAAGTTTAATAGTTAAACCTATTAGGTCGTATCTTTCAAATTGTCCGTTTCAGATAATTTAAACGAGAGAGAGAGAGAGAAAAAAATACTTCACAAAAAATGACAGTGATCACTAAATTCGAGCCCGTAAAACACATTCGTGCCATTAGCAATTCTTTTTTGTTTCCTTTTTTTTCTTTTTCCGTTCTTCGAAATAAACTTGGAGTGTTGAGGACCAGATAACAAAGGCAATTACAAATAACGAAGTCAATTATAAGAAATTTTCTGCGGAGCTTTTTTGAAGTCAGTTTAGCCTTGATAAGTAAAAGAACAGGCTATAATTCGATTACTTCTTCCCTTGGACAACTTAACGCGATGACATTTTCGTTCTTGGCAGCACTTCTGCAAGATTAAGCCGAAGGACTTCATTTCTCTTATTTTTAAATAGATTGAATTAAGCTTAGGGACATACTTTTCTTTTACTCTCACTGTTAAATAGTTTCTACTTATCACACCTTATTCACTAATATCAGGGTATTACTACTGATAAAAATTTTGGAGCCTTTTCTAGTACAAAGGAAAACTATCCTAATGTTTCAGTACATTTCATGCGGGATTTTACAGGATTTTCTTTTAAGAACTTAGGCAGTTTCAAAAAGTGAAATGTTTTCTAGATATTTTTTTAGGTTATAATTTTCAAAAACGGAAAGCTTTATTAAAGAAATTTAAAAAAAAGAAGTAAGGTTTTGAGATATATATTTTTATTTATCAGTTTGGCAAAATTTATTTTATTAATTAACAGATTTTTTATTTATCAACTTAATCTCAACGAACCTGGAAACTAGCAGAATTTTCTGCAGCAGTATATATTCCACCCTGCATTCTATAATGCATAAAATTTTGACCTCGTTGAGTCAGTAGTTAAGTCGAAAATTTATAATTTTTTGGCATTTTTGTTTTTCATCTAAACGGAATATAAAGTTGGCAGAGCATCAGTCAAATTCCTTAGTTTATTCTCCCCCCTCCCCCGAATTTGAATCACCTTAATAACCCATTGCAATTAATTATAATTTTATGGAAGTATTCATTGTTTATGTTTTTACACAGATAGACGATATATAGACATATGTTTGTACTGTGCTTAATTATTCAAGAACGCAATAACCACTATTTTCTTCACCCGTTACAGATAGAAAAAGAAAATTTGTAAAGAAATTTAACTGATGGTCTTTATCAACTTTTGATTTGAAAGTCGGATTTTTTTTAAACACATCTTCAGAGAAATATTGAAATATTATTTTCTCAAAAATTGTTATTTTTAGTTTATTTAATTATTTATTATTGCCAATTGAGAAAAGTAAGTAACCAAGTTGGAAAAATTCCAGTCTTACATTTTTTGAACGTTTTATTTCATCCTCCCACCTTGACATAGATATTTTTAACCGAGAATTGCAGAACTTTTATTGATATCCTTGCTTATTTTTTTTTTCAGTTTTTTATTCCCAAGATTACGGATCTTTAAAAATTCGAGCTCAAAATATTCCATTTCTTGGAGCACAAAGAACGCACGCACACAAGATCACCGAATCTCTTGGAAATATAATAACAAAAGATTAACAAAGGATTCTCGTCACTTTCTACTTGTTTTGAGAACAAAGTTAATTAGTGTTCCGGCTCAGAATACATCTTAAGGCGAGTAATTAAGGATATTAACTTTTATTAATCTCAGTTCTAAGAAAACTCCAGGACTTGACAGAATGAAGGATTTTCGGCTCGGTTTTATGCTGTTCTGGAATAGTTTTATGTGCACTTGTTGCATAGAGGAAGTTACACTGAACGGAGGTATTATAACTCAACGAGACAAGCCAGTAAATTTCGAATACCATTACTAAAAGTGGCATTTAATTAACGAAATATGAATTTAATTCTGTTCGAAATAGCGGTGAAGAGACTTTTGTGCTTAGTGGAATTATTGTTATTTTTTAATGCACGTGGTGGTGGTTTATAGTAATAGTTAATGGACAGCTGAAGAATCAGAGAAAGATGAGCCCATACGTGAAGTGTTTGTGCCATTGCTTTGTTAGCATGCATGCCAAAGTTCCAAATAATTTAAAAATGTCTAGATCCCTATAGAATTTATACAAGTTAGTAACTTATTTAAATTTTATTAGTATTGCCGTTAGTGCTTTCACAGAAATGCATAAAAAATTTACACTTCAGTCTATTAGCAATAATTACATTATGCTCTTGATAATCCGGCAGTTAGCTGGTGCACATAAAATCCCTCGTGGTTCCTATGTCCTTAAAGTTCAAACGATACCTCTGGGGATGCCGATTTCAGACGGTTGGCCCCTCATCTGGAATTGGCTCAAAATTAGGGAACAACAGGCTAGAAGTCTAACCCCCTCGGGGACAATGGCACCTATTTCGATGGATAATGCAATCGCCTATCCATGGCCACGAGAAAAAAACAACAACAATCCGGGGGTCGGTTAGTCCGGCACGTTCAATAATTCCACGCTCATGGAAAACATGCGTCATATTGTATTCCGATTCACGGACCACCTGGGGTGTAAACAAGCATGCCTTGCTTTGGTGCTTCCCTTCCTTTTTCATCACTGTTTTCTGGGTTACCTAATTTACCGGGTATCCGGAATTAACCCTTTAATGCGCAGTGTTCCCGCTCTGGGAACACCAAACTCTGATATTTTGACTGTTGCCAGTCACGAAGAACAGATTTGATTTCTATAAAAATAATTGCGGGTGACATAGCTCCACGAGAGTCCTTTACTTTTTAGCACGTCATTTCCCATGAAAAAATTGTCACGATTATTTTTAGCAGCACTGACGTCTGCTGAAAAGGGAAGAATGCGAGAACTGCTGGATAGATTGCCCAATGCTGAAAAAAGGGCAGCCGTTGTCATCGCTCGACTTAACTACCAGCAAGATGGCGGAAGATCGAAACGTTCATCGCGTGCCACAGATCAAGAGACCCCCTTTTTTAACGCAGGTGGCTGTGCCGCACAGCCAGCTGCGCCAAAAAAGGGTCTCTAGATCTGTGGCACGCGATGAACGTTTCGATCGTCCGCCATCTTGCTGGTAGTTAAGTCGAGCGATGGCAAAGGCTGCTTTTTTTCTGCATTGGGAAAGGGTTGCGCCTCAAAGGGTTAAACGACCCTGTTTTAAAGTTGTCTACAGACGAAACTGTTGTCGCAAAACGTATGAAATTTTGTATAGGACATAATGAAGGTATGCGAATTTGTTTGAGCGAATTTAAAAAGAAAATTAGTTCAAATGTTCGCCACTAGGTGGCTTTTTAAAAATGAATTACACATTTAGCATACATTTATGATAGTTTTAAAAATATTATTGCAACAAAATATGCTCAACAGGACGGCTTATGATTGCCAGCTACCACCTGGAGTCGTAAGAGAGTATATTCCACAGCTGGCTGCAGTGCGCTCGGGGAAATGTAATGAACATGTGAAATGCTGTCTTTAAGATCAGGTAAATGTGTTAGAGTGACCCATGGATAAAAAAATGGTGAAATCTAAATAAAGCACCAGTCTTAAGTGTATAATTCATTAACAAACACCCTCTGGTACCTAATATTTGGACTAATTTTTTTTATTCTCTGAAACAAATTCCCATTCTTCATTATGTCCTACACCACCTCAAACACTAAGTACAGATGGAATAAGTTGAGAAAAAATAAAACACATGCGAAGGTTAAATATTTATTTTATTGTTAGTTATCTATTCTAAAGACAAAATTGCGACGGATTCGAAGACCTTGCGTTCCGCTCCTCTCCGCTTTCTGTATATCAACTGAAGACTGTTGGACGCTCGAGATGGTTCCGACACTCGGGCCGGAGATTTCCCCGCAAGAGCGGATTTATGGTATTGAGACCTTTAGCGGGGCAAGGACATAAAGACAGGACAGTTGATGGACTTTGTTCTTTTCTGTGACTTTGTAACTAGTTATTACGCATGGGACGTAGGCCACTTTTTTCATGCGGCACAAGGTGCCCATTTAACTTGGTTATTTGTTAAATAAATTCCTCTTTGCATTCATAAACGACGAACTCATTGCACGAGTTTTCGTAAGAAAACTGGAATGCGTTTGTTCAGTGGAAATCAGTTTCTTTTGCCTTCGGGAACAACTTCAGTGCGCGTCCGTCGACCTAATCGTTCGGAGTTTTCCGTGGTTTTCTACGACACATAGCGTAAATACGGGTTAGGACCCCTTAGAAAGACCCCCACGGAGGGCACCCCCCTTGTGTTGTCCTTCTGAAGAGGATTTATAGGCGGGATTCGAGCCAAGCACACAAATCCGATATACGTGTTCACAATGACAACAACAACAACAAAAACTTCAGTTTATTTAGTTTCGTCCCTTAGGAGATGTGTGTGTTTACAATTCCTGTCTGCTGTTATTTTTGTGGAGGAGAGTTTCTAGTACACACTCAATATAAAATCAGCAGTATTTTAAAAGAAAGAATGGCCATAATTGAATTGCACAGATCAAAATTTAGAAATTTCAAGTTAAACTTGCATTTTTTCAAAAGTATTTAGCAAAAGAAGAATACAAGAAAATGATTACCTTTGGAAAATTCTGTACCTTCATTGCAGTTTCTAGCATGTGCATGAATTTCCTCCTCGGAAAAAAAGAATACTTGAAGCTTCGGCAAACGTAAAATACTTTTCATGATAACATTTTTTTCATAACAACGGATGCCATTTCTTAACAGCAATGACTTGCAGCAAGTGTATCTTCTCAACAAACTATATGAACCTGCTCCGTGCTCAGTTTACTTAAATTGAAACTAAACGCACCCAGTTTTGTATACGAGCGCTCTATTTTATAAACATAATGCACTCAGTTTCGTTTATGAACACCTTAGATGGAAACTCGTTGCACGAGTGTAACTGGTTTGTCGTTTACGAACGTGTTTGTGAATGTCGTGTTTCGTTTAAACATACACACGTGAATTGATGGGCTCTAGTGATTAAACGAGCCCTCTTCATACTCGGGCAGATTTTGGAGTGCAACTACTATAAATTAAATACTTGCATAAAGTAATATCAGTAGTAAAGAAGAATTCATTTAAGGAAGAATTCATTTTGTAGACAAAGGGTATGGTTTGGTAAAATGGTTATGAAAATAGGCGTTTTTGTATTTCTAGACTGTTTTCAGTGACCTATAATGTTAAACGTTCAACTTTTGAGTGTTATTTTATGCAATGCATTCATCCCTGTCACACCTGACAAAAAATTATAAATATGAAACTTTAAGATTTAGTTTTTCTCCCATAAAGGCGTGTAAATTGGGTAGGAAAGGGGTAAAATGGGTAATAGATAAATAATGGCAAAAAATTAATTCATTTAATAAAATTTTATTTACTGCATTCATGACTTTCAAATTATTAAAATTAAAAATGTTATGGTCAGGGCTGTTACGTTCTAGATAAAAATTGTATTCCGACGCCTCATTGTGGCAAGGCAAGATGGGGAAAAATGAGAAGATCTTTCTCATTGATCAAAATATAAATAGTTTGTTTTTAAATGATTTGTTTTACTCTATATTTTAAGACATTATTAGGCAGCATATGTACCCATTAAACAGTGAGAGCCCTTTTTTGCTTAAGTGAAAGTAGGAACTTTTTACAGGTGAAGAAGCATGAGATCTTTGTGACACACGAAATCTTTTTACGTTGGTTAATAGAAATAATTCAATGTTTCAGTGTACAATGGAGCTAAATTAGCTGCAACCTTGCTACAGAGAAATGCTGAACAATGATTTCGATCCATTGATCAGTGTAAGCGCCAAATCATGGTTCACTGTTTCCACATAGAAAGGTTGTTGCTGCTAATTAAGCATCATTTTATGGTGAAATGTTAACTACTTTTATTAACAGTGTACTGCACTATTTGTTATAATGTGTGTTACTTACAAATTTCTCTGTTAATTTTGAAATTACCATGTATTTGAGATAATTGAAACTTCGTACATATAGTAAAAAATTATTTTTACGAACAAAAATATCTAAAAATCCCTTACACGACTAGGAAAAATAAAAAATTCTTTGAAATTTCTTATCCAGCTTACAGATTTTACAAGTTTAATAATGTTTCAAATCAAAACAGAAGATTATTATTAGACCAGGTTACTTCCTGTTTATTTTCAAACGAGAAAAAAATTATTTCAAATATAAAATACGGCTTAGTACGAGTAATTGAGGATGTTAATTTCGGTTAATCTTGAGGATGAATTTTTCTTAGAAAATTCCAGCATTAGTCAGAAAGAAGGTTTTTTTTTGTGTCAGCTTGAATTGTTCTTTAAATACGTTTATTTATACTTGAAGCACACCCATTAATATTTTATAATACTTTATAATAAATTCGATTTTTTATTTCATATACTGTATATTATAGAGCAAAATAATGAAACTAACAATTATAATTATAATATTAAAATAACTATAATTTTTGTATTATTTTAATTAATAGATTAATATTTTACATTGCCTATAATATATCTGAATTGTAGTTTTAATTATCTTCTTATGCTTTTTTAAAAAGTTATTAAAAAATGTTAAATACACTAAATAGGGAGATTCAGGGGAACATGGGCAGAGTTAAAAAATATCTCAAATATGAAAAATGAAAATAAAAACAACCCATGGACTTGTTTAAGTGATATTATAAACCTTTATTTCTAATGGTGTACAAATATTTAATATTAAATATAGATATGGAGATTCTTATGAAGGTCTTCAAAGTGCCCATTTTGCCTATAGTATCGGGCTGATGGGAATGATTGTATGGAAAATGGACACGCACAAAATTAATCACACGAACAGCAGGCAAAAAACCTACAACCTTGGGTTTCCGCACACGATTCAAAGAACTTTATACAACAGGTTGGCATTCGATTCCTTTTTTCTTTCTGTTGCCGCTGGAGTAGAAGTCGGCGCTGCAGACCCTACAGTATCTCGAGGAGTCGTTTTCTAAATTTTTGTGTTCTTAGATACTGAAGGTCCTGCACCAGGACTAGGATCGAAGGAAAAGAGTTGTATCCTGGGTGGTTTGTGGTACCGATACCTTATTTCTGAGAAACCCTCCTGGCCTTAGACCTTTGCGATCTCTCCATAACGACTTCCGGTACTCTATGAAATCGTTTCCATCTGATACTTCCTACTGCTTGTCTGTTCTTTTTATGGTTCTAACTAGGGGAAGACGAAAGTGCATCGAATGTCACATGGCAGGTTGAAGTAGAAGTATGAGGCGTACTAGGTGTACATTTCTGCTCATCATGGCTATGAGAGTGAACTGCAGCAGATTTTCACGTCGATTTGGGAGTCACTTGGGTGAAGGAGTTTGAACTAATACCAGTAGCGGCGTCTGCAATGCGGAATGCTTCTTCTGATAAAGCTGTACGATCAATGGGAAAAACACCATATGCCTGAAACCATTACATGCATTGGCGATTGTTGAAGCTTTACATCGAGCACGTCCTGAAATCTCTCCAAAGGCCATGCGATCATGATTCCAACCTGGTGTATAGCAAAACACATGCAGTTTCGTAGTAGTGAACCTTTAAGGGACTGAAAAATAAACGATCTATCAGCTGTGAGTATTGAGTTGTGTGGCTAGGGAGAACGAGAATCACAATGTCGTTTGCCATGGCAAAATTCAAACTTCTAAGGGCCAAATCTGAGATTTGTAACCATCAATTAGAAGAACCTACCCAGTTTTTTTTTTTTTGCAGTACTAGGTGTTTTGGTAACTATTTGAGAAAAATTTCGCTATTAATATAACCACTTTTGGACGTGTAGACAGTGGAACTCAGAGGAAGGTAATGTTGTCAAATAGGATATTGACGTGTTCCTTTAAGAATAACTGTCCGTTAGCATTGGAGGTAACATAAAAACCTCTTCTTTGAGTTAGACGGGAACTGCCTGTGCGTGCTCATCTTCCGCCAAAGGTACTTTTGATTGTATTGCGCCATACCTAATATTCTACAAACACATGGTTGATGGCAAGCATGTAAAATTATTCTTTGATTCCCTTCATGTTTAACCCCATGCAACTTTTTGAACATCCAACCATACTGCCGTCTATACCAACTATATTGCAATTTAATACATTGAATTGAATTCACTTTTATTTTTTCGTAATTTCTTGTTGCCTAGAACGGTCTGTTGCTTTTTCTGGCGACTGGCTTCTGCTAGGATGCGTACGTGCAGTTCGTCTTCACTTCTGCGACCAATTTAGAGTCAGCCATCTTTTGCGTCAAATAGGAATAGTGGGTGTCCTACCATCTTACCCCGACTTACTGTATAATATATCATATAGTTTTCTGCCTCTTCTATCTGACAATATAAATTCTCATAAAATCCGAATACACTTTAGACAATCTGTAAGTTAGATCGTGTAATGGATCCATTAGAGTATAGTAAGTATGTGACAGATTACTTACTGTCATATTTTGAAATATAATTAATTAGTCTACATTTACAACTCATACGAATTCAACTTTTACTTCCCCCCCCCGCCATTCTCATTATTAGAGATTAAAGCTCCTTAAAACATGCTAAATACATTTCGCAACTCTGGTATAGATAAACTTTTATGGCAAAATATTTTAGTTCTGTTTTAACAATTCTCAGAAAACATTTCATTTTAACATGACTGAAAGAGTTCATTTGCTTGTGGGTGATAATTAAGGAAAACGAGTGAATCGCATTATATCTCCAAATGCTTCTTTTTATGCAGTTGGCTGGATTTCGGGTAATGCAACAATTAGCATTTTGTTGATACTCTAAGTTGGTTCTTTTTATGCAACTACGCAATTTATTCGACAGAAAAGACAAGTTTTTCTCTGGAAATTACGGATAATTTTCTCGTAGTAAGTCTTAACTGCTTTAATGTTTTGCGCAATAGTCTTTCTTTTTTTTTTTTTTTCCGTTGAAAAGGAACTTAACTGAAGGATCCTTTTACAAAAATAAAATTAAGTTGCTTTAAAATTTCAGGTAGTTTATCAGTTAGGCTAAATAAAGTTAAAGCGATAGTAACAAAATTATGCAATGGAAAATGCAAAATGGTGGTTTACCGAATAATGTTCATCTTGAAATAATGCATTTCACTTTTATTTTTTGACATTCTAAATTTAAATATAAAGGGGAATATGAACGGTTGCTATTAAATGTTTATGTTTCCTTTTAATTTGTACATGATCCCCTTAGAAAAAAAGAACCACTATACATAATAATGTATGAAAAATAAACACATAAGAAAACAAAAACGGACCTAAGAGTGCCAAATACAATCGATGGTGTTGCTTACGTTTGGCTATTTATACTACTACTCACTGCACTTTTTTATTAGTTGAAGGGTGAAAATTATGATAACACGCGTTTGTAGAAGACGTGTTAAACAGAGAAATAACTACATATATAATTTATACTAAGGTTATTCAAAATTTTCTAACCTATTTTATTTTAATATTGAAAGTTTCTATTAATAATATAATGCGAAAATGCGAAACTTGCTATTAATAATATATATATTTTATGCGATAGATTTTTCATCTTAAATTACGAGTTTTTAGATAAACTTAAACATTTTGCAAATCTATCTCTCCTATTAACAAACTAATTGAAAATTTAAATTATTTTTTTTTACGGCAATGAATTTATGTGACTGCCGTTTTAATATTTGTCTCGAAACATTTTATTCCAAATTGGATCGATAAATTCCGAAAAGATGCATAGGATGCTGAACAGGTAGGTTCTTTGAATACATCAGATATTTTATCTTTGGATTGAAAAAATTTGCATTCATAATACGCCATCCTTTCTAACGGAATAATATATTTAAATCCCATCCCATTCACATAAATATAATACAGAAGCTATAAAGCTGCTCTTTCAGTGTATTATGTGAGTAGTTATACACCATTTCGGAAGTTTTATCTTTCTGGGAAGTATGGTTTTTTTTTGTACTTTTTCATTAATAAATTCTTTTTAAAGAAACAATGTTCTGTTAACTGTTCATTTTGAAACAGACGAAGCATCGCTCAGGCATGTTACATTGTTAAAAAAAGTTTTGAAAATACGAAAAATTTTCTGTCGAACGCGCTGGGGGGGGGGGGGCTAACACTGCTCTTGTATATTTATAAAATTTTGTTCCTGTGAATTTCAGAAGAAACTCCGTTCCGGGAGAGGAGTCACCCTTGATATACGGAAATTGACCTGCATTCAAGTATAAATGGATATTTTCCGTAAAATTTTATGGAAGGTTTCCAATAAATAATTAATTATTGTAATACTAATACGATGATTTCCAACAGTAGACAGCTGTTTTAGTGATTGCTGTTGCTGAAAATTTTTAGAAATTTTACTTTCGAAATCCATACGGGTATGGCCGATTCCTTTACGTAAAACTGTAAAGTTTTATGATGACTAAGAAGCTTGATCTCCTCATTTTCGAAGTTTTATAGACACACATACGATGCCAGAAAGCTTCAAGTATATTGTTTCCCTTTTAGCAAAACAGGAAATGCACTGAAATATTTGCATCAATAGTTTTTCATTCAACAGACGATATAGAACTTTTGAGAAGCAAATCAATTTAAAAACAGTTTAAATTATTTCGCAAAGTTTAACAGAAAACAGAATTCATTTCCCTAGTGACAATTTCAACTAAAAAGTACGATACATTAAAGAAACTTTAAAGAATTTTTTCTGAGCAATTAGTCAAAATACCGCAATTAGCTTTTAAAACAGAGTTCGATTTTTTTTTAAAAAGGAGTTTTTTGGGTGATTAAAAACTCTTTCCTTTCTCTTACTTTTTATATTTTCATTTGGTTTATTTTTTATTCGTTAAATATATTCTTAACGCACAAAAAATGAAATGATAACAGTTTTTTTTTAATTTATATATTTTTTTTAACTCTGGTAACTTTTTCGTATAAATTATAAATGGTTTCTGTTAGACAAAAAACCCCTGCTTAAGGAGTGGGTGAAAAGGCATGCACTTTCTTTGGAACAGACAACTGCTGAAAAGTGTTTTAAGTTAATAATAATAAGAAGAAGATAAATGCAATTTTTTCCTAAAAATTGGAATTATTACTTTTATTTTGATTAGACACGATATTGCAATTACCTGAGCAACTAATTTAAAACGATAAATGATATAAAATCTGATTATGTGAAAATATCAAAAATTAAATTAAAAAAATTAGCCCCAAGAGAGATTGTTTTAAAAATACAATATGATGCGCAAAATTTAAATAAAGTGTAAAGATGTCTTTTTCAAAAGAATATTCAGAATTGGCTAATTTTTGTTTTATACGTATTTTAAAAATGTTCTCTTCCACAAACAAAAAACTGAAAAGCACAAAGTTATATGTTTTCAGATCTAGTTAATTAAAATCTTTTAGATCTTGCAAGCAAGGTAAATTTTTGCTATAAAATATGTAACAAAGCGTGAAACGTATTTGTTTAATTTTCAGTAGATATAATTCTAATTCAATACATTATTTCTCCAAAAAATATTTTCAAAAATAATTCAGAATATACGAACAGTTTAAAATAAACTACATCCAATATCGGGCAAAAATTAAGCTTGTAACAGTAAAAAACATAAATGTTAAGAATGATTTATTCCCATAGATATTCAGCCTTTAAATTTTTATTTTTACAGCTAATAATTTTTATAGATTTGTGCAAGATTTAAAAAAAAAATGTTCTGATGAAGATGTGAATATTAAGAATGCTAATTGCACTGATAAACATGTACAATAAATTACAAAGTTACGTGAAAAAAAGGTATAGAATTTTATGGTACCGATCAAATTTTTCAGGAGACCAAACCTTAATAAATACAAAAATTCAACTTTCATACGGTACCCGTACAAAAAAATTCTCAGTTAGTAAAATGTGCCCTTTATATAGACAAATACATGTACAAAGGTGACAAATTGTACTAAGATACCGTATAAGTACATGATGCTGTACAAAGTTTCAGCCTTCCATCATAAAGAGGCTCACAGATATTTTTAAACAAAGTTGGTGGGAGGCTGTATAATAGACTGCTCAAAACAATTAAAGGATATTGCGGTTTAAGGTGGATCTTGTGGCTGGGAAACTTTTTAGCTGATTGATACATGGTCGGCAGACGTAGTAGGTTATATGAGAATAAATTACACATGTTTGGCAGAAAAAAATGCATTTTGTTGCGCATTTGTGTAGAAAAGGAAAAAAAAAACACAATTTGTGCATATGAGAAAAAAAGAGGTGTTTTCTTCAAAGGAAATCATTTTCAGTAGGGGGTATGGTTTCCATGGACGGCCAGCAACGTTGAACACCTTTGAGGCATGGAGTCAATGAGGCTATTAATCACGAGTTGGGGTATTCTGTCCCACTCTTCCAGAAGAGCTCTTTCCAGTTCTTGGAGAGTTTGTGGGGGTGGTTGGCGGCCATCAACTCGTCTTCCTAGAGCGTCCCAAACGTGCTCTATTGGATTCATGTCTGGGAACACGCTGGCCATTCCATTCGTACGATTCCTTCCTCGTAGGAAATCCTCCACCAGGTTAGCACGATGTGGCCTGCAGTTTTCGTCCATTAAAATGAAGTCATCTCCGATTGCTGCAGCGTAAGGGGCTACAATAGGTCTGAGGATCTCATCCCTATATCGGCGACCAGTCAGAGGTCCATCTCGAATGATGTAGAGGTCTGTGCGCCCGTCAATGGAGATGCCACCATACACCAAAACTCCCCCACTGCCAAAGCTGACACTTTCGTGCACGAACGCAGGATTATTCCTACTGCCACGGTCCCTCCAGATGAAAATACGCCTATTATCAGGATGAACTGAAAAACGGGACTCGTCAGAAAAAAGAACATTGCTCCATTCATTTCTTCTCCAGTTCACATGCTATGTTGGCCACTCCCTGCGGTCGCGGCGATGCCTTGATGTTAGTCTAACACATACCATCGGTCGGCGAGCATACAGACCTACACCATGGAGCCGGTTTCGGAGAGTCTGAGTTCAAACCGTGGTGCCAGTAGCCGAGCGAAGGTGTTGTTGGAGAAGAGTAGCTTTCATATTCCGGTGTCTCCGAGCCGTTAACACTAAATTACGATCTTCATTGGGCGTTGTTGCCCGTCTACGACCTTGCCCTGGTCTTCGGCCTGCACTTCCAGTCGCCAAAATCCGGTTCCAGATCCTGGAAATCACACTTTGTGACACTCCAATGGCTTGCGCTACTTCGGCTTGAGTTTGGCCCCCTTCTAACCTACCGACAACTCTCCAAGCTTCTGAATCGGTTAAATGACTTAGTTCTCATCGAAACAAAGCAGTCACTGAATGCCGATCATCCTTGTCTTCATTGTCTTTTATTCAGTTGAAAGTCCAATTTCATTCGCTGCCGCTGAAGCGACGTTTTTGACGTTGAACTCAAAATTAGCATACTCCACACTTTGAAAATCAGAAAAAATTGCATTTGTGATTCTCTTCTGCCATTTTTGGCAAAAAAAAAAAAAAAAAAAAAAAAAAATTCGCTTATATCCTTATTTTATATAAAACTTACAATATCCTTTAATTGTTTTGAGCAGTGTACTAAATGCTGATAGCAAAAGTACTATGTATCTGCAATTATTATTTTCATTAGTAATTTGTGTACGAGCTATGAAACTCTGCCATTTGATGGGATTTTTGACCTTCAAGAGCCATTGTGTGTGACAAATGATTTCACATCTCGTACACTTTTTATGATGAGAGGCTCAAATTTTGTGCACCACCTAGTTAATGTATGGGACATATTTTACTAACTGGGAATGCTTTTTTACGGGGGTCGTGTAAAAATTTAAATTTTGTATTTATTTTGATTTCGTATTTTAAAAATTTTAATCTATACCAAAAATTCTGTACATTTTTCACCGAAACTTTGAAATTTATGTAATTCATTATACTCTATGTGTATGATCATCATTTAAGCAATAAAATCTTGGATCAGTGTTTTCGGAAAACCCTGTACAGCAAGAGGGGGATGGGGCCAGGGGAACGATAGATATTCTCCTGTGATTGAAAAGCTCAAAGATAAGAAGCAAAAGCCATAATTTAGTTAATCTTATTGCAAGACCTGAAAACTAGTCACCGATACAATACACCTTGTGAGGAAATTGCAGCTATTTTTGTTTTCACTATCACTGTTGGAAAAATCTGGTGATTTTTTTTTTTTTTTTTTTTGGATTTGAGCATCCAATAATCAGCATCTTGCTTTATTTTAAAGCTTAATCTTTGTTGATTGCATGCACGAAATGACCTTTATTCAATAGATATTATTATATTGTGGGATATCCTGATTGAGGTACAGTTGGATAGTGACTCACTGTATATAAACCTATGGCTTGTGGAGGGACAGAAAGAACAACGACACAATTATCACTTCCAGTAGACTTCCGATCTAAATTCTATGGTAAAATGAACTTTTGAAAATATTTCGTTATCACTTGCAGTTTAATTTGATGTTACTTTATTATTTTCTTTTCATGTGTGCATTGTGTTAAGGCAAACCTACAAGAGGATTATTTACGTATGAAGAGAGCCTTGGGTGGAGGACTTTTTAATGAATTCTATCGTATATTTACGTTACATCTGAAATAAACCTCCCAAAAGTCCAAAAAGTTAAATCAACGACTTCTCCGTAGTCCAGATCCCCGTACGTTCGAAATTCAGCTATCTACCACATTTAGTGTCTTATCCAATAGGCCATGGTAGGACTTACCTTCTGTTCATCAAACATTATATAGCAAATAATTTTGCATCTCTTTTAAATAACGTTTCATAACGTTTTGAAGTCCTGTCATTAGAAAACTGCTTTCATATATCCTGTGTTAAATATCTCAACCTGTAGTTAATAATAATAATAGTAATGTTGATTCAGCTGATTTTGTATATGCCCTACTGATTGTCCTAGTGTACCCTGGAAAGTGTCACAATGTGACAACTTGAGTACGTGTTCAAAATTTACCTTTCTTTTGAAAGAATAAAATAAGGATGAATTTTGATAAAAATTACAATGAAAGCTAAAAATTTTAAAAATATTGTTCTGTATTTAATTTCGAGTTTTCATTAAAAAGAAGGGAATTATTATAAAACAAGTAATAATTGTCCCACTGTGCCCTGCTTTTCCCTACATCTATTACATAAATATGAAAGTTTGTTTGTCCGGGAACTCCTTCCACACCGTTCCATATTTTAGGAAAATATTCCCTTCCTACCGTGCGAAGAACGGACACGCAGCTAGAAGTATAATAAATGAAGGAATAGTTTAGATTTTCAAAATTTCACCCTTTATCGTGTTTCATATTAAAATGCGCCAGCTGCAATAACCAAAAAGATCTCCTAAATTTAGTAAAATTAAAACCCGGAAAATGAATTCAAATAAAATGATTCAATTTCTGAAACGCAAGACACTTTTGACATTTACCCTTATTATTTTTATAAGCTTAGGTTTTGCCCAGTTTCGAAGCGATTTAGTTTTTTAATATGTGCAACATTCTGGTTTATTTTCTAAATATACAAAGTGTGGCTATTAAATAACGAGACTGACGCTGCTGCTTAATAAGTGCGCATGCGCCAAGCTCCGGCGACCGACAGCTATGTATCGCGTGCAGCCTCCTCTTTTGAACGCAGTGTCTCTTGCTTCTGTAAACAAATCCCGCTACTGAAACAAATCCGTATAGCTTTTAGCCTTCGTTTGGATTGAAAATGTTTTTTTGATTTGCCGGTAAAAATGTTAAACTTGACGGAAAAAAATGTAACATGCAAAAAAAAAAAAACAAGTCGTTGTGAAATTTCCCAGGAAACATAGGAAAAACGCTACTGAAACTTATAAATAGAACAAGTGTGTGGTAATGAATGTCTATCGCGGGTAAGTGCTTTTGAGTAGTTTAAGTGTTTTCAAGATGTCCGAGACGTTCCAAAGGATTCAAGCTTTGCTTGTCTTTTTACGTCAAAAACGGATGACAACTTTGGAAAAGTTCGAAACTTTGCGTACTTACACAAGGTTTCTGAAGATCAAACTATTAATCTACATTACTACCGTCACATTCTTACTGAACTTCGTGAAAAAATAAGGAAAAAAAATAATGATTGTATATGGACAACTCATGGGTACTCCACCAAGACAATGTACTGCCTGTCAAGAGGTTTCTATCCAAGTTCAGCATCCCAGTGTTAGACCATCAGCTTTACTCTCCGGATTTTGCGCCGTGAGACTTTTATCTGTTTTCTAAGGAGAAATTTGAATTAAAAAGAAGATTTAAATCCCCTAATCTGTGTATGAGAAAGCGTCAAGCGTCCTGAAGAAGCCGACAGAAGACTTCCAGCACTATTTCGAAATGGAAAATTTACATGGAGCGTTGTAGCATCAAAGGAGGGGTGTCCGTTGAAGATAATAATAAATAAATATGTTTGAAATCACAGAATAAAATGTTTTACAGCGTCTGTCTCATTATTTAATAGCCACACCTCGTATATGTTAAAGCACATTTTCTGTAGCTTCAAAAATACACGTTCTTGTTACAAAATTTGTCTGGCAGTTTTTAATTCATCATGAACGATTAAATTTTTTAATTCTTAAATTTCTAATTTTAGATTTACGGAAAGAATTTATCAGTTGAAATAATTTTACATTTTTTAGAAATATAAATTGTAATATGCTTAAAAAATAGAAAATTCCTTATGGAATTAAATAGATATTCGTCTGAAGCAGGAGCGTAGCTAGGAAAATTTTTCGGAAGGTTGGGGGGATATGAAATAAATGGTGAATAAACCGTGTATCGGCATGACATAAAGCTTATGCTTACTAATCTAACAATTTCGGGGGGAAGGGATATATCCCGAAATCCACCAACTTGGCTACACCCCTGGTTTGAAGTATAAGCTAATATTCAACCTAGGAATAATTTTAGCCGTGATTCTTGCAGAAGAAAACATTTTACTTATTTTAATCAAGTGAAACAAATAATAATTAATGATCTCGGGGAGCTCTACCGAGTGAAGTAGAATCTCAAAAATTATGAATATCGGCTATGGTGTCGCTTTTTGAGTTTATTATTCTAACGCAATTTAAAATGATTGACTGCAAAATGAGAAATCTTATTTTGTTCGTTCTTTTTCAGATCAAAACAACTTAGTGGACTTAAAAATTGCAAAAAATCGTAAAAAAACAGGATATGGGTGAATAGTTTTATTTTTAAAGTAAGTGCAGATTTTTTTTTTTTTTTTTTTTTTTTTTTTTTTTTACGTATGTGTGCAAAATTTTAATCAATCAAAGACGATTGGTCCAACGAAGTGGCCCGATAGCTGAAAAAAAAATCCAAAAACAGATACCTGCTTTATTTATAAGATTATTTAGTGGATGTGCCTTAGTTCATAAAGTAAATAATTGTGGAAGCCTTAAGTATTATTTGTCAACGTAACTCACGGTCCGATACAGTTATCATCATTATTATTAAGTTTCGCGTGTATTCTGAATGGAGTTATTTATAAAGCAATATTTGAGCAGGGATAATTAATAAATTAAAAACTCTATAAGCATTTAATGTAATTCACGTGTGTACTATAAATTTCCCTTTTGTTGATATTTTAACACTGTACAACGAAGTTACGTTTAACTATTTTTTTAAAACAAATTCTGTGTGCGTATTAATGTGGATAGAAATTTCGTTTCATGAAGTGCTTATATTAGGAACTAGCTGCGTACCCGTTCTTCGCACGGTAGGAAACGAAAATGTTGCTTACATGTGTAATTCCACTTAATTCCAGTGATGTGAAATCGAAAATAAAAGCGAAATTATTTAACTTATAATGTAAAGTTTGCGTCATGAGTACTAACTTGTCATCATTGCAATATAATGACTCAAAAAACTACATCAGTGTCATTCGCGATCAGAAAAGTGAAAAGCTTAGCGGTTTGCAGAGAACTCCTGACTTTCAAAATGTGTTATTTCTATATCATACTGTTTTGAGGTTCAAGTTGTAGCATTACATGAAATGGACAGACACTACATGAAATGGACAACTATTTATTTTAAAATAGCTGCTAATTTCATTTTTAAAAAGTTCAAGTAATCTCCTCTGTTGAAATTACTGCGGGATATATCAACGCAAATTAGAATTACTTATCGTTCAGTTGGTTGTAAAACAACCCTTGAAAAAGGATAAACAGAACACTTTTAATTTCATGAAATATTTATTAACGTTGTATATTGGGATTTATTCATATCATCCTTACAAATCTACCAATACTACCTATTACGCAAATTAATACTATTTATCTTCGCTTCTCCCGCTCAATTTAACGAAACAGCTTACATTATTTGGCACAAATGGGACCTTTATATTCTATGGCGATTCTTTAACAATTTCCGCATTACCATAAACATTATTCATTTCCCATAATAGTTGCTATTAAGGAAGCTCTCCATACAAATTTAATTTATGCATAGTTTTGTAAGATTGGCGTATTTAGCACCGCAAAACATTTAATCTCACCGTGGTGAAAAATATTCAATCGGTGCCAACTTAAATATCCGCATGTATCCAATATAAAGGTATCTTATAAATCCTCCATAGTTCTGTCTAATGAAAACATCAAACTGTGTCATCTCGAGGAGCTATTTAGAATCGCTATAACTGTGACAGGACGTTAGAATTGCAGCGTTTACAAATTTCACGCATTTTTGAAAATTTATGACGTCACTGTTTAACTACCGTAAAAGATACCCCGTTTGGCATCGTGAATTTCTCAGTTTATTTCTAAAGTAAGTTTTAATCAAAATATCGCCTCCTTGTGTTAAAAAAAGAGCAGGGATAAATGAGTTAAATTTGTGGCGTAATTTTTACGTATTTTAAAGCATTTGACGTCATAGATCCTCACTTGCGCATTGAAATTCCGATATCCCATTTAAAAAATCGATTGGTTGAAAAAAGAACATTTTTTTTCTAATCCTTTTTGTGGCAACCCAATTAAATTATCACGTGCCATGATCAATTAATGTAATCCCGTAAGCTCTCCTTTATGGAGGAACGTAATTCAACGTTAAAATAAAACTATACTCGCAACCTGCATGCATATGTTAGGCAACGCCTGCGCCATAATTAAATGCCAAATATAAAAATAGTAAATAGAAAAATTTTAATATATCGCGCTTTGAAACGAACTTTGTAACTTTTAAAATGAACATTTTCAGCACCGTGAAGACATTTCAATTTTTAAATAAGCACCGGATTAAAATACCACTTCTAAATAATAATAATCGTGAATTTCTTAGTTTATTTCTACAGTAAATTTTAATCAAAATATCGTCTCCCTGTGTTGAAAATAGAGCTGGAATAAATGAGTTAAAATTATGGCGTAATTTTTACGTATCTTAAAGCATTTGACGTCATAGATCCTCACTTGCGAATTGAAATTCCGATATCCCATTTCAAAACTCGATTGGTTGAAAAAACCCTTTTTTGTAATCCTTTCTGTGGCAACAACCGAACATAAGTTCTCGTGCCGCGATCGCAATGTAATGAATGGCGTAATATCGTGTTGATGCTATTAACATTAGGCTGCATTAAAATTTGTAAAAAATCATCTAATTTACATAATTTTTTCGTTTTTATTTTAAAAGAGGGAGAAAAGAAACTTTCACCATTTGTCAAAATATCAAAAAGTTATGACGGATTGAATTCAAGATGGCGACAATTTTAAAATTATTTTACGAAAAATTCGCCGAAGTCGATGCTTAGTAAAAAAAATTCCTAAAAATCGGTAAATTATGTTACGTATTCAGAACAAACTGTTTTTAAAAGAAAAATTTCTCCTCTATCCGATGATACAAATTCCGTTTTGCTGCGAGCGTAATTTCCGCCGTTATTACAAATTAGGTGAGAAAAAATGCCAAAAATCGCATAAAACATAAAATAAAAAAAATTTTAGGTCGAATTTTGAAAAAATCGCTTCGAGGTGCACAACTTCATGTTTAGATCTTCCCGAATGCCAAATTTGGTGTTTCTAGGTGTAGCCGTTTGTCCGTAACGCCGCCGACATACAGACCCACAGACCCACACACAGACATCTTCTTTTATAATAAGTAGAGATTACACAATTTTTAAAAAATCAATTATTTTGCACGACATTTTCCCCGACGTTTCTAACATGTTTTTGTTTCTTAAACATACCGATTTAATTGTCCTTTTCAGATGCATATGCTGAATTTAAAAACAATGAGATTTAAAACGCGCAGAGCAGTCTAATCAACGTCCTTCTTAATGCCATTTAAGAAGAATCGGGCAAGACATTTGATTCTTCCATCAATGGTGGTAATAATGGACGAGTAAAGTGCATTATATCATTAAATACTTAAGTGCCAATTTCTTCCGACACAATTAAGGGTTTTGTCTTTAAACACCGTAATTAACTTCCAGTCGATGGGTCTTTTTTTTTCTAACCCAGGTGCCCAATAATTTTTCGATCCAACAAAGTATTCGGTAAAAAAAGTGAGCATCTTGACTTTTAAAGTTCTTTTTTTTTTTAAATTTCTCAGTTATTTTTTTTAATGAATATTCTTTTAAAAATTGTATTTTTGCCTCTATAAAGTGAAAAAAAAGTTTGAAAAGCTGCCAATTACAGGAGGAGATAATGGCATTTTGAGGCTGTTAAGTGCATGAAGCTTTTATGACGTTGTAAATGTTCATGATAGCAGTGCAATCATTTTTCTTTGAAAATAATTTTTGTTATGTTTTTAAACCTCTGAGTAATTGCGAAAAATTTAATAAACTCAAGACCAGTTTTCGCTTTATTTCTTTCTTTATTTGTGGTGATAACTAAAATCTCACATACCATAAAATACTTTTTAACTTTAAAGCTTTATAGTAATTTTTTCTTTGCTAACTTCCTATAATTTGTGCTTTGTTTATCCACATTTATTATTTTGTATGCAATCAAAACTTCCTGAACTTACATGACTCCACAGAATTCTTCTAAGTTCATAATTTTTGTACCTGAACCTTAGCTTCACTATTCGTCCCCATCATCATTAAATAAGCAGCGGTGAAGATTGCTGTTATGTATCCAGGGGCTCTACCACGATGTCGGTAAGCTTTCCGCACCGGACAAATCAAGCCCTCTCGACGCATGGCATCCCAAGCAGAGAAAACCTCTCTATGAGCTACCACGAAGCTGCCGAAATCGTTCCGATGTCGGAACTTTCACTATCGGAAATAACGCTGTTTTACCGACATGTCAGATGAAGGCGAAAATTTTTTGGGTGCAGATGAAGGGTTTATTATTGTGTGTGTTATAGAGCGTTAAGCACTCGCGTAAAAGGTTCCCTTTTCCTCGGCAAGCTTGAGTTATCCTCCTTGTCAAAAATACATCCCTTCCTTGATCGATGTGCCCCAACCCCTCCGAAATTCTGAAGTCAATGCCCTCGTTTGAAAAATTGTAGAAAAAGGGGTAACAAAAGCATAATTTGATTGGTTGATTGGTCCCTGTTACCTTCTGTCACCGACAGGGTCGGAGCAGGTAAAAAATTATCACTTCTTTTACACGCTATATTCGTGGTAGCAGCAAATTGAGACTCGCGGCTATTTGTCCGAAGAATTTGACTATCCATGACCGAGAACTATCTATCGCTGGTATTCTCCGATGACATCATGGCTGGGCAGTATTGCTTCTTCTCATCAACCTTTTAACACATTGCTGATTCGCAGCGTTGCTCTTGCATTGATTCTGTGCCTATAACATCTGTGTTTACCCAGGAATTATGAAACGGTATTTTGATTTAGGGGGATTAATAAAGAATTAATCTATCTATCTATCACTCTATATATATAATAACTTTCCTGTCTGTGTATGTGTTTATTTGTTAGTCTGTTCGCTATACAGTTCGCATAGACAGTTCGTCATATATGGGCCAAGTTTGGCACACCAACTAAATAGGACAAGAAAAAGCTATTGCTGAAAAAGAAAGAAAATCATTCCAATTTTTAATTTTTTAGTTATTTTATGTTTTGTCTAGTTTTCGGCGATTTTTCGCGCATTATGCGATATCACTAGTTATATTTTCTTTCGAAAACTATATTTCTTATATCATCAGAATTTTTCAAATAAGCTTAGTTTCAAAATCGTACTGATATTTGCAGATTTTAAAGAATTTTTAAAAGAAATATCACTTTTTAGGTAAATTTTCGCAACTTGAAATTGAAACTGTCGCATCGAGAAATCTAACAGCCAAAAATTTTCCACACCATTGATGAAACATTTATTTCGCCCTCTTTTAAATTTTTCACCCGGCAGAATTATTAATATCTTTTTAGATGATCATTTTTTTTTTAAAGATCTCGAGGGAAAAATCTCTATTCCGGAAAGATCGTAGCAGGAAAGAAGTTTCTTCTGGCGTCAGAGATGAGTGCTTTCTTGGGTTGGGTGGGATTGGGGACAAAGAAAGGGGAAGAGCGAGAGAGAGAGAGAGAGAGAGAGAGAGAGAGAGAAAGAGAGAGAGAGAGAGAGAGAGAGAGAGAGAGAGAGAGAGAGAGAGAGAGTATTAAAGGCGACCGTCCTATCACACTCACCACACAAACAGATTCTGTACGCGATGTTCAGGGAATTTTGATTATTATACCGAAGATTGGACTTCATGACTCAGAATGGTAGAAAACCCTCCTTACTTAAGTGCGTAGGTATAAATGATAAATGACTGTTAGAACACAGACACATAGAAAGAGAGAAGCCTAGCCACCTCCAATTCCCGGTAACCTCTGTACGCTGGCAAATCACGAGTCCATTTCTTTTTTCGTAGCAGCGGAAAGTCCCATGTCCTTTTGTTTATCATTGCAGAGGGAGAATTCACATTCCTTCGCTTTGCAATCAATATCTAAGGTCAACGGTCATCTCTCTTCTATTGCACGGGCGATGCCGGGCTGCTCTGCTAGTATAAGATATGGCTATTTATTTTCACATTCAGGGTACAGCAAGGCGCATAACCCCGATCTAAAAACAAATAAATTTTTTTACTAGTCTGAAAATGTTTCATTATCTGTAAAAAGTTCCAACGCCAAGATGTTTCTTTTCGAAAAATTTTGGGGAGTTTGTGACAACTTTCAATTTTCATCTAAAATTTGATTTGTATAAAATCGATAAATTCAATATTTTTGTATTTACAATCTTTTATATTTTATTAAGTTTTTTTAATAATAATTAATATAGGAACAATAATTATCATGAAATAAAGAACGGGCCGAAAGAATATTTAATGTACAAGAACATATTAAACAATTTTGAAAATTTTTAAGCTTCAAACAAATGGTGATAATAATAAATTTTTAAATGATATTATTTTCCTTAAATTACCATAGAATTTTATATATTTGAAGACAAATAATTACATGTTTTATGCATCCCTCTCTATTAATATTCTTAAACTGAAAGACTGAATAAAAATACCCTTATGTGAGTTAAGTTTGGTAAGAACATTAAATAAGGAAAAAATTGCAAATTTTACACTATGCGCAGTTTTCTGGATATTAGTTTCACAAGTCCTAACAATATAATTGCTCAGAATTCTTGTCACGAAAAATTGTTTTCTTTAATAGCTGAATACTTTTAATTAGAGTTGCGTGAGCAAATGATTTACTTCCGTTCACTGTTAATTAAGGCGATTTAGTATAATGAAAGGTATTTTGCAGCTTTGTTTGCTCTTAGATATTCTTCTTTTGTATAAAGGAAGCAATAAATTTTCTTGGTGTCTAAGCTATCTGGCTGTCTAGTGTTTTGTTCTTCATTTTAAGATTAAACAACAATACATCTGACACTTAAATCCTGTCTGTTACCTGTCATTTCCTGCTGTAAATTTTTCGTGGATTAATAAAAGATGAATTTTGAAGCAAAGAACGCGTCTTTCCATTAGCATGTACATACGCCAATAAAATATAATTAATTCCTGTATAATTGTTTATCAACGAAAAAAAAACCACTCAAAGTACTGGTGCTAAATTATAAAATAAATAAAAACTTTGTTCCCTCTGCTCAACGAGTCTGAGGGCTTGTCTGACGAAGACCGAAAGAATTTTTTGGTCGAAACGATCGTAACTTATTATAAATAACATTTTATGTGTGCTTTTTCCACAATTGTTTATCAAGTTCGTGATCTGAATTCATTTTGTGTGTTTGTGTTGTTATGGCAAGGTTGTGTTGTTATGGCAATGTTATGGCAAGGTTGTTATGGCAAGGTTGTTATGGCATTACTACGCATGGGCTATCTGCTTAGGATGGGGTGTGCCTGCGTCCGAGGACTTTCTAGGGGGTTCTAACGCGAACCCGCTCGGCCATGGTGAAGCTCTGAATTTGTTTTATGGTCTTGTTCTTTAACATGCGAATATGATTAAATGGTGCTCAAGATTCGGTTATCGGTTAAAAATGTGTGCATTTGCTATTATTTTGTAATATTATATGACGCTTTTATTATGAGATAATATATAATTTTTTAAAACGTTTTAACAAAATTTTTTGCAAATATAGCTTGGAAAACGGAACTAAAAATTAATAAAAATATGTAGATTTTGTGATAACATGCATGATCAATATGAAATTTCTGTCATTAAATAAAATATAAAATTTCATAAGGAAGTTTTTGTTAAAGCTCATTGCACAAAGTATGTTGCGTTGAAAAAGAAAGATATTCGTTGGAGCTATTTTAACCGAATAATTTCACTAAATTTTCGTTGACATTTGGTTGAATCAGCAACTTTTTTGTTGCATCAACGAACAATGTTGCTGATACAATAAAACTATTCGGTTGTAATTGCGCCGAATAATTTTTTGTTGAATCTTCAAAATTTTTGTTAAATTCAACAATTTTCTTCCCCTGTATGCTTCTATAGGTTTAATAATGAAATAAAGTTTAAGACTTTTAGATGTCTATCGTGATAAAATCCGAAATATCACTAAACCAAAATTTAAACAGTAAATCATTATTTGTAGTAAAATTATAGACATCTTACAAGTCGTAATTTACGTATGTCAGCCTCATATTACATATCATGCCAAATCTCTCGTAATTACGTATGATATCAAGTCTACCATTTATTCGAGATCATTTTACAAAACAAATGGATGGGACGATTTGTTTCTAAAAGCTGCTTTGAAGCAGTTCTAGAAACAGATTGTAGCATCAAGTTTTAGTGAACTCGAGTTAGAAAATCACTGGCGTTTAAGCGCACTTTCATTTTATGGTGCATTGAAGGCACCATAAGCTGAAAACAATGACTAACCGAAAATTTTTAATATCTTTCTTCTATATTGGACACAAATTTTAATTATTAATTTTGTTTAATTAAATAAAAAATGAATAACTTACGATAGCCAACAAATACGCAAGTAACTTTAAGCGCGAAGAGGCAGTCTTGATGTAATAAATATTATACTACACATAATTATACATATTTAGTATGGCCAAAACTAACAGTAATTGTAATCAAGCAATCTACTTTTAAATATTGTCGTTTCTTAGAATTGCCTTACTACGCCGAGAGGTCTTTCTACCTCACAGATTTCACGCAAATACTTGTCACGTGTCTGTAAGGGACCAGGATCTTATTTAGCCGAGTCCGAGTCCTCTGACCCAGAGTTCAATGTCTTTCCAACCGTGAAAAATTTGCTTAATCTACTAAAGTTTTTGCATCTATTTATGTATCAAATTTTAATTTGAAGGTTACTTGATTAATGGAGATATAAACAAAACGAAAATATTTTCACATTTTAAGCAAAATTTAATGAAGAATACGCTATTTGCTAAGTGCAACCCAACATTTATAAAGAATTTTTCAAGGAGAGTAATTTCTGTTACAATCGAGTAATTCTGACTGGAGTTTCGCAGAAAATGTTATTCCCCTAAGCACCGTTAATTAAAATTATTCCTCTAATTAAATCTACTGTAAAGTTTTGTTAGCTTTCATATGTTTTCCTGCTTGCCAAAGCTCGATAAGAAAAGTTTGTTGTTTCTAATGCTTACAGTTTTCCTGGCAATTTATGAAAGTTCAAACTCTTTGTTTTAACAATAAATAATTTCAGAAGGAAATTCCGTTTAATATGGAATTAATGAGAATGCAAAAGGAAGGGGTAGAATTCGGTGTTTATTTTAAACAAACGCGTTAATTTATAATTAATTTGAGCTGAGATTAATTTAAAGCAGCCTGTTTGCACATTCCAAAATGTTGTGACATTTGTGAAAGATCAGACACGCATTAAAGGAAATAGATTTTCAATTGTGCCCAAAACAAAAGTTCAAGTTGAATGTGAAAATTTATACGATTTTCAGAGATTCTTTGTCGTTAAATCTATAAGACATTATGATTATAAGCAATGTTAAATAATGATAAACTAAAGCATATTATCGCCATCGGCATAATTAGTTGTACTCTTGACAATTACGACTGTGATTTACTGTAAACAGAATTAATAAACATCTGTAAACATCTGTATCTGTCAATTTAATTAATAAACATCTGTATAAATAAAGCTCAAAATTTGAATGAATTTATTCAGCTATGCTTTTATGGGAGCCACATAGCTTAACTTTTAACTATTCCAAAAAAAAAAAGGAATTTGGATGATAATTGCATCATTATTTAGATTAATTTTATAACGAATAAAGCAGAAATATATTCTAGATACTAAGACACATCTAAATTTTCTGTAATAGTAGTACAGTTAGCATTATTCCATTGAAAGGGCATTGGCATAGCCTGAGCATATACATAGACCTGAGCATGCCTGAGCCTGCACATAATTTTTGAATAAAAAGTTTCTGTAACGTGTTATTTCTTGTTACAACTTTTTAAATAACACAGTATTTTTTTTAAATTCAGCTTTAAATAGAATGTTCTTGGCGTCCAAATCTAATTTTTAAACTTTTGATAGACTTATTTATTCGAGGATATCGTCATGTCAGTGATATCGGGTTTCCTAAAAAAAGACCAATGGTTCTCAAAATTTTATTACAGGAATACTGTTAAAGTTAAAAAAAAATCATGATACAAAAGTAGTTCAACATTTCATCGAGAGATGGCTCTGACAAACGTAATATGAAAGTTTCCAACCCCACCACCTCCTGAAAACCTGATCTATCTCTAATTCTATTCAGGTAAACAGTAAAATCTTTATATTTTTTTAATGAACTTTTTAAATTAAAAGCATCCAGGGTGTGCCAAAAGTCTTCATGCACAACATCAATTATTAAAAAAAAAGAAAAATGAGGACGGAAAAATGTTATTGCATTTGGCATTCTCATAATACATGCTACTATCTAACATTCACCACTTAGGCCTACATCTCTTTAAAATTAGACTGAAGGACTCACCGGCTTGTTATCTATATGATTCTGGACACTTAATGAACAGATGCCATATTGACAGGTGCTTTGCCCAATAATCACAAATGTACTGCTCAGAAATACTGGAAGACTGAAGGCTAATGCTTAATTGCCGGGCATTGGCAATCCTAACTAATATTATAAATGCGAAAGTGAGTTTGTTTGTTTGTTTGTTTATGACGCTTTCACGCCTAAACCGCTGAATCGATTAGGATGCATTTCGGTTTAGATATAGACGGGACCCTGGAGTTGGTTATAGGCTACTTAGAATTTTAGATTTTTAATTACTTTTTTAATTATTAATTAAAAAACGTTTTTTCGTTGCCATGCTTGGCGAGTTTCGCCCGTATCAATCAAATGATTCATGTTTTGAGCTAACAAGAATGCTATTGCTTCAATAAAGAAGCGCGTGCGTGCATCTGAAAAACATTAAATTCCACGGAAATTATGCCAGTTTTATGCCAAATCTATCTATCAATAATAATAAAAATGAATGTTCTCCAGACAAATCTACAGAAAGCAGAGCTTTGAAAATTTGAGCATAGAAGCCCATGACTGTGCACCTGAGGCTCAGAATGCTGAAATTTTAAATACTTTTCCAATTATTAATTAAAAACCGTTTTATCGCCCGCACAAAATGATTTATGCTTTTGAAATAAAGCTGAAATTCTATTTTCAGATAAACATGCATTTGAAAAACATGAAATGGTATGGAAATTATGTTGATTTTACGCCAAATTAAAAAGCATTAGAAAGGAAAGTCCAAATGTGCTTCTTAAACTTCATAAATTTCCAAATCCTACCAATAATATAAAAACTCGGCTGTTCGAGCCTCGTCAGGGGGAGATCCCCCTAATTTTTTAGTTTTATTATTGCCATATTAAAACTATATTAATTAACTTGGCATTTTATCGCTCATCTTTCGCGTATTTCGCCTGGTAACCCTATGTTGAAATTTTTATGAGAGTAACCTATTTATAGAAAAATACATGTGGTGCATATTCTACAGCTTACGAAATATTGTAACAATAGATTAAAGCTGTTGTGAACTAATAATATTTGAATATATGTAAAAAATACATGTGGAGCATATTCTACAGCTTACGAAATAGTGTAACAATATCGAGACTAAAGATTGCTTTAATCTCGATATTAAAGCTGTTGTGAACTAATAGTATTTAAATACATGTAAAATTATGTCACTTTTTATGTCGCTTTATTATGGCGCATTTTTGGGACACATTTTTCAATAAGGATATTGAGAGATAAAATGACATAGTCATTAAAAAATGTGTACGTTTGTGTGTTTAGATGTTTTTGACTGAATCACACACAAATAGCTGAACGGATTTGGAAAAATTCGTAATGAAGATAGCTTATGCCCTGGATTAACATACAGGCAACCTTTCAAGCATATAGCATAAATAATTCTTTTACAAAAACATTCAAAATAATTCTAATGTATTGCGCTCTATGGAAATTTTATAGCTACTAAACCGATTCTAAAACTTAGTTACACTATTCCTGAGTATTATTGTTTGTTTGTTTGTGGATTAAGACCGATTGACTGCACTAGGGTCCTAGGCCTATATGGGTTATTCCTCTGTGGGGAACTTTCTAAGGGATCCTAGCCCGTATTTACGCGAGGTTTAGGAGAAAACCGCGAAAAACTGCGAGCGGCTAGGTCGACAGGCTCTACCAGGGGTTGAACCTGGCACTTCCAGCCTTCCAGTTTTGAGAGTAGAACTTCTTAGACACTGGTGGGACCCTGAGTGTTATAGGCTACCTTTTATGCATATATCACAAATAATTCTTTTACAGGGATACTCATAAGAATTACATTACACTCTATGTGTATCTCTGTAAGTACTGAACCGATTCCAAAACTTTTTTCACCGTTAGTAAGCTACACTATTCTTGAGTATTATAGGCTAAAATTCATACATGTAGTGCAAATAGTTCCTTTACAGGAACACTCAAAATAATTCTAATACATTACGCTCTCTGGGTATCTCTGTAATTATAGAACCGATTCTAAAACTTTTTTGCTAAGAAAAAGCTGCACTATTCCTGATTAACGTAGGCTAAAATTCATGCTATAGCATAAATATTTCTTCCACAAGAACAACAAAAACAGTTAGCAAATACTGTCGTAAATGTATTCGCCAAATGCCTGAAAAAAAATCTAAATTTAGTAACTCTGCTTACTCTCTTATTTTAAATGAAGTATAGTACCACGCATTATACTTCATATAAAATAAGTAAAAAGCAAATAATATTTAAATGCAGTTTCTTTTGTCGCAAACATATGTGTTATTCACACATGCTTCATTTCTTTTGGGACCTAACTCTACAGCCGACGCGGACGAAGTCGCGGGTAGCAGCTAGTAAATAAATAAATAAGCACTACATCAAAACTATACTGTATTAGCCTGAAATATAACGAAGATACTTTTTGACTGATCATTTCTGGTTAAAAAGCTGACTGATGCTATATTCGTAGCCTAAATATAGGATTTTGTTAATATCTTAATGAAAAATTTCAATGTCGCGTTAACTTCGAGTTCGCGTTATATTCGAGCTAACACGGTATTTTCCTAAGTTAAGCGTAACACTATTTTTAAACACAGATTTCTTTGTAGCATAGGGAAGTTGATTACATGCTCACTAAATTTTCCTTAAGAGCACAGATTGAAGTTACTTTGTCGAATAATAATAATAAAAAAAACTTCAATAGTTCGCAATTAAAAGACATCCGTAATTCACTTTTGTCGAATAAGTGAAAATAAAAATTGTTAACAGAGCCTGCCGTAAAAAAACATAAAAGGAACTCTTCTGATAATTTTTTTTTCTACCTCCAGGTGCAGAGAAGTGTGTAGTTTGCTGCAACCTTAAACTTATTACTCAAGATTCCGAAAGCTATTACACGTTAAAGGTTTCATGTGAGCATGAAATTTAATTATGGACATTAACGCTACACTGAGCAGAATTTCTCATAAAGTCAAGAAATAAAGAAAAGAACGTTATAACATCTGTTATTGGAAACCTTAACTGTAATTAAAGTTCGCGAGCCATATTTTTTATGAGGTACAAATAAATGTCAGAAATAAAAGTGTACTTTGAAGTATGGATACGAGAGGCATTTTGATACGTAATGTGATTTTTCTATGCACTCTGCTTTGACGAGAGTTTTACTAATGAAGGATTTATGTGTTACGCAATACACTTAATGCATCACAGATTTATAGATTTATGAAAGTTAGTCTAATAGTACCTTTTCAGCTCTTTTCCTTTTACAATAACGTATTATATTTGCGTACGCGGTTTCCTAGATGTAAGGAGAATGCGCGTTAGAACCCCTTAAAAAGTCCTTCGCCCAAAGCACTCTCTCCGGTAGGCAGATACTCCTCGTGTAGGTTTGCCATAACACAGAACAAATAATTATACAGACAAGCTTTAAAGCAGTACTTAAAAATTATATGCGAATGAAATAATACTACATGAAGTTGTTTTTCATAGATATCATCTTATAGAGGATTTAAACAGTTTATTTATTATCCAATATTTTTTTTATTAAATTTAAAATGAAATTTACTTTATGAAATAACATAAAACATCATGTATTGGAAATAAGTTTAGTATTTTGTGCTATCTTATTAAGATGACTTAAGAATTAAACCTTAAAACATTTGGTGGAAAAACAAAATCGAAAAATTTAGGTATAAAGGTAGGGGGAAACCTTTCAATCTTTCATGTCCGTTGATATGAGTCTCTGTCAATTCTAAAAAAAAGTAACGGCTGCTGACGCCGCCGCTATCAAGAGCTTGTCGGTTATCTCCTCCTAAACCGTGGGGATTTGAGTTTCGACTAAGGTGTCCACGGATTCGGAAAATTCCGGGAACCTGATAAACTGATTTAAATTTCGTAAATTTAATTATTTTTGAAGATATTAATAAAAAACTGAAAAAATAAACATAATGGTTGCCAGGTTTGGCAAATTTTCGCCAGCATAAAAACCTTAATGCCTTTGCAACAAAGTAATTCCAAGTATGTAGAATCGCGTGATATTGGTAAACATGAAGTCGAATTACACCCATTTTACGCCAAATTAAAAAGTATATGAAATAAATAACTCAAAGTGTCTTACACAAAGTTGACAATTTTCAAATAGTAAGTTCACTTAGACAACAGGAGTTTAGAATCAGCAATTATTCGTTTTTCTAAAACAGAATAACCAATTTAATTGATTTTAAAAGCGCCATCTTGGCATTAGGTACGATCTGGCAAAATGGTATCTCTCCAAGCAGGGTGAATCTAAACCGCGAGTTCAAAAATGTTAGAACCCAGTATCTTGAAAATAGAAAAAAATTAAAATGCAGATTATTTTAAAGCCGGTTCGGTCCAGCTGGAGTATTGGCTACCAGTAGAAATATTTGGCGGCGTTAACTATGCCATTATAGCAGTTATAGTACCCCTTGGATATTTGCCAGTGCGGCGAGATGTTATCATTCGTGGTGCTAAATACGCCAATTTGTAAAGGATTATGTATATGAAGATATGGATAACGGTTTTCCCGGTAACCTTACATGAGCAGTAATTATAGGTCGTGAGCATGTGTAAATCGCCAAATAATGAAAAATCGCCATGGGTGGCAAACTATCCTAGCTGTTCCGTAGTTTTTATCAAAGGAAACACATGCAGTACTGTTTTCTTAGAGCTAATTATTAACTGTACATATACGCAAGTCGCCAAATTATAAAAATCCGCCATAATTGGCTAATACGAAAGGTGTTCCATGGGTTTCACATAATTCAAAATGGTGTGAAGTTTAAATTTTTATGTTCCAAGGAACGTGCAAGAACCAATAAATGTGCAGCTCGGTAACATTCTATCTGATCCAATCTTTGGGTTTTGTTTGTTGAAATTATGCCTTTTTTTACGAATAAGCCTTATTAGGGGCCGAATGCCTCATACGAAAAGCGAGAGTAGCGAGTCCAGGAGGCCGTGACTCCTAGTAGTTAAAAAAAAATGATGTTCTGTTTGAGTAATTGCAATTTTTTCCAGTACACACTACTTTTACTTTCCAATGACCGACTATAGGCTTGAGGACAGATACGAAGTCGGAGATGCTGATCACTTAATTATTTAGGCACCTGCATTGACACCCCAAAAGGTAACGTTTTTACATGGTGAATATTTGAGCTACTATAGTTTTTACGGGCACCTGCTTCCCATAGAAAACTGAGTTGAGATAGGTGTTCATCCTACCAAGTACTGGCCAAAGCCAAGGCTGCTTGACTTTAGGTTTTAAGATGATATACCATTAGATAGTACAGACAGTACACACTATCTTTTATCTGTTATAATTATGGACATACATATAACAGAGACGGGTCATGAATATTTTTTTTATCCCGCAGCGATTCATATACTGAAAAAACATGTTTTGTTGAATCAACAAAAATTTTTTAAATAACAAAATTATCCTGTTGAAATAGCGACAACGAAATTTTTGTTAAATTAACAAAATTATTTTCTTAAAATTATTTGGGTATTTCAACAGAACATTTTGTCAGTTTAGCCAACGAATTTTGTTAAAATAAACAAACTATTTTTACTTCCTTGTACGTAGTATAAGGAAGTAATGTGATCCCGAAAAATTTTGGGGGCCAAATTTCGACATAAAAACCGATTTTGACTACCTCTAAATTTAATTTAAAAATTTTTTTCGATGCATCTCATCGTAGGCTAGCATGCACGATCATATTAACGCGTCTGCAACTCATTTTGACCAGTGGCGAGTCTACTGTGGCCAGTTTTTCCATGCCGTCTGTACGTACGCACGTACGTGTGTACGTACGTACGTACGTACGTATGTATGTAACTCGCATATCTCAAAAACTATTGGTCGTAGAATGTTGAGATTTGATATTTAGGATTGTTCTATGATCTAGTTGTGCACCTCCCCTTTTGGTGGCAATCGAATGGATAGTTTATGTACAGGACCGCCCAAAAGATTCGAAATACATTACGCTCTATGGGCCGAAATTCATTAAACTCGCCTAACTCAAAAGCTACTAGGCGTAGAATGTCGAAACTTCATATTTTGGATAGTTGTAACATCTAGTTGTGCACCTCCCCTTTTGGTTCCATTCGACTGGATAGTTTATCTACAGGACTGCCCAAAACATTCGAAATACATTACACTCAATGGGCCGAAATTCATTAAACTCGCATATCTCAAAAACTGTTAGGCGTTGAATGTTGAAACTTTATATTTAGGATTGTTGTAACATCTAGTTGTGCACCTCCCCTTTCGGTTCCATTCGACTGAATAGTTTATCTACAGGACCGCCCAAAAGATTCGAAATACATTACGCTCTATGGGCCGAAATTCATCAAAGCGTTTTTTAGAGGTATTGGGATATTTCAAACGACTCAGAAGTGATATATGCTGTAAAGAGTTAGAAAATGAATTTCTCCATTAAAAAAAAGTGTCTTTATCATTTATAGTTCTGCTACAGGAACACTCAAAAGATTTCCAATACATTACGGCCAATAGCAATTTTAGGGGCATTCATCCATTTCAAGCACAATACCGTCCTACCACATAAGTTAGGTAATGGTCCGACCACGGTCACGTGCCTCCCTCAAGAACTGTGCCAAAAGTCGCCAAGCTTGGCGACTTTTGGTGTACGTGTGTGCATATTTAACTCTCAAATCTCAAAAACTATTATGAAATTTCATATATAAGAATGTTGTAACATCTAGTTGTGCATCTCGATTTTTGGTTCCAATCTACTGGAGAGTTTATTTACAGGACCACCGAAAAGAATTTCAGTACCTTAATGTCTATGGACATCTTCATTATAATACAACTGTAGACAGTCATTGTTAGGTACATACCCAAAATCTCGCCGTCTGTCCTCGACCTTGGCGAGTTTTGGCGAAATATCGCCAAATTTGGCGATAGTCAGTCATTTGGTCCATGCCCAAAGTATCGCCATTTGTCATCGTTCTTGGCGAGTTTTGGCGAAATATCGCCAAATTTGGCGATAATCTGTCATTGTTTGGTTTATGCTTAAAATCTCGCCAAATGTCGTAGACATTGACGAGTTTCGCCGAAATATCGCCAAATTTGGCTCCAAAAATTATTTCCTATTTTGTATAACTCTAAAACTTTAACCCGTAGATTTTTTAACTTTGTATTTAGAACTATTGTAATATCTAACTGTTTTCAATATCTTTTTTGACAGCAATCGACTGAGAATTTATTTACATGGTGAGCCAAATGACTTTAAATACATTGAGGTGTATAGATGCATTCAATTCATTGAAAGTCTGTGGTCAATGACTACTTTGGCTATCCCCAAAATCTCGCTGACTATCTCAAGTTTGTCGGCTTTTGGTGAAATATCGCCAAATAAAGTGTCAGAAGGAAATCTTTTAAATTGAACTCAGCTTGGCGATATCGAAATATTTGGCTAGAAATCGCTAAACCTTACTATTATTGATATTTTATCTCTTTCAAACAAATAAATTTAGAGGAAGTGCGTCGAAAATATTTTTGATCTAATGGACGTGCAAGGAAGTCATGTGTTGGACACATCAGATTTTTTAAAATGGTTTATTTGGTTAAAATCAACCAAATAGATGTTTGAATTAACAATTTTTTTTTTGTTATTTGTTATGTTCATGGCTCATTTAACAAAATTATTTTGTTGATTTTACTATGTTATTTTTTTTTAACCCATGAACAGTTCATCGAAAGTTTCAGAGGTAAAACTAATTAATTACCTATTCATCAAAATTTACATTTTATTTGAGTTCTTTTATATATCTACAAGTTTAATTTTATCACCTTTAACGTCAACCCCCATCCGCATAAACCAAACTTAGTCAGATTATTCAAAATTGGTGATGAGTGTATTTTTCTATTATGTACTCTCATTCAAAGTAATTTAATGCCAAAATTTGGGGGAATATTTACCTCTTACACATGAAAACAAATCAATATGTGTCGGTAAAAGAGACGCTTCTTGTGAGAAGTCACTAGCCGTTAGCCGTAAATTAAAATTAAAATTTTGTAGATATGCACACAAATAATCGCTGAATTATTTTTTTTAAATGAGAGAAACGTTGTTTACGCATACTAAATACATAATAAGATAAATTAAACAAGGTAAAAATACTTACGAAGAAAGATGAAAGAATTGTGTAATAATATGAAAAATGTGTACTATGTTGAGAGTAATGTTACTTCAATACAACTGCTTCCCTAATTCTGTTGTTATATTATAAACTGTGTCAAACTTATTCCCTGTTATCGTATAATGCTGTTTACGCGTTTATATTGCATGTGTAGAATACTTGATAATTATTATTTAGTTTTGGTGTATAACTTAAGATTTAATACTAATTACAATCGCAATGAATCATGAAAAATATTTGAACCATGAGAAAACTCGGAACAGTTTTTATTTTAACAAGGCATACGCTGATTGAGCAGCAAGGGTCATTTTTTGGAAAAAGCATGCAAACAACCTTGAACTAAATCGAAATAACAAATAAAACAGATCACTCGTGATAAATGCACAACGAATGAAGTATTTAGTAGTGCATTATATTGAAGGCGTCTATCAAATCAAATAAGCATTTCGTTCTCTGAGCTATCAGCTTTGAATATATATTTTATCACGAAAGCACAGATGTGATTCTGACGCTCTATTTGTGTGACAAATCTGTCAGTGAGTTGTTTTACACTATGTAGATACAAATAAAAGAATTAAAATAAAAATGTAAATTTTCATGAATAGGTAAAATAAATAGTCCAAAAACTTCCGATTAACTCAATACACCCCCCTCCCAGTCAGTGGCGTAGCCAGATAATTTTCATGGGGGGGTTACGACTAGTGCAACTCATATATATGTACACGTGCGTTTGATTAGAGAGTGAAGAAAATACATTTTGTATGACAAAAAAAAAAAAAAAAAAATCCTCTGGGGGGGTGTAACATACATACCCCCCCTGTGGCTACGCACGCCACTGCCCCCAGTCGATTAGTATATTTTGTATTTGTTGTTTTTTGTGTGGTCTGGAGTTTCTAACTTCGTTCAGGCGAATGGCTTTGTATTCCTGAATATCCGCAGTATAGTGGAATTAGCCAGCTTAATTGCAAAAAACATTGCCAGAGTTAAATCTATACATTGGTCGAAAATATCGAGGGCCCAAAACACCAACAGGGGTCGGAAAAACCCTTGGTAAAAAACACCAGGGCTTAGAAGCGAACAGTGTCCAGGATGAAAGAGATTTATATAAACCCATAGTTCAACGTATTAATAAAATGGACGTTACTAAATGCTTTTGAAAAATTCGATCTTTCGTATGCCTCTCACCGCCCAATCGGGTAAATTGATTGCTAAACGATTCTGATTGGTCCAATTTCAACCAAACGTTTTTGTTAAAATTAAAAGCATTTTGTTAAATCAATTTGGATGAATCAAACAAACTTTTCTCAAATCAACAAAATAAAACTACCAAAATGTTAACCAAACAAGTTTTGTTAAATTCAACAAACTTTCACCAAACTATTTAGCGTGTAAAGTACAAGCGGTTGCTTTTGCCCACTAGACGTTATTATTACTTCAGTTAAAAAAAGAATGACATAACTGGTATTCCCCCCCCCCCCTGATCTTCAAATATTGTTGACAGAAAAAAGAGCAGGAAGAGTATATCATGATATACTAAATGCATAATAATATACTCATTCATAAAATGTGTCATGGTAATGCATATAACATATGAACATACTTTACGATTAAACGAACAAATGCATTACACGTACTACGCCTTCAATTTGCGAAAAAAAATGAACTAGTGCATTAAATCTCTTAGAGATCGTTTATAAATGATGTTACGCTTGGAGGTGGGGTTCCTAAAATTGAGATAGTTTGTAAAAAAAAACAAACTGTGTTTAAAATAAAAGCGTCCAAAATCAGTAAATTAAATTTTGAAATTATTTTGAAAGTACCAGAATTTGAAGCCAAAATGTTCTTATTCAGAGTAAATCACTGTAAAAATTATGAGAAAACTTGTTAAAAAAACAACTGAATGATTCAAAATTATAATTTCTTTCATCAGCTAGGAAAACTCTTTCTATTTAAGTAATACTTTAAAGTTTTACTGATTGCAAAATTATAATGTAGCACACTGATGTTATTCATTGATTTAAGTTTAATACAACGTTTTCTAATCTATAAACAAGGAAATTTGTATTATCACAAAATGAGAGAAAATTTTAGTTAAAAGTAAACCGCCCAAATATATACTTGAAAGATTTTTAAACATTTTCAAAATATTAGGTAAACAGATACAAAGGAGTATCTGCATAAGTTACTCATTTGCTACAAAATGGTGTCGCTCAGTAGCCCAAACACAACAATCATAATTTTATTAGATAGCTTGCAGATAGTAAATAGTGTCATTACATACAGCTGGTTGTAACTGGAATAAATAAATATAGAAATGCCTTAAGAAGCCCGTCTATGTATTGAAGTAAATCATAATAGCATAAGTACCTATCAGATTTTGCATCTAATGACTATAATATAATATGCTGTTAGGTTCGATGCACGTACATGTAATTTCGACATTACAGTAATGATGAATATATCTCACATATTTAGTCAGTAATTTCCTTATTTACCCATCCTTAAAATATTTAAAACTTATATAATTACAAATAATAAAATTAAGATACTTTTAAAAAAGTTATGAATGTATATCATGTCACACTTTATGTCAAGGCGCATCATTCGAATAATATCAGATTGAAAATATGTCAAGTGATCAATAATCGATTTTGATCAGAGAGCCATACTTAAAAAAATAGGAATTATATAAGCATCATGAAAAATTCTATTGAATACAACCGAAGTATTTAAAGTCAGAAGTACATCAAACATGTGCTGAGATTTTCTAGCAAGGCTGATTCATTCAACTCTTGTCAAAATTTCGCAGCTGTGTGTAAGTATTTGAGATCGTCAATAAAAAAATTAAGTTTTTTTTTTCAACAAAATATTCACCCAAAGCAGCGTGCAAATCTTTTTCTTGAAATTTTGTAAATCAGATTAAATATGTTGCACATATGAACATCTGCGTAATTTAGTCATAAAACACGAAAAAAAAAAAAAAAGCCCATATAGATATTGATTGTTCAGAAATTATATAAAAGTAAATCTGAGGAAATTTGTGTCATTTTATCTGGAATAGTATACAGAAAATAAGTCTTTTTGAAAACAGCAGGTATTTATGCAAAATAAATATATAAATAAATAAATAAATAACTTAACAAGATACAGCAATCTGTAGTAGTTTAAATATTTTAAATACTTTTTTAATTAAAAAATTAATTTCTTCTTTCCTTGATTGTTCTGAAATTTTGATATGACAGAAACCAATTTCAGAAAATTTATTTCATGTTTACTTAAGACTCCATTAAAAATGTTTAATAATATTTAAAATTTTATACAATTCCTTTTCTCTTTATTTAATTTTTGGTGGGCTTTGCGATTTATAGTTGGCAAGCATTTGAATTTCAATGGAAAATATTATTTGTTTGAACGATATTTATATCAGATACTTTATCTGTCAATTTTTGTAATATTTACTGAAACAGTCTTGTAATTTTATTACAAAAGACTGACATTTCAGATGAAAATTAAAAATATGAAATGAATTAAACTGAAATAAAAATTAAATAATAAAAAAAATTTAACAATAAAGCAAATAAGGATGAAAAAAATAGTATGTGTGTTACACTTTGTTCAAACATTCAATTTAAGAGGATGGCTGAGTGCATAAGACAGTGAGCATGTCAGATGGTTGAAATGTGCAGGTCCCACGTTCGGGACCAACGCGAGGCTATTGATTTAACAGTCTGGAGTTTTGGGTGGTTTTTTTCCAGATGTATCGTGAATACGCGTTAGAACCTCTTAAAAAGTCCCCCGCCCAAAGCACCATCCTCCCCGTCATCAGCAGATTCTCCTCGTGTAGGCATGCCATAACACACAAACTCAAACTTAATTGAAGAGTTGTCTTCATGGATGAACAGGTTTTATTCACAGTTTAGTTTTATCTTTATTTGTTAATTATGTTTGAGGAGTTGAAGCATATGAGATACACCTTTAATAACGCGTACAACGTTTAATTGAAATCAGGCTTAGCCGCATAATAGGTTGTGACGCACCAATGCGACTACTTTGCTTATGCATGTTTGTCAGTTATAGATTTTTCTTCTCTTGTGGATGACAGAACTTTTTACACCTGAAAAAGGATGGACCTGCTGTACTACCCGAAACGATCATCTTGTATATGAGAACACTTTTATGGTTTTATAAAAATTTTAATTATTTTTATATTTTAGGTACATTTTGCATAAATTTCGAACCACATAATAAATGGTGTAATTGAAGGGTTATGTCAGATGATTTTATGCAGTTCCCCTTACCTCAGCAGCTTTATTTCGGAAATTATAACCCTATTATTTTTTAAGTTGACTAAGTTTCTCTGCCTTTTCCTGTCAAATATCAGATAATTCTCCTATTTCAATCTTCCTATCATATTAAAAGAATTTTTCTTCTGTTGTATATTTAATGCAAATAGTGAGATAAACCATTCAATTATTAAACATAAAAATTCATTTACAATTGCATGTTATTCGTAATTGAAAAATATGTTATTTTATTACTTTGTAAAACATAATAAGTAAAAATGCAAGCAAATAACTAATAAATGGAATTTAATACAGTGAAATCCCTCTATAACGATATTTTGGGGGTCAAAATAGTATATCGTTGTAAAGAGAATTATCGTTATAGAGAGAATCGATATTGAAACGAAAAGATTTTGGTTCTTCATATATCCCATACCCTTTGGTGTCACCAGAAAGTGTTCTGTTTTCATTCAGCACACCCTGGCAAGTAATATATAGTAAATGAAAGGAGAAAAACATGTTTATAGATTTCAGTAATTTTCACAACACTCACAAATTTTAGTCTAATAGCTTTGCCGCCTCGCCATGGATTCTAGCGGTGATATAGCTTATAAATATTTATAGCGTATTTGAATAACAAATACATAATGTCTAAATAAATAATACCTGAATGCCGCAAAAGCGTTTTTTAAAACGTATTAGATATTAATTGAAAATACATACCCATTAATTTATCCTTATTTATTTTGAATTCTGTGTAAAGAAATCGGAAATTTTTGTTTGCTTTTTTGAATTATTCAGAGATAATCTCATGCAGAAAAAAACGAAGTGCAGAAAAAAAAACGAAGTCTAAAGAATTTAGATGCTCCTCGGGTGCATTAGGTAAACTTGAAATAAATTTATGAAGCGCATCAATTGAGCACACCGCTTCTCCAGGAGATAAATTTGACTGTAACATAGTGGAACCATCTTTTTAATTCACATCATCATCATCATCATCGTCTTCTGACCCTTCTTCAGCGTTATCACTTCGTATTTCAGAAAGAATGTCTTCATCCGTTAGTTCTGGAAAGATCTGCACTTCATCATCGATATTTAAATAATCATGAACAGATATTTCAAACTTTTTTCCAACTTTATCTTCGTAATCTGTCAGAGAATTTTGAAGACTTGAAATAGTGTTTTTTTTTTCCTCAGAATATTCGCAAGAAGTTTCACTTCGACTATCTTCGTTATTTTGAATGAAGCCAGCTTTTTTCCAACAATTATGTATGGCCTGTGGCTTCATTTCCCACCAGCTGCCAGCAACCCATTCACATGCATCCTTAACAGTAACAATAAGAGCCTCGGGGTGCTTTTGATCATTATTAAAAATCATTTTATCCACTAACCGTTTTCTGTAATACCCTTTGAAGCATTTTATAATGCCCATATCAAGGGGTTGTAGAGCTGTAGTAGTGTTTGGCGGAAAAAAGTAAACTTCTACATTCTGCAATTTTGGAATGGGTTTATGTGAAGAGCAGTTGTCAATTAAAATAGCGATATTTTTCTTCCTCAATGTCATATCTTTATCCAGTTTCGATAACCATTCGCAAAATATTTTTGAAGTCATCCAAGCTCGCTTATTCGCAGTATAGTCTACTGGTAAGCTCTTAATGTTTCTAAAACATCTTGGTTTTAGGGATCTTCCAATTACAAGAGGTTTTAATTTATCCTTTCCTGACATATTTGTACACAGCAGTACTGTTAACCTTTGTTTGGATTTCTTGCCCCCTTTACAGGTTTCTTCTTTGAAAGCTAATGTTCGTTCAGGTAGCATCTGAAAAAATAACCCCGTCTCATCTGCATTATAAACATCATCAACAGAATATTTTAAAAAAAAAATTACACATTTCTCTCTGACGCCATGTGCGTACGTCATCTAGTGGCACTGATTTCTCTTCGCCATGTAACCATGGACAGATATCCCATGTCGGTCTCGAAATCTTGTTAGCCATCTGTTGCTAGCCTTAAAATCTGGGTTCCCCATCATAAAGGCAAATTTTCTGGCTTGCTCGCAAATAATTGGTCCATTTATAGGTACATTCAACGCCCGCTTTTCTCTGAACCATTTTAACGTAGCAGCATCTATTTTGTCATTTACAGCAGTCTTTATTCTTTTCCTTTATGGATCGAAGTCATTTGAGTTGAAAGTGCTTTCAATTTCTGTCCGTTTCTTTAAAAATGTGGCAACAGTCGACTGTGAAAGTCCGTATTTTCTGCAAACCTCAGCTTGCTTCATGCCTTTATCAAAATCTTTTATGATGTTGAATTTCATTTCGATAGATATTTGTTTTCTTTCAGCCATTTGCTTTCGATTTTCACTAAACAAACTTCAAAGTAAACAAAACTCATAAATAATTCAAAATATCCTCATGTAATAATCGACCTCGATAGGATTTATCGGAGGTTAAAATTCTTACTCAAGTTCAGACAAAAGAACGTGTCGTTTTCTATATAAGTTCCGGTGAAAGGAATCCTTGATCATTTTTTAAAGAGGGGGATAGGAATCAAAGATGTGTCATCCAGGAAACGCCAGCTGTCCTTTCACCGTACGAGAAATGCACTTTCTCATTACCATAGTGTTACATCAGCAAAACGAAACTTAGAAGACGTTTTTTGGCAGAGGCGTGGTCCAACCGTTCCAACCACATTTTACCTCGACTTTCTTTGTGCAGCTTACAAGGTGTGTGCATGAGTTGGGCTTCTGATGCATCAGAAAAAAAAATATATCGTAGTAGAGAGAATTATTGTGATGTAAGGGATAATTATTACCATCGTTGTAGAGAGAATTATCGTTTTAAAGGATATCGTAATACAGAGAATTGTTTTACATTAATCTAAAGGGAATTCAGCCAGGACTATGAAAAAATATCGTAATAGAGAGAATTACCGTTATAGAGGATATCGTTGTAGCGAGATTCTACTGTATCTGCAAATACGAATAAAAGGATGAATAAATTAATATCATACGAGTTTCATATGTTAACAGTATGTACATTTTCTTAACTTTGAACATGAACAAATTGAAAAGTTTTTATCAAAACAGTTAAACTTAATTTTTTCTGTACAGCAAACTAATACTGAGTGTGCTATCTTTGACACAGTATACTTATATTATAAGAAATTAAGTCACAGAATAAATAATTTCAGACAAGCTCTTTCGGCTAAAATTCTGATTTTAAATCTGATACACTAATGAATCTGTTAAGATATTTGGAATTAAAATGAATGTTATCTTATTATGATTCGCGCATGTTTTATTGTAATTCAGCCGCAGCTCAGAAATAACACTCAATAGGAAATATCAGTCAACACTATTTGGAAACTACAATAGTCAATATTTTTTAATTTTTATAGCGATACAATAAATTAATTTTTCTTTGTTTTATGAAGTTTTTGACTCGATACTGTATATTTAATTTATTAAACAAAAGTACTTATTTATACTAACCCTGCATCTTTCTTTAAAAGATACTGTGAAATTGTAAAAGCTAATGGCATTAATTAAATACTTATTATTGACTTTTATTATATGTAATACAAAAGTCATTGCAACGTAATGCCATCCTAACTATTCCTAATTTAATTTTCCCAAATTTTATTCCGCTATATAGTATTCTCAAAGAGATGAGGATAAATTGATTAACCTAATTTAATTTTAATAAGGATAAATTGATTAACTTAACAGTCAAAAGAAAACGAATTAAAACTTATTGGATGGGCAACTAAATTACCACCATTTTTTAAAATTTTATTTTTCAATAAAAATTTACAACTAATTAATCAACAATGTATTCTCCTTATTGTTTCCAACGCTTGACGAGATTTTCAATACCTCGATGGTAGAAATTCCCCGATATCTTCTAAAAAAAATAGAGTATGCCAGAACGATGTGCGTCTTTGAAGTCGAAATTTCCGTTTTTAAACCTGTCATGCCAATCAGGAACGGATCTTTCAGCTATAGCATTCTCTCCGTACACAGCAAAACGCTCACAAGCAGCTTTGGATAAAGAAGAAGGGAAAAAAAAAAAAAAAACGGTGGAAACTTAGTTGTGTTAAATCTCAATATATAGACCCATGAAAATTTTTATGCGATTTTTATTAATTATTACACACTACATTGCCTGTAATTATGTGAAGCTATTATTAACAGTTCTGTCTTTTAGGAATGAATCTCAAGCTTTTTCCCATTCTTCTCTTACTCACCGTAGTATTTTCGAAAGAAATTCCACAAAATGATATAGGTAAGTCCTTCCTATATATAAATGACGTCACAAAAATCTAACCATTTATGATTTATTCTGATTTGATCGATATGGTGATGTTACTCTGATCTATTGACAGTAACTGGATTCTTTTGTTTTCTTAATTTTAAAAGAATTGCCGATGAAATATTAGCTTTTTTGGCAGGAATTCTAGTAAGTTTAATGAATCTATTTATCATCTTTATACAGCGTGTCTACGTATAAGTTGACCGATAGTTATCTTCGCAACCATTAGTCCTAGACACATACTTCCAGCTACAAAAATGGTCAAAGTTAGCTGCACAATGACAATATTAAAAGTTTGAAGCGAAAAAAAAATCTAAACATGTACACCCTTTAAAAAAGTATTCGAGTACAAGCGAAATTTCCTTTTGGCCTTTCGAATAATTAATTAGTTTTTTTAAAAACGTACAAATAGACAGAAATATGAAAAAATTGTAATTATGCATAACTTAATTCATATTTTATGATAAGTAATTTTTAATATACGTAACTCACTTAGGAAGTTTGACTTTTACTAGAAAGCGTTTTTGAGAAGGTGTACACAGCCTTGTAGGTTCTTACTTAGTGTCCATATTTAGGAAAATCTTGACCACACAAAAACATTGTAAACACACAAATATATTATGTATACATATATAAAATGGGCCTCCTGAATCCGAATAGGACGTACAATTTGTTCCATCACGCACCATTTTCTAGCCCCCCCCTCAAATTTTCCCTGTTCAGTAGTTTTATGGTCATGAATTTGATTTGGAGGATCGGTGAAAGGATTATTTTAACCATTAAGTGCTTTCTGAGGATCTACGTATGTGAAAGGCTCTAAAATAAAGGACATTTATGGCAAGGGGGATTTGTTCGCTTAAAAAAAAAATCAATAAAAATAATCGGTTTTTCTGAATTTTTTCACCTATTTTTTAAATATTCCAGCTTCTAGACTCAACCCCTCTTTCTCACCCAAACACCCCGAATAATAAATATATATATATCTACAATTTTGGCTAAAAGGGGTTGAGGTGGATCAGATCCCGTATCGCTTGCAAGAAAATTTTGGTAAGATTTACTGCAGAAGGTTGCCTCGATGAATAACTCCCATGCTTGTAGGAAGGTCGATGCCATACGCTGGCGAAAAGTAATTTCCCAAAACTGACCGGTTTGGCAACATCTATTATACTGGTCAACAAATTTTTTTTTTTTTTTTTTTTTTTGGGGGGGGGGGTGTTCTGTTCTCATGCTTAGATTCTGATTCTAGACATTGAAAAACACTTAAATTTTCATTTTTTGTTCTTAAAGTTTGCTTTTGTCTGATTGACGTCGATAAGTATATTTTAATTTATTTCATAAACGAAAGATGGCAGCACTTTGATTAACCCGAAAGTAAACTGTATTATTATTTGTAACTGTAGTATTGCTTATAGAATTATTTGTAGTATTATTTGTAATATTATTATTTGTTTGTATTATTATTTGCTCATACGAGCATAAGAGAAAGACGAAAAATATTCACTTTTAGACATTACTTTCTTATTATTTTACATTTATATGTTATTGTTTATCACAAATATTGAATAAAAAGACTTTTATATCCAGAAAAAATTTTCTGATCATAATTTAGAGTGGAATTATAAAAAAAAAAATTAAAATCAGCGGTTTTTGCCAAAAAATTGAAAAATTGCTTTAATTTCTACAAAAGCAAACTTTCATAAAAAAAATTATTTTCCTTAGTTTTGGCGTAGGAGAAACTAAAATTTAACATGTAGAAGTCAGACCTAAAATTCGTGTTGACCGGTGTTATGTTTGATGAGAAACAGCCAAATTCTAATGTTATCCAATGGGAGTTTTAAATATTCATACCTCGTTCTCTAACCCATTTGCATGCATTAAAATGCAAATACTGTTTATTGATTGCTTAGAACATTAATTAAAAAAGTGCAAGTTGTATGGTTATCGAGGAAAGCTAGCTGGTATCACGTAATGATTCCAAGATAATTACAGTCTCGGAGATTTGGTGAGCAGGAGATATCCCCTACGTTTTATGTAATTTTGAGTAATTTAATTTGTGTAATTTTTATGTAATTTAATTAATTACTTGTGAAAGGTTAAAGTGATAATTAACAAGCACGGGAAGTGTTTAAGTACATTGTGTAGATAATGATCAGTTCAGGATACTGGAAGGTTGTCACTGGTGAAGGAAAACCTTAAAAGCTGAGTTACGAAATTTTATTTTTACAGAAAAGTCAGTAAAAATTTAAAAATTTGGCTAAAAATCGTAATATGCGAGTTAGAAAATTATCTGAAGTCTACATTTACTAACTTTTTATTTGCCATTCTTGTGGAATGCTCTAAGTATGACTTGGCATTAGTGCGCAGCATTTGCGGATACAAAATTTTTTTTGAGGGCCTAGTTAAGAAAGAAAACATTGCTTTAGGACAATTTTTGCTTTATTGTGCGTTTTGTTTACGTTAAATAAGATTTTTTTTTAAAGAACAGAACTAAGAAAATTTGCTGTAGTGGCAACAGAACTTTCACTTTATTTTTTAATCTGTTAGAACAGCGAGGTAAAGTAAAAGTAATGCAATTTGTTCCGTTTAATTTAAGTGTTTGTAATATTTTAAGCAACTTTCATTGACAATGTATATTTCGTCCTTTAGAAGACTCTGTAATGTTAACTTTGAACACAGAAGATGTAAATGAGAAAATTCCTGTTGAAAGGTAAAATATTTCAGAATAATTTAATGAAATAATATTTAAGAACTTTTTTTAAGTCAACTGTCTCATAAGAATATGTAGTTTCTGATTTGATATTTATTTAAAAAATTTTAACACTCATTATTCTGTTTTATAATGGTGAGAGGGATTTCACGTGAAAAACCGCTTGGAACTCATTTAAAATGTATGGGATTTGCATGTGCTGTAGATTAAAAAAATTCATTGAGTAAATAATAGAAGAAAAAAGTAAAAGATACTCTCGTATAAATGCGATATTCATAAGATATAGCAAGAGAAATCTAATTTTATCTGTACCACCTCCAATATGTTAAATGGAAGTTAGAAACATGTTATGTTGGAAAATCATATAATCATATATATGAATATGTAGATCTGTTCTGAAAAAATTTGAAATATCCCGACGTGATTTCGAAAATGTGCATTTTGATAATTTTTCCTCATTTGAAGTAAACTTTTGGGAGAGTTTCCTCACATTTTAATTAATCAAAGTTTTGATATGTAACTCTCCAAAAATTGGATGTTTCATTAAACAACCAGGATTTAAGCTACATATTGATGTTAAAGTAGTGTAAAGAGCTCAACATTTTAATGAATTAAAAAACTCGATCAACCAAAAACGTTAAAAGCGGACACACTTATGAGAGGTGCTCGCAGGCTAAAAAGCTTTTAGAGATTTTTAAAAAATTTGTGTAAGATAACTTTTATTGTATATAAATGTATATCTATACTAAATATTTTATTTTTTTAGTCTTAAAAAAAAGAAAAAAAACGTGATATTGATATTATTTCTTTTGAATTGGTAGATAGTTGGTATTAATTTATAGATAGTTGATATTAAGCCGATCAGATTATATGGTGGGTAACGCACCGTACTACGGTCGGGGTACGATCCCCGACTGGACATGGCTGTCATTGTGCCCGTCCCTTCATAGGGGTGACGTTGGTCCACCTACTAGGTGCCCCCGTAATAAAGTGACCAACAACTCCGCCCTCAGTAGTGTACAATGTCTCCAAAGCAGAGGCCCGCCATTGGAAAGAAAATAAAATTGCTAGAATAGCATACAGCTCGTAAATTGTATCATATTAGTGGGGTAGAAGAAAATGCTGTTTTTAAAAGTGTCAATATTTCGCATAGCCAAAATTGCTTAATTTAATAATACGAAATTTGGCATGCATGAGAGTTTTTAATGTAGATGCTACATTACACAACCTTTTTACAGAATTCGTATTCTCATGAATCCTATATGTTCTTTTAGCATATCTTTCGGTATCTCAAAAAATAGAGGGAAAAAAAGAGATATCCATAAAATTCTTGCTGTAAAATGCACCAAATTCAATTCTAAGACATTCTGTCGACGGTGTGTAGAAGTGAAAAAAGGGGGAGAGGGACCATCTTTAATGAAAGAAAAAGATATATATATATATATATATATATATATATATATATAAAATTCTTGATTTTTAAATTGTAACAAATATGAATCCTATGTTTAGGTTTAGCTTGCTTGTAATTAAAAAAGTTGTTTAAAATTTATTTGGTTGAATTTATGTTAAAAAACGACGTTTATTCCCGGCACCTTTAATAATTCACAAAGAACGTTTTTATACACTACTAGAGAATAATTTTTCATGAATTAATGACATTCTTTTTTGTTTTAAACTTTTTTCTGTATGTTGTCTAAACTAACCTTTAATTTTTTTTACAGCGGAAGACAGGAGTGTATTGCTCGACACCGCCTTTGCAATATTGAGAATGATAAATGCTGCAAAGGGGTAAATGGACTCATAGACCTTAAATGCATCTGTAAAGAATTTGATAAGTGCCTTCATAACAACTGTAAGAAAGGGCGTAGATGTGAATGTGACCGCCCTTAATGATGTACTTTTAATGAAACTGAAAACATTGTAATGAAAGTTACTTTGAAGCTTCTCCAATGTACATGTCTATCTGCACATTTCAAAAATATTTAAGTTTGTCAGTGTAATATAATGGTGAATACAATTTCAATAAACATTTTAATAAAAGTTAAGGATTTAATACAAGTAACTTTTCAGTTAATAAATTTCCAATAAAAATAGATAACGTAATAAAATGATAGACTTCCAATAAGAAATTTTAAGATATCATTTTTACAGATTTTAAATACACACTAGCTGCGTACCCGTTCTCCGCACGGTGGGAAACGCATATTTTCCTTAAAAATATATAATTCGAATTCAACCCAGTAATGTGGAATCTCAAAACGTGAAAAAATACTTGAATCGGGACTAAAAGTTGACGTCATGAGTGCAAATTTTAGACGATTGCATCATGACACAAAAACTACGTCAATGTGACTGGCGATCAAAAAAGAAAGAACTTTATGGTATGCAGACAAAACTTTTCTCTTTCGAAAAATGCCTGATTTCTACATCAAATAATTCGTTTTGTGATGTTTAGTATATACCACATTGAGGTTTAGTATATATAGTATATACCACATAATAAATAACATTACATGATGTTGACAACAATTTTATCTTGCATTTTTCAAAGCGTGGACAATGCATTAGCGCAGTTATGTTACACACGACTTTATTAAATTTTACCTAAATTAAAAAACCTACATGAAACAATGGATGCATCATTTACGTTTAAAAGCCAAAAATGTACTCTGCTCCGATGAAAATCATGTCGCTTTGGTTAATGAAAACGTTCGTGATGTAACTTCTGAGAAAAAGCTTATTACCCTTATTGAACTCTTAATGCAGTATCACACTTGTTACATAAAACTGACGTTTATCTCACTGTCAATTCGCAATAAATAAATAACTAATTTCATTTTTATTTTTTTACAGATTACAGTTGACCCCTTTATAACATGGGTCTACAACACGAATTCTTAGAACACGACGAAAACATTACGATCGTTTTCGTGTAACACGTTAAAAGAAACTCGTACAGCACGGTAAAATGAGACATATGTTCTGATATTATGACGCCTTAGCTCCTGTAATTAACATTCCTTTTGAATGGCAACACCAAACATCATTGCATTTTTACGGAGCGAAAATAAGTTTTGCCGCGATTATACCGTGCAGTCCGCACTCCAGGTGGAGTATAGCGCAGGACCCGTACAACACGGATTCCTATAACACGGAACGTATCTATCGTGTTATAGGGAATCTACTGTAGTTGAATAGTGTCAAATTCAATAGTTAAGAAAACTCTGGGTTGCCGTATTTAGTAGTATTTCATCTTACCTTGGTGGCCGAAATGTATTAAAACCAAATATTCGAACTGTATCAAAAGTAAAATTTACTAACAGTAAAATTTCTAATTTTGTATAACCCTCAGAACAACTTCGGAGTTTGCCATCTACGACGGTTTTTCACGACGTGACAACTTATGCTTGTGTACAGTGGCGCAGCCAAGGAGGGGATGGAGGTCACAACACCCCATGCGGAGTTTTTTTGCCGTACAAAATGTATATTCTTCACTCCCTTATCGCACACACGTGTACATATATGTGAGTTGCAGTAGTCGTAACATTCCCATGAAAAATTTCTGGCTACTCCTGCTTAATCAATATACTTCATGATCGGAATCTCCGCGGTAAAAAAAATGGTCTAAAAAATGTGACACCAGAAAATTCTGATTAACACAATGGGGTTACACAAATACGCGCCGGACATACGCTCTTGCTTCCGGAGGAGCAAATACATTAGAGGGTATGTGCTGCTCCGGATAATCTGCCAGCAAAACAGCAAAATGACGTAAAAAATGACATCCACACTCGAAGGAAATAAAATTAAAGGTATGTAGAATTGCATAAAAACTTCGATTATTTTTAAGGTGCAAATCTGTTATAGTTCTATTTGTTTCACAATTGATGCGTTTTCACTTTTTCGATTCTTTAAAAGCTGTAGAAATGAGTGGTTTCACTTAATTGTAAAATTTAACAACTTAAGTGGCAACAATGGATTCCGTTGCTACGGAAACTATGCTATAGTTTCCGTAGCAACATGGTTTCCGTAGTTTCATGTTCTATGCTAAAAAATAGAACATGAAATGAGTTATTCATGTTTACTTTGCTAGAACTGCCATATTGGCGAAATTAACACCGCCAGTCGATGGCAAATAGCTCAAACCACAAATTAAACTTGACACTAAAGGCAATACGCAATACTCTGTTTGGCGGAATTAAAAAAAAATTATCTATGCATACGCTAGTGACATCGGCTCCTGTCAATTGTGGAATGGAATTAATAATATGTACAGAGTTGCACTACATTTGAATATTTTTCGATAACTTTGCTAAGAAATGTACTAAAATAGGAATCAACAAACATTTCAATTCGTAAAACAAAAAATACATTAGAGAGTATTAATTAAGCCTTTCTAACAGCTTCTAGTCAAAGAAACTTCCGTAGTGATGCTTTAACAAATAAGAATCAATTATTTATTACACAGTACTTCGATCGCCAAATGCCAACATACACCATTTTGCGAGATTTTTTTTGTTTTCAGGGAATCATTCGAAGCATTGATTTAACAGCAATCAAAATGGGAAATTGTTATCTATCATTTATATGGTTTGATCGCCAAAATTTAACGCAGGCATATTATTGATAAGTAGCAGTTATTTAAATTATTAACTATAGCGGGTTTTAATCACCGTTAACTACCATGTACAAAATGCGAGAATCTCAATTTTCTGAAATTTGGCGGAATTCCTCTAACTTAAATCAGTTTACTTAATTTGGTGAAAATTCTATAGATCGTTTAAAATCGCCTTAATAACTGCATTATTTCTGTATGAAAAATCGAAGTATAGCGCCGTAAAATTTATACTTGTTATTAAAAATACTATTTCGTTACGCTCTCAGTAATTTGCGCCAAGCCCAAAACTGTACAAATCGGTAGAACCTACTACTTTCTCAAAATCGCCAAGTGAGCCATTTTTTTTCGCCCAAACTAAAAAATATACATATTAGTCTCGGAAATCTCTCAGTCCCTTATTCTTTTACACATAAAAAACATTGAATTCCAGCTCTGATTTAACATGAACGCAATATTTTAATTAAAAAATAACTTTGTAAATAATCTAAACAGAAAAAAAATCATTATTCTTTTATTTTTACTGCAGGAGTCTAAATAATTTAATAAAAGAGCCAAACATGGCAACCTCGATGCTTATTTCTCACTTTTTTGACTACAGGGGTTACAATCACGGAATTGCGGAGAGCAAAAATTAGTGTTTTTGATGGGGTTTTTTATCAATATTTCCTAAACTAATTCGAATTTCGAAATTTAAATTAGCGCAGGTTCTTTCTCGAAATTCTCCGAATTCGTGGATACCTCGTTCGAAACTCAACTCTCAGCCGTTTAGGAGATGATGATGCTACACACACACACACACACAGACAGACGCGCACAGATTTTAATAGTATAGACTAGCTGCTTACCCGTTCTCCGCACGGTAGGAGACGAATATTTTCCTTACACATATAATTCCAATTAAACCCAGTGATAGGAATCTCTAATAGTGAAAAATTGCTGGAATTCTGACGAAAAGCTGACTCCATGAGTGGAAATTTGAGACGATTGCAACATGATGACACGAAAACTACGTCATTGTCACTGGCGATCAGAAAAGTGAGAAGTTTACGGTATGCAGACGAAACTTTTCTCTTTCGAAAAATGCCTTATTTCTACATCATATATTTCTCTTTTTTAGGTTTAATTTATAGCATTCATACATACCAATATGAATAACATTACATGATGTTGAATACTATTTTATCTTATCTTGCATTTCGTAAAGCGTGACAATGCATTAGCACAGTTATGTTGCAGATGGCTTTATTAAATTTTACCTAAATTTAATAAACCTACACGAAACAATCGATGCATATTGTACGTTCAGAAACCAAAAATGCGTCCTGTTTCCGTGAAGATCTTGTCGTTTTCGTAAATGAAAACATTTGTGACGTAACTTAAGCAGAAAAGCTTATTACCCTTACTGAACTCTTAATACAGTAGCACACTTGTTACATAAAACTAATGTTGATCTCACTGCAAATTCACACTAAATAAATAACTAATTTCATACTTTATTTTTAACATAGATTAATTGCATAGTGTCAAATTCAATATTAAACAAAATCTGAAGTCGTTTCTAGAGCTCTTGGTCTTGTAACTGGAGTAACTGGAATATATATGAAAAAACAAATAGAACTTTAACATATAAGTCATTTATATGAAATATTCTAAGCACATCGGATCCCGTTATTCGGAAAGATTCCACAAACGACATGGGAAGAAAGAGCAATTAATTGCATATTATATTTTGTATTCCTTGCAAGCGCCTTTGTTATGTACATGATTGCAATATCATTCTCGTACACGATGCTTATCCTATAGTCTCTGGTGATTTATTTTGGATTTTCATTTCATATTCCTGACTTTTCATACTTTCGAAATTTTGGTGCTTTGCGCATGTGAATAATCGATTATCATTTCGCATTACGGCTACCAATTAAATAGTTTTCCATATCGCTTCTTCCATTTTAACGACGTTAATATGCCTTTTTCTCGTTAAAAAAAAAACGTCTGCAAAGTTTCATTGCCTCAATTTAGACACACAGAGGGGTTAGGCAAATACGCACCTGACAAACGCGCTTCCTTATGTCCGTCGAAGCAACACATACGTTAGCGTGTACTGTGCTTCTCCGGATAATCTGACCGCAAAACAGAAGACAATGACGTGAAAATGACGTCACACGCGAAGGAAATACAATGAAAACTACGCAGAATTGCCTGAAAAAACTTTTATTATTTTTAATACGCAATTATGTTAAAATTCTATTTGTTCCATATTTAATGCGTTTTCACTTTTTTGGGTCTTAAGAGCTGTAGAAATGAGTGGTTTCTCTTAATTATTAAATTGAACAACTTAAGTGGCAACAATGGATTCCGTTGCTACAGAAACTGTAGCAGTGTTAAAAATAGAATATGAAATGATTTATTTATGTTTACCTTGCTAGAACTGCCATATTGGCGTAATTCACGTCGGCAGTCGATGGCAAATAGCCAAAATGAATCACACATTAAACTTGACAATAAATGCAATAATTTAAAGGCATTACCAGCTAGTCTAACTGGGTTTAAAAAATATTCTCATTCATCTCAAACAGCATTCGTATTTAAGATTTCCTATTTTATTACACCTTGTTTGGCGGGATTAAAAAATATTACCTATTCATACGCTCGTAACACCAACTGATATCAATCGGGGCATAGAATTAGCAATACAAATGAAAAAGTTTAATTTTCTGAAATTTGGCGGGGTTTCCCTAACTTAAATCAATTTGCTACTTATATTATTAAATCATTTAAAATCATTATTAAATCATTTCGGAAATTAAATTCGATTATTAAATCATTTAAACTTAAATCATTTAAAATCGCCTTAATAACTGCATTATTTCTGAACAGAAAATTAAAATTTCAGGCTAAATTCTAGTAAAACCTACACTTGTTTTTAAAAATACTATTTCTTTACGCTCTCAGTAAATTGCGCCAAGCCTAAAATTGTGCAAACCACTAGAATCCACTTTCTCAAAATCGCCATATAAGCCATTTTTTTCGCCAAATTATAAGGTTATACACTTTAGTCTCTGAAATTTACAAATCCTTTTTCTTTTGCGTATATAAATTATTGAATTCCTGCTCTGATTTCCCACGCAGACGATATTTTAATTAAAAAGTAACCTAGCAAATATTCTAAACAGAAAAAAAGTATTATTCCTTTATTTTTAATGCAAGAGTGTAAATCATTTAAAAAATTCGCCAAACATGGCAACCTCGATGCTTATTTCTCTCATTTTCACTTCAGGGGTTACAATCGCGGAGTTGCGGAGAGCAAAAATTAGTGTTTTTGACGGGGTTTTTTATCAATATCTCCTAAACTAATTCGAATTTCGAAATTTAAATTAGCGGAAGACCTTCCTCGGAATTTTTCGAATAAGTGGACACCTCGATTGAAACTCACCTCCCAGCGATTTCGGAGGAGATGATGCTACACACAGACAGACAGACAGACAGACGCGCACAGATTTTAATAGTATAGATATTACATTGAAATTAAATCATGTAAATAATTATATGACGGTCAGTGCTTTTATACTTTATCCCATGGTAAGCCTTTAAACCTATTATTCCCACTATGAGAAATTAATAAGAAAAAAAAGAAAACCGTTGAAATGGTGTTATTTTATGTCAAATAAAGTACATGTAATTAAAAATTGTGAAAAAGTTATTTTTTAAATGTTTTTTCAATGGCAGCACTATGATTTTAAAACTCTTCTAAAGAATGTAAATGAAGCCTTAAAAAATGTATCTAGTGAAAAAGCATATCTTTTCTTACATATAGATGGCAGTTATTAGTTTTTCTACATACTAAATAGTATTAAAATAGTAGAAAAACTTTATAGAACATGTTGCAAGTAGAACAAAAGAGAGTATGTTGCTTCTAAAACATTTTAATATTTTTTGTCTATTAATGCTGGGCATCTGAGGACCCAAACTGCTACTATCACTAATTAAATGTACAGTTAATGGCTTAATGACTTCAAAATTAGATTTCGAAACACTTTTCCATAAAAAAAAAAAAAAATGCGTTTACAGGAGGTATGGGCAACCTTTGAAAAGTTGCCTGACAAATTTTAGGATGTTAGCGAAGTCGCGGGCCGTTTAATTGGGATTTATATGGGATTTTGAATGGTTTATATGGGTTTTATACAGGGTTTTGATATGCTCCGCAGGCCGGATCAAAAGCCGTACGCAAAGGCCACATCCGACCCGCGGGTCTGTGGTTGCCCATGTGTGGTTTAAAGGTTGGTAGCATATTTGCTAAAATGGGAATAAGAGGATTAAAGTGAGCCCCCTCCCCCCCAATTTCAGTGCTAAAATCTTTATTATATTTCTTGTGAATTCGGAGCCCCTTCTTGAGTAGGGACCATGGGGGCAACCATGTACTCTTATATAGTAATATTGTCCTGATCAACTCCTAGCAACACAACTAGTTCAAAAGGCGTCTTTTGAAAGCTTTTTGAACGTCTTTTGAACTAGTTGTGCTACTGCAAGTTAAACAGTAGTGTTTAGATAATTTATGCGTAGTACAAATTTGTTTGATTTCGAACTATGAAACAAAAATTAATTAGAATTATCAAACTATGTGTAATGCAATTTGCTTCCTCTTTACATTGTTTTCATATGTTTGCATCCTGTTTACACTGTACATATTTGAAGGAGAGCATTGGCTACCAGAATTCCGATTGTTGTTGTTGTTGAATTTGAAACCTTTATTTTTGGACTTTTTTGCTTGGTTTCTAGCACCTGCTTATAAATTCTCGTAGAGTAAAATGAATACGACATCTTTTAATATCACAGTGAAAGTAAATTTACAGTTCGTAGACAGACACATACGACCACGGAATGAGTATCAGGGTAGGCCCCTTAGGCATCGGCTCTCCAGAATACCGATTATCCAAGAAACAATGTGAGTGAGTGACCTTAGATTAAGTTCAATTTTTAAAAATATAAAATGCACAAAAGATTTTATATTTTTAAAAATTGAACTTAATCTTTTATTTCAAATATGCCAATGGAAAATTAAAATTGAATTTTCTTAAAAATCACACAGCGAATATTTTGTACTTAAAAAATTTGCTTCTAGTTATCACAGTAAAGACTGCATTGCAAAAATATACAAGATAAATTCATTATTTTAATCACTGAATTTTATTTTCTCACGAAATATATATTTTTTTCCCATGAAATATATAAGTTCTTTTTACTTACAGCTCACTTAGACTAACGACAGACAATCCCAGAATTTGAAATAACTATAGAAATAAGTAATAAGTAAATAAATAAAATAATTGGGAAACTATTTGGCGGTAAATTATATTTCAATTTACTTTAATTTTGGCGCTTTGATGAAGTTGTATTCGTTATCCCTGAGATAGTTGATTACAAGGCTGGTTATAGTAAATCTTCCCCTATAAATATGGTTCTACAGTTAAAAGGGATGAACGGATTGCAACTACATTTGATATATGCACTATATAAGAGATGCGCTCATAGGGAATTTCTAGGGAAACATTTGTTCAAAAATGTTCACTAGATGGCATTTTGCACGAAAAAAACCCCAACAAATTTAACAATGGAAATGGCTAATTCGAAATGTAAAATAGTTTTAACATCTATTCAATATAAAATAATTTTAATATCTTTCAATAAAAGCGGGCCCCAAAATAAAAAAATGACAATAGTGTTTATAGTAGAAATGTATAATATTGTGTGTGCGTTACACAACAGCATCACGCACTCACAATATTATACATTTCTACTTTAAATACATTTTTTGGTTTGGGGGCCCCCTTTCATTAGGGACTCAGGGCAGCTGCCCTTTTGTTCTAGCCTTAGTCAAGCTTTATTTATAAAATTATTCAAAAAGCATATAGGAAGAAAGGGAACACATCGTTACACGAATGTAGAGTAAATTTATTTTTACAGAACAGAACCATTACTTTTTTCTAAATCAATACACTTTTGTAGCGCATTTCTGTTTCACATCTTAAAATACGTTCTATTCTATTTCGTAAAAATCTTTTTCTGTGTCCTGAAACGAAATGGAATTCAAAGTTGTGATTGACAGACACTTTTCGTATTGTTTCTTGAAGCATGTGATATTTTAAAGAAACTGAATTCCCAGCTCAGACATAAACACATTACCTGGCATTCTATTAATAGAAAACAACGTTTCTTGCAGATTCACGATTGCAGTAAAAAAAAAAAAACTATATTTAATTTAAATTAGTTGCCAACATCATGGGAGTAGCCAAGGCTTATACTGGCGGTGGGGAAGGATCCATATATGGGCAACCTCCGGCCCGCCCTAGCTTTTGATCCGGCACGCGAAACATATCAAAACCCTATATGAATAATTCAAAATCCCATATAAATCCCAATTATACGGCTCGTGATTTCACTAACATCCTAAGTTTGGCCCGCAACTTTTCAAAGGTTGCCCATACCTGAGTTAGACATTAGAGTCTACATAGTGTGTCTGCATGGCGCAAATGGGAGAAGCTTAGGGGGAGAGGGTAATTGCCCCCTCTGTCTTCTCCTGGCTATGGGCATGAGCAACATTTACGGTGATTAAAAAGTTTATTAGGAGCGTTTGGAAACATAATATTAACTAAGCCTAACTGTATAACCGTCTATCCACTAAAACATAAATAGGAAGAAAAATATTTTTAAAAATTCTTAATTTTTTTCTGATAATAAGCTGTTTACCCCTTTTCGAAATTAAAATAATTACAGAACTAATCAAATTTTCAGGAATGTATTAATTTATTTGAAGTTTTTTGGAGACACAAGAAAAGAACATAGATTCAAAAAGCAGATAAAAGCTAATATTATGTTCCTAAATGACATTAATAAACTTTTAATTAGTATAACTCTTGCCAACTGATGTGTGAAAATATAGGCTAGAAAATAAATATCATTTAAAAACAATTTTTTCATATTTTTGATCAAAAAGAAATACCAATTTACCTCACCAAACCTAGACTTTCATTGAAAGGATATATTTCGTAAACTACGTGGTATGTACGTATACTACGTGACTTCCTTGAACGGTCATTATGTGATAGCAACTTTTAATGATCTTCATTAAAGTTATTTTATTTGAAAGCGATATACACTGCTTCAATAACATTAAGGCTTGGCGATTTCTTGCCAAATATAGGAAATACCACCACGCGGAGTTCAGTTTTGGAAACTTATTTTTGACGCTAAATTTGGCAGCATTTCGTCAAAAGCTGCTAAGCTTAGGCAAGAATTTGCGGGATTTTGGGCGTGGTACAAATAATGGCTGTCCTTAGACTTAATGCATTAAAAGTCTTTTGGGTGGCCTTGTAAATAAACTACCCGTTCGATTGCAATGATAAGGAAGGTGAACAACTAAATTTTTCATCAGATCTAAATGTAAAATTTTAGCGTTCTATCGCTAATCGTTTATGAAATATGCGATATTCATACGTCCATACTAACGAACAACCATCATGCCGAAACCTGTCAATATGGATCATTCACATGGTACATGCATACGCACATACTTACAAGCAGTGGCGGCTCGTGGGTTATTTTAATGGAGGTTCACAAAATTAATTTCGAAAAATAAATACGCATATACGACGCACCTTACAAGTTAAAATATATTTGCATTACGAGCAGTTAAAGAAAAACAATGCACGCAACTGAAAGAAAACAAGTCATCTTTGGTCTAACGTTTCGTCTCCAAGATAAGTTTTAGTAAAAATATTGTCTTGATTTTTTTTATTTCAATTTTTTTTTCAAAGGATAATATTGAAAAATGTCATTGCTTTAGCTCCGAAACACTTATTTGACTCCCCTCTTAATTATTTACATTGGTTTGTAAAAAAATACTGTAGTGAAAAATGATAAAAATAAAGGAAATAATAAGAAAATGAAAAAAAAATGGATTAATTAACCGAACACAACAAACCAAGACAGAATTCGGAGGAGATAACGGCAAAAAAATCTTCCGTTTCATTTCCGTGAGCACAATAAAAGTGTGCGAACGGAAGTGCCTCGCTTCTCCCTCAACTCTCTCGGCGTCTTTCTGCAGAGACCGGTTCAGAAGGCCACTTGGTCGGTCGCACATGCGAGCGACGAAAGACTAATCTGTAGTAACCTACGATACAGTGCGTTAGCTATAATACGTGTGTTTAAGGCTGTTCTTCGAAAAAAAAAAACCTCTGTTTTTAGTACAGGTACACAAATTGAAATAAACTAATAGCACCATGGTCTCCAAAAAATTCCAGATGGTTCTTCATAAGCTGTTTTACACACTACGATCAGCGAAAACGCTCTGGCGTTTGTGAAATTTTCAGAAAAAATTCTTAAACATGGATCTGAGCTGTAAGATTTTTTGAAGAGTGACACGCTTTGCGAAAATTTCCGATTTTTAAGATTTTTTTCTAAAAGTTTTGAAATTGATACAGATTGGTTTGTCTACGCAGTATGTAATACAGCTTGTAAAGAGACAGTTTCAAAATTTTGAAGTGCCTGGCATAATTAGTTTATTTGTAATTGTGTACCAAAATCACATGATTTTTTCGAATAACACCGTTAATAATAGCGGAGGGTGGGGAGAGTACAACTCACGTTTTAAATTCAGAAAATCTAGAAATGTACTTAATATATATATATTTTTAATTTAATTTGTTAATGCGTTTATTTATTTAGTTTTTACTCTGGGGGTTCACGTACCCATGTGTTCAAACACGAGGAGCCGCCACTACTTACAAGCGTACCACATAAACGTGTGAAAGTAAATTCAGTGCAAAGTAAAAGTGTCAAGTACACAATCTTTTTTTTGTGTCAAAACCTGAAACCGAAATTTTTCGCGATTGAAATATTTCCTGTACATCGTACAAGGACGTAACATTAATTTCATAAACCATGAATTCATTAGAATTGTACTGTTCAAACTTGTAGCTACGGAAGATATGCTTTTGCAGATTTGTGAAATTATTTCAAGTGATATCTAAGCATAATTTTTTAAACTGGAAGTTTTGAGTATACATCATATAAATTTAGTGCTTGGATAAAGTTCGAAAGAGGTATATTTGTTTTTCTCTAATTTCCTCCAGTATTCGTTTCAAATAAACAAAGTGATCTATTACGAATTTATTTCCCGTCTGTTCGAATTTTATAACTGTCTCAGAAAGGGTATTAACCTAAAACGGATTTCTATCTCTTATCATTATGTGATAAAATATTTTGACTCTAAGAGTTAATACCACTCATCCAATGACTTGTACACAAAGACAACGGATGCCGACTTTAACTATTTCTGTAGGAGTCCGTCGGTCTGACGTCTGTGTTTATAGCACCAGTTACTGAAATGACCGCCTGTTTCTATGTAATTATGCTTCAAAATGGACATTTAAAAGAGTGCTGCCGGTCTTTCTGAGTGATATAAAGGTTTAAATGCTGCAATGTTTCTTTGTAGAAGTAATTTGTTTCAAAAAGATTTGGAAAAAGAAGAGAGCATTGATCAAGTAATTACAATATAGATAAATAAATGAAATTAAACATGAATAAATCCGACAGTTTAAATTGATTATATGCCACTTTTAAACCTATCTACGAAATTAGATAAACTTTATATGCATACAGGGTTATTTCGATCGAATAATTTATGAGTTGAAACCAGATTGCATTGGAAAATTAATATGTTTCGTACACTCCTTTCAAATTAAACATTTTCATACTCCAAACTAAACAATTTCTCAAGTTATTTGATATTCACATTTGTATTATTTCATCCTATGTACGTTCTGTGATGGCGTGACTTTTTTTTAAAATCAATTTTTGCTAGTAAAAGAACAGGTTTGACTATATGTGAATTGTAGATGTCTTAAATCTTCAGGTACGCTTTCATATTACCGCAATTTCATGAAAAAACCCACGCCGTTTACGTGTTTTAAACTTAAAATTTCTGCGGGTGCGGCGTTTCTTCCGATGCGACGTTTACGTGTGATATATATATATATTCGTTTTCAGGTTTCGAAGTTCGTTTTCAGGATTTCAAAATTCCTTTTTCAGGATTCAAAGTAACTGAAATTATATGCCCAGATAAAGAGATTATAAACTCAGAAAATGTATTTGATGATGTGACACACTTGTATCTCGATTTAGATCCGGATATGCTAAATCTCTTTAATTTCGATAGTGAAGAGTCAGACTTTGATAGCTTCGCATAGTGTAAACTTTATTGCGATTTCAGTTAGCAAAAGTAAAGTTTGAAATTTTCAGCTTTCATTCAATTTTTATTTCTTTGTTGCATTTTTTTAATAACATAGCATGAGTATTACGCATATGGACTGATTTAGTGGGCAAATATAAGTACGTTCAAGAACGTAAGTACATTTTCATAATTTCTTTCCTAAAATTTATTTTTCTGTTATGATTTGATTTTATTCATTTCTTTTAAATGATATGCAATAGATCGTCACTTGCAATTTATACAATGTACATAAAAAGTGGATATTTTTGAATATTTTGAAAGTTTACACTTGTTGTGCAAATTATATGCAGTTTTTATGCATACTAAAAAAAAATAAAAATTACGCAATTTGAAACGATTATCAGAAAAATTTCAAATCCTCTCGCCATCCTCACTTTGGATCTACGGATCGATACCAGCCACGGAAGATAGAAGGGCTGAGTTTGAAAGTAACGTTAAGTTTTTACGTATGATAACAGGTGGCAGCACTAAATGCAAAGAAAGGGGGAAGAAATCTCAGAAGGCAGGAGACGACGTATGTATGACGTCACAATCCACTTTTACCCCATATGCATTTGAGCGTGACGGTCACGCGAATTCTGTGCTTTTTCTCCATCCCAAAAGTGCCCAACGCGCCTAAAGAAGTTTTCGCTTCAATAATTATTAACTATACGTATACATAAGTCTCAAAATTATGAGAAATCGTCATGGATGGCAAATACGCATGGTATTTAATAGGTTTTACACAATTAAAAATACTGTAAAGTTCCCAAGCAGTACACTTACGTTCCAAGTACGAACTGTTAACGTTCAGTTGAAACGTTCACGGTACGTAAACAAAAAATCGCTCTACTAACGTCTATGTGTCCGGGCAGCCGACGTGTTTAAAACGTAGAAAACCGGTTCAAATTATGTACTTCCCGAACTCATCCAGAACCATTAAATGTTTCGGTAGGACGTTCACACTGTGTTTAAATTACGTTTTCTCGCCCAGATAGCACAGGAAATTTGCATCAATCTTGCAGTAAGCTTGATTTATCAAGTCAATAAACTCACGTTAAGCTTGATTATTTCAAGCGTGTAAGCTTAATGCAAGCTTGAATCAAGTGTTCAAGTTTACACTTGCCTAACTTGCATTAAGCTTGACATAGCAAGCTTGGCTCAAACTTACTACACTCTAAAAATTTTTCCTAAAAAAAAAAAAAAAAAAAAAATTCCTAAATACATGCGGTGCCGGTCGCCGAACTCGCCCTATATATTTTATTTTTCCAAGCATTTTCCCCTCTACGCTGAAACATCAAGTTATTTTAATCTGTTCCTGTCTAGCGTCCGCGAATGTGATCGATCTCGGTACCTAAGGTGTGCGAAGCAAGCGTCCTATCCACAATGCAAATCTGACTCGAGGAGAAATGACTAAGTTTGAAGTGACTGTTATGGTTGTCACGCCGTTGTTTGTGGAGATTGATCAGTATTTCCCATGCCGAAATACATCTCTTATTTTTGCATAGAATGAATCAAAATTAAAATAATGTTATATGTGATTTTATACTCTACTATTAGGGAAATAAGTATAATATAAACTTAAAAGCAGCACATGTTTTAAAACTTTCAATATCGCAACACTCATGTTGGGCAATATTGGCCAAAATCGAGACAAACAACTGATTTTTAAATCAATTTTGTAGTATATTTGTATTTTATTTACAAGAATTTCGATATTTGGAAATATAGAATCTTTTTTTTTAATTCTATGGTCAAGTACATTTATGACTGATGATAAATTATTTGTTATGTGGCTTTCCAAATCAAGCAGTAATCAAGTTGTATTCAAGCTTGACAGTTCAAATGACTTAAATTCGGCGGGAAAATATTTGCGGACTCATTTTTTTGTAATCTCCAAGCTTGTTGCAAGCTTAAAATGAATTGAACTGTCAAGATTGCATTAATACGTCAAATTGAAAGAAATGCCAAGCTCTATTTAAGCTTATGTGCTGTCTGGGAGTAACGCAGGTCGTAAATTATGAAAAAAAATACGACCAACAGCAATATCACGAGGAATGCAAAATGATTTTGCCGCTTACTTGCCTTGTGCAACTCAACACCGAGATGCTGCCAAACAGGTGTCTGTAAAACTTTATTAGACGCCAAGTGAACGACTCATTCCGACGTTTCAGCAATAATAAATTCAATGCGTCTAGTAGAACGTGTTGTTAAACATTGCTTTTAAACTTAGTACCACCAGTATTTTTGTTATGCGTTGAGTATGACGATTTATGAGCACTGCTTTTGAACGTTTTCACTGGCACTTCTGATGCACGTCAAGTAGGACGGGTTATCAGGTATAACTTTTGAACGGTATCAACAACACTTCTGTTATACGTCGAATAAAACGTGTTATTAGGCATAGCTTTTGTACGGTAATACCAGCACTTCTGCTGCACGTCGAATAGAACGAGTTATTAGGCATTGCTTTAGAACGGCATCATTAAAACCCCTGTTGCACGTCCAATAAGACGTTATTTATTCACAGTTTTTGGCAAAAGATAGCTTAGTACAATTTTAGAACGTTATGCAGAACGTACAAACTTTACCTGAACGCTTTTCTTACTATTCTGAACGTTACTAGACGTTCATAGAACATTCTTGTGCTGCCTGAGTTGTTCCAAGGAACATCCAAGAAACAAGGAATGTGTAGTTCGATAATATTCTATCAGATCCAATCTTTGGATTTTGCCAGTTATGCCTTTTTAATACTTTCCATTAAGGTTGAAAAGTGTTTTATGATTTCGATTTTTCTGTCTGTCCGTCCGTCCGTGCTCTAACTTCCGTAACTATGCATCGATTTCTACGAAATTTAAATATGTTATTCTTATCTACCGTACCATGTACCCTTTTGAAACTGGTCTACGTAGAATTTTTAGTTTTTCTACAGGAGCACTGAAAATATTCCCAATAAATTGCGCTCGATGGGAAGTTATTCTTTAAAGCGTATCATCCTACTATACAGATACGCTGATCCTTGACTTCAAGTTAAAAATTTTCCGCCAATACTGAACGATAACAAAGTTAACTCAAAAAGCCTAAATACACTTCTTCATTGTTTGTGCGATTCGCTAGAAAATTTTCATAATCATGTATAAAAATATAGAAAACAATCTGCTCTACTTAAAAAATCTGAAAATCCCCCGCTCCTGTATTTTTAAGCGATTTTTCGCTATTTCAGCACCATTTTATTTCCGAGAGTAGAAAAAGTAAATCATTTGCTTGACAAAATTACCTATTTCAAGTGGAAATGACGTCATACAATTGTGATTCCAATTATTTAAAATAGTTTTTCCAGCTTACACTATTAATTTTTTTCCCACAAATAAATCGTGCGCATGGATATAATAATAGCTGTGCACACAAAACGAAATTTTTCGATTGGGAAAAGATTCCGAGCCTTTCCAGAAGAGCATGAAAGTGGATCTGGGAACATAATAAAAATTTAATACGAACTTATTTATTTTAGGTGGATGAAAATTAAATACATTGAATGCAGACAAATTTCCGTCAAATGCTTTTCTAGCGCCTGTTGTAATTGCCTTCACAACGGGCTTTGACTTCCAGTATATAATAAAAATTAAGTATAAAGTTATTTATTTTAGATGGACGAAGATTAAATACACTGCTAAAAATAATCTGAAAATTCAGGATAATTCCAGTGGTTAGGCAACCGTCTCCCAATCCGTAGGCTGAGGGTTCGAACTTAGCGATGGCCGACCTATTTTATTTCGCAGTTTGGTATAAAGGAAAATTACAAGACCAGAGAACGGAAAAATAATAAACAGAACGTACATTTTCTTTCAACTTTGCTGCCAGTCGTTTTTCCGTTAATTTACAGATATATTTTGAACAGGGTATATTAAGTGTACACATGCGTTCGTCAAATGTTTTTTCTAGCACCCGTTGTAATTGCTTCCACAATGGGCCTTGACTTTTAGTTTTAGAGATATTCAGCTGTTTGTAATGAAACAAAATTGATATATGTTACTAAGGATTACAAGATGAAGCTTTCCATCTAAAATAGGGTCTGTATAGTTAATAGTTTTTCTTCAGAAGCACTCAAAATAATTTCAATACAATACAGTCAGTGGCAGTTTAGAGACAGGCATCTATTTAAAGCATATAATACTATCCTGCAATATCATTAGCTAATAATCTGACGACGATCGTGTGCCTCCCTCAAAAGTTGCGCCAAAAGCCGCGAACGTTGACGACTCATAAAATTGCATTTATAGTGATAATACAATATTTTATTGTCTCCATAATGTCGCCAGTTTTAAGGAAAATACATCGCCAAATTTATCGCAAAAATATTTTTGTGTTGGCAAGTGTTTTATAATCTATGCGTTTGGCATAATTTATCTTTCTTGCTTACGAATAAGCCTTATTAGGAGCCGAATGCCTCGTACGAAAAGCGAGCGTAGTGAGTCGAGAGGCTTTGGCCCCTAGTCTTTACTACACTCATGTCCATAAATTAAGGATAATGAAGTTCAGGCAAAGAAAGAGAAAGAAGCAAAACAAATTTGACTTATTTGTAAAGTCTATTTATTAAACAAAAAGTAAAGAGCAAAAAAGATGCTATATGTTTGACATAATTAATAAAAATTGCAAGTTTTACTCCCTTGACCAAATTTCAAAAAAGAACCTATTTACAAAAAACAGTATAACATGGTTAGTAGGATGGTTAATACGGAGTATGTCTCCCGGACGATGCAATACAGGCCTGACAACGCCTAGGCAAGCTGAGTATCAAATGATCAATCTGATCTTGGGGAATATTACACCACTCATCAAGCAATGCACTCCAAAGTTCCGGTAGACAGGTGGGAGGGGGTTGACGGGCTGCAATTCGTCGGCCAAGCATATCCCACACATGCTCTATTGGATTCAAGTCCGGTGAGTATGCTGGCCAATGCATACGGGTGATATCCTCCGATTGAAGGCATTCGTCTACAATGTTTGCACGGTGAGGACGGGCGTTGTCATCCATAAACACAAATTCAGCACCCATGGCGCACCGAAACAAACGTACATGTTGTTCCAGAATGACATCCCGATAGATGTGGCCTGTCATCGTTACACTCTGAACATGCAGGTCAGTTCTGGAACCAAGAATAATTCCTCCCCAAACGAGCCATCCTGCACCACCGTAACGGTGTCTTTCAATGGTGTTCTCTTGGTGGTAACGGGTACCTGGCGCTCTCCAGATGAATGTCCGGCGAGAATCAGACTCCAAACTAAACCTGGACTCGTCGGAAAACATCACACAAGACCACTGTTGCGGTGTCCACAATGCATGCTCTCTACTCCAGGTTAATCGCAGGCGACAGTGAGTTGCGGTAAGTGGAACACATCTGACAGGCCTACGAGCATATAGACCAATGTGCCCTAAGCGTCTGTACACGGTCTGCCTTGAAACTGTCGTACCGGTAGCTGAAGAGAGCTGACGAGACAGGTCTGATGCTGTACTCCGTCTGTTTCTTTTGGCAGTAACTGCCAAAGAGCGGTCCTCATTCGGCGTTGTAACTCGGGGGCGACCTGTGCTGTAACGTCTACTCACATTACCATCATCTTGGAATCGTTGCCAAAGCCTGGAGATGACACTCTGGGCGATTCCAAGTTCCTCGGATACTTCCAGCTGGGTACGTCCACATTCCAGTCGTCCGATAATTCTGCCACGTAAAACATCATCCAAATGCCTCCTTTGTGCCATAACTATGCGGTTTTTGCACTGAAAGGCTTTCACAGCGCTTGTGAACAATTTTACTTCTTTGCCACCATTCCTTATATACCCCTCTCTTACACTCTCGTCATTGTGACGTACCATCCACGCCATCGGGTGGTTTCCTGTAATTTGCATATTCTTCTTGAAGATGTGTGTGATCATTCCACAGGTGAAATTTTTATTTTAGAGATCAATTTTTGTGTGATTCTGAATTATCCTTAATTTATGGACATGAGTGTAGATAAAACAACATCTGGGGTACCTTTGATATAAAATGTCAATATAGAACTTACTTTTCTGTGCGGATTATGGAGTCCTGGTAACCTGCTCTTTTTTGTATGTGGCTAAGTCTTCATACCGATCATAGCTTTCCCTCTTCTGAATAAATATAATGTGAGAACACGGCGACATGCAACGTTACAGTTGATTTTTGCAGAGAAGTATTGAACAACGTTACAGTTTTTTGCAGAGCAGTATTGACTTTATTAATTCCTGTCAATAAATCACACCAAAATTATGTGGGGAAGAGTGTCTCAAATCTCTCCATATACTGTTTTTGGCCTTCATCTTTCAATTTCGTTTCAGATGATTCCAACAAGTCTGATGACATTGAATTTAATGTTGCCTCAAAGCTCTCTTCTAAGGCTATGACTGCTACTCTCTATTAACTGTAAGTGTGTTTTAAAAGTTAATTCTGAAAAATGTATAAGATAAATTTTTATTTTGGAAGAAAAGCTACTCGTTTATACCGTCGAAATTAAATTAATAAAATATTATATTTTTAATTTATATATAATATAAATTTCATGCTACTTTGCCCCCCCCCCTCCCTCAGAGTCGGGGGTGCCTGTCCATGGACCGGTTGGCCCCGTGGTTAATCCAGCCCTGGTTTCTGGCTGATAAACTCAGACAAAAACAAAACACAATAGAAATAAACAAATTGTAACAGATAAATATTCTGTTTAGTAAGGTCTTATCAAATGTCCTCCAAGTTTTTCCTTGGACTACAGTACATAGATGTACACGTGACCGAAACTGCTTTTGAAGTTTTCTCATTCAGATCTGCAAATCTACTTCGTTCACTGTGTGATTAGATTTTTGAATAATTTTCGAAACGAAATTTTCTTTTTTTTTCCCCAGGCTTCTTTTTGTATACGACCCCACCCTGAAAGTATGTAAATGACCACGTGTGCAATATGGTTTAAGTCGCGACCCTAGTAGCTCAACTAGTTCGAAAGACGTTTGAAAGACGTCATTTGAACGCCTTTTAAAAGTCTTTCGAATTAGTTGAATTGCTACAGTAAACGCCATTTTCATATCTACATGAGTATTGGTCATACCAATGTTGAACTTTTTGTTTTTGCAATTTTATTGTACAAGCAAGATTTCCCTAAATGGAAACTGAAAAAAATTTAGATTGTGCCTCTTTTTTCAGTAATTTTTTTATATCTTCAAACTTTTAATATCTGCACTCTGCATCTAACTTTGACCGTTTTTGTAACTAGAAGTATGCACCTAGGACTAACGGTTCAGAAAATAAAGGACGGTCAACTTATACGCGGATACTCTGTATATAGATTTAAAAAAAAAATAACTTAGAAGCTTTGTGTTGAAAAGTCGGGATGTCTGACGCTGCAAAATACTGCAGTTTTACGAGTTTGATTATTTCATTCACCTAATTTATCTTTTATTTTTATAGTTGATCAAAGCGCCACACGGCTCAGAAAGCTGCACAGGTAACTTTTGGTGTCATTAAGAATTCAAATTCATTAGTTCTGGATTTCATACTGGCCAATCCTTTTTCAATATTATGATTGTCACACATTAATTAAAGTCAAAAATATTCTGATATGTTAAATTTCTGTATTTTTTCTGCTATATAAAATTCAGTTTGCTACAGGCAAATCTATAAAATTTGCTCCAGTATGAAATTGAAAGCTTTTGTTTCTTGTCTTTCGAAATTCAGAAGTTTCGCAAATGCTTTTCCCTCCCACTTATCCATTCGAACAAAGCGCATTTATTTTCTTTTTACTTTGTTTTTATCCCGAAAGTGTTGCAAAACTTTTTTGGAGACGGACACGAATTATATCGGTAACCTTTTTTTTCACTTATATCAAATATTTCTGTTAAAAAATTGTGTGCATGATTACAAAATAAAATCTTGCAGTTTTCTTAGCTTTGAGAAATATGGTTTTGTTGTACATTTTAACAACGTTTTTGTTGGATTATCTTGTATTAATGAAAACTTTTTTTTCTATTACTAAATGGTGTGATCATCATTTAAAAAATCCACAAACAGAAGTATAAAAATAAGATATTTTCAATCTATAATTGCTAAGCAGAGCTTATAAATGCAACTTATCAGCTTATCAAACAATTCAACAATTTTAATTATAAAATCCGTAGAAAAAATTTTCAACTCATAAGATTTTAAAGAATGGACTATCTAAATTTGATATAATCTATTTATCTCTCTCTGTAAAAGAGTTTTGGTGTCTTTCTGTAAGTGTGTTTGCTATACGAGAGTAGACTGTTCGACAGAATTGGATAAAATTTGGCACACTCACTAAATAGCACAAAAGACAGCTACTGATGTTAAAAATTAATACTAGTTTCAAAAATTATTTTCTATTTAGCACTTTAAAAAGCTAATTTTTTCATACTTTATGTTATAATAAGCTCAATTTTCAGCAGACGACTGTTACTTATTTTATCACTGGAGAGTTCAGAGACTGGTTCATTAGATAAGCTTTATTTCCATACCACAAATAAATTGGCTTTACATTTTAAGTATTTTTAAAAATGTCGCCAGAAATTCCAATTTTTAACAAATGAAATCTTTTTAGTCTGACTAATAATTTAAATATATTGTTTTAAAAACTTTATTTTGAAGAATGAATCAATAGAAAAATTTTCAATTCAATAGAAAAATTTTTCTTTTTTATTGCAAAAAATTTTATTTAATTTCCAAATATATCTAATTAATTTTTTTTTTGCTTCTTCTGTTTACTGCCCTCAAGTGTTTCCATTGACATTGCAACTTCAATCAGATGTTTTCCTTTGTTCTGCGAAGGTGTGTGTGTGTGTGGTGTTGGGGGGGGATGGCTCCAAAATTGAAGTCGGTGTTCAATAATGGAGAAAGAAAAATGGCATGCTAAAGGAACAAAAGAATTTATTTTTTCCGAAGGTCGTCAAGTACAGTAATTGAAAAGTGAAGTGAGAACATATGCAATTAAGTATTTAAAGAAATTCATATTTACTTTAAAAGCTATTCACTGCGAAAATAAATTTGACTCCCGTGCGAAGAACTGAATTATCCTATCAGCTGACTAAACAAAATGGACATTAACAAACAATTCTGTTAGGCAAATTATGACGTAACACCTAATACATCCTCGAGAAATCTACGCAGGTAATTGTATATATTCATAATCTATAGTGTAGTCAATGAAAAACACACAAGAAGGCTAACTTTTCGTTATACGTTTTCCTCATTATGTTTATCCATACAGAATCTTTGTATATTCTCCAAAGCCTGCGTTGCGTTGAATAACTTTAATTTCTTTGTTTTAGACGAATTTGTTTCTAAGAACACTCAACAAAAATTGGCGTTAAAAAAAAAATAATTAAAAACTTTGTAAAATAACACACATAAAAGGTACTTGAAATTTATCTTTTTAATATTGGTTTTACTGCATTTGTCAAATACAATTTCAGATAAAATATCTAAATTTTTTCACAGTACTAATAATTAACCATTCAAACAAAATATCCAAAAAGAAAATGCTTGAAATGCCTAAAGCAATTTCGTTTATCACATTTGCAGTTTTGAAAACATTTGATAATTTGTTTTACCTAAACAAAATGCTCAAGATATTTACTACAAAAAATCAATAAGCTGTGTTTACACAAGATTACAAATCTATAGTGAAATGCCAAATTCAGATATTATGTTTTTTTTAAATGTCTCGAATATTGGAGTCATCAATTCACTGTTTCATCATTAATATTGACTCGATCTTTTTTTCTGTTAACTCATTTCCAAACACACAGTTAAAAAACTAAAATTCGCAGAGTAACATTTTTCAAAGTTTGAAATCGGAATTGTGTTTGTCACAAAAGCTATTAACATTTATTTCTCGGCAAATCGAATTAGAGTACGAAGAAAAACGCAAAAGTTAAAAATCACATGCAAGTGACACGTGATTAAATAAATAAAAGATAAAAGACGAAATAAGTGCGCTTCTATAACCCAATCAATTTTAACATGTAAGAAATAAAGGACAGTTGTAAATTGTATTATATTTTATAGAAAATATTTTTATTTTCCTTCAACAGCTAATATGCGAAACGTGCATTTCGTTAGCACCCCCCCTCCCTCACCCCCCCCCTCGAACCGATTTCGATGAAATGTTTTAGATCATTCATTTAATGAAAGAAAAAGATATCTATATAATTCTTGATTTTTAAATTGTAACAAATATGAATCCTATGTTTAGGCTTAGCTTGCTTGTAATTAAAAAATGTGTTTAAAATTTATTTGGTTGAATTTATATTAAAAAACGACGTTTATTCCCGGCACCTTTAATAATCTACAAAGAACGGTTTTATACGTTACTAGAGAATAATTTTTCATGAATTAATAACATTCTTTTTTTTGTTTTAAACTTTTTTCTACATGTTGTCTAAACTAACCTTTAATTTTTATTCCAGCGCGAGACAGGAGTGTATTGCTCGACACCGCCTTTGCAATATTGAGAATGATAAATGCTGCAAAGGCATACATTGACTCATAGACCTTAAATGCATCTGCAAAGAATTTGATAAGTGCCTTCATAACAACTGTAAGAAAGGGCGCCGATGTGAATGCGACCACCCTTAGTGATGTACTTTTAATGAAACGGACAACATTGTAATCTCAGTTACTTTGAAGCTTTTCCAATGTACATTCCTATCTGAACATTTCAAATATGTTTAAGTTTGTCAATGTAATATAATGGGGAATACAGTTTCAATAAACATTTTAATAAAAGTTAAGGATTTAATACAGGTAATCTGTTATAGACGTAAAAGTCGGCTCAAATTAGCTTGCTTTTGTAATACCTACTTTTAAAAAGCAAGGTCTTCAATATTTTACTGGAAAAAAAAATACGGTCTGTTCTGAAAAACCAAAAATCTATCGGTCACAGGAATAAATAAATTTTATGTGTTCAAAAGTAACTACCTTTCACAGAAGATCCAATTTTTTTTAGTTCGCTTCATTGATCGGCTGAAATATTTATATGGATTACGCTTACGGATAACTCAAGTGTTGAAAGCTTTTAGGAGAAAATCACATTGCAGTAATTTAATTGATCAACATGTCTTCCGCATATGATGTTAGAAAGGCAGCTCGCATTTTTGGTTCTTTTCATCTGATTTATGGAAAGACGAATTTTATAGAGAGCTCGGTAAAAGCTGTCATAAATAAAGTACACTGTAAGTAAAAATCTTTGTCCTAGTTTGATTGTCTGTTGCATTAAAGAATATGTTTGTTAAATTTTGTTTGATACATTTAATGTTATGTCCTCAATGACTAGCGGAAAAGTTAAGAACATAAAAATAAAAAATAATACATAATATTTTTTAAATTATGATATGTTCGTATCTGCTGAATATGCGACTGCTTGGAAGAAATAAAATTGAATCTAATTGAAATATAAATTCTTACATCAAGTATTCACGTGACAACAAAACCTTTTTATAGAGGAAAAATTAAAAATTTTGGTGTAACTAATGTTTTTATGTTTTACAGTGACAAATTTTATATTTTTAAAGCAAATAAGCAAAAAAGTAGGTTTTGGTAAATTCAGTTATTTTTTAACGTGACAACAAAACCTTTTTATAGAGAAAAAATTAAAAATTTTGGTGTAACTAATATTTTTATGTTTTACAGTGACAAAATTTATATATTTAAAGCAAATAAGCAAAAAAAGTAGGTTTTGGTAAATTTAGCTATTTTTTAATTTCTCTCTCTCTCTCTTTTTTTTTAAGGCTTCATCATTGCATTTTGTTAACGATATTTCATTTCAAATGATGACCATTATTCTAATGTGGACTCTGAAAGATGTTTATTTTGCAGTTTGCGTTAATATTTGAACTATGCTGCCAATACTAGTAATTTATTTTTAATTCATCAAATACAATTTCATAAAATATTGACTGTACATTTCTTTTCTGCTTTAATTTTCAAGTTTCTGCAAATAAATTAAATAAGTAAATTCATTGTAAATAATCATTAAAGTATTTCCAGCTAAACTTGAAACGTTAAAAAAAATTCTCGCAACATAAAGGTGTTTCGTTATTTAAAAAATATTTTAGATAGTTCTGAAAATTATGAAACAATGTAGATATCTTGTTTCTTAAAATTCTGTCTTTTTCCCCAAAGTAAATATTTTATCAATAACTTAAATTTTAAGCATAATGCTGCTGTCTAAACGGAAAGATTATGATGAGTCGCATTGTAAAAATAGTTAAATTTTTTTAAACTTCAAACTGTTACTAGCAAAAGGGCTCTGTTTATTTGACAATTATTAAAAAATTGTTTTTTAGAAAGAGAATGTAAACTTTCAAAGTATACAAAATAATGAAAGACGAAATACTGAAACAAAACATATTTTTAAAAAATATTTTCACTGAAATCTGGTTGTGGGTGTACTTTAAAATTGTCTAACAAACTTGAAAAGCAAAATATTGTTACTAAAATTCGGTAGTTAGTGTACGTTAAAATTGTCCAACAAACTCGGAAAGCAAATCTAACAGTTTATTAGATGAATTGAAGCAATTAAATCTCACAAAGAATACAGAATTTAACAACACAAGCAGCATCAAATCATTAACTATCAGAGCAATAACTCTATTCAAATCGCAATGTCAATCGTATACGACTGGCTCTAAAACATTGTCTGGATAAATCTTTGCAGCGGTTTTCTCTCCTTCCTTGCAAAAATGAGACACAGAAGTCATTTCAAATTTTTGTATCAGGATTCATAGCACGACTAGGTAAGAATATTAAATATTTTAATTATTTTAACGTTCGTACGAATATTAAATTATAACGAATATTAAATTTTGATAAATTTTTGGTTTCATTTTAACTATCATCCTAAAACTATGCAGTATATTCATTTTTTACTGCTCATGAGTATTGTGATTACTGAAAATAGAGAAACATTTTGGATTTTAGAGTACATGATTAGTGAGAAACTATATGATTTATCTGTTAGCACTGCCATAAAATTAGGCTGAACTTAACTGGATTTTGCAATACCCATTCTTAACAGCAGTAAAAAAACCTGTCTTTTCTGCTAAATCACAAATTTATCGATCGCAGGAATAAATCATTTTTGTATGTTCAAATGTAATAACCTTCCAAAGACGATCCAATTTTTTTAGGTTCGCTTCACTGATTGACTGAAATATAGATTTCACTTAAAGATAACTGAAGTGTTGAAAGCTTTTAGTGGAAAATCATATTGCAGTAATTTAATTGGTCAACCTGTCTTTCGCATGTGATGTTAGAAAGGCAGATATCTTTCTTGGCTCTTTTCACCTGATTTATAGAAAGACGAAATTTCTAAAGAGCTCGGTATAAACTGCATAAATAAAGTGCACTGTAAGTAAAATTCTTTGTTCCTTAGTTTGATTTTCTTTTACATCAAATGTAAATTTTTTTTGATGTCTGTGCGTGCGTGTTAAATTTGATGCATAGGAAGTTATGCCTAAAATAAATAGTGGAAAAAGTTGAAGAATAATTGATCAATTTTTCTGTTATACTTATCTACTTAATGAATTATGCAACTGCTTAGATGAAACAAAATAAAATCGAATCGAAATGCCGAAACATATTTTAAGTATTCACGGGGCAATAAGCAATATAAAAAATAGGTTTTTACAATGTGAAAATTTAAACAGTTTAGTGTTACCTATACGTTTCTATGTTATACAGTGACTTGTGTAACATGAAAAAAGCTGTACAGAATAAGTAGGTTATGCTGAATTTAGTTATTTTCCGTTATTTTTTATCCTTGTATTTTGTTAATGATGTTACGTTTTAAAGGATCCGCATAATTCTAATGTAGAGTTTGTTAATTGTTGCTGAAAGATGTTTACTTTGCAGTTTGTTTTAAAAATTGATTTTTTTTCAAAAACTATTAATTTATTTTTAATGTATCGAATGAAAATTGGATCATTTATTTAGCCTAATGTTAAACATTTTTTCTTAAATTAGAGTGTCTTTTTTTTTTTGTATATATTGGTGAACTGGATAAGTATTTGGTATGGTATAGTTACAAATATTTAATGGAATAGTTTTCAACTTTCACTTAAAACTTATGGGTGTTTTCCGTACTGCATTTCCTTTCTAAGCTTCTCAACTTAGAGAGTTTCAAAGTACCAGATAAAATACTCTATTTTTTTTATTTATTTCAGTTTTCGGGTTTCTGCAAATTATTAAAAAAAGTATTTTAGGCTAAAGTTGAAACATTTATAAAAATTCGGTGCAACATAGAAATGTTTAGTTACTTTAAACTTGCTTCAGATAGTTTTGAAATTATGAAGTCGTTGTAGGTATCTTGTCTCCTCGAACTTTTTCTTATTTCCCACTTTCTTTATTTCATTAGGAAAATTAAATATTACGCTTAATATTTTTGTCCAAACTGAAATATTATGATGAGTTACATTGTAAAATGAATTAAAAAATATTTGAAACTGCAAACTAGCTGAAGTGTAATGTTCATTTGACATTTATTTAAAAAAATTCTGCTAAATGAGAATGTAAACTGTTACAATATGCAGAATAGTGAAAACAGTAATAATGATACTGAAAATAACCAACATATAAAAAAAATGTAAATCAAGAGTTTCCAACATATTTCACTTTTGAAGTCTATTTTACAAATAAATTTATCATAATCATCTCTAAGGTATACAATCAGTAAACTCACAATAGCTCACTCAACAACAAAAAATTATAGAGTACAAAAAATTATCGCCTAAGAATATTGTAACTTTTTAATAAAAAATTTCTGAATTCTTTTCAATATAAAAAATTTCCTATTAATGTATTGAGAATGATATAGAACTAAGTGGAAATTAGTTTTCTTCCTAAAATCGTCATTTAGCACAAAAAAAAAAACTAACTAAAAATAATGGTTTTAGAAATTGAAGTGCTTTTCCTTTAAATGAATATTCATAAAATAAACGAAGACTATTAATAAAAAGGGAGTTCAAAGAATTTATTTCGACCGGCTTGTTTCCATCTCAATTTAAATACTCAATACAATAGCTCAATAAATCTCTTTCCCATTTAAACTGATCCTTCGTTTTATTTTGCCTCCCTAACAAAGATCTTCCACCCCAATAAAAAAGTTGGAAATAAAAGTTATAATCTTATTTGTTCACAAGTTTCAAATGCATGTCACAACGACTTAAAGTAATACATTTTAAACTATCTAAGCAGTATTATTTGACGAAAGTCAATTTTAGTGAGTATATTTTTGGTCAAAGTCTGTATTTATGTGAGATATTTGTAAAACAGTAATTCAAGATTTTCATTATATGTTTCATATCAAAAGGTTTAGATAAAGGCGGGGAGGTTAGCGTTGTCAACTTTTAAAAAGAATGAAGATAAAAATAAAAAAAGGAAAACAGACTACATGATGTAAAATGTGAAAATGGACAAAGCAAAAACAGATAAGATAGACTAAACCCATGGATTATAAAACACCGTTTAATACATCTGCATGCTTTGTACTAAATTTGGCGATGTATAGCAGCCAAGCTTGGCGAGGTTCTCGGCATAACCTTAGAAAAGGCTTTAGCACTTTTCATCTTTACTGACAAGTCTTAATAAGAAAACCATATTTATTTATTTATTTATTTATTTTATGAACCACTAAAGAAAGTAGGACAGTAGTGAAAGTAACAAAAAAGATTCACTACTTGAACTAATAAGCGAATGAAAAACGTAGAAGAAAAATAATGTTTTAAAATGAATGTTAATATTAATAAATGGTACACATATTCGAATTAAAATTAGCAAAACTTGAATAAACAAGTATTTTAGGTTCACAAGTCTTGCGCCCTAATTAAACTTATAAGTTTGTAAAAAAGGAAAAGAAAATTTACATAACTTATAACTCTTGTAATAAAGTAATCAAAAAAACGATGTTTATTATTATATATGAATGAAATTATTTTGAAGCCCAGTGGTGTAATGGTTAGCGCACCTCACTGCCGTACTACAAGTCCGGGGTTCGTACCCCGGACCTTTGGGACGGAAACATGCAGATGCATTAAAACGAGGACCAAGCTTGCTTGGGGTCAAACACTGGGGGCTTCGCGTCCGGCTGACCACCTGACCGAGGCATATGCCCCAGAGCCCAAGGTGCGGTTGGGCAGCGATGGCTTTGGGCCCACAGAGGGGCTATTGGGCCAATGTTTGACTTTGAAACAATTAAAGTAATTTTTAACCCTTAAATCCATAGCGTATCTGCATCGTTTGTTTAAAACCTCATATCTTGTTATGTAGAAATCTCTCTTTCTCTTTTTTAAAAAACTTTACCAAAATTATTTCAACGCTTCCGACCGCAACTAGAATGTTTGACAGTTTATTTCTTCATGTGACTATTTTCATTGTTGGCCCGCTGAGTACAATTTCAATAGTCTCAAGGAGTAATTGTTCATGATAATGTAGAAATACATTAATATGTTTTTTTTTAAATTAAAAAGAAGTTTCTCATGTTTTTTTGTTTTCTTTTTGCCTTTTTCTCATTAACCACTCCCATTTCCCGGTTGATTTCAAATTCTATTCATTAAAAATAATAAATCAAAACATTTCAGGGTTAAAGACGTCTGTGGATAAAATATGCAGGTGAAATCATTTCAACAACAACATGAAACTTTAACACATTGGATATTTATGACGCTTTTTAAATTATTTACATCTGCAACCACTCAAGACGTAAATTCTGTGAGGCATATTAATGATTAAAATACATTTCGAAGATTATTCAATATTTAACCTTTTTAGTTGAAAATGTTAATTTTTTGAACAAAGAAAATCTAGAATATTTGAATCTACTAGAGCATAAAATTGAAACCTTTTTATTTTTCAAAATTCAAAAGTTTCCGCAAATAATTTCCTTCCCACATACAAGTTCAAAGAGGGGGCATTTGTTTTTATTTTCCTTAATTTCCGTTTTCGAGTATTTTGAAAAAGTTTTTCTGAAATGATTTTTTGCGAACATTATATTTGCAACTTTTTTTTCAAACTTCTCCGTAATACTCCTGAGAAAAATATTTGTTGAATATTATAATATAGTGAATATCAATATTTCAATATATTTTATTACAAACGCATACACACAAGCAGAAAATGAAATAAATTTCAATAATGCATTGCAAAATTGAATAAAAGGTTTAAGAACAAAAAGTTAAAGCAGAAAGAGAGACAAATCGATGTTGTTGCAGGAGGTTTTTTGTTTTCCTCAATCGAAAGCTGTCGGTCAAACGACGAGTTCGTAACGGTTGTGAATTTGACAAGAACTCGCTGTACCCAGAATGTTTGTGAGGCATTTTTGAAGTGATAAGGACGAAACACACTTAATCTTCAAAACTCTCCGAAACAGTAATTCACTGGATAATATTTACTAGAATACAGCCATTTCGACAAAAAGAACAATTCTCGTACAATACAAACTACACGCCACAAACGATATACTTAATAGTGTACCAACATTGCTCTACAACGTACAGCCTATCACAGCCCACTTTACTAATATTGGTTTCAAGCAGACCTCGCTAGTCGCTTTTTAGAAAGCTTTCAATCAGTGGTGGCTCGTGGGATACAGCAAGTACAGCCCGGCTGCACTTGAAATTATCAGCACATACTTTAAAATAATTTATTCTACTAATTTTCCTAAATTCAGATTAGACTTATGGAATTCCTACGGTAAATTAAAAAAATCTCCAAAAAAAAAAAAAAAAAAAACCAAACAAAAAAAAACCGTATTGTGGCCGGATCGCTCATTCAGAAAAAAAGCACTTTAATCTTCTCGCAATTCAATTGGGAAAATCTTTGGTTCAGCCCAGAGTGCTGAAAAGAAAATCGGCAGCACCGTTGCCATGACAACGACTACGTAAACAGCCCCTCCGGCATAGTTTATAATGGGGGTACGCAGCAGAGACTCAGCTCATGAAAGAAAATCAAAGGTCGTCAGCACTTGTGAAATCGACTTACTGATTGGCTCGAGAAGTGAGGGAGGGGGTAAGGAGAATATATGTTCTGCAAACTCTCGACTTTATATTGCTGAATTTATCAAGAAGGTAAGCCTGAATGGACGCTTATGAATGGACAATGACCCATAAAAGCAGTATTGTTTTTAAGTAAGCAAGAACTGGCATTTAGAGGACATGGCGAGCGAGAAAATTCTTTAAACATGGGAAATTTTAAAGAGCTTTTAAAATTATTGATATCTGAATTAAAGCAACGCCTTTTAATGACGGCATCACTGACCGATTCGCAAGTTTAAAAGAAAGGAGGATTGATTTGACTTATAAAAAATAAGTCAGTTTTCTTTTTTTTTTTTTTTTCTTCTCAAGTTATCGTTACAAAAGAAAATTCTAAGGAAACTTCGAATCAGACACGGATTAATGCAATTTTGAGGATAAGAGCGGCTGGTTGAAATTTATGTCCACTTTATGGAAGTAAAATAGGATCTCTTACATTTTTTTTATGTAATTTCTTTTTTTTTTTTTTTCCTCGGTGAGGGCTTAATCCGCCAGCTTTCGAATTCAATAACAAAGATTTTCCATTCCTGTCCGGAGGAAGGGGGAGGGGGCTCATATGCTTCCGGCTGCACTAACAGTTTTGACCACGGGCCGCCACTGCTTTCAATGTTTGTACGAATGGTTTTTTTTTCTGGAATGTTCCACTCAGTTTTTGTAATTCAATGGAGTAATAATACGTGGAAAAGCTAACCATACAGGGAACATACCCAAAATTGAACCAAATGTTGTGTAGACTGGTGACTTTTGGATAATTATTGCCAAATCCGGCTCCAAAATAGTTTCCAAAACTGATCACAGATTAGCGATATGACGATTATTTTGCAAGATATTACCAAACTCTAATATTATTCTGTGGGAATTTCACATAATTAATATCTCGTGGTCTAACCAACCGATCTATTTGCAAAATAGCTGCAATGTTGACAGTTTCACAAGAACATGAATTTTAGCATGAATTTTAGAGCAAATCAAATCTTATAAGAACATATCTCCTGGGAAGTTTGTAAGATTCTGTAACTATCATTAGTCAGATTTATTATTTTTTAATAAAACAGGAAACTTCATTTCACCTCAATTTGAATTCTGTTTGAAAAATAAAACAAATAATAATAATAAAAAAGAAGTTTATAGAGTTAAAAATTGAAGCGTATTAGGAAAATAAAAATTAGAGGGATACTTATTTTCAAGAAATTGAACTGCAATGAGGAGAATAAAATCAATTTTTAAAACCAGATGCGTGTGACAGGCGATTAAAGCAAATGAACGGAAATAAGTGCTTTTTATGAGGTTTCTTTGATTCAACTAATATTGAAAAATAAAATGTCCAAAAAATAGTAAATGAATTAATTTGTTTTCCATACTTTATTTTTATTATGCTGTAAAGTTGAACATAAAAATTTGTATGGAATTCTTTTTACTTTTGGGGAGGTGAAGGGATAGCAAATAGTTTCCTATTATGTATTCTTTGAAGCTTAAAAATTTAGATGTGAATAAGAGAGAGAAAAAAGAAAAAATTCTGTCCCTAATTTAACAAATAATAACTCCACGATTGATACAGCAAAATATTCTATTTATATTCAAAGAAATACAACAGTGTGCATACAACAATGTGGTATAATGTGAAATTTTGTGTCAAAGAGGAGCTTACTTAAAATTAATTCATTATAAATTTTTTTATATTGATTTTATTCAAGTACTTTAAAAATTAGCTAAGTTAGCATTACAAAAGGTCTATTAACAGCGGGCGTATGAAAAAATAAGTAAATAAATAAATAAATTGTTTTCCTTATTTGTCGAGCTGCTGTTGATGTTGATCTAACGGTATGGAGTTTTGATCGTTTCCCCCCCCCCCAGACATAAGCTGAATACACGTTAGAACCTCTTAGAAAGTCCGCCGACCAAGCCTCCCCCTCTTAGACAGATCGCTCGTGCGTAGCGTTGCCATAACAACACAAACAAGCAAACAAATCCTTATATGCCTTGTTTAGAGTGACTAAAATTTAGTAAAATCCTTGTAAAAATTATGGGAAATAAAAAGGATAGAACTATTTAAACAACAGTTGACAAAATCTATATGGTTTGTTATTGAAAAATATTGTGTTAGATGAAACGGAAGCATGAGAAACTAAAATAACGCTTATGTTTTTTGTATAGTATGCTTTATTTACACGCAATATTCTTCTAAAAATTAGAATTTAAAAATATTCTTGCATGGGTAAGACTTTCAAAACTGTTAAACACTTTTCAAAGAGGTAGTTTCTTGTATTTCCCTGTAAGGATATCTAAAGTACTTTATTGAATGCATGGAGTTTTGAAGAGGCGAAGTGAAGTGATGAATGCAATATATTATTAAAAATGAAGCTTTATGTTTACGGTCAAAATTAATTTACTTATTCATTTTAAATAATGACACCCGAGGGTGTAGATTTGCGCATCATTATTTTATGCCAGAGAAATTGGATTAAAATATTGGATTAATTATTCTGTTCTACTTGATTTGACTGCCAAGTTTTATTAATTTTTAAACAATCTTTCGTAGTTATAACTCATGTTTTTGGTTTCTTTACACTCACATTTTAATGTATTTTATTGCTACAAATATTGTAACTGCTTTTCTGCTAAACTCTTACAATAAGACTCCATCAAAATATGGAAATTTATGTTATTAATCTTTAGCCAAAAATAAGATTTTGATGCTTTAAATGAAATAGTAATTTGCAGTTTGAGTTACGTTTATATTAAAGAAATTTTTTTAATCATTATTACTAAAATATCTTCTTTCTCGCAGCTTTATTTTCATTTTGTACATATTGGTGGATGTGTGCGACCGCACAGTCACCTGTGTCAGAATACTTCTTTTGCTCTGCGGCGTCAGATGAGCGATTCGATCGACCGCCATGTTTTTGGTAGTTAAAAGGATCGAAGGCAGCGGCTGCATTGGTTTTAGCGTTGGGACTACGTAATCTTTTTTTTCTTTGCGCCCAAGTGAAAGCGCCGAAATAAGGTGGTATGAATTCGCAATAACCGCGAGTCAAAGGGTTAAATTAGATTAAAACTAATATCTTAAGTAAAATTTTCCCGAGTTGAAATTTGAATTTTTCACATAAAAAGATTGCCTAGCTGTTTTGTGAGTAATTGATCATTATATTTCCATTAGTGAAACATTAAGAAATGGAGAAATGTAACGAAATTCACACGATTTCGCTAATCTAAGATCAATTTTTAAAAACTTATTTGTATCATATCATCAAATTTCTTGTGATAGTTTGAGTCGATTAACGATTTGACATGATTTTAAGCATGTTTCACGAAGTCCGAAATGCTACAAATGCAAGTTTGCTCCCCTTTGTTATAAAGTTCCACGTCCATCATAGCCATATCTTTCTGTAATACAGTGGACTCTCTCTATTCTGAACACTCAAGGGACCATGGAAAAGTGTTCAGATTACGGGGGTGTTCACTATAGAGGGAGATTGCGAAATGTGGGTACTTAGTGAAATTTTAGATTATATAGAATACGTAGCCTGATTAGACACGCTAGTTACCGAGATGGAGGTGCTGAATTTTGATTTGGCAGCTAGTGCAATGCCAAATAAAATTCAGTCGGACCTGTATCCTACCATCTCATTTTTTAAATTTATTATTATTAAAAAAGTTTTACAAAATATATAATTATACATAATTACATATAATACATAAATGGTTCATTACTTGAAAAAGGTAGCAATTTTAGTCTGTTTTGGCAATGTTTAAGCTCGTGCAGCATACATGTTGTCTAGTTGTTTAAGAAGTGGATAGGCTTCCAGATGATGCTCAACCGCATAGTTCATCAGGTCTTGAATCCCTTGGCCATATTTCTTGAATGTGTGTGTTCTTTTTGTTTCATTGGTGTCTTGAGGTTTTGTTTCTTCTTCTTCACTATCCTATTCCTCTTCAACGATGTTGTTGTCACAAATCGGAAGGCTTCCATCGACTTCGAGATAAGAGTCAGGTTATTTCAGTATACAGCTCCTGAAGAATTGACCCCAAGTCATTCACAGCTTTTGATACTTGGTCCTCTATTCCTAAATGTTCATTATCACACGAGAATCCTGCTTTATAAAAACATCTCTTGATAGTGTGAGGGGTTACTTCATTGATATCCAGTGGATAGCATCCATAACGTTGACCTTCTTTGTTAGTTCAGCTGCAGAATTTGCTTCCTACATCACCAGGGACATTTTCCTCAGAAAATGGATTCGGTAGTGAGCTTTAAAGGTCTTGATTACTCCTTGATCCAATGATTGGATAATAGGAGTACAGTTCGGTGATAGAAACTTCAGGCTCACATTGCTCAGTTGCATATTTTTTGTGTGATGCTGCATTATCCACAAGAAGAAGAATTTTTCTTCATCATCTCATTGATGTCCTCCAACCACTGCGAGAAAATTGGGAATGATATCCAGGCTTTTCGTTTTCATTTATAGTGAACAGGCAATGATGCGATATTCACATTTTTGAAGCATCTTGGTTTTTCACTTTTTCCGATTACTACTGGTTTGAGCTTCTCTGCCGTGGAACTGGCACAGAGCATGACGGTAAGTCTTTCTTTCGACATTTTCCCATCCACGCATTTCTCACTTCTTTCTGCTAAGGTTTTATTTGGAAGAGCTCCGAAAAACAGGCCGATTTCGTCTGCATTGAAAATGTCAGCTGGTGTGAAATCCTTTGTGAAGTCCGGAAGTTTAGTTTTCCACTCTTCCACAGTGTCCATATTTACATCTGCAGCTTCACCATTCATAATTTTAAATTCAATATTATGCCGACCTTTGAAGTGAGTCAACCATCCTTCCGATGCTTTGAATTCTGTGATATTTTCCTTTTCTGCACAATCCAGAGCAATCCGTTTTAACAAAGGTCCACTGATAGTAAGATTCTTTGCTCTCATTTGTGTAAAAAACTTCCAGACGTGATTGTTTACGCTCTCGTTGCCCGTTTTCTTTAAAAAAATTCTACACTTTGTAAAGCGGTTCATTTGTTTCAAAAGTGCCTCTAATTTCTTTCTCTTTCTTGCTGATTCCGTTGACTTGGCCTACAGAAATTCCAAACTCTGATGCAATTTTTCTTTGACTAACTTTTAACTTTAATTTTTTAACAACTTCGTATTTTTCCTGAAGTTTCAGTTCTTTCCTTTTTTTTTCGTTTTAGCAGTTATTTCTGACATATCTACGTAATAACACTGATTCTTATCCTGCAAGGACAGTGAAATGATAAAAACTTTGGTTTTGTTCCTTTTTGCTCAGAAAAAAAAATAAACAGATGATGCTACCTCACCTCTCTACAAGCCATATGACACATGACTTCAAATGCATGCCTAAACAAACACCTGCCTAAACACTTCCATTTCATTGGTCAAGATTACAGTTGCATCAAAAACCGGCAATTTCAGATTATTTCAGATCCATCGGCTGGTTTCCGGACTGTCTCATATGAAAACGCCGAAGGGGGAGGGGGGGGCGAGCTCTGTGAATGAGGGAATACAAAAGAACTTGATCCAAAACTTGAAACGATGTACCCTCCAGTCATTTCAACACCTGTTGTCTCTTATCTGTCACAAGGGGAAGAGTTTTTCTCTGAATTGCTATGCCAGGGGAATTCTCCAAATTCCAATTGCCAACACATGTTCAGTTTACGGAGAGGTAAAGTTTGAATGAGGATCAAAAGTAGCGTTCATAATAGCGGGGTGTTCAGATTAGAGGGTGTTCAGAATACAGAGAGTTAATCTAATGTTAAGTCTATGGAGCTTCGCCAGGACTGTCGTAATGTGTTCATAATATCGGGGTGTTCACATTAGAGAGTGTTCAGATAGAGAGAGTTCACTGTATATTTTAATATTATTGTCATTGAAATGGACAAAAGTCTCGTAAAATACATTTTAAGTTATTACTGACAGTAGGTTTTAATGTATTAGAATTATTTTCTGAGATTCTGTAAAAGCACAACTAACGCTTTATACGCTATTTTCACTAGGGTACATGCTATATAGATCACAACATAGCCGTCTGTAAATTTCAAGCAATCGGCGCATTATTAAGGTAGTTAGAGTACGTACTGAGAGACAGACGAACGAAAATCAAAGCTAATTAAAAAAAATCAAGAACAAAAGGGACTCAACAAGAAGACTCATCAAGTTAACAAACAATGAACTAATGCAATTGTGAAATGTAGGTGTAACCCACCTTTGTTCGACTTGTGCCAATGAATGTCAGGCTCCAGTTGGAAGCTCAAGCAGTGACCTTCCAACAGGAGGGATTTTTGCCCGCTTATTGGCTGCAGAAGGTCATTTATGTTTCTATATGCATGGGACAGTCGGCAGTAGCTCGGTTGGTTAAACTCGCTTACCATTAGAACATCGAAAATGATGCAGCATCGGTTTGGCCAGTACTTGGGAGGGTGAACTCCTGTCTCGGGTGAGTCTGCTATAGACTGCGTACTCTAAGGTAGCTGGAGTACTTAAAATCTGTAGAGGCTTCAATGCTTCTATGTTCAAACAATACCTGTTGGAGTGCCAATTCAAGTGATAGTCTTTCGTCTGAAATTGGCTCGAAATTCGGAGACCACTCATAGGGTACAATCTTGGCCTGTCTGCAACATGCCCTCATCATAAAATGGCAAATTATTCCCCCCCTCGTAGCAGTCAAGCCTAACAGTGGCAGCTAGGGCAATTAGCAAGAAAAAATAATTAACAGAAAAATGTTGCATGTAAATTAAACCAGCTTCTATAACGTCTGGGCAGGGCTGCAATCACAACTAAAGAGTTTTAAACGAGGCGCATGCTGCGGGCTACTCACATGCCGGGGGCGCGAAAGTAAATTGGGGTTTAATGAGAGGGGGGGGGCTGATTAGAGGTTTTCACTGGGGAGGATAAACTTTGGTTGTGGCACTGCGTCTGGTTCATCACTAACATATTGCATGAATGAAACATTCAATGAAATAATTTTTGAAAAAGCCTGCTACAATCTGATTGCGCATATTTGAAATTGGAAATAAGGTGATTCAGAGGATAATTCATCAGCTAATTTATTAAAGCACCGCCTAAAACCGAAAACAAGAGTTTTTCAATTTTTGATGCACTGCGTTTCTTGTTGTTCTTGAACCTTATTATGTGAATAAATCATGCATAAAAAGCATCCCATTTACTTTTCATCTTTAAGATATTCGTCGAAATATCCCGAATCTATCTCATATTTCAATTCGCATGTCATCTCTAAACCGCCTAGATGTAGTATTTATACCTCATAAGAATTCTAAATAACTTTTTTCCATTTTCAGGAATTAAAAGAAACTCAGCTGAGTTCAATCTTTTAAGGAGAATGATTGGTTGAAACACTTCCCTTCATTTTATTTATGGTTGACACTGGCAGTGTCGGATGCTTTCAGAAGACAAACGCTTTGCAATAATTTAATTGGTCAACCTGTCGTTCACACATGATGTCGGAAGGCAATTTTCTTCTCTTCCTTTTACTAGATTTATGAAAAGACAAATGGCCTAAGAGAGGCTCTTCTGTCAGGTAAATAAGATATTCCGTAAAAACAGAAGGTCTCAATTTGGTTTGTCTCCTGTATATTTTGTGAGACTATCTCGTTTATATTTTTGATAAAAATATTTTATTAGTTCAGATCTTCTACCTTTCATCTCTTTCAGATTCTAAAAATATGTAGGACTTTCAGTCACATTTTCTTTTTTTACGCTACTTCTATTTAAGCCAATTAAAATCAATTCTTTGTAAGACATCATACTTTTGTTATAAATTAGTTTCTAAACTTAAATCACCCAGCATTTCAAGATTATTTATACTCCTTCATTTTAGACAACAAGAAAGACAAATCATTCCAAACGCATTGATCATGAAACACTTCCCAGAACATTTTATCTAAACATAGAAGCCAACTGACTTGCCACATAGAAGCCAAATGAAAAATGTGGCGCTTCCACCTTTTGCCTTGTATACAGCATTTACTCGTCGTAGAATAGATGCAGTAAGCTTCTGGCGTGTTTCTAAAGGGATTTCAGACCATGCTTTATAAAGTGGCACATTTAGTTCTTTGGCATTTAGTAGTCAAACGTCTTATATGCCTTTCCAATTCACTCCAAAGATTTTCGGTCTCAGTGATGTCTAGACCTTTTTGATGGCCATTTCAGATGATCAAATTAACCCTAACGGCTCTCATAGGTCCATAAAACTTTTTTCTACATTTCTAAGCACCAGATTTTGTATTCTTTATACCAAGCATAACGATTTTCCCATTTGCAGATGACAAAAAGGTTTTCATGTTGAACGTCGACACTCAAGCTTAAGACATTTCAGTTCTAATTTCATTGTTCTATAAGAGATCTTTGTTTTTGAGTTCAAATTGAATTCTTTCGTAGTTAAGAGTCCCCAATCGTCTGCTTGACCTGTTTTTCTTCACAATTTGCTTCAATATTTTTTCATCACGTTTGGTCATTTTCTTCTCACCATGCCCGATTGATGTTGAAGCTTTTGTCTTACCTTCAGTTAAATATGCTTTATATATCCTTTTTAAGCTTCTATTTGATATTTTAAGTTGATTTGAAATGTCAGATATTTTTACGCCGTTTTGTGACCTAGACACAATCCGCCCTCTTTTAAACTCACTAATAGCTTTTGTTGATGGCATCTGAAAACAAAAACAACCAATTTTAGAAAGTTCAAACAGTCTTAAATTTGAATAGAGTCGTTTCCTTTGAAATTTATTTTTTGAGAGACATTAATGAATGTTTTCTGTAATTAAAATTTAAGGAGAATAAAGAATCATAGAAAGCAGCAGGCGACATGTCATTTGGCCACTGTATTTACATCTGCATAGAAAAAATTTGAAAACAATTTCAGTAAGCTCAATCACATCACATATAGCGTAATCTGTTGTTGGTTGTTTACTAGTTGGTCTATTACACTGCTGGCCATCCAAATGTAACGCCAAGAAGGAAGCATCGAAATAAAGTGAAATTTGCACCATGTACTTGCGGCAATGGGATATGCAAATGATTAACATTTCAGGGCTGATGCAGGTCACATGCGCCTGTAGAGTTACCTGCCAGTTCTATATAAAGGAAGAAAAGAAGGCCGTTTTAAAGTACTGGGATGTTTTTTTCGTGGCTTACGCTTTTTAAGAAGCTTCAGTATGTCTCCTAGAAGAAAACGAGCGTTTTTCCTACACGTTTCGGAATTTAACCGAGGAAACATAGTAGCCTATGTAGATTGCAGATTATCCTTCAGGGAAATAGGTGATCATGTCGCAGGAAGTGAAAAAATATGATGCGGATCTGTAATTGCTGTATGCAGGAAGGAACGACAGATAGACGGAACCCATTGTACGCACTTCGTTGCGTCTAGTACACTTGATGACAGATACATTGTGCGCATGACGGTGATGGATCTCTCTGCCACTTCACGAACCGTGTCACAACAAATTTAGTCTGTTGCGCAACACTAGAACACACATCCGCAACGTTCCTTTTTCGTAGATCACCTCCCATTTTATAGTGGCTGACGTTTTTCAGAAAGCACACAAATTGCTTGCTTGTGTTTGGAAGCAATAATGTACAATATACTTAACATCCAAGCTATTTAAAATAGACAATATAGTACAGGGATTTATATATTATGGAATTAATTGCACCAGGTGTTTTATCAAGTGCTCATTTTCTTCATATACATTCATGTAATTGACGATAATTTCATTTTATGAAAGCTTATTTTTTTTTTCTACTAGAACAATATTAAAAAATATTTTAAGACGATGAATAATGGTTTTCATCGACTTATAAAATAATCCGAGTTTCATTAAAGAAGCTACACAAGAGATTATTGATTATACAATAATTAACTGATTAAAATTTTATCTTTTTGTAGATAAGAATTTTTACACACAAATTAGATTTTAACAGGTGAATTCTCTGTTTAAAATTTGTTACAAAAGGCATTTGTTTATCGAAACAAATAACAATGACTGATTAATGTTTCAAATATTTTTAAAGCTGGCTATTTTTCGTTTGAAATAAATGGAATTAAAAAATATATTAAACTGGCTTAAAAGCAACAAACTTGATTAGTTGCGTTTTTATTGATAGTTCTGACTGTGTTTGTTATTGCAGTATATGAATAAATTATGCTTCATGGAATAAAAAACAAGTTTAATCCTTTGTGAAATACGCTAAATCAAACACGTTTTATGAAGTTTCAGCCATTATTAATGATCGTTTTATCGGCTTGATGTTAATGAGAGTAATTTCCATTAATATTACATCCTCCCACTTAAATTTTTCTTCATGTTTATTCAAAGTATTTTTCGGGAAGAAAAATCTTTCTTTGAAATTGCGCTTCATTCAAATTTCCTAAACAAATCAACCAAAAAATAACAAAAATAGCAGGATGGAGAGATTTTTACGAGAGCAGCTACAAGAAAATTAAATGCTCCTAATGGAAAATTTCAATATAATGTAATGAAATGAATGAGGAGGAAAAAACGTAAGCGGTAAAACAAATTAATGTAAATGATGTTTAATTCAGCAGCGTATTGACTTTGTTATGTATGCCATATTAGATATAAAGATTACAGAAAAATAAAATTTCAATAATGTTGCATTATGTACATTATTGCAAATAAATATTTAAAGCATAATGTCAAGAAATGTGGTGCACAAAACAATTTTAATTATTTACTCATTAAAATTCATTAAAAAGATTCCATTTATTTTTCCTGTTCAACTCGATATTTTTAAAAAGATTTTTAATCTGTAAAAAATAAATATTACATTATATCTTAGAATTATGAAATAAGTAATTATCATTTAATTACATTTTTCTTTCACGAAACTAGTTTCTGGCTGCTATAAAACTTGTATGATAAGAGGTTTTTACTAAAAATATTGGCAAAAAAGGTATGATGAAAGGTATTTTTATATATAGGCCTTGAGACTGAAGAAATTTTTGTTTCACTATTTAAAAACTGCATGACCCTCAGGTTATATAGTGAAAAAGTTGCATGTTAAATGAAATGATTCAACATTGCTCGGAATATAGTTCTTCATATAAGTTTAAAAATATCTAACACACTTTCATATTAAAAACGTACTAAAATGTTACGTATTAAAAGCGAATCATAATACACGCGTTGTTCTTACTTTTCTGCCTTATTCCATAAGTTGAAAAGTGTATCATTAGTCATGAGTGTGCGTATTTTTCCTTTTTGTTCCATAAAATACCAGTTTGGAATCGAAATTTACATTAAAATCGTGTACTAAAACTGTTTTCCTATCTTTGCCAAGCATATTCTAGCTATACTTCACCTTTATACACTGCTTAGAATGTGCATCATAATCCATGCGAGTGCTGTGTTTGTCTTTCTTTTTCCATAAAAAAATTTTGATAATCGAAATCTATATTAAAATCGCCTACTAAAACAGTTTAACAATCTACGTCAGGCATATTCTAAGTATACTTCGTTTTTATAAATACTGTTTGGAAAGTGTATCATAATACATGAATGTCCCGTTTTCGCCTTCCTTGTTCCATAAAACACTTGCTTGGAATTGAAATCTCTATTAAAATCGCCCACAAAAACTATATTACAGTCTTCGTCAGGCCAAGCTAGATTCAAATTTGGTGGACTTATTTTTGGCACCAAACTCGGCGATAAATAATCAAAAATTGCAACCCTTGGCTTTTCAACATTATAATCTCCCCTACCTCGTGCTACTGGCAACCCAGTTAAGAAATGCAACGAAAACGTGCCAATGCAAATCGGTTCACAAAAATATGTTGATACAAAAATCCAGAATGAACGAAATAACTGTCTAGAGCTAATTAGTAGATAAATTTTTAATGATCGGACAATGATCCTGTTTATTCAGTGGAAGCGTCATTAGTTCGAATAATAACTCTGAAAAGCGACAATTCAATCGCAAACATTTCATATTTAGTTTTACGTTATTTTTAGGTTTCAAGTTCAATATTTTCCAGTAACATTTTAAACTTATTTTCCGAAAATAAAAACTATTTTTGTTGAATTGCTTTCAGTTGAGTACAGATTGCCAAGTAAGTTGTTGTTGCTGTGTTAAGCTGCACGTGGGTAATCTGAATAAGGGATGGGGGAGGAGTGCCTTGTGTGGAGGACTTCTTAAGGAATTCTAACGTGCTCGGACCATAATTCCACGTATTCAAGTTATATCTGGAAGAAACCGTTCAAATGTCCAAATCTTTAGATGGGTAGTTGCACTGTGGGCCAGAACCCTGGACATTCACACTTCAGCGATCTACCGATGGTCAGAGTCTTATACATTCGGCCATTGGTGGGCGATTACCAAGTAGGTAGGTAATAAATTATTTTCTGAACTTTTATTTACTATTTTTTTTAACTCCTTGCCGGTTCAATTTTTTCGAGCTGGAGGGTCAAAAAATGTCATTTTTTAAAAAATGCATATTTTGATATACATACCTTTTTTAAAACATTATTCTCATATAAGATTTCCTAAATAGTGTATATTGGTACCATCTAGTGTACAGAAAAGTAAATAAAAGTGTTTTAAAGCAAAACAAAATCATTCGGGAAAGATTACGTGAAAAATAAAAACTTCCTACTCCCGAGCTACACTCGGGATAATCCAGAATGGAACGTTTTACCTGGCCGAGCTCAGCTCGGGAAAATACGGTAAGGGGTTAAGTTCAGTTTTGTAAGCAGGTACAATGTTGTACTTTTCAAAAGCAGCTTCCAAGACATGACATAAAGGTATTCGTTTCTTTCTCAGGTGTAATAACTTAAAAATTTTCAATTACAAATGTTTGTAATAAAATGTCAGTGTGTGTAATAATGGAAAATATTTTAACGATAGTTAATTCCTAAATGTATTATAAATAACAGGTTATTTTTTTCAAATAATTTTTCATTTTTTTTTTCGAGAATATTAGCAGTTACTTTAAACGACTGATGAGGTGAAATTGTAACGGTTGAATACAAAGATAATAAACATTTTATTTTAAAGGGATAAAGAATAATTTGCCAAAATATCTAATTAAGAGACACTTAGAGTGGATTTATATTGATCGGATTATTCAATATTTATTGGCTCAATTATATTAGCTCAATAAATGGCACTTTTCCATTTAAAGTGACATTTCACTTCCTTTAGGAATTACTATCTCTAGTCCTGATAAAAAGAAATTGGAGTCCAAGTTAATCCTATTTGTTCACATGCTTCAACGTGTGTCAACATAAGCTTAAACCAATACATCTACTACCCTACATAAGCTTTTAGGTTAAAAAAAACTTTCAGTAAAAGTTAAAAGTTTTAAAAAGGATGTATATATGAGCACTTGAGAAGGAATTTGCGCGTTAAAACTCATACGCGTTCATACGTTTATAGAAACACACATATTTGTTTACATATTTATTAATTTATTTTTATTTCAGCTTTTTCTTGTCTCATGTTCCATAACCTGATCTGAGTTTGAAATTCGTAAAAACTATTTTTTCATGCAACATTTGAAAACTTTCCAAAAGCTTTCTATTTGTTCGTATTGTGCTTTACGTAAAATAAAAGCCAACAACACACAATGGATACATTATTTTTATGCTTTGGTGCACATCATATTTTGTTTTCTCTACTAAAGAAAATTCCTACACTTTGTATGGGATCTATTAATGAAGAGAAACTTAAAAAAAGTTAGATAAAGTAGGTACTTCGCGGTTAGACCTAATTTTATGTCCTTTCTGTAATGACGAATTTAAAACTCAGTTTCTAAAAAAGTTAAATAAAAGCAATTTCAATAAATCTTAATTTATTTTGTTGTTTTGTGCTCATTTTTTATATTTTAGAGTTTATTGAGTAGAAGCGAATAATTTTTACATACGTAGAGTATAATGAAGAATAGCAGACAGAAAAATCTAAAAACTATTATTTTATACCTTCAATGAGGTATCACGCAAAGGTCTGTTTTGTATTGGCTGTTTGTTTTATAAATTGTCAGCTACACAAATTAATGTCATTGAAATATTATCAATTCATTCCTTTGACTGTTTGACTCATGAATGCATTGAGAAATCTTTGAGCTCAATTAGTAATTGATTAAACTCTTCATTTGTTTATGAAAAATTCATAATTTTACCTCATGAATAAGTGAACAAAATTAACATGGAATTGTAATAGTCATTTAAAAGTACAGAAAACTTTACTCTATTGATTGGAAAATTGATTTACTTTTTAAATGTAGAACTTTGAAATTAAGCTTTACGATTAGAAATCATTAAAAATAAAGCTTTACAATTAGTAACCTTTTCAGATCAAGCTTTGCAAGATTTGCATTGAAATAAAATACTGTATAACAAACGCACCCTTTCCTGCATCTTTCGTTTCTTTTTTATTATATCCCTAAATGTAACTTTGAAATTTAAATCAAAGGCTTATTATAAACATAAAATTAAAATGCATTTTTTATGACTGTTTGGGTACCGAAATTCACTGAATTTGATAACATGAATAGCGGACAAATTACCGCTAAATTCAGTCAATAGAAGAAGTTTCATACTATACAATATCACGTTTAGTCATTATCCAGAAAACCTATGAACGGAAAAAAAAATCCTAAAATGAAAAACCAGTTTTGAAAATAATTTCCGGAATTAAGGTTTCTATTTTTTTTTTCTTGCTGTGAGTTGCGCTTGCGCACAGAAGTGTTTTGCTGTGTAAAATGGAATATTCTTTTTTATGCATGATCATAATATATCATAAAATGAGTGAGTAAATGTAAAAAGGGTAAACTAATACTGAAAAATAAGCTTTTTAAACCTTTGACACCTGATATATATATATATATATATATATATATATATATATGTATATAAATTGATAACACATATTAATATTGTACATTAAGAAATAAAATTAAAAAAACTGATTTCTAAAATTTCGAAGAAAGCTGGTTTTTCTTCCTGCGTACAAATTGGCATATCTATCCTGTACGATAGTATTGGTAATTTTTATATCCTCAATGGTGGAAGCAGCGTCTGAAAGATTTAAAGTAAATCAATTCTAAATTGAGCTCGTTTTTAAACATTTTTTTACATAAAACTTAAATACATTTAATAAGGAAATCATGCTTAAAATTTTCAATGTTCATAAAAATTTTGAAATTTATTTTGCATAAAATTCACCAAAAGAGAAGAAATGGTTCTGTAAAGTATTTGCTGGATGAGCTTGGTCTTGCAATCAAACTTTATACTTGTTTTGAGAACAGCGTTGTAAACAACAAAGAAAAATATATTTGAAAAGATTTTTCAGAATTTAAAAGCATTGCAACTTGTACCTTTAAAGAAATTCTAAAAAATATATTTATATTAATAGATTTATTGATTAAATAAAACCGAAGAAAGCGTTTAAGTCCAAAGTAAAAAAAGGGGGGAAGGAGAGTTTACTTATCATTTATAACAATAAATCTTAATAATACGTTTTCCTTAAAAAGTTAAAGATACATTAATAATTATTCTCTCAAACTTTTTAAAACGTGGTTCATTAGAAAATTTCTATGCATAATTAACTTTCTTTAACTGGACTTAAATTTTAATAAATTAAAATTTTTTTAGATATATCTAAGAAATCGTCCATTTAATTTTCACAATTGTTTAATAAAATATTTCAACACTTAAAAAATACTTTGAATACAACGTGAAAGTTATGAACAATGCGCATTTATGATAATAAAGACAAATAGTCGAGAAAATTAAAAGCAAATAATTTTCACCTTATTTGATTAATGATGAAATCATAAGCATTGAGATGACATAAATAAACTTCAAAGTTTGATTAAGGATACTCTCTTACAGAGAAAGAATTGTTCATGATGTAAATAACTCATTTCTATTTTTCTTCGATTGTACTCGATATAATAGAGGCAATGCCTATGCATAACTAAGAATTCCTTTACATAAAAGCACCCTATTGTAACGATAGTTTTCTTTTTGCATTAATTTTTTTCCCTTTAAAAATAAGATGTCCTTACCTTATCTTTCCCCATGTTTCTGTGCTGCGATGTTTTTTTTAGTTTTCTAAGAAAAAAGCGCATTCTGTGTGATTCTATGGACGCCTCCCTTTTGGTAACCATTTTCATTCTATCTCTGTAAACTGACACCAAACTCAATGGGAAATTACACAAGAGACCCTGTTACGTATGAATAAAAATTTTTTAGAGAACAATACAAATAATGCAAAAAAAGTTGTCAGGGGCTGGTAAATAGAATACAAACTATTTACTATAAGATAATGAAATCTCCAATGACTTTCGATACCAGGTATAAGAGTAGAGGAATCGGTAACATGTTTTTGGAATCTCATGCTAATTTCCTTACTAGATCAGTAGATAAACTTCACTGAATATCTGACAAGAGTTATATTACTAGATATAAGTTCAAACCTTTAATGTAATTTAATCATTTGCTGATTAATAAATGTGAAAAATTAAACGTTAGCTTTAAAATCAGAAATATTTCTTCACGACACTGAAATGTGTAAAAGGATTTTTTTTAAAGGATGCATTTGCATTATACAGGTTGTTTCAAGAAAAACGCTTAACTTCAAAATGAAAAATTCAAAAACGGCGATAGTTAGAAGCATGAAATAAGTGGTATGTTAATTAAAATAACCGTAAGAATTTGATATTGAAGCCACAAAATTGTAGTTACAAATTGCACCAACAGAGGGTTAGATACGCTGCAGTACGGATACCAGAAAGGGAGCTCAGATATTGAGAACAATCACGTTAAAATCGATTTCATATGAACATTTGCCATACAACACCCCAGGGCCATAACCAGGAAAATATTTTCGTGGTTGGGGGAAGGGAATGAGATCAAGAGAATACTGAAATCAATTCATGCCTTTCCCCATCATTGTCAAATAGTTCAACGCAATAACTCTCATCCTTAATTATTTGTCCAGAAAGTCAACAACGTTTTGTGTACAGTGTAGGCGAGCCCCATCTTGCACAAACCATGTCGTACCCGGTTTCTATTAACCCATGTCTATTGTATCATCCAGCAATTGTTGAGTGGCGTCAGAGTCTCAATAAACTGTCAGGCCAATCGATTCTCGAAAGAAAAAAGGTCCAATGACGCTTATGCAAGAGATTGCAGCCCGAAGGGTAAGTTTTGGCCAGTGTAGCGGTCACGTGTGCGACAACTGAGGGTTTTCCTAGTTTCGTCTTACCGCTTACAGGGCCATCTATCGGCGTAATTTGTAACTAAAATGCGTGGTTTGCTTATCAAATTCTTAAGATTTATTTTGATAAACATACCAGGAGTTTCATGCTTTTATCAATCACCGTTTTCCGAATTATTTATTTACAAAGTTAAGGGTCCTTCGTGAAACAGCCTGTACATTTAATAAGAAACAATAAGCTCTGTAGAATCAATATGCATGGTTGCCAGCTCTTCCGATTATCGGAAAATTTCCCACCTTAATTTTTAAACAGTTCTGTTTTACATTAAAAATTTGGACTTATTTTAATCTTAAACCACCTAAAAAAAAATTGTGGTGAAAAATCTTCCAATAAAATGGAAAATTCTGTACCTCCGTTGTAGTTTCTAGCGTGTGCATGAATTTCCTCCTCGAAAAAATAACATTTGCAGCTTCAGCAAACGTTAAATAATTTTCATAACAAGGGACGCCATTTCATATTAACAACAACGTGCAATAAGTGTGCCCTCTCAACAACTGGATGAACCTGCTCCGTGCTCAGTTTACTTAGTTTGAAACTAACCGCACTCAGTTTTCTATAAAAATGCTCTACACGCTTAAATCTATTGAGTAAAATAATAATCAAACGGAGTATATTTTTACTCAATTATTGACTTCAAACAGCCATTCTCCCGATTGAGTAAAATTTGCTTCATTTATCGACAAATATCAATGGAGCGAAAAATTCTCAATTTTTGAGCATTATACAACAGCTCCATTTAGGCTAAATACTAATAAAAAATGAGGAGTGTCTGTCCGTTTTTGATTAATATAACGGTACTCAATTATGATTATTATTTAAGCTATAGAATGAGCGTTTTTACAAAATCAGTCCTTTTTTAATTAATATATCTGTACTCAATTAATATTATTATTTTAAGCTAGAAAAAGGGTGTCTTATGAAAATTTGCTGTTTTTGATTGATATATTGAATGATTCGTTTTCTTCATTTTTTATTATCAGAGCTGTAATCTATGATTATAAGCCCGAGAAAATAAATTTTAAAACAAGGCAAATACATTACATATATCTTAATACACTATAAAAAAGTATTTTTTTAATAAATAGAATATAATTTCACTATAGTCTCTCGTTATAAAACGAATTCACAGTACAGTCAGAATACACAAATGCAATCATGGTTAAACCAGCTGTAAGATTTAATTAAAGCAGGAACCCAATTTATTTACATGAAAAAGGTAAAATAGTACTTACTCACTTGACTGAAGATATCATAACTTCATTTGTTTTACAAGAGCGACGAGATTTTTATAATCCAATCGTAAGAAACTATGTCCATTAAAACAAAATTTTTACCGAAAGCATCCCCTCCCATATTTAGGTTGATTTTATTTCACAACTCTGAATATGAAAAAGATGTATTTGGTATTCGGATATAAAATAAAATTATCACCATTCTAAAGTATCATCGGGTATCCTCTTCAGAAACTCTTTTAATTCATAATTTGATAAAGACATGTTTGCTCTTCGATGCTCGCCGCAACAAAGAATATAAATAACCACTGCGTAAGCCATACGATTCCCGCTTCCCGCGTTGTGTTGTCTGTGGTGACTATGTTTATGTTCCGTTTTCCGTTAAGGTCACGTGATAGAAATAGGATATCTTACTACGCATTTTTCGCGGGGGAGAGACAGAATTCTCAAATAGACAAGACTTTAGTGAAAAATGGAGTATAATAGGATCTAGCGAATCCTGAGCATTGAGGGGAATTGAGGAGATAACAAATTATTATCTTTAATGAGTATTTTTTAGCGTAAAAGGATTTAAATCAGCCGATAAGAAATTTAATCAATAAAGGAGTGTTAGTTTTAATCAATAGATTTAAGCGTGTAGTTTATAAACTGCATGCCCTCAATTTCGTTTGCGAACAACTAAGATGGGAACATGGTTGCACGAATGCAACTGGTTTGCCGTTAACGAATGTGGCCAGAATGTTATGGTGACATTGCAGTGTCTTCCATTCGTGTCACGCAAGTCACAAAGGCAAATAAATCATATAAATGAATATCAACAAAGTGCCACTGTGAGATTTGCTGCGGACTATCTGCTGGGATATCACTACCACCATCATGGCGATCCGAAACACTTAGCAAGATCACCAGAAGCTACTATCTGACGTCGGATTTACAATAAGCAGAGAACTTGTGAGTCATTAGCGACACTCCGGGTAAGTGCTGATTTACCCCATTAAACGCCGCTATGAGAATCAGATAGAAATTTTTAAATGTATATACATTTTTTACATACATTGCATGCCTCTATTATAGAACAGTTGAAATTTTATTTTTAAGCATTTAGGAAATATAGCATGTTCCCGCTGCGGGAGCTTTGGCGTGTTATGGGGATAAATGTCTTTCTCCATTCTGGATACAGCAATTCCCTTTTTTTAACGCAGATTCTGCTTAAAACTGTATATATAAAGTAATTATTTTTGTTGTTGATACTATGATGTACGAAATAACCAGACTGCGAAGTGCCAAACATTTCTTTATTGTTGAACGGTAGCAAAATCAATCTGGAAATGCTATGACTTATGACTTGGAGGGGAGGCCCAAAAAGGGCCAGGCACAGCGACCATGGGTCTATTGTATCATCCCCCAGCAATATGGAAAAGGCCCTACGAAAAGAGCCCAGTAGCAGATGCGAACATCAGCATAGACCTAACAGACATTTTGTGAAGCTCCCAGGGCTCAATGACATGGCGCCCAAGATGCTCAAACCTATAATCAGAGAAGTACTCACACTCACAGAGGATGTGTAAAGCAGTTTCCTCCTTAAGAAGACAACCCCGACAATTGGATCATCGACAACCTTCATTATGTTAAGATGCCTTTTAAGGCAACAGTGCCCAGTTAACAGGCCAATAGCCCTACGGAGACTGGACCTGTTAAGACACAGAAGTTCCTTGCATATAACACCAGGAAAGCCAAGATTGATCTCTGTGGCCTGCCTCTGGACATTACACTTAAGCCAGCTGGAATACTGAAGCTTGCTAAAGTGGCTAAACACAGTATCCCTGTAACATTTACTCGAGATACCGAGAACCGGCTCAGGTCCAACAAAAAAAGAGTCAGAGCCCAACCTGGCAAGAGAATCCGCCATCTCATTACCAGGAATGCCAGAATGACCAGGAACCCAATACAGAGTAACTGGAAATGCTAACTAGTGGGAGGGCGCCAAAGCTCCCGCTGTGCGAACAAGAAATATAAGCGTTCATAACATTCCTTTATAGGAATCTATTCATGCAGGATTTTAAGAATGTTGTTCTTCAAGATTTTGGTTTTAAATATGCATTCTACTTGAAACATTTAAGTGACCATTTATTTTATTTTTTTTAGTTTTATATAAGACAGCCATAAAGACAAAATTTCACATTTTTAAAAATTAGAAAAAAAACATTAAATTAAAATATATTGTTCCGATAAAAATATATAACACACCCTATAGTGTAAATGTTTATATAAAATGTGTATTTCGTAAATTGCGTTAAAATATTTTAAGAAAAAAAATATATAACAGATGTTCCCGTAATGGGAGCTTTGGCGCTTAATGGGTTAACTAATATTGACATAGCGGATGTCATTGTAAAGTCACAATTGGTCACGATACCAACCTAAAGATTTTATATTTTGGTATTGGGAAATTTTATAAGCTATAATTGTGAGTTTTCCATCAGGTATTCCTGGCTTATAATCTTCAGACAGGGAGAATAACCAACAATCGCTTTTTAACCATCTATCTCCTTTTAAGCAGCTATTTCTTTTTCATTTACTTGGCAGTCAGCCGTATATAGGGTAATGTGGAATAACTTTTTAGCATAACTTGGCTTTAATGTATAACCTATTGTAAGAGACGTAATAGCATAATTTCTTCTTTTCATAATATCTCACAACAGTTGCCTTTCTGAACATGAATCATAAGATAGTGGGATAAAGTAATAAAGAAATTCAGTCAAGGTGGACCGCTTACCATTTTCGCGTGACAATATTTTTGAATACGCTAATGGTAGAATTTAAGATGCTTAAGTGGGCAAAGGCAGATAATTTTTTTTTATCTTAGAAAAAAAGTTCATTGGTTTAGCTGAAACTAAAGAGACACACTTCGTAGGAATCGAACATCCCTTTGCCGTCCAGAAATTAAGTTCACTATAACCGAGGTCATGGTTTACTAAAACCGAAAAATGCTATGTACATTTCTAACGTATGTGAATCGGGACTAATAAGATGTGTTCACTATAGCAGAAAGTTCACTATACCCGGAGTAGACTGTATATAGTAAAGCAAAATTTTGCATGCATTTCAATGCTGACTTCCTTAAAGTATGAAAATGCTGGCTAATCTCCTATAAATCTTTCATACCCATATTAAAAATAAAAACTCTTAATGTATTATTAAAAAATGTGTCAGTTCTTTTCTATAATGCATAAAAATGAGGTATGCAAAAATAAATAAATACTATGACTAAGGATATGTTAAAAATATCCAGGAATTCAAGAAGCTCTGGATCAGAACATGATAGATTATTCAATTTCCTCAATGATCTCGCCTGTTTTCCTTGTGCACATCCGGAATTTCCCTGTCATTTTACCAAGCTATGTGTTGAAAGATTCTTTTTTAAATAAATGGTATGATTTATTATGAGTCCATTCATCTTCGAATGTGAGAAAAACATATTGGAAAATTCTTATGCAATTCCTTAAAAAATGAGGGTATTATTTGCATAAGAATGAAAAATAAATGAAACAACCGTTAGGCAAGAAAAGGGATTTTTTTTGGAACATTTAAGAATGTCATTACCAGTGGTATTAAAACGATAGGTTGCGACCTAATATTTGAATGCGAAAACTTTACAAGATGAATTTAAAAATTAGATAAAAATCCAATACAAATGTACTACTGACAACATTTTTGAGAAAAGTATTGCTTTTTTAAAACTTGAAATTTCACTAAACGTCGAATGTTTTTATACCACACTCTACATTTGCATTGTATTAAAAACACAAACATATAAACTTGTTACTGTTTAAATTTTGTTTAAGACTTCTGTTATTACTTTACACACCGCGTGATCATTTTTTTAGATCGTATTGCTGGAGTTTTTCCACGCAGGGTCGCACTTCTCAAAAGTTTGACTAAAACTGTTGCGTATACGAAGATTTAACACGATTTTTTGTAAAGAAACTATGGTTAGAAACCATTACTTTGATAGTAAATGTTTAAAATTTTTAGCTTAATTCTAGTTTAAATATCATCGTTTCGTAACGCTGCAAAAGCTTTGATAATGCTTGATGACTTTAGAAAACTAATTTGTAAACATATTTCAGTTAATTTTTTTATTTTAAAATAATAACTAGCTGCGTATCTGTTCTCCGCACGGTAGGAAACAAATATTTTCCTTACACATATAATTCGAATTAAATACAGTGATGCGGAATCCCAAAAAGTGAAAAATTATTTGAATCGTGACTAAAAGTTGACGTCATGAGTGCAAATCTGAAATGATTTGCAAAATGATGACACAAAACTACCTCAGTGCAACTGGCGATCAAAAAAGAAAGATCTTTACGGTATGCTGACGAAACTTTTATCCTTCAAAATGCCAGATTTCTACATCATATAATTCTGTGTTTAGGTTTAATTTACAGCATTTATATATACCACGTAAATAACATCACAAAGTTGAGACCTTATTTATTTTATCTTGCCTTTCGTAAAGCGTGGACAATGCATAGCGCAGGGCAGCCATGTTACACATGACTTTATTTAATTTTACCTAAATTAAAAAACGTGCATGAAATACTCGATGCACCATGTACGTTAGAAGCCAAAAATACACACTGTTTCAGTGAAAATCATGTCGCTTTTACAAATGAAAACGTCCGTGACCTGACTTCTGCTTTAATACCCTTACTGAACTCTTAAGTTTATTACCTTTACTGAACTCTTTATGCGATATTACACTTGCTACATAAAACTGGCGTTGATCTCACTGTCAATTCGTACAAAATAAATAAATAATTCATATTTTATTTTTAACAGATTGCAGTAGACCCCTTCACAACACGGATCTACAACACACATTAGTAGAACACGGTGAAAAAATTGCGATCGTTTTCGAGTAACTCGTTAAAAGAGACTGGTACAGAAAGGTAAAATGAGACAGATATTCTCATATTATGATGCTTTAGCTCTTGTAATTAACATAACTTTTGAATGGCAACACCAAACATCATTGTAAGTCTCTCTCCTCCAAAGGTATTTCTATGGAGCGCAAATAAGTTTTGCCTCTATTATATCGCACAGTCCGCTCTTCAGTTGGAGTATAGAGCAGGATCCGTACACCACGGATTTCTATAACACGGAACGTATCTACCATGCTAGTACTGAACTGCCATACACTACTGAAAAGTAGTGTATTAGAACAGTGTCAAATGCAATATTTAAAAAACTTCTGGGTTGCCGTTTTTCGTAATATTTCATCTCACCGTGTTGGCAATTATCCAAACTGTACAAAAATTAAAATTTACAAAATATTTAAGTATGGATAACCTCGGAACAACTCTGGTGTTTTCCATCTATGACGGTATTTCAAGAAGTGCCAACTTATGTTTGCGTAGAGATGATCATTTTTTTCATGGATCAATGATCAATACTTCAGGATGAGAATCTCCATGATAAAAAATGGTCTAAAAAATCTGACATCAGAAAACTCTGATTAACATAGTGGAGTCATACAAATAAGCGTCGGACATAAGCTCTTGCTTATGTCCGGAGGAGCACATACGTTAGCGACGTGATGACGTGATGAACAATGACGTGAAAATGACGTCCACACGCGAAGGAAATAAAAGGAAAGATATGTAGACTTGCATGAAAACTTCGATTATTTTTAAAGTGCAAGTACCTTAAAGTTCTGTTTGTTTCATACTTAATGTGTTTTCACTTTTTCGAGTCTTAAGAGTTGTAGAAATGAGTGCTTTCACTTAATTGTTATATTTAATAACTTAAGTGGCAACAGTGGATTCCGTTGCTACGGAAACTATAGCAATGTTAAAAAGAGAACATGAAATGAGCTTATGAATTATTTATGTTTACTTTGATAGAACTGCCATATTGGCGTAATTAATGCAATCAGTCGATGGCAAATAGCTAAAACCACAAACTAAACTTAACACTAGAGGCAATAGGCAATACCCTGTTAGGCGGAATTAAAAAAGAAAGATTATCTAGGCATACGCTTGTAACATCGGCTCATCTCAATTGTGGAATGGAATTACTAATACGCACATGCAAAAACACACGCTATTAAACATAAAGTTGCACTACATTTGAATACTTTTCGCCAACTTTGCTAAGAAATGTAATAAAGTTGGAATCAACAGACATTTTAATTCGTAAAACAAAAATTTATTAGACAGTATTAATTACGCTATTCTAACAGTTTCCAGCAAAGGAAGCGTTGCTTTAACAAATAAGAACCGCCGGTTATTTACTACACGTATTGGTATGGATCGCCAAATTGCCAACATACACTATTTTGCGAGATTTTTTACAAGGAATAATTCAAAGCACTGATTTAACAGCAACCAAAGTGGGAAATAGTTATCTATCATTTATATGGTTCGATCGCCAAAAATTAATGCAGGTATCTGTTTGAAAAGTAGCCGTTAGTGAAATTATTAACTATGATATGTTTTATTAATCGTTAACTACGATGTAAAAAATGCGAGAATTTCAAAAATTTGGCGGAATTCCCTAACTTAAATCAATTTACTTAGTTTGATGAAAATTCTGAAGATAGATCGCTTAAAATCGCCTTGATAACTGTATTATTTCTGCAAGAAAATTAAATTATAACGCCGTATTCCTATAAAACATGCACTTGTTACTTCCTTGTACGTAGTATAAGGAAGTAATGTGATCCCGAAAAATTTTGGGGGCCAAATTTCGACAAAAAAACCGATTTTGACTACCTCTAAATTTAATTTTAAAATTTTTTTCGATGCATCCTATCGTAGGCTAGCATGCACGATCATATTAACGCGTCTGCAACTCATTTTGACCAGCGGCGAGTCTGCTGTGGCCAGTTTTTCCATGCCGTCTGTACGTACGTACGTATGTATGTAACTCGCATATCTCAAAAACTATTGGTCGTAGAATGTTGAGATTTGATATTTAGGATTGTTCTATGATCTAGTTGTGCACCTCCCCTTTTGGTGGCAATCGAATGAATAGTTTATGTACAGGACCGCCCAAAAGATTCGAAATACATTACGCTCTATGGGCCGAAATTCATTAAACTCGCCTAACTCGAAAGCTATTAGGCGTAGAATGTCGAAACTTCATATTTTGGATAGTTGTAACATCTAGTTGTGCACCTCTCCTTTTGGTTCCATTCGACTGGATAGTTTATCTACAGGACTGCCCAAAACATTCGAAATACATTACGCTCAATGGGCCGAAACTCATTAAACTCGCATATCTCAAAAACTATTAGGCGTAGAATGTTGAAACTTTATATTTAGGATTGCTGTAACATCTAGTTGTGCACCTCCCCTTTCGATTCCATTCGACTGGATAGTTTATCTACAGAACCGCCCAAAAGATTCGAAATACATTACGCTTTATGGGCCGAAACTCATCAAAGCGTTTTTTAGAGGTATTGGGCTATTTCAAACGACTCAGAAGTGATGTATGCTGTAAAGAGTTAGAACATGAATTTCTCCATTAAAAAAGTGTCTTTATCATTTGTAGTTCTGCTACAGGAACACTCAAAAGATTTCCAATACATTACGGTCAATGGCAATTTTAGGGGCTTTCATCCATTTCAAGCACAATACCGTCCTACCACATAAGTTAGGTAATGGTCCGACCACGGTCACGTGCCTCCCTCAAGAACTATGCCAAAAGTCGCCAAGCTTGGCGACTTTTGGTGTACGTGTGTGCATATTTAACTCTCAAATCTCAAAAACTATTATGAAATTTCATATATCAGATTGTTGTAACATCTAGTTGTGCATCTCGATTTTTCGTTAAAATCTACTGGAGAGTTTATTTACAGGACCACCGAAAAGAATTTTAGTACTTTAATGTCTATGGACATCTTCAATATAATACAACTGTAGACAGTCATTGTTTGGTACATGCCCAAAAACTCGCCGTCTGTCCTCGACCTTGGCGAGTTTTGGCGAAATATCGCCAATTTGGCGATAGTCAATCATTTGGTCCATGCCCAAAGTACCGCCATTTGCCATCGTTCTTGGCGAGTTTTGGCGAAATATCGCCAAATTTGGCGATAATCTGTCATTGTTTGGTTCATGCTTAAAATCTCGCCAAATTTCGTCGACATTGACGAGTTTCGCCGAAATATCGCCAAATTTGGCGCCAAAAATTATTTCGTATTTTGTATAACACTAAAACTTTAACCCGTAGATTTTTGAACTTTTGTATTTAGAACTATTGTAATATCTTACTGTTTTCCATATCTTTTTTGACAGCAACCGACTGAGAATTTATTTACAGGGTGAGCCAAATGACTTTAAATACATTGAGGTGTATGGATGCATTCAATTCATTGAAAGTCTGTGGTCAATGACTACTTTAGCTATCCCCAAAATCTCGCAGACTATCTCAAGTTTGTCGGCTTTTGGTGAAATATCGCCAAATAAAGTGTCAGAAGGAAATATTTCAAATTGAACTCAGCTTGGCGATATCGAAATATTTGTCTAGAAATCGCTAAACCTTACTATTATTGATATTTTATCTCTTTCAAACAAATAAGTTTAGAGGAAGTGCGTCGAAAATATTTTTTGATCTAATGGACGTGCAAGGAAGTCATTTTTATCTCTTTCAAACAAATAAGTTTAGAGGAAGTGCGTCGAAAATATTTTTTGATCTAATGGACGTGCAAGGAAGTCATGTGTTGGACACATCAGATTTTTTTTGAAAATGCTATTTCGTTACGCTCTCAGTAAACTGCGCCAAGCCTAAAACTGCTCAAACAGCTAGAACGTACTTTCTCAAAATCGGCATATCCGCCACTTTATTTGTCGCCAAACTAAAAAATTATAGTCTCGGAAATCTCCAAATCCTTATTCTTTTACGCATTAAAAAAATGAAATTAATGCTCTAATTTCACACGCACACGATATTTTAATTACAAAATAACTTTTCAAATGATCTAAACAGAAAAAAAAAATTATTCTTTTATTTTTAATTCAAGTCTAAATCATTTAATAAATTCGCCAAATATGGCATCCACGATGTTATTTCTCACTTTTTCACTACAGGGGTTACAATTGCGGAGTTGCGGAGAGCAAAAATTAGCGTGTGACATGTTTTTTATCAATATCTCCTAAAATAATTCGAATTTCAAAATTCAAGTTAGCGGAGGTCCTTCCTCGGATTTTTCCGAATTCGTGGACACCTTGGTCGAAACTCAACTCCCTGCCGTTTTGGAGGAGATGATGCTACAGACAGACAGACAGACAGACGCGGACAGATTTTTAATAGCATAGATAGATAGATAGATTTTACTAAAATACAAAATATCATAAGTTGAGACATAGTGAAGTTGTTAAGTACGAGCCGTATTTTAACAGTATTGAAACAGACACAGATAACATTAATATCGCTTTATGTTGAGAGTCTTGTAATAGTATCAGGCATTTATCAGAACAGTATAATGTGAAACAGAGTAGAATCTCCCTACAACGATATCCTGTATAACTATAATTCTCTCTCTTACGATATTTTTTCATAGTCGTGGCTTAGTTTCCTTTGGATTAATGTAAGTAGTTTCCTGTAAAACGATATTCTTAACAAGGATACTTCTCTCTACAACGATGATAATACTATCCCTTCCATCACAACGATTCTCTTTATTATGATAATTTTTCTAAATTGATGCTTACGAATTAAACGCTACAAAAAGAATGTCTAGATAAAATGTGTTTGGACCGTTGGACGGTATTCTTAGGTCTCACCATCAGTAGAAAACCTTCATCAAAGTTGGTTTCGTATGCTAGTGTAACTACGGTAATGAGTAAATTTATTACAAGAAAGTGCATTTATCGTAAATATTTTACTGAAACTTTTCGGGGCCATCTATTCAGACATTATCACATATTTAAATAATAAATATTTAAATATTTATAGACTATGTGGCATCTCTAGAATTTGACTAAATCTTGTGGGTGTTTAAAAATTAATCAAGCAGTATAAACATGTTCTTCTCTTTCCTTTTAATACATATTAGTGTTTGCATGAGGGCGAGGTGGTGGCTAAATGAAAGCAGAGCACCCTCTTGTAATGACAAACTATAGAAAATGAAGAACGAAGTTTTTTTCATTTCAGTATTAATTCCCCCTTTAACGATAATTCTTTTGCCAACGATATATTATTTTGACCCCAAAATGCTATAAAGGGAATCACATTTACAACATATTTTAAAGTCACCAATATTTATACACTAATAAGACAGCATGCAAAACAACAATCTCTATAATTTACTTGCAATTTTTTCCCCAACAGTGCGGCACTGGCCTTGGTCGGGGATCGTCAAAGGGTAAGGATATTTGAGACAGCGCATCTAATTCAAGACCATGACTGCCCCGCCCCTAACAAGGACATCACAATTATCCAATCCCAAGCTGGGAATCGAACCCGTACGCAAGGCTTGGTAGAATGGTGCATTAGCTTCTACACCACCTAGGCAGCAATTTATTACCAAATAGAATAACTTGGAACATTTCAACAACACTAATGATTTTTATGTTTGATATGTTTACTGAAATAGATGTTAAAATTCATTAAAGATGCGTACTTAAAATATTACTTTTCATTTAACAACAAAGTTTTCGACATTAATTGAACTGAACTTATATAAAAAAATCTGAAGAATATCGCACTGCTTTTATATCATATGTGTTTGTACAATTTCGAGTTATATATTATTTGTTTATAGTAAACTTAAATAACAATGGCTATGCAGGTAAATTATGTATTCATAAGTCACCTGAAATTATTTGACACATATATTCTAATATCACATTGCTGTATAAAAATTTAATGACTAATAATCTTGTGAGACATACATTTTTATTTTAAAGCTAATAATATTTAAGACATACGTATTTATCTTTGAATAATGAAACAGAATGCGTTTAAATATTTTAAAATATTTCTGTAAATTCAAAGATCGTACTTTGAAGTCGAAACTCAAATTTAAATATTTATGTATTCTTTCTTACGTATTCTTTGAGCGCTTGAATATAAAACTAAAGATTTAAATATTTGTATGATTAAAAATTCATGATCTTTCAATAAATAAACTACGCATTTTAAAACTTCTACTCACTGGATTTGGTGCCCGGTTTATAGTGTAACATCAAACCTGCATGGAAGACAACCTCGTATTTACATATGTCATTAAAATTTACTAAGCGCTTGAAGATAATAAAGAAATGGATGAAAGATATTACTCTTTTATGAATGGATTTACAGTTATTCTGTGATGTAAAAATATTAAGGTTAAGTATAATAAAAAATTTAATTAGTCACATTTCAAAGAACAAATTTACCTTGATTTTCAAAGGTTTAATATTTTGAAGCCATATAAAATAAAAAATATGAATAATATATGGTTCTGGTCAGGTATCTTTTCTTTTTATAAATTTTTAAGTTGTATTAAAATATATGTATCAACCTTAAGAAAAAAAAATATTGATATAAAATGAACTCAGTTTAATATCTAAAATAAAAATTTATAGAAGAGTTAATTTTCATTTGGTGTGAGAGAAAATGTTTTTGCTTTCAAATTACGCAATTAACAGTGCAACTCTAAAGACAAATACATCTTGTTTTGCAAGATAACGGTATCAAATAGTTGTATGAATATCCCTGCATTACAATTTTAAAAGTGCTTCTGAAAGTCTAGTTTTCATCAAACCTCATAAAAGACGATATAAGGAACATTAAAATTTTGCTTGTTACAGCAAAAATTATTCTTTTCCTCTAAAATGAAAGCGATTTAACAATTTGCCTTAAATCATTGTTTCTTGCTGTAAACTGCGTTTCAACGGGTTGTTAATGACTTTTACAGATTGATGTTTTTAATTTCATCAGAGAATTTTATTGAATTGCAAATCTTTATATTAACTTATTTGGGAAATTTTTTCTCTACACATATGAGTAAACTAAACATATAACTATTAAGAATATTTTATTGCAATCTAGAAGACGGATTATGCAAAATGAAATATTTATTCGAAATTTTGTTTGTACTTTACCAAAGGGACCCATCGAGTTCTTTTTTTTTTGAGGAGGTGGGGGTGATATTTTTCAGCTTATTAAACAAAGCAATAGGAAAATAATACAAATTATTTCTGTGTACACTCTCTCAAAAAAGCATTAGAGCACAAGTCAAAATTCATATGTCAGTTTGATATTTAAAATATAGTTCTACGTCAACAACAATTAGTTATTCACAAAACTAACGCAGGAATTTAGGCTTATACTCTAATACTTTTTTGGGTGGGTATATTATAAAAAAGTTAACTATATGTCGTCTTTGCGCTTAATTTTCTATCAAATATTGGCTATAAAAATTCATAATAACTTTCAGATTTAATGTTCACAAGTTTGGTGTGTTGTCTACATATTTTAAAGTTTTTACTTTAAAATATGTAGACAAAACGTCTTGCAGTGCAGTCTAAGCATTTTTTCAATTCAATCATATGCTGCAAAAGAAAAAATACGTTATCCACTGAAGCAGGGCAGTACCAAGAAAAAAAAATTCGGGGAGTGTCCAAAAATTTCGGAGGAGGTTCAAATTGTGCAAAACGCACGGCGGACTCCCTGGGCCATTCCCCTGAGTACGCCGTGCACTGAAGTATATAACACTTAAGTTGAATGAAGATCATGTTTACAGATTCTTATAAAGCGCACAAGGTTTTGGCAGCTTATTCAGCTTATTTTTTCTTTTTTATCATTAATGCCTGAATCAGTTGCTTCAAATCTCGCTACAACTTTTTGCATTTAATTCTACAGTAGCCTAAAAAGCTTTAAAAAATCCTTTTTAGACGAAAATGACTTACAACAAACTATTGCTTCTTTCAAGCTGGGCTTTAAATTCTCTATATTGTTCAACTAAGTTCGCGATTATAGTACCTCTAAAGCTCTGAAGCCGTTAATGCGCACATTACCTTGTTAATCGGTAGATTAAGTGATTTTCTCCATAAAATGTGGAATTTAGAGTTTTCCCCATTTTACCCCTAGCTAATCTGAACATTAACAGCTTCCATATTGTTAGAGTTCAACAATTTTTTCTCTCATTTCCTTTACTCTTTCTCACTCTCCTTTCACTTCTCCTTAGTTGTTTATTCCAGCCTCTTGAAAAATAAATAAATAACATTCCGTTAATTTTCTTAATTGTAATAATATTTTAAACAGTTTGATTCTTTGTTTTTTAGTACTTTAAGTGATTGAGATTGATTTGTCTACTAATCTATTGATTGTTTGATTGCATTAACTTCATTCTTTATGTATCGAAAAAAAAGAAATAACATTATGTGCTCTTATAATATTTTAAACCGTTTGATTCTTTGTATAATTTTTTAACTGATTGGCGATAGATTCTTTCAACTTATTTGCTGATTGTTTCATTGTATTATGTAAAACAAATAAATGACTCAAACGGTCAGCACTAGTCAGCATTTTAAATTAGAATGATGCCAAATTTTCTACAAAATTTAAATATGTTTTTTATTACTTAATTTACTTCTGTATGCTATAAAGCGCAAGAATTAAAAATATTACTAAAATATCCTTTATAGAGTAACTTGCAAAAAACTTCAAGCATTTGCACTTAGATTATAGTCATGCAGCACATAAAAAGTTGCAAAATATTTAATTGTATGTTTGTGAGGGTAGCGCCAGTACAAAACTTACGTAAGAGCGATAGAAAAAAAATAAACAATACTTTTTATTTTGCGTGTAGACAGAGGAATTTCGATACAAAAAATAGTTTCCATCATCTTCTAGTCTTCTAAAATTCTTCCAGGAAATCCAGATTTTCTTCAAGTTTCTTTAAATTATAACTTTTCAATCTGCAAGCTAATAAAATATTTCTCATACACATATTTTCAATATTTAAAAGAAAGGTGCAAAAATTTATGAAGGAAATACGTTTATGCTACCTGAAGCAAATAATTAACGACGCAAATAAAATAATAAAGAAAAGCAAAACGCCCCTTTTCCATGGCCCGTTCTTAAAATAGCGGAACGTGAATGCTCCATTAGCTCAACTCCAGCTGCAAAAATTACTTAAATGTGCCAGACAACGGTTCTTTTCGGTGAAAAGAAAAGTCACAGAGGTGACTTTACTGACATTTTCGTTCGCTACATTAAGTGATTTTCTGGAAAGAAAGAAATTTATACAAGGTGTGTGATACCCCGGGAAAAAAAAGAAAGAGAAATATTTCTTACACTGAGAGAAAGTTCCTGGAAATAAGGAAGAGTGCACATGATATTTTATCTTTACCTTCTGAGTGATAAAACTTTTCTTTAATTATGTATAACTGTGTATGGAATTAATCTGTTTTGGTTTAGAGAAAAAGGTTTTTAAAAATGTTTTATATGTATATTCAAACATTATTCATTGAAAAAACGGTTAAGCTCTGGTATCTATAAATTATTCTGGGGATGGCTGAGCATGGCAGATGGCTGAAGTGTGACGGTCCCGAGTTTGAGCCTATCGTTCGGCTGTCCCTCTAAAAGACTGGAGTTTGGGGCTCTTCTCTCCAAATGTTACATGAATATGTGTTAGAATTCCTAAAACAGTTCTCGGCCCGAGACATCTTCCCTTAGGCAGATAGCCATCGTGCAGCTTCACCTTAATCACAAAATCACAAAAAAAAAAAAAAAAAAAAATATATAAACAAAAAACAAAACGAAAAAAAATGAAAAAAAAAAGAAAAATGAAAAAAAAATAGTTATATTATTAGTAATAATAATAATAATAGTAATAAGAGTAATAGTAATGCTAATAATTTAGCTATTACTTATAAAAGTATTTCGGAAAAGGCATTCCAATACTCCTAAACAAAACTAATATTTGAAATGCATTATAAAATAATACTTTGTGCACTTCTTTTTCCTTTTCTGCCCCCCCCCCCCAAATTCTTTTGCAGTGCGCTTAAACTATAACTTTTGTGGCTCCGTCCCGACAACAGCCTACTCAATTTAAAAAAAAAATAGCACATAAAATTGCGAATTTCCAATAAATTGAAAATAAGATTTTGAATTTCAATTTGGTTAGTCAAGGTTTTTTTTTTCATTTTAAAGGAATGATACTTGTAAATGATTTTCAGCACTTGATTAGGCAATATGGAACATCATGAATGCCTCACATAATATTTTCAGTATAAAATTATTTGGTTAAATTTCAGAGTTTTATTTTTTTTAAAATATTTAATCATTTTGTCCCGTTTCGTGAGAATCAACCATAAAAAACATAGTGCTGAGTATTTTCAATTATCATTTTGGTTTAATCGTTATAAACTTCAAGAAATTTCTTTTGCTAAACCGTAGTCAGATAATATAGACGCGCGCGCGCAATTCGTGCGCGGATGCATTCGATGGTCTTGCAACTACTTTTGTGGCAATTCCGAGGCTTTGTGGAGATTTTTTTTAAAAAGCAGGTATGGGCAACCCTTGAAAAGTTGCAGGCCGAACTTTAGGATGCTAGCGAAATCATGGGCCAAACTTCAGGATGTTAGCGAAGTAGCAGGCTGTATAACTAGGGATTTATATGTGAATTTGAATGGTTTATATGGGTTTTATATTGGGTTTTGATATGTTCCGCGGGCCGTATCAAAAGCCGTGGTGGGCCACACCCGGCCCGAGGGCCAGTGGTTGCTCATATGTGTTTTAAAAGATAGATAGTTTCCTTGAAGAAATACTTTTTAAGTCACTATGGAACAAGGGCGTTGTATATGCGTGTGTACGTATTTAAACATGTGTTCATATACGTACTACGTAGTCTGTTACCACGAACAATTATGGATTTGCAGATAATTATGGATTATGTGTGCAGATAGTTTATTTTTTTATCTGACTATGTATTCAAATTTTGAGGCGCAACCCTTTCCCAATGGTGAAAAAAGGGCAGCCGTTGCCATCGCTCGACTTAACTACCAGCAAGACGGCGGACGATCGAAACGTTCATCGCGTTCCACAGATCTAGAGACCCTTTTTTGACGACAGCTGGCTGTGCCGCACAGCCCTCCGCACAGGGTCTCTAGATCTGTGGCACGCGATGAACGTTTCGATCGTCCGCCATCTTGCTGGTAGTTAAGTCGAGCGATGGCAACGGCTGCCCTTTTTTCAGCATCGGGCAATCTATCCAGCTGTTCTCGCATTCTTTCAGCAGATGTCAGTGCTGTTAAAAATAATCGTGACATTTTTTTTTTTACGGGAAATGACGTGCTAAAAAGTAAAGGATTCTCGTGGAGCTATGTCACCTGCAACTATTTTTATAGAAATCAAGTCTATTCTTCGTGACTGGCAAAACGTCAGAGTTTGGTGTTCCCAGAGAGGGAACACTGCGCGTTAAAGGGTTAACAAATTTCTGATAAGTTCGAGCAGAGCAACGTTTTCTCCATGTCCCAAAAAATTTCATTCCTCTTTATGTTTCTTGAAATAAGTAAAGCCTGTTATGTCGGACATACTGTGTTTTTGGTTGTCCAGTTTTGCATTAAAACAGCCGTATAAAAATAAGATGAGTTTGTTAAAATCAATTTTAAATATTAATCAGCAGCTCATTTGCCTGTTGCCACTATTTGTTTCTCCAAATCCCAACATCCTTTGCTGCCCTCCCTTGTTTTTCCACTAAGCGATTAAAAATGTACTTTAAAATCAACTTAATAGAAGGTTTAGAACTGTATGTCTCATAGTCAGACATTGCTTAAGTGAAAGGCATATTAAGAAACATTAGAATAGTAGAATTAAACAGAACTTACATGAAAACAAACATCTCTCTCGGCGCCATACATTTACATATTATTTATACAGTACCCAAAACAAAAATTCGAACCAGAGAAGGTTTGGAGTTCTACCCAACAAACATACAAACGAAAGGAGTCTTTTTACTGCTGCAAATTGTAAGTCATTTTATTTTATGTGTGCATGAAATCATTTTATCATGAACATATAAAAAAAGAACACAAGTTTTGAAAGTTCAATAGCGACTCTATCTTTACACTTGATACCTGAAATCAGCATGTCAAAAGTACAAATTTTCGATAATTGTTGAAGAATAGTCTACCACTTATAATAGTATTGACGATTGATCTCTCTTATGAATTTAAATTTTAATCCGTATTTCAGAAATATTAAATGTATACATCGTTATGCTTTATTTGGAAATATATTCAAAAGCCCAAAAATAACAAAAGTGACTTAATATTTTTTCACATTAATTATGAATTATTTCATTGTGTATTTCAACGAATCGCGCATAGGAAAATGTAAAAATTGTACTTTCATTAAAATATATATAGTTTAAAATTAAGGTTCTATTTAAACATTGCATTTGAAAATACCTATTAGGGACCGTTTGTTAAATTCATCTTTATGAGAATTTTCTTTTTCACTTTTAAATACTGATATAGTTGTAATAATTATAGCTTCGTAAAATAACGAACATAAAAGGTACTTATCGATCCGTACACGTTTCGGGTGAGAAAGTTTCATCCTTCATCAGCAGAACGTCCACACACAGAAACTACCGAAGAGCGGGGCCAGATTGATCAGCACCTTTTATTTCTGTTATTTTTCCAAGTTTTAATTATTTTATTTTCTAAACAACAACTTCTTTTTTTCAGCAAAGAAGTTTTATTATACCTGGGGCAACTAAGGTTGATGAAAACCAATTGAACCAATAAAAAGAATAATAATTGTTTGTTTCGAAAATTTCCAAGATAAAACAAAAAAAAAAAATATATGTAGGCGGCCTTTTAAAAAGTTAAAATTTGTGTTGAATGATGGAAAACTTAAAACCATAAACATTGGTGTAGAATTAGCAATATCGAGCATTTTCGTTGTTTTTTTTTTTGTACCTATGAATAAAAAACTCAGAACTAAAAAGAACAATTTAGTCCATACAATACGGATGAATAACAAACCCTGGCACTCTTGAACACAATTCAGAATGCACTGTTACAGTTATTCGATAGAAAAATTACGTTGTACGAACGAACGATATTGTTGTTTATGTTTGGACGTGCAAAAGGAAATTATGATTCAGAACTACATTTTGGAGAGGTGGAATAAAATAACTTCTGCAACATCTGGTCGCAAAAATATGGCACTGTTCCAATAAGTCTCACAATGGACGTGTGTCAATAGTGCTTCATATTTCTTACCTGTGTATATCTGGAAGTTGTATTTTTTTTGGGTAGCAGTATAAATGATAAGAATGAATGCGTGTATGCAAGAGACAGAGAGAGAAAGAAAATAGCCAAGCAACTGATATAAATAACAATGCTCGTACTTAAAATGTGGATTGTAGTAACACAAAACCAAAACTATTGGATGAATGTTATAATTGTTTGTATATTTAGAATTAGATATTTTCATCATTAAATTTGCCGGGTTTTTTTTGCAAAACGCCACCTAGTGCACATTTTTTGAAGTAAAAATTTTTTTTTCGAAATTCTTTGAGCGCGTATCACGTATAGCCAATATACCAATTTTGGTTATAGGCCGTTTGGCGGCTTTAGCTATAGAGCACTGTTCATAGGGGAAGTTCAATTATAACCACCCTTTATAATCGCATATTCGGATAAAATAAGCTGCACAAACGTTTCGGGATAAGCATGGGTTCTACTGAATACGAATTTATTTAATGTCATTGAAATTGAAATTTCAAAACCCGTATTTTAAATATATTTAAGGATTAATAGGTTTCGAGTTTGCTGTGGTAATAAAGGTAAATTGTACAGTCCCTGGCCACGATAATGTAACCACTAGACATTTTCTATTCACAGTACCAGCGTTGCCATATTAATGAAAATTTGATGGGAAAACTGACGAAAGAGTCACCATTACTGTAAAACAGCAGTTTATTCATCGAAGTTTTACCTTAAAAAAGGAGAATAAAGAAAATAAAAATTGGAGTGACTCCACTCGACTTTCCGAACACTTGATCGTAATGTATAAGAATTCTTCTTTGTAGCCTTGTACAAAAACTTAAGTCTTACACACCAAAATCGATGCATGTTGTGTGACGTTTGGGAGCTATCGAGTTCACTCACACATACATACAATGCCGTAAAAATAGTATAAATGAATTCCGAATACATCAAAACGTGTAAATACGCCAAAATATCGTAGTCGAACTTTTTCATGATGTCAGTATTTCCCTTATGTAGTACATCTGCTGGTGGTCCATTAATATAGCCAGGGACTATATTTGATTACTTTAGAAAACATATAATCCGAAACATTCTATTTATAATCCACAACATAAAATTTAACATTTAGCCACACATATATGTTGCCATTTTTAGCACTTAAGTACTATTAAAATCAAGCAGCTTTTTTACTGTCGGCACAATTTGTCAGCGCACGAATTGTCACTGTGTAGATCTTTTCGGATGTGCTTGCCAGATAACGCGGAGAGGGTGGGGACAAGTTTCAACACTACCAGAACCAGATGAAAACTAAAGTGAACGGATTAGCGATAAACGCACCAGTTAAGGAATTTGATTACATTTAATTATTGAAACTGCAATAATTGGCAACCCAAAAATATATAAAGAATTAATGCTGGCCTTACATGTTGTTAAAAACTGCCATTTTAATTCTAAATTACGGTTGCCACATAAATACAAAAAATCGTTATGGTAACTGCATATGTTTAATTATCGCCATCTTAGGGAGAGTGGGGGGCGCTAAAGTAGGAATCAAGTAAAAAAAGACAAACAAGGCATGCTTATGCATTATGATGCACATTCCAAACAGTATTTAAAATTATGAAGTACAGTTGGAATACTGGAATATGCCTGTCGTAGAAATGTAAAACAGTTTTAGTGGGCGGTTTTAAGATAGGTTTCTATTCCAAAGATGTGGTTTATGGAACAAGGGAGAAAAATACGGCACACTTATGAATAATGATACACTTTCCAACTTAATGGAATAAGGAAGGAAAATAGTGACGACCCCTTGATTATGTTATGCTTTTAATGTATAGCCCTTTAGTGCGTATGTAAAATATGAAAGTATTTGCGATTTTAATTTTTTTCTTTATTATATTCTTTAAAAAGATAACATGTGAAGGGAGAGCGTGTGGTGAGAGCTGGGTTTAAACCCAGGGACTTACGGATGGTAGAATGAGGCGCAATCCGGCTCTGCCAAAAGGTACCTATTCGAGCGGCCTTCAATTGCCGGGTGTTGTGGGCGCGGAGGTGATCTCGTGCCGCCACACATGCATACGTATCATTGTAAATATAATTTTTCATTATATAAAGAAAAGCTTAACAGTAATGTGAAAGGAATTCAATCAGGGCTATGAAAAAATATTGCTGTACAGGATGTATGTTGTGGCAGCTGCACCCCCTTTTCGACTCCATGGTTTCTCCCACCTTGGAGTCAGCAGCGAGCTACACCTCGACCCCACCGTGTTTACGCCATGGTTTACGTGCTAGAACAGAAAAGAGCTGTTGTACGATGTATTCTACGATCTCATACGTAAGTTTCATTCGAAAGTTTATATTATACGATACCTACGATACCTGATCCATGTACATAGCTTGTATATAATTCATTAAATATAATTTTTTGGAAATCTGTTCTTATTTTTATTGAACCCGGACAATTTAATCTTGGCTTAAGCTTACGTACGTCACAGATTGGCATCCCTGCTTAGGATTGAAAGTTTTAATTAATTTTCAAACAGATTTCATATTACGATATTAATATGGATCAGGCTAAAATACGACGTTCTTCAATACGAACTGCCTTTACTAAAACCGCAAATAAGCTTGAAGAATTATTTAAGTCTAACGCTGCATTAACTGATGAAATTGAAATATATTTAGAACAATTAACTGATAAAGCAACGCAACTGAAAGAATGTGATGATGTAATTTTTAAGTGTTTGGAAGATAAAAAATGTACGCAGAATGAATTCGATGAAGAGTATAACTCTTGTGAACAATATCAAGAGAAATGTATACTTTTAAAAACAAAACGAAAGTTGCTCGCTGCTAGCGTTAAGCAAAACAACGGGAGTGTCAACGGCTCCATTTCGTCTACGAAAGGGAATGATCAGTCGCCGCTTGTAAATAATGCAGGAGCTTCGGCGAAGTACGCTCTTCCGATTTTAGAACTTCCGAAGTTTACTGGGAATCCGAGAGAGTGGCTAGGTTTCTGGAGTCAATTCGAAAAAATTCATAATGATGACAGAATAGACGCTCGTGATAAATTTGCGTATTTAATTCAGAGCACAGTACCTAACACAAAGCCGCGTCAGATATTAGATAGCTTCCCTCCCACCACAGAAAATTATCCTAAGGCTGTGAATTATTTAAAGGAGCGTTTCGGAAAAGAAAATATTTTGATACAAGTATACGTTAAGGATTTATTACACCTTGTTATAAAAGATAAAAAGCCCGATTTATCAACACTTTACGATGAATTTAAAACAAAATTTGTTTGGTGGCATTGAAACTGAAGAAAATGTTCACAACGAGTATAATGTTGAATTACGTAGTTTTGATGATAGATTTAAGTGCAGTGTAAAATTATTAAGTCAACTGAATATTTGTTCGGATATCAAACAAATACCCCATGGTGCCTGGATTAAAGAATTAAGAAATTACTGTATTGAATTAAGTGATTTTGAGGAAATTCTGTAGAAGTTGATAAAGCAATTAAATTACTTCTTGGAGCTGACACAGCTGCCAAATTACTTTCAGGCAAAATTATAAAGTTAAAATCTGGACCTGTAGCGGTTGAAACGTCCCTGGGATGGACCCTAATGGGGAAAGTTCCGGTTAGTACAGCAGATGAATCTTGTGCATCTATTTGCATTTCGTCGTTGCTGGTAAATAATAATTGCATTTCGGATCTCTGGAAATTAGATGTTTTGAATATAACTGACCCTGTACAAGATAAATCTAGAAAAGAGTTAGAGATAGATACGATGAACTATTTTAATGAAACCATATGTATTGATCAAGAGGGTAGATATGAGGTAGCTCTTCCTTGGGTTAAGGACAGTTCTATTTTGCCAGATAATTACAGATTAGCTGAAAGATGTTTTAAGAAAACAAAAGAGAAATTAACAGCTTCCATTAACATGAGTGCATATAATGAGGTATTTATGAACTGGCTATCTCTTAAAATAATAGAAATCCCGAATCAGGAAGAAATTAAAGAAGGATATTATTTACCACACAGGCCTGTATTTAAAGAAGAAAGTACGACAAAAATACGACCTGTATTTAATGCTTCAGCACGTACGGGCAATTCACCATCACTTAATGACTGTTTAGCAACGGGACCAAATTTGATAGAGATTATCCCATCCATTCTAAATAGATTTCGGAAAAATGCTGTAGGGGTTACTTCAGACATAGAGAAAGCATTTTTACAGATTTCGATCAAGGAAAGGGACAGAAGCTTTCTAAGATTCTTTTGGGTTGATAGAGATAATTTCGTCTTATATACCAACATAGAAGGGTTGTATTTGGAATCAGAACCAGTCCATTTTTATTAGCTGCAACTTTAGATTATCATTTAAGCAGGGTGACAGAAAATTTGAAACAGACAGCCGAAATTCTCAAGAAGTCATTTTACGTAGACAACTGTTTGGCCAGTCTAAGTTCGGTAGAAGAAGTTGAAAAATTTATCCTTGAATCACGGGTCATTTTATCGACGGGACATTTTAATTTGCGTGGATGGCGATCAAATTTTCTTAATGGAATGATTGAAGAAGATCAATCTATGGAAAAATGTGTCTCTGCTTTAGGACTTATTTGGGATACGCAACGTGACACATTAGCTTGTAATTTTGATAAAATACCTTCTCAAGTAGACAAAATCACGAAACGCAGTGTTTTGGCAATAGCTCACCAAGTGTTTGATCCGATAGGATACACTTGCCCTGTTATGTTAATACCTAAGCTAGTCTTACAGGAAACATGGTGTTTGAAACTTAAATGGGATGACGTACTCCCCGATCACCTTACGGTAAAATTCACTTCATGGCTCCAGCAGTTACCGTTACTTTCCAAAATTGAAATTCCTAGATGGTTCAAGTTTACGAACAGCAATGAACTGATCAGCTTTCACGTTTTCTGTGATTCTAGTCAAGCAGCCTACGGTAGTTGCATATACTTGAGAATAGAACATGACGATGAAGTAACTGTCAGTTTAATAAGTGCAAGAAGTAGGGTAGCACCCTTGAAAAATGTAACTATTCCTAGATTAGAATTGCTTGCATGCCTGATTGGAGCTAGATTATTGTTTTCCATTCTTAAAGATTTACAGTTCCCTACGTTTAAGATTTATTGTTGGACTGATTCTACAACAGCTTTATGCTGGATACAACGGGAACAAAACTGGGCTACGTTTGTAAATAACTGTGTCAAGGAAATACGAACACTAACTTCTCCCACACATTGGCAACACATTCCTGGAAAATTCAATCCAGCCGATTTAGCTAGCAGGGGATGTTCTGCTGAACAGCTAATACGTCTGCAATGGTGGGAGGGACCATCATGGCTCTATAACAAAGAAGAGACATGGCCTAAATCTGAAGGAAAAATAAATGAAGATCTAGTAAATTCAGAGAAACGTAAAACAGTAGTTACTACTCTTAATAAGTCTGAAGATGACTCTAAATGGTATTACAATTACTTTTCTTCTTACAACAAAATTGTTAGAATGTTTGCGTGGATATTTCGCTTTTACGGGAAAATGAAAAAGACCAATACCGAAACTTTACTTAATATATCAGTTCCAGAATTTGAAAAGGCAGAAGTAGCTCTCATACGTCTGATACAGAAGGAATCTTTTAAGGGTTTAACAGATGAAAAAATTCGAAATTTAAGGCCAATAATTGACACAAACGGTGTTATCAGAGTTCAAACTAGTGTTATCTACCGAGATGACACAGAATATTTCAAATATCCGGCTATTTTACCATCAAATCATCCTGTAGTACATCTTTTGATAATGAAAGTGCATTGTGAACTGTTGCACGCGGGAACCTCTCTAGTGATGACTCAACTCAGAGAGAGTTATTGGCTACTAAAATCCAGAAAGACCATACGCAATCGCATACGACGTTGTATGAAGTGTCAACGATTTAACGTCAAAAACTTCGAAGTTACACCTGGAACATTGCCAGAAGACAGAGTTCGCGATGCTAAGGTATTTGAAATAGTTGGTGTGGATCTGGCTGGACCTCTCCATTTGAAGAATAAGCAGAAAGCGTACATTGTACTTTTTACGTGTGCAGTGTATCGAGCGGTCCACCTGGAGCTCATCACGCAATTAACAACAGAAGCTTTTGTCCAGTCACTAAGAAGATTCATATCAAGACGGGGACGACCTTCGAAAGTTTACTCCGATAATGGAACAAATTTCGTTGGTACGAAGAATGTCCTAAGTAACATTGATTGGAAGGTTGTGCAATTGAAGGCCGTAGAACAAAGAATCCAGTGGAAACTAAATCCTCCATCCGCTGCCTGGTGGGGAGGATGGTGGGAGCGTCTTGTCCAAATGGTTAAGCGAATATTGAGAAAAGTTTTGGGACGCGCCTCCCTAACCTACGAGGAATTGCTAACCGTTGTTTGCGATTGCGAACAAGTAATTAATTCCAGGCCACTAACGTATGCTTCACAAGACATTGAAGATCCATCACCTTTGACTCCTGCTATGTTCCTGCATGAAATTTCTTCATCAGGTGTTCCAGATCTGGATGTTGTAGACTGTGAAAAATTAAGCAAAAGAGCCAAGCACTTACAGAAAATTCGTGATGTCCTGAGACGCAGATTTAGATCAGAATATCTGGGACTGTTACGACAAACATCAAAGAAAGCTGGAAAAGTCACTCCAATATCCGTTGGAGAGGTGGTCTTATTGGAGGGGACGAGCAAGGGAAGGACAGAATGGAGCTTGGGTCGAGTGTTGAAGCTGTTCCCGGGCCGGGACGGACATATACGCCTTGTTCTGTTGAAGACTGAGAATGCTGAGCTTCTACGACCTGTGCAGAAACTTTATAAATTGGAACTTGATGATTCTTCTGATGACTAAACTGTTGAACTTTTAATTTCTCCTTTTTCAATTTTTATGTTTAACTTTAACTGTGTAACTAAGAATTTTTTGTAAGTAAGTATTTTGTACATAAGTAAGTATTAATTGGTTTTGAATGTTACTCAAAAGGTGGGAGGATGTGGCAGCTGCACCCCCTTTTCGACTCCATGGTTTCTCCCACCTTGGAGTCAGCAGCGAGCTACACCTCAACCCCACCGTGTAGTGCTGTAAAAGTAACGACAAAATGAGTATCCGTATGTATTTGTTACTTAGATGTTCGCTATTCGTTACTAAGTATTCGTTACTCGTTACTTTCGCTACTACTAATAGAATGGGTAATAGGGTGTTATATGTGCCCCATAACAACACATCCGGGACAGTGTTGTTATGGGTATATGCCGCCCATACATAAACCCATAACAAAACCTAACCCAAAAGAATTTTTTTTAGCGAAGTTGTACAAAGTTGTATTTACAGCTTATTTTCTCTGATTTACAGATTGTTTTTATACACATTTATGGTTTTATACAATGCTAAATTATCCGAATTACTGAGTACACATAGAAATCTTCCAAAGACATATGCCATTCTTTTTTTTCTCAACCCCCCCTTTTTTAAATTCTGAACGCTGGTTTAACCTGTTCACTCCTATCATAAAAAGTGTAAAGGAAAGCTTGTGACTCGTGTTTTTTTCTGGGAGCGGGTTCTCGAATCATGAGATCCAGGGATTGGGGGATTTTGGCACAGGGCAGGGGATCTCAGTATGATATCAACTACTTTGCGTCTCTACAAGCATAATATCTTTATTATTTGTGAGTTCATATTTCATATCAAAAACTTCTTTTGCTGGACGATTTTTCGAAGTAAATTAAAAATTACCATATTTTAAATTAAAATTGTTTAATTCAGTGAGAATTATCTATTTTTAAGATATTTCCAGTTCTATTTCTGCACTTTTGGGATGAAAGGGGTTAGCCCCTTCTGTGGGTGCATATATGAGAGCATTCTTTAAACAAAAATTATCACTCCTTTCATACAGAAAGAATGGTTGCACCGGACTATGCGTATTCCATGAGTTCATGGAATAAAATGTACCATAAAATAGGGCAGATGGCCCCCTAAACGCCGACATTTTAGAAACATACTGAACTTTATTGAATTATTTTAATACCAGTGGCTTACGCAGGAGTGGGCATAGAAATCCCGGGTAGCTCCCAATTTTTTATATATTTTTTAAACAATTACTTAAAAAATGTGTTTAGGTTTCCATGCTAAATATTTTTTTTAGTTCCAAATAATATTTTAAATAATAAAAATGTGTGAATTCGTTTACTTTATAAAAAAATATTTTTTTAAAAGTGTATTTAAATAATTTGTTATTTATTACTCATATTTCGATTCTAGCTAAAAAAAAGAAAAAGTTAAGTTCGCAATCCTGCTTCGGAACCACCCTGAAAGAAAGAATTCTGATTGCACCACTATTTAGTACTAAAATGTTAGTAAGCCCGAAATTAGCACCCCTTACTAACATGCTTCTCTTATATGTATTGCTCCTCTACAATTATAAGAACACCCCCTTCCCCCTCTGCAAAAAAAAGTTCAACTGCGCATAAGAACGCACTATACACCGGATCCTATCCTCCCATTGTACGACCCATATCAATAGAGCAGCAGATAGTATATCCATCTCCATAACTGTAACGAAACATACGGATTCTTCCAAACCTTATCAAAACGATACCATTCGGCTCGGCACAAACGAATTGCAACCAGAGCATACTACTCCTCAAACCGAAACTGATTTTTCCCTTCAAACAGCGAGAATCCATAATACTTCCGGTATCTAGTAACGGAACGGAACATACTATTACTCAAATACCGAAATTCATTTTCTCCTTCCGGCAGTCTTGTATTCGAAGTTCGAACCTGGTCGATCCGAAATGCACACTCGAAAGTCATTTTTCCCCTTGAAACCGCGATCCGATATCCAGTAACAAACAGAAGATATTAGTACTCGATTACTGGAACCCGTTACCCCCCTAGTTCGCCTCGCCTGGAAGTCTGTATTCGAAGTTCGAAGCTGCTCGATCCGAAACAGCTTCGAATCGAGTAACGAGTAACGATATCAACCTAAAAGTAACAATTCGTTACTTCGAGTCTGAGTGATTATCCGTATCTTAGTACCGAATACATGCGGTTTGCTTCAGCTCTACCACCGTGTTTACGCCATGGTTTACGTGCTAGAACAGAAAAGAGCTGTTGTACGATGTATTCTACGATCTCATACGTAAGTTTCATACGAGAATTTATATTATACGATACCTACGATACCTGATCCATGTACATAGCTTGTATATAATTCATTAAATATAATTTTTTGGAAATCTGTTCTTATTTTTATTGAACCCGGACAATTTAATCTTGGCTTAAGCTTACGTACGTCACATATGTCGTTGTAGACGTGACCACATAAATGTTCAAGAATAGATGGATTCTGTTCAAAGGAAGAGGGAAAATGTTCACAGGAGCTGAAGTTTTACTTTCAATGACGCGAATTTCTGTGTGGAAAAGACGTTTTCTTTTGATTGCATAAAGAAGTACTGGAAATATAACTTAAAATAAAGAAGTCAAAGACCTTTTATAAATAGAGTAAATTTTCTATATTACGCATGTTGTCAGAAAAAAACCAATCTACTTGTACTTCTGTGTGCATAGTGATAAATGACAACGTATTAAAACTGAATCTATTATAAGCACTTTGTTATTATACACATTAAAACTTTACTTGTAAGAGAACATGATTAATTAATGGTTAATAGTCTATAGTTTATCAGAAGTCATAAAAAAAAAAAAAAAAAAATGAAAGTTTGGTTGTTTATCGAAATAAGTTTAAATGTACAGTTTAAACACTTTACAAATATTATAAATTAAAATAATACTGTGGTCAATTAATTTCGAAAACAAAACCTGTTCAAATGAGATTTTTAAAGCATATTAACTGAATCTATTCATAACTTTAGCAATTTCCAATACATAATTGAGTTAAGATGGGCACATTAGCGAGATTAGTGGGAAAAAAAAAAGAAAAAGGAATTGATAACTTAAAAGAAAAATGATTATCTAGCTCTCAGTTAGTGCCAGATAGTTTGATGTAAAGAAATAAATTCGATGTTTTGACTTTAATTAAGGGATATGTAAAATCGTTTGTACTTGTCTAATATTGTAATGGAAAGGAACATTCAAAAACGATAAAAATTCTTTACATAAAGTGAAAAGAATGTCCTAGTGTGAAAATTTTTGAATGGGAAAATTTTCGAATGTAAAAAGTTTTTGAAGGGAACAGTTTTCGAATGTAAAAAGTTTTTGAAGGGAACAGTTTTGCAAGATGTAACTTTTTGTAAGCGATATTTAATGTGTAACTCCTGGAATAGCTTTAAGAAAGATAGTAAAGTTAGATTTTGAATTAGATTGTGTAAAAGCATTTAGTTATTGCATATATTAAAAGAATTCTTTGATTTAAAAAGTAGCATGATAAAGTAATTCATTAATGTATTAAAAATAATTTGGCAGCTTAATTAAACTATAAGTTTACTCATTTACTAAATAAGCAGTTGAATTCGTTATAAACATACTAATTACGAAATCATTTAAAATTTTTATAAAATAAATTTATAGTTCAGTTATACTGTGTGAAATAAATGTAATAATAAGTTTCAGATGACTTTCATTGAACTTTTGTTATTTAGCTTGAATAATTTCAGTTTTAATTTATTAAAAATAATGAATAATTAAGGAATATAGTTGTTTCGCTTTTGACAAAAATTATAATCGTTGTCACTGTACACACTCACATTACAATAGCCCTCACAATTCTCAAAGATGTAATAAAAAGATTGTTTTTAGACTGTAGAAATTGTGTAATGCAGTGTAATACACACACACACACACACACAGTTTGTTGTCTACAAAGTATTCTGATAAACTTCTGGCAATTTATTTCTGCAATAATGCAGAAATAAACAAGGAAATCTATGTATAGAATTACATTAATAATAAATATTAAAAGTAAGACAGCTGTTCCGAACGTCAGAAGATTCATTGTCAGTGCAATGTGTGGACTCATTGGGCATTTAAGCTGAAAGAAGTGACAGAAAATGGAGAACAACGGTATTTAAACCTTGCCTGAAATCTCAGCTAGTGGTCACATTTCTTGAAAAGACAAACAAAACGTGCAACTCTCCGAAGATAGTTCTAAAGTCATTTTGCGGGAAAGCTTCTTATAAAGAAACATTAAACTATGCAAAACTTTACACGGAACTTGTAAAAAGATAATCTAGGTGTACTATTTTGAATTAACAGTTAAAAATTTTTATCGAAATACACGCGATTATTGTTATTACTATTGTCTTTTTTATTCTCGGGAGGAAATATATTTTTTCACAGTTTCGAAGCCCCCCCCCCAAAAAAAAGATCTACTTTTAAAAAATTAAAAGAACTTTGGAAGACTACAATTTCTACAATAAAAATACGTATAAATAAAAAGTCTTTTTAACTAAAAACTACACACACACAAAAAAAGAAAGTCACTAAAATGAAGGATTACTAAAATGAAACTCTTATCAATATAATGACTGATAGGGACACTCCCTCAGTGTAATTTTTTGGTAAATCATTCAGCAATACTAAAAAGGCAAACTGTATTTATCCATGATGAAATTGGTCCTTTATTTCTTAAAAAAATTTCATACTGGTTTTTGATAAAAACTAGAAAAACAGTATTGTAAACATACTTCTACATATTTTTTATGGTATTCTCAAACCGTCACAATAATCTCCAAAATATATGCTTTAGTATAGAAATTTATGTATTTGAATTCATTTTTGTGAATTAACTTTGAAGTTACTTTGCTATGAGAGTCTCACAGAAGAAATATAAAAACACGTAGCTCTAATTAATTCTTGATAGAAAAATAAAAAAAGTTTATTTTACAAGTTCGTGAATACACGGAATGTAATACTTACTTCGAAAAAAAAATTTCCAAGAGGGAAGAAATAAATATTTTTTTTTGTCCCCTCAAATACTTGCAACTTTGAAAATTTCCATTGCTAAAGTCAGTCTGCTAATGAACAGTTCATAAGATTGCAAAGCTTCATGAATAAAGATGCTTAAGTAATTACGTTAGCGGAATGATTTCTTGTTCGCATAATGATGGAAAGAACATTTCAGGATAGAAAAGAAAATGATAACATCATAGTTTAGAGTAGAACAACTGATTTATTCTTTCCGTTATACCATTCTAATTAAGAAGAAACGCGAAGTCATTTGTATTTAATTCTAATATCATGTAATGGACTTCGCAATTAATGCAAGACAATACTTTCGATGAGCTTTTTCTTAAAATATTTCGAAAAGAAATACTGTTTCAAATCCTAAGGAATTATAAATACTTAGATTTGCTAAAATTGATTTGAGGACAGTATTTAGTGTTTTGCCTGTCAACAAAGGTGCTAGGATTTTCTTAAAAAAGTACAGTAAAACTTATTGATTATAAAATTGCATAAATTAAGGCATGGTCAAGGAATAATTTGAAATCTATATGCAATCAATTTCTAAACTAGGCCGCTTCAGAACAGTAACAGAAGAATTTAAAACAATAAATAAAATAAAATAAATCTAAATTTCTGTTGCCAGAACTACTAATTCCTTTTACACGAACAGCTTAATTTATTGAAAATGTACAATTGCACTGTTTTTAGAAAATAGACAAGCGAATTAAATGGCTTTCTGTTAAAGTAAATCTTATGCATTTTGTTATGAAAATAACACTATACACTAGTTCACTTTTTTATTAATGGATAGTTCTTTTGTGGAGTACCCTACACAATCCTTTGAATTTACAGAGGTTATTTTCGACAATGCTTTTTAGTTTTAAACATACCTCAATAAAAAATTTTATACAATTATCTAAATTCTCGTATTAAATTAGCATGATTAATTGCTTTGAATTTACAGAGGTTATTTTCGACAACGCTTTTTAGTTTTAAACATACCACAATACAAATTTTTATACAATTACCTAAATTCTCATATTAAATTAGCGTGCTTAATTGCTTTGTAGCCCTGTTCCTTTTTTCAAATACAAGTATATTGTCACTGAGCAAAAGCACTCTAATTGTACTAGATACAGTCGAATTAACTTATTCAAATTGGGGTGAATTGGACAGTTTGAATTTTTATATGCAGATTTATTCAGGAAAAAGTGATCTATAAATTTACTAAATTATTAAAATTATTAAAAATAGTTATCGAAAACCAAGAACTTCTGATTGATGATTGGTTTATTGATGATTGATGATTGGTTGATTGATGATTGGATTCATGATTGATGATTGGTTGATTGATCCAAAGACAACCAATCACCTCATGATTGATGATTGGTTGTATGATTGAAAAATTCTGTCCATTACATTGTAAAATCATGAGTCAATATTACTTAAGCTGATCTCTAAAAGATGTTGCAGAAATCCAATTAAATGAGCTTAAGGCTGAAATGTTAAAATATGGAGAAGAGCAATCGAAAGTTTCAATTACACGGTTTCTACATGCACAATTTCATCGCATTCTGCAAATCTACTAAGGGCCGAGAGCTCTGCGCTCTTAATCTATTTTATGAAGGCACTCATTTAAGAGGTCGTTTAAAGTAAGTAAGTGCTCCCGTTCCTTTTTCAAATGCTTATTTAGGTGAAATTTCTTAATCGTTCTGTTAGTCTGTTTTAAATAGCTGCGTACAAATGTATGTGTTATGTGCTTCTCCATTATGTTCGATTCTCAGTCACACATGATTTTGAAGCCCGGCCCTTCAATCGAATAAAAATTGAGAATTCAGTTGCAGTATATATAGGATTTTACTGAAAAGAAACCGAGTTTAAGATGCAAAACTAATCAGAGTGAGGCTATGGTAAGTTCCAGAACGCACTGGTTATGAATACACCAGGAATAATTTACGAGCTGTAAAGAGAACATATCCCGTACGGAAGAGCCAGTGCTTCAGGCTATTACGTGATCACAGGTTTCTGAAGTTCGGGGAGTAAAGGTTGGAATTACAGAAAGTAAACACCCTCTGATGGCTGGTGTTGTTCAATAAAAAGTATAATTGAAATCCTTTAAGGCATTGAACTTTTATCTATTGTGAATAAAATTTTATTTTTTGCGATACTGACCGATTATGTTTTAATCTATGTTGCTGAATATTCATATCTTGAAGACTTTAAGTTAAAAACCGAACTCAAGAAAAACCGAGTAAGTTAACCGAGTAAAGAAAGGTTGATATTTGTAATTTTCAGAAACAGAAGTTATTCATAGACTCCTATCACCACACAATTATAATTGTTTAGAGGTGAAGTTTGATTCGAGGATTATGTTTCTGTGCTGTAATTCTTTATGCACCTAAATTTCTCTATCCCTAAAACACAGTCATGTGTTATTTATTTCTACGATAAATTATGAGTCAAATGTTTCTATTTGTCACGACACATTCTATAATGTAAATGATCTGTGTTTGAAAAATTAATCTTTCAGACTGCAACAAATCTTTTGCCTATACATGTAGTATTAGCACACTGTACCACATGTGTACTATACACTTTACTATACTATAAGTTAACAGAAAGGTTCACCTCTTGAAGCACTGAAAATGACATTTTGTTTATTCAACAAAATATTGGTTGTCTCTATTTCAAAGAAATATTTTTGTTGAATAGACAAAATTTTCGTCAATTCAACGAACTATACCACATGTGTACTATACATTTTACTACGCTATAACTTAACAGAAAGATTCATTTTTTGAATCACAGAAAAGAAAATTTTGTTGATACAACAAAATTTTGGTTGGCTCTATTTCAAAGAAACATTTTTGTTGAATCAAACTTTTTATTAATTTGTTTGTTTTTAGAAGTTAATTGTTACATATGGTATAATAAAAGAAATTTAGAACTGTGAAAAGAGTCACATGTGGGCCAAGACATTAGAACCGGCTCCACTTAGTTTCTGAAATGCCGATACAGTATTGAACTTATTTTATACAGGGTGTCCCAAAAAGGTGGTAACGGGCTTTAATTCTTTATCTATTACAGATATGTCGGCAGTGTAAATTGAAAAAACGGTCAAAATAAGCTCGGAAATAAGACTCCGTTAAAAAAGAATCTTATGATTCATTTACAAATAGTTACACTTTTAAAATTTTTATACAAGCCTCGTACAAAAATATTGCCAGTTAGTAAAATGTGCCTAATACACTAATGTACCAAATTTGAGCCTCTATCATTCAACGTCACACATATATCTTTCATATATCGTCACACATATATCTATCATTCAACGTCACACATTTATCACACATATAAAGAAAGATAATCGGGGACTATACATGATTTTTAATGTAAATGTTTATTGCTAGAGTGAAAAAAAAAAGATTTTCTTTTGTAATTACTATACGACCCCTGAAATGCGATCATTCGACGTGATATTTTCCCTTCGAGAACCATGGAAAAGTGGTTTGACTCAGCGTTGCATTTATCTCCATATCTCTGAGACTTTTTAAGGCATAATTCTAAAAGTTTGAATGTCACCTCACGAGTGCATGGGGCACATTTTACTAAGTGACAATGTTTTTGTACGGGGGTCGTATACAGATTTTAAAAGTGTACATTTTTAAAAATTAACCAGAGGAAATTTTTCTTAACGGAGTCTTATTTTCCGACCTTATTTTGAACAGTTTTCAATTTACATTGCCCACTTATCTCTAATAGATAAAAAATTAAAGACCGTTACACCTTTTTGGAACACCCTGTATAATTAAAAGCAAGTTTTATTTTGATAAAAAATTTTAATTTTAGATTCCAATGGCTTTTATAAATTTCATTCTGTGTGGAAGCTCTTGAGGACTAAAGAAGGCACAAATTTATAGAATACGCAGTTTTTAATAAATAAAATCACTGAATAAGTTTTTCCTTCTGACGTGGATTTATAAGCGAGTTACGGATCCAGCACACACATCCAAAATACATGTTACACAAGCAACAAACAAAAAATAAGTTTTTGAAACATTCATTCAGTTTGAATTATGCTTTTTTTCTGCGCGTTTCTTCCCCTTTCTATTTCTATTGTATTTCATCCAGAAAAAAGATCTCAATATAAATTTTAATTTTGTTTAATCACACTCATGACTAATGATACACTTTCTAACTTACTTTAATGGGTACAGAAAATAGGGAAGACGCATGGACATGATACGCTTTTAATATATTGCACTTCAGTGCGTATTTAACGTGTAAGAACGTGAAAGATTGTCAAGATAATGGGCGTCAGCAAAAAAATTCCCAGGAGGGCGGGCCAAACACACATTTTCCGGGGGCGGGGGCCAGTTACTTTTTCATACAGTTACTATGTTAAAAAGAGCAAAGAAGCAAGAGAAAACTGCATACAAAAATCCAGGGGAGGCAAATGCCTCCTTCCACTATGCTGCCGATGCCCATCGTCATGGTAAGATGAGCGTTAATGTTAAACTAAAGCAACTTGAACTTTTTTTTCCCATTTAAGCATATTTTCATTTTTGAGTAAACACATGCCACGTTGAAAAATGCCGCTATAAAAGAAACAACTTTATTTCTTCAGAATTAGAACTCATAATTATTACAACGCATTAGGAATTTAAATCACTAGGTCGTGTGATAACTATAAAAGTAGCCACTCATTTTTTTAATACCAGAAATTTAAAACAGCCTTTTGTAAATTATAAAATACTCAATTTGACCCTACTGTATCGAGGTCCCAGATTGTTTTAATCAAGTCACAGCCTGGCAGACGGAACAGGTTGAATCTTTGAATAGCAATTACCCAGCAAACACACTACTGGCCGCAAAATAACGGCAGGGTACCGGTCGTACTAGCAAAATGCCGTATGTCGGGAGCAAAGTTACACTGCTATCGAGAGAAAGTCATTGGAATACCGGTATCTGAAAAATGCATATGCGCCAGTACATAACTAGTAATGGCGAAGTGCCATGTGTCAATAACGTACACAGTAAAGTTAACGGCTGGGTACTGTTTAAAATGCACCGGAAAAGCATTATTTGGCGGTAATGGGCCTGCATATATTTCGTATTGTTTGCATAAAATTTCATTATTCTAAAAAAATAATATTATTTTACATTTATACTGTGTAGAAGTGTTAGGGGATATAAGTTCCGGGCTCCAAAGGCAGGGTCACTGCTAAGATTTTTTTTTTCGGGGGGGGGGGTATGGGGAGGAGTTCACATTGTGCTTTCAAATATTTTAGTACTAAAAACTAAAATAATGCAAACGAGTTCAGTACGCTATAAAAATGTTCACTCCACCGACAGTGAAACCCCCACCCTGTATATGAGCGGCTGTGTACAGGATTATGAATTTTATTCTTAAAATTTTCATAATTTATATTAATTTTTTTACAATTTTGATAAAATTTTCCTGAAAGCATATTTGAAGATGTTTTTCTACGTTAAGCTACTTTCAAATATACCAAATTGGAGTGCAGAAATATGTTAGAGGGAGTATTACATGAATGCCAGCCAGGGGTTAATTTGCACGGGAGCTCAGCTCCTCTACCTCTTTTCTTTCAGAGAATTTTATGTTAAATTAAAATTTTTAACATCCTTCATATCAGTTTCTATTGATACTTATTTTATTACAATAGATATAACAGCTGTGAAGCGAAAGCTTACTTAATTTTATAATATAAATTAAATCAAATATAAATTAAATTTTTGATATAAATTATGAATTAGGTAATTAATGCTAAAATTTAAAATAAAACAAATTAGCGCTCCTGCTCTTAATATGTTAGAAATAAAGCCATGACCAGTATTTTTATGTAACAGTCAAAAATTAGAAAGTACGCAATTGGGTTCCATATAGGGTTTTTTCTTTACATTATTTCGATTGTTTTTCAATTATCGCTTGATTTCTCGCTCTAAGGAATAAAGCTGCACGTAAAAAAAAAAAAAAAAAAAAAAAAAAAGAAAAGAAACCTGACACTGACACATATAGCCCAGATGTCTTTAAAAGTCGCGGAAGGAGAAACATAGTTACAAGATTCGAACTGTTCTCGCGGATTTGGCTATATTATGATTTTTTTTGCGAAGTACATAAATTTTTTAAGCGTTTGAAGAAGAAAATAAAAACTTACTTGTCTGTTTTAATATGAGGTGTGCAAGATAACCTTTTGGCTATTTTAATTGATTATTTATACGAAGTACATATAATTTTTTTTATGGTTTGTAGAACAAAATAAAAGCTTGTTTGTCTATTTTAATCTGAGGTGTCCAAGATAACCTGTTACCTGCATTCATGGAAACTGAAGTGTACGATATTGATATCTCCGTAATAGCCAGAAAAAATGTATACGTGTTATATGCGCCTATTGTGAAGTAATTACCAACACAGCAAACAAATAAAGCAAATAAAAAAGTTATTAAATTATTCCATTTAATTACCGCCTATCCAACGTCATTTGTGGCTCTTTTACGACAAACTGTACGATGAGTACTACAACAACCCAGACTATTATAAGAACATTAAGATCTATTTCATTTTAGGTTAAATAATCAGAATTTAACTTATTTCGCGTCCAATTTGGACGCGAATCTGTGTACACATGATAACAAGTTATCTCGCATCCATTTTCAGACTGCCTATGGAGGGAGTTTATCCTATTCGATACGCAAATGTGGGGCAGTTTTTCCTGAAAGGCCTTCATTTTGTTTTAAGGAATGTACCTCGTACTCCAAGGGGCATAAAAGAGATCTAATAAGCTTTTAATTTGTGAGTTGCCCTCTTTTCAGTGGAAAAATATATAATATGGTATGGTTTGGTAATAATACACATAAAGGAGCAGAGAGAATATTCGAAAAACCTAAAAATTCCGAACAATATATATTCACGCAGAAAAAAGTGATAAATAAAAAAATTCTAGGAATCGACAAAAAATTCTCATTATACAAGTTTCACGGAAGTATAGTACGCAAGTTTCGGGTAGTACAAAGGGTCCACCCTTCTTTTCAGGAGCGTGGTGAAGGCGGGTGGACCTTTTGTACCATCGAAACATGCATACTGTTTATTTGATTTTTGTTTAAGTTAACTGAGTTTATAATAATTAGACCGCGGATTATATGCACTTAAAAAGTGATAAAATATGCTAAAATCTAAAAATATGTCCCAAATAACTGAAAAAATATTCACATGTTAACAGAAAATAAAAACGTATTTACTTGTAATGATACGGAAAGGAGCAGACAAAAACATCGAAATATCTAAAAATTTCCTATAATATATATTCTCCATGAAAAAGAGATAAATTAAAAATATTCTAAGAATCGACCAAAAATTCGAAGTATCCAAGTTTCACGGAAGAATTGTACGCACGTTTCGGATAGAACAAAGGGTCCACCCTTTGCAGGAGCGTGGTTGAACCTTTTGTACCACCCAAAACGTGCGTACTATTTATTCGACTTTTATTTAAGCAAGTTTAGAATAACATATCATATGCACATTTGCATTTAACGGCGTTTCCATGCTTAACTTCTTCGCTCTCATTAATGAAAAGATGCAAAGGAGAATACAACCCTTCTTTGACAAATGTTCCTTTTCAGTATGGGTCTTTAAATGCCCCTTCCCGTAGATTGCGCTAGACCAGTGGCTCGGCCTCAGCGGAGCATTCAAAAACGTATGCTGCAGAGGCGTAAATGAAGTTTTTAGTATTCGGAACTAAAGCTTTTGCGCCCCTCTTTGACAGAATAGAAAACAATGGCTTCGAAAATATAGTGTCCCTTGTATATGCTGCGCCCGGGGACAAATGCCGCTTCTAGTTTCGCCACTGCTCAACTAAGAAGCAATGCTGGTCAAAAAGGGCAATCTTCAACTTTACATCATTCCAATGAAGAGCGCAAATCGGTTAAATATGGCTTCATCATTAAAAATGAGTGGGGAGGGGGAGGGGAATAATCCATTTATAGTTAAATGTTTTGTTATGCTTATCGCTCCCCAGCCAGTGACGGAGTGAACATATATAACTGAAGCATGATATAAACCCCTTGCTGCACCACACTGCCTCTACCCCCCCCCCCCCCTGGAAACTTTTCACTATCCAAAGGTTTGTTTGATTAAGGCAACGCTAAATGTGGGCGACTTAGTCGGAGGACTTTCTAAGGGGTTCTAACGCGTATTCTCGTTACATCTGGAGAAAACAGTCCACGACTCCAGACCGTTAGATTGACAGCTCCACGATGGGACCCTAACCCAGGACTTTCACCCTTCAGCCTTCATTATCCAATATTCAGACTTTTTTGTTCACGTATATTTGATAAATTATTATAAGCTACTTTCGGTCCAAATGAATAGTGTGTAATTATATTCAAATTCCTTACAAACATAAAATAAGAAGCATTTCACTTTCCAGAACAAATGAGAAAAACGAAGATCACTATATTAATAGAATAAAATTGAATATACTAGTTATTACGACAAATTTGAATCTGAATAATCACAACACACACACAAACATTTATTTTTATAAATATAGATAATATTTTACTATTATAACCTATCTCCACTTCTTGCAGGTAAGAAAATTTTGATTTCAAATTACCCCATTTAAAAATATCATTTAAAATCAAGAAAAAAAGTCCCCAAAAGCTTCCATACAGAATGAAATTTATAAAAGTTATTAGAATCTAAAAATAAATTTTATTGTCACAATACAACTTGCTTTTAACTATACAGGGCGTTCCAAAAAGCTGTAACGGGCTTTAATTCTTTATCTATTAGAGATAAGTGGGCAATGTAAATTGAAAATAAGGTCGGGGAAAAAGACTCCGTTAAGAAAAATTTCCTCTGGTTAATTTTCAATAAAGTTACACTTTTAAAATCTGTATATGACCCCGTACAAAAACATTGCCAGTTAGTAAAATGTGTCCCATACACTCATGAGGTGACATTCAAGATTTGAGAATTATACATTAAAAAGTCTCAGAGATATGAAGATAGATATAACGCTGAGTTGAACCACTTTTCCATGGCTCTCGCAGGGAAAACATGACGTCGAATGATCGCATTTCAGGGGTCTTATAGGAATTACGAAAGAATTTTTTTTTCACTCTAGAAATAAACATTTACATTCAAAATCAAATGTAGTCCCTATCATCTTTCTTTAAAGGTATATCTGTGACGTTGAATGATAAGAGGCTCAAATTTAGTATATCGCCTCATTTGTGTGTATGAGACACATTTTACTAACTGGCAATGTTTTTGTATGGGGCTTGTATAAAAATTTAAAAAGTGTAACTTTTTGTAAATGAACCATTAGATTCTTTTTTAACGGAGTCTTATTCCCGACCTTATTTTGACCATTATTTCAATTTATGCTGCAGACATATCTCTAATAGATAAAGAATTAAAGCCCGTTACCACCTTTTCGGGGCACCCTGTATAAAATTAGTTTAGTACTGCATCGGCATTTCAGAAACTGAGTGGAGCCGGTTCTAATGTCTTGGCCCACATCTGACTCTTTTCGCAGTGTTAAATTTGTTTTATTATACCATATGTAACAATCAACTTCTAAAAACAAACCCCCTTTAAGTGCGAAAAAAAAAAAAAAAACTAATTGATAATGCAACAAAGTGGTGATATTGTCCTTCTATTCTGTTAAAAGCCCATCACTAGTTTTTTTCTTTTCTTTTACATCTGATAGCACCCTACGGTGCTAGTTAATGCAGAAACGGTTTTTGCTTGATTAAAAAACACGAAGTTAATGGAGAATATTTTGTCTTCAATCTGGATTGGGAATAGAAGCTTAACGGATAATGAGATCTTATTTTCTGCACGTTCGTCTGCATTTTTTTCTGATTTTCGAATGATTCTTGATGACTTTTTTTCCAGGTTTTAAATTTTGAAACATTTATTTTGAAATGATAACATTTACAGAACTGTTTAAACGGCCTTTTTTTAAAACAAACATAGCATTTTTTCGTTATTATTTTGTAACTTTTTTTCTTTGAAGAACTCGGCATTGAGTTTTTTTTAGCTGATTTATGGCAAGATAATTAAAAAATGCTAATCAAGTCTGCAAAATCCGAAAAATTTAACAAGTTACTAACAAATAGCATTTCAAATCTGAAATGCCTGTTGTTAAACTTATCCGTTTCTAACTTACTTAACTCAAAATAGGGAAACTTTATAAAATTTATTCTAACCAATATGATAAACAAGTAATAAATAAATAAAAAAAATTTAAGTCAATTCCTACCTATGTCAACAAATAAAAATTTTATTTTAGTTACCTTTAATTAAATTAATTAATTAAAATTAATTAATGAATTAAGATTTGAAAAAACTGTATTAACATCAAGTGTCATCCACTAAAAGTTTAGAAAAATAATGTATTTGAGCTTGAGTGGATAAATAAAAAGTATTTTATTAACAACTGAAAATTTGAACAAGATATATAAATATACTAGCTGCGTACCCGTTCTCCGCACGGTAGGGAACGAAACTTTTTCTTACATGTATAATTCGAATTGATTCCAGTAATGCGGAATCTAAAAATAAACAAAATGATTTGACTCTTGGCGTAAAGTTACTCATTAGTTATTCGTAAAGTTAGTATAAATACTGATCTGAGAACATTGTTAATATTATGAAACAAAAAACTATGTCGGTGCCATTGGCGATCAGAAAAAGAAAAGCGTGACGGTTCCTAAAAATTTCTAACTTTCCAAATGTCTCATTTCTACATCATACTCTTTTTTAGATTTAAATTATACCATTAATACCTTAGATACTACATGATGTGAAGAACCGTTTTATTTTATAATTAAATAGTTGTGTGTACACGCTCTTCGCAAGGCAAGAAGAGAACATTTTCCTAAAATGTGATCATAACTACTTGGGACAAAACAGAATCTCCAAGAAAAAAAAAAGTTTAGGTACAGAATTTTCTGTTGAAATTACCGCGGGATATATTAACGCGACGTAGAATTATTTAATGTTTAGTTAGCTGTGATGTAAGATGGCTGTTGAAAAACGAAAAGAAACGAATAGTTTCACGAAATATTTATTAACGCGGTATATTGTGCTTTGATCAATATTGCCCTAGCATTAGAGCTGAAGCAAACCGCATGTATTCGGTACTAAGATACGGATAATCACTCAGACTCGAAGTAACGAATTGTTACTTTGCGGTTGATATCGTTACTCAATCCGAAGCTGTTTCGGATCGAGCAGCTTCGAACTTCGAATACAGACTGGGAAACGGGTGCCAGTAATCGAGTACTAATATCTTCTATTATTTGTTACTGGGGTTACTGGATATCGGATCGCGGTTTCAAGGGGGAAAATGACTTTCGAGTGTGCATTTCGGATCGACCAGGTTCGAACTTCGAATACAAGACTGCCGGAGGAAGAAAATGAATTTCGGTATTTGAGTAATAGTATGTTCCGTTCCGTTACTAGATACCGGAAGTATTATGGATTCTCGCTGTTGGAAGGGAAAAATCAGTTTCGGTATTTGAGTAGTAGTATGTTCTGGTTGCAATTCGTTTGTGCCGAGCCGAATGGTATCGTTTTGATGAAGTTTGGAAGAATCCGTATGTTTCGTTACAGTTATGGAGATGGATATAGTATCTGCTGCTCTATTGATATGGGTCGTACAATGGGGGGATAGGATCCGGTGTATAGTATGTTCTTATGCGCAGTTGAACTTTTTTTTGCGGAGGGGGGGAGGGGATGTTCTTATAATTGTAGAGGAGCAATACATATAAGAGAAGCAGGTTAGTAAGGGGTGCTAATTTCGGGCTTTCTAACATTTTAGTACTAAATAGTGGTGCAATCAAAATTCTTTCTTTCAGGGTGGTTCCGAAGCAGGATTGCGAACTTAACTTTTTCTTTTTTTTTAGCTAGAATCGAAATATGAGTAATAAATAACAAATTATTTAAATACACCTTTTAAAAAAATATTTTTATAAAGTAAACGAATTAACACATTTTTATTATTTAAAATATTATTTGGAACTAAAAAAAAATATTTAGCATGGAAACCTAAACACATTTTTTAAGTAATTGTTTAAAAAATATATAAAAAATTGGGAGCGACCCGGGATTTCTATGCCCACTCCTGCGTAAGCCACTGGTACTAAAATAATTCAATAAAGTTCAGTATGTTTCTAAAATGTCGGTGTTTAGGGGGCCATCTACCCTATTTTATGGTACATTTTATTCCATGAACTCATGGAATACGCATAGTCCGGTGCAACCATTCTTTCTGTATGAAAGGAGTGATAATTTTTGTTTAAAGAATGCTCTCATATATGCACCCACAGAAGGGGCTAAACCCTTTCATCCCAAAAGTGCAGAAATAGAACTGGAAATATCTTAAAAATAGATAATTCTCAATTAAACAATTTTAAATTAAAATATGGTAATTTTTAATTTACTTCGAAAAATGGTCCAGCAAAAGAAGTTTTTGATATGAAATAAGAACTCACAAATAATAAAGATATTATGCTTGTAGAGACGCAAAGTAGTTGATATCATACTGAGATCCCCTGCCCTGTGAATTTTATATATGTGGCCCAATCCCTGGATCTCAGTATTCGAGAACCCGCAACCCAGAAAAAACACGAGTCACAAGCTTTCCTTTACACTTTTTATGATAAGAATGAACAGGTTAAACCAGCGTTCAGAATTAAAAAAAGGGGTTTGGGTTGAGAAAAAAAAAAAGAATGGCATATGTCTTTGGAAGATTTCTATGTGCACTCAGTAATTCGGATAATTTAGCATTGTATAAAACCATAAATGTGTATAAAGACAATCTGTAAATCAGAGAAAATGAGCTCTAAATACAACTTTGTACAACTTCGCTAAAAAAAATTCTTTTTGGTTAGGTTTTGTTATGGGTTTATGTATGGGCAGCATATACCCATAACAACACTGTCCCGGATGTGTTGTTATGGGGCACTATATAACACCCTATTACCGATTCTATTAGTAGTAACGAAAGTAACGAGTAACGAATACTTAGTAACGAATAGAGAACATCTAAGTAACAAATACATACGGATACTCATTTTGTAGTTACTTTTACAGCACTACCTAGCATATCTAATAACTATTACTTATAGTATCCTTTACTGATACCAATATATTTTCGTTTTTCCATCTTTAATGTTTAATTTAAAGAAACGGTTTAGATATTTGCCACTAATGTAGTTTTTTATTCTTTGGTGATTCTTTGCAATTTACGCATTAGTATAAACGATAATCATTTCACTTTCTGGCTACCATTAAAACAGCTCTCCATACATTTTTATGCATAATTCTTGTCAGTATTTAGCACGTAAATATTTCCTCCTATTCGAAAACGTGTCCCGTTTAAAAATTATATCGAAAATAAAGCTGGATAATTCATAGTTGAAAAAACAGCATTCAATTCTTTTTCTGGCAACGTAATATAAAATAGGGAATAATTTCATGCGTGGCGTATGTTTTGTCTGTGAGCCCGTTATTTTGATTGAGTTTCGAAAGGGGTTTTAATCTCGTTAGATCAAAATGACGTAGATTTCACATGTGGAAACTCGGTTATTTTAAAGTCATTTTATTTATGTTTTTCAAATGGCAATTTTATTCATTGCTAACTGTTTCCCAGACAACCATAGCGGAAGATATCATACCGAAATCTTGAAACAGGTTTTATTGAATTCAAAATCCTTCTTTACATAAAAATTCGTAAAAAATCTCCTAATTTATATTTTTCCTCCTTTCTAATTTTAAAAGTGGGCTAAATATATGCTCCGTCTTTTGCCGAAATATAAAAAAGTTATGACAGATAGAATGAAAGATGCAACAGTTTTAAAATTATTTTACGCAAACGTCGTCAAAAGAGAAATTCTTTTTAAAAATTCCCAAAAATCGGCAAAATATGTTACATAGTCAAAACAAACTGTTTTCGAAAGAAAATTTTCTCCTCTATCCGATGATGCAAATATCGTTTTATTGCGAGTGCAATGACCGGCGTTATTACGTATTATGCAAGAAAAATCGCTAAAAATCGGACAAAACATAAAATAAAACATTTTCTAATTCGAATTTCGAAAAAATCGCTCCGAGGCGTGTTAGTATCTGTCCTAGTGAAGCCGTATGCAAAATTCGGTAGGTCTGCGACCCACCGTCTCGGCGCAATGCGATCGAGAGACGCGCGCAAGAAGATCGGAGGTCACAAACCTACCTACAAACCTAGCTACATACAATGTTTACTCTCGGATTTTATTATATATAAGATATACAGAGAGTGTGAACTAATACTAGGAATTGAAAAAAAAAAAAAAAAAGAGATGGACAGTTTGATGTTGCAGTAGTTCTAAATACAACATTTCAACATTCTACGGTTAAAAGTTTTAGAGTAATGCGAAATGCGAAATTATTTTTGGCACCAAATTTGGCGATATTGTGGCAAAATATGACAAGATCGACGAAATATGGCGAGATTTTGGCCATGGACCAAACAATGACTGATTATTGCCAAATTTGGCGATATTTCGAAAACTCGCCAAAGTCGATGACAAATGGCGAGATTTTGGGCATGGACCAAACAGTGACTGACTACAGATATAATAGATTGAAGATGTTCATAGACATGAATGTATTGAAATTCACTTGGGCTGTCCTGTAAATAAACTCTCCAGTAGATTGGAAACAAAAGTCAAGATGCACAACTAGATATTACAACAATCTTATATATTAAACTAGCTGACCCGGCAAACGTTGTTTTGCCATATAAATTATTCCTAGGATTATTTTAGTAGAAAGAAATGACTAACTTATTGTAAGTGTGTGAGGATGTGGTATATGAGTGGAAGAGGCATGGAGCGCTGTGAACAATGCTGGAATATAAAAATAACACAATATCAAACATTTATATTTTTAATTCATTGTAATTTATTCTTTACATTTATATATATTGCTAATTACAATAATTTTACTAAAAAATAATATCAATCCCTTAACGGAATAGAGTGAACAATATTTTTAGCTAACACAAACAAACTGCATGGTTTGCCCACTCGAGATCATGCCACGTATAATTGTCCGTGTTAAAAGCATGGCGTGCTCAAATCTAAGCCACAAACAAACATAGTTTGGCCTTGAGACTTATTCATAGTCATTCCATAAAAAATTTTGTCCAAAAAAAATAATAATAAAAGGATGAAAATCTGAAACATTTTCAGATTTTAAATACGCACTATAGCGCTATATATTAAAATCGTATCATAATTTATGCATCGTCCCTATTTTTCTCTCATATTCCATTAAGTTGGAAAGTGTATATTATTCATGACTGTGCTGTATTTTTTTTTCTTGTTTCGTAAAACCCATCTTTGGAATCGAAATCTATCTTAAAATCGCCTACTAAAACTATTTTACAATATTCGCCAAGTATATTACACCTACACTTCATCGTTCTATATATTGTTTCGAATGCGCATCAGAATACATGCGTATACCATGTATGTCGTTCTTGGGTTGATTCCTACTTTAACGCCTCGACTCTCGCCAAGGTGGCGATTATTATTAAACATATGCAGTTACAATGACAATTTTTTGCATTTATGTGGCAATAATAATTTAGAATTAAAATGGCGATTTGGAACAACATGTAAGCACAGCATGCCGTTACATTTTTATTTATTTTGGATTGCCAATTAATGTAGTTGTAATAATAAAGTGTCTTCAAATTCCTTAACTGGTGCGTTTATTGCTAATTTGTTTACTTTAGTTTTCATCATTTCTTTTGGGAGCGCCGAAACGGTACGTACGTATTATGCCGGCGGTCACTTCCGCCAAACTACTTTTTCGTCAAATTTGCTGGCAAACTATTGCCAATCGTATTCCAAACCATCAACAATTTCATGTGCCCGGCATTTATCTCGGTGAAAATTGCTTGTCTTAGAAGACCGCCGGGATAATACTTAAGTACCGTTGAAACTTGTGCATTACTCCCAGAGACCCATGACTGCAAAGCTCGCCAAAGTACGGGGATTTTTTAGGTTGGTGAGAGTGGGGGGCGTTAAAATAGGAATCAACTCTTTCTTGTACCATAAAACACATCTTTGGAATCGAAATCTACCTTAAAATCGCCTACTGAAACTGTTTTACAATCTTCGCCAGGCATATTCCTCCTATAGGCATATTCCAACTATGCCGCAAAGACATGAAATGGGAATTATAATCCATGAGTGTACAGTGTTTTCCTTTCTTGTTCCACAAAGCACTTCTTCAGAATAGAAATCAATATTAAAATCGCCTAATAAAACTGTGTTACAATATACGCCAGGCGTTTTCTAACTATACTCGAAATATATTTATAATAAATTGTCACGTTTTCGCTCCCCATTTAGCGATCCATTATCAAAAATTGCAAATCCTTGTGCGACTTTCAACATTTTATTAACGCCCCCCCCCTCTCCACGTTATCTGGCAAACACATTTGAAAAGGGACTCGATGCGCTAATGCCTAGACAAAAATCCTGATTGAACTTATTAGCACTCTGGTGCTAAAAATTTTGAGGTGGACCGCCCTTGTGACTTAGGGGTATGAGACAAAATCATATTCGCAGACCTAACGAATATACATATAAAATTTCTTTAAAACCGGTTGAGCCGTTTTGGAGGAGTATGGTAACTAACACTGTGACATGAGAATTTTATTTATTAGATATACCCAATATGAGTTCAATCGAATGTACCGTTTAAACGCTAGAGCACTTTCAAGAATTTCCCCCCCCATAAGCCATAATGTAAAAGAAATCTTTGTAGTAGCCCAGTAGAAAAACTATAAGTTCTATACACATCAAAATCAATGTCGGTCTTACGATGGTGGTTTATAACATATATATCCAATTTGAGCTCAATCGAATGCCCCGTTTAGGAGCTATCGTGTTCACTCACACACACACACACACACACACACACACACACACACACACACACACACACACACACACACACACACACACACACACACACACACACATACATACAAACATACATCTCGTAAAAATAGCATAAATGAATTCAGAAGACCTCAAAACGTGTTAATACATCAAAATCTCGAAGTCGAATTTTTTCATGATTACAATACTTTCCTTACAGGGTACATGTTCGGAAAGAAAAAAGGATTAAAATCTGAAACACTTTCAGGTTTTAAATACACACTATAGTGCTATATATATTATATATATATTAAAATCGTATCATTAGTTATACGTTGTCCCTATTTTTCTTACTTATTCCATTAAGTTTCAAAAGTGTATCATTATTCATGACTGTGCTGTATTTTTCTTGCTTGTTTCGTAAAACCCATCTTTGGAATCGAAATCTATCTTAAAATCGCCTACTAAAACTATTTTACAATCTTCGCCAAGTATATTACAAATATACTTCATCGTTTTATATATTGTTTCGAATGTGCATCATAATCCATGAATGTACCGGTTTGTCTTTCTTGGGTTGATTCCTACTTTAACGCCTCGACTCTCGCCAAGGTGGCGATCATTAAACATATGCAGTTACCATGACGATTTTTTGCATTAATGTGGCAATCGTAATTTAGAAATAAAATGGCGATTTGGAACAACATGTAAGTAAAGCATGCCGTTACATTTTTATTTATTTTGAATTGCCAATTAATGTAGTTTTAATAATCAAGTGTCCTCAGATTCCTTAACTGGTGCGTTTATCGCTAGTTTGTTTACTTTAGTTTTCATCTGGTTCTTTTGGGAACGTTGAAACGGTACTTACCGTATCGTACAATCGTATTCCAAACCATCAACAATTTCTTGTGCCCGGCATTTATCTTGGTGAAAAATTGCTTGTCTTGCCGGACCGCCGGGATAATACGTAAGTACCGTTAAAACTTGTGCATAACTCCCAGAGACCCATGACTGCAAAGCTCGCCAAAGTACGGGGATTTTTTAGGTTGGCGAGAGTGGGCATGTTAAAATAGGAATCAACTCTTTCTTGTACCATAAAACGCATCTTTGGAATCGAAATCTATCTTAAAATCGCCTACTGAAAGTGTTTTACAATCTTCGCCAGGCATATTCTTCCTGTAGGCATATTCCAACTATACCGCAAAGACATTTTAAATGCTGTTTGGAATGGGTATCCTAATCCATGAGTGTACCGTGTTTTCCTTTCTTGTTCCACAGAGAACTTCTTCGGAATAGAAATCTATATTAAAATCGCCTAATAAAACTCTTTTACAATATACGCTAGGCGTTTTCTAACTATACGCGAAATATATTTATAATAAATTGTCGCGTTTTGGCACCACATTTAGCGATCAATTATCAAAAATTGCAAACCTTGTGCGACTTTCAACATTTTATTAACTTCTCCCCCCCCCTCTCCACATTATCTGGCAAACACATTTGAAAAGTGATTCGACACGCTAATGTCTACACAGAAATCCTGATTGAAATGAATAGCACTCGTTGGCTAAACATTTTGGGGTGGACCGCCCTTATGACTTAGGGGTATGAGACATAGTTAAAAACCTATTCTATGACCTAACGAATATACATAGAAAATTTCATTAAAATTGGTCGAGTGGTTTCGGAGGAGTTAGGTGACTAACACTGGGACAGGAGAATTTTATATATTAGATATCAACATCCTACGACTAATAGTTTTGGAGATTTGAGAGTTAAATACTTACACATGTTTGGCGACTTTTGGCGTAATTCTTGAGGGAGGCACGTGACCATGGTCGGACCATTACCTAACTGATTGTAGGACGGCATTGTGCTTGAAATGGATGAATGTCCCTAAAACTGGCATTGACCGCAATGTGTTGGAGATATTTTGAATGTTCATGTAGCAGAACTATAAATGATAAAGACAACTTTTTTTGATGGAAAAATTCATTTTGTAACCCTTAACAGCATATATCACTTCTGAGTCCTTTGAACTGGTCTAATACATTTAAAATACGCTTTAATGAATTTCTGCCCACAGTGCGTAATGTATTTAAAATCTTTTGGTCGGCCCTGTAGATAAACTATCCAGTCGAATGGGACCGAAAAGGGAGATGCACAACTAGATGTTACAACAATCCTGAATATAAAGTTTCTACAATCTACGTCTAATAGTTTTTGAGATATGCGAGTTTAATGAATTTCGGCCCATAGAGCGTAGTGTATTTAAAATCTTTTGGGTGGTCCTACAGATAAATTATCGAGTCGATTGGGACCAACTGTTTTAACATCAAGTGTCATCCACTACAAGTTTTAAAAAATGTATGTGAACTTGAGTGGATGAATAAAAAAGTATTTTATTAAGGATTGAGAAATTGAACAAGATATATATAGGGAGAGTGTGAACGATTAGTAGGAAGAATAGAAAAAAGTATCCATTCATTCCGGTGCGAAGAACGGCGCATTCAGCTAGTCTATATACATATAAATGAATGTTTGTGTGTGTGCGTATGACGTTGAAAAAATTCAAAACCGTTTGACCGATCACCATGAAATTTGGTATACCTCAGCCTTTTATCATAGAGAAGGTTTTTGTGCTATTCATTTTCCTCTAGCTTGCCGCTAGGTGGCGATGCAGAACGTGGAATTCTCTTCAACTGCTTGCTATGAAAATGCCGTTTGACCTACCTTGACGAAAATTGGTACGTATGGATATTTGAACAGGGAGAATATTTTTACTATCCATTTTGCTATAATTTGCCGCTAGATGGTGCTGTTTAACGTCGAATTCTATTCTGTTCGACCGCTTGCTATAAAAATACCGTTCAACTAATTTTGATGAAAAGTGATTATCTGTGGATATTTGAACACGGAGAATAGTTTTACACTATCCATTTTGCTATAACTTCCGCTAGATGGCGCTTCAGAACGTCGAATTCTATTCCGTTCAAGCGCTTGTTGTGAAAATACCGTTCAACAGATATTGATGAAAAATGGTACACATGAAGATTTGAACATGGAGAATATTTTTACACAATCCGTTTTGCTACAACTTGCCACAAGATGGCGCTGTGGCGCATCAAATTCAATACCGTTCGACCTATCGCCATAAAAGATTTTATACTAACTCATTTGAACACGTAGATATATTCTACTATTCATTTAGCTGTTACTCACTACTAGATGACACTGAAGTGCGTTATTTCTTTAATTCGCCATTAAATGGCAATGCAGCGCACCAACTTCTTGACCGAACAATTTATCTCTATGAGAATTGATATACATAGATACTTGAACACGGAGAATATTTTCGTGTTATCCATTTTGCTATAAATAGCTATTTCATTGCGCTGTAGCACATCATTAATTTAACTCGCCAATAGATGGCGCTGCAACGCATTAACTTCTTTCTTTAACTCGCCGCTAGATGGCGCTGCATCATATAAATACTGTTCAACTAACTGATCGCCGAGAAAACTGGTATAGATAGATATTTCAACACGGAGACTATATTGGAGTTATCCGTTTTGTTATAACTGGCCACTAGGTGTCACTTCAAACCATTAACTTCAGTACCGTTCAACTGATCGCCATGGAAATTCGTATACATACATTTTTGAACGAGAAGAATATTTTCGCCGCATCCGTTTTGCTATTACTCGCCTTTTGTACCGTCCAACCGCTTGCTATGAAAATACCATTCAACTGATTTCGATGAAAATTTGTACACACAGATATTTGAGCACGGAGAATACTTTTACGCGATCCAAATTGCTATGACTTGCCGCTAGATGGCGATGCAGCGCACCAAAATCGTTCGATCGACCACTTTAAAAATTGGTATACTTACGCATTTGAGCAGATAGAATATTTTTCTAGTATTCATTTGGCTGTAGCTCACCGCTAGATGGCACAGCAGCACATTATTACTTTAACATGCCACTAGATAGCCCTGCAGCAATCAACTTCTTGATCGTTCAACTGACCGCTCTGAAAATTGGTATACATACATATTTAAACACGGAGAATATTTTCGCGTTATCCATTTTGCTATAACTCGCCCTTAGATGGCGCTGTATCGTATTATTACTTTAATTCGTCACTAGAGGCCGATGGAGTGTATCTTGACCGTTAAATTTCTACGAAAATTGGTACAAGTAGGTATTTGAATTGGAGAGTATTTTGATGCTATCCATTTTGCAACAACTTTGACAGTAGATTGCTCTTCGCCGAATCATCTTCTTCACCATTCAAACGATCGCTATAAAATTCTATATGCATGATTATTTAACACTGATAATATTTATGCGATATCCATTTTTCTATATACATTTCTTATGATAAATAGTAACTACAACAAACCGTAATAGTAACAAAATTCATCCATTCCCATGCGAAGAACGGGGCCTTCAGCTAGTAAAATATAATTAAAAATACAAATTTTATTTTTTAATTTTAAAAATGAATGTTCCTAATCTATACGACTTTTTTAAGTATAAAAATCCAGGGTTAACATTTTTCAAAATGCTTTTAAGATATCTTCAATGGGGCCTGGTTTTTAGAAGAGCCAGCAATTACTCTGCGCTGGGAAGCTTTTTTACAAGTCAACTGAATTGAGATTTTAGTAAATTTAACCGTTGAAATGCAAGATTTGGTACCTTCATTTTACTTTCTACCCCGCAACTCAAGCAACATCATCGGTAATGAAAATCGATATTATTTTTCCTTCACGAATTTTATACAGCATGATTACATTTTATTTCAGCTGTCGTAATTTGCCATGAGGCATGGTGTATATGATAACTTTTGAACAATTCAAATGGGAAATTCGGAATATACATTTGTTTTTTTATGTATGTTAAGAGGTCCTGAATTTATGTATGTCTGACTATCAATATTGTGTTTGGAATATTATAATTCATTAATGTTTCATACTGTGGCACACACAAGAATTATTAGTGGTTATTATTTAGACAGTAATTTGAAGAAATGAAGTAACATTGTTTAATTTTCTTTAATAAACTGATTTTAATGAACTAAATTTATTTGCTGTGCACAAATATTTGGAAAAATATGCACATGATAACTTTATAATGCTGATAGATTTGTAACTGACCTTTTTCCCGAATATCGCACCTTTTTTGAGAAAAGAAGGCTTACTCGAATTTCAGGTTTTCCTGCGTAGCGCATGGCAACTTTATTATACCACACTTTTATGACTATAGCTCTTGCCGATCAGAAAGTATTGGGGATGACAACAAACTTTAGCAGGCACACTGTATTGAGTACCGGCAAAAGAAAGTTTAAATTTCGTTGAGAATAATAATGCTGACAATTTAATTATGAGCCGTGCTCCCACTCAGTTTTTGAAACAAAATTCCGAGTTTTGCAGGTTTTCCAGCACTGTTTGATAAATCTTAGACTATGTTTTTACAATGTACATTATATTTTAGAAAATCAATTCAGGTACTCTTTCACGCTTTCCACGCCTATGTCCATATTTAGAGAATACCAGACATACAGGAAATGAAGAATTATTTATTAATGCAAACTTCTTAGTATAACTTCATAATTTTGTCGCATTACATATTTTTTTTTTTTTTTTTTTTTAGATTTTTCCGGTTTTTAGGACTTTTTCTTTGAAAATAAAATCCTATTACCACTCTAAATAAATTTACATTTTCTCTGTGTTCTTCCAGATTTATAGTGAAATCCAGTGTTTTATTACACATACACTCATACTGATATATACAATATTACTTATTTATTTATAGCAGTATACAGCTTGTGAATTCATAGCTGCTTTGATTGAGACATAATTAAATTTAAGAGCTGCATCGAGACTTCATACTGTTTGAACGCAATAAAGCATGTGTAGAAATACATCGTTCAATTTATCGCCAGCCTGTACATGGTAATAAAATTACTTCTTAATCAACCATTTGAAATAGAGTTATCAGAAAACTCGTTAAATCATGAAGTGGATTTCTGTATTTCTCAATTGAATTATCGTACAGCTTTTGGAACTTAGATCTAAATGTGATATCATGTAATTCGTAAACGGTAATACATCTCATAAAATGTAAAATAAAGTTTTGAATAATTTCTATAATGTTGTCTGAACAAAGTTTTATCTGTACTGGAAGATACAGTCCGGTAATTACAACGGGCGCTAGAATAAAAGCATTAGACAAAAACATGTCTACACTCTATATATTTAATCTCCGTTAACTTAAAATAAATAACTTCATATTCAATTTTTATAATATACTGAAACCGGAATTGCATGTTCTTCTAAAAACGTGCGAAAACTTTTCACATTCGAAGGATTTCGTTTCACTGGGAACATCCTCGCTTATATCAATTTTTCAAGCAGAGAAAATCATTTTATTTGTGAAAGAAGTTAAACTAGGTAATCTTGAAAAACTGTTTCAAATGAATCGGAATCGCAATTTTCCCTTCGAAGTCTGATAATAGTGACTTCAGTATGGCGTCATTATCACTTGCGACACCTCATTTTGTTACTCAAATGATTAGCAATTTTTACTCTAGGAAATAAAGCAGAGCTGAAAAGGGCGTAAAAGCGCTTGAAAATTAGGGAACGGGGCGATTTTCAGATTTTTAAAGCAGTGTAGATTACTGTCTTTTTTTTAATACATAATTATGAAAATTTTCAAAAGAATCGTACAAACGGTGAAGATTTTATTACGTTTTTTTGTGCTTAACTTTTTAACCTTTTTGGACTAATGGTGATAAAAGTTTTATCTTGGAGTGGTTGAACCGGCAGTGTTTCAGAGTCAATGAGTCAGTGAGTCAGGGATCAGCTTAACTGTGTAGTACGATACACAAAACTATAGAAATTCTCTTAATGTAATTTTGTTATGATTCACTTGCGTCTGTTTTAATTCCTGATTTCCCCTTTCATAAATACTTCCAACTCCAATCTATTATTAATATAACTTCGTTATTACTTTTTAGAAACAAATATTATAGACATTTCTATTGTTCTTCGAGTAATACATTTCATACAGAATATACATAATACCGATAACGAATAGAAGTAGTTTAGTTTCCAGATATCGACATGTCGTTAGTGACGCCTCTTTATTGTTACTGAGTTATGGTTTCGGTCTGTCAGATGATCATCATTACTCAGTTCCCATTTTCTGCATGACAACTTTTAATAGCTTTAGGATTGAATGTTAAATACGCCAGAAAAAATAGACTTATTATTCTAAAACTGAATGTTATATTTTTCAGAAAAATAACTTTGATGGATTATGCGGAAAATTCCTAATCGTGTGGATTGAATAAATCACTGTTAAATAAAATGGATCAATTAAAAATGTGTTTTTGATACAGAAATATTTGACAGTACCTGTGAAAGTATTATACAGAAAACGTGAAAATTTTATGCCTCTAATAAAATATTACTGCTCTTTATGTCAAAATGCATCTAGTATTTAAAAAAAAGTGTTTCATAACTTATACATCAAATTCAAAAATGTTTAAACGTTTTAAAAAAAATATGCTTCTGTTATTGGCTGTTTATTTAATGAAGAGTCTTTCGGGAAAATAATTAGCTGAAACAAATTAATTAAAGACATAATAAGTTTGCTTCGAGTAAATTATGAGCAAATTGTTGCAAGTTACTCACAGACATTATGTCTTAAAAGTCATAGAATTTCAATAAATTGCAAATTTTAATACTATAAATAAAATTATATAGTACCAGTTTTTCAGTTAAGGCAGGGCATAAAAATTACTCGCTGATCAATCAATGACCAACAGGCTAAAGACATTCTAGTCCATCTCCCATCACTATTTTGTTAAAACTCCCCATATGTTCTATTGGCCACCGAATTAGTACCACTTGAACTTATTTCCTAACTGAGCAGAAAAACTGACTAAGAGGATAAGATCAATGAGGAGCTTCAAACACCATTCAGGTCTATCTCACATCACCGGAACAATGTTATTCGAAAAGGATATTGAATTGCTCATCTGTTGATAACACAAATTACTGATTCGTCATGGCGATCATGCAGAAAAGTACCTTAGTTTGTACCTTAGTAGTTTGTACCTTACTGAAGATGAAAAAAATATATACAGTAATTATATAATTCAAAATTGGTGTAGAAATAGAATCATTGTATCAGAAAATCCGTCAAACAGTTTGTTATCAAACATAATTGAGAAGGAGACATTACTAAAAATATCATGTTACTATTTCCTTTACCTCTCAAAACAATAAGTTTATAGAACTGATCTATAGTGGATACAAAGCAGATCAATGACTAAAGTTAATACATTTACTTTAAAAGGCAAAATTGTGCAAAAAAATAGAAATGTAGTGTTTGAGAATTATTGATAAGCCAAAAAGGGTCGTTTTTTTAGAAGTAGATTTACAGAAGTAATTGTATTATAATGGAACAGCCTCAACGATTTTCAATAATCGAAGAAGAAAAGAAGTTTTAACAATATTTTACAATTTCGAAACGAAAAAAAAAATCACTTTGAATTTGAGAGAAAGAATACGGATGGGTAATATAATTTGGGAATATATTTCTGCGATTGGTTTCCCAAACAAGTTTCTGAGCGTAAAACAGATGAGTGATCTCGTTTAATATTTTAAAATAGATTTTATAATTCTGGTAGAGAAAAAGATTTTTCTTTTTACTGTGACATGAAACACCCACCCACAAACATACGTAAATCCATTAACATTTAACTAAGATAATCTAATAAATGCTTTTAAAAATTAGTTATTTCCAACAAAGTAGGTAAGGTTTTGCAAAAAATACTATATATGAAATAATAATTTTTCTTTCTGCAAGAAAAAGAGATATGCATTATAAATTAGAATATTTCTTTTTTATAAAACAAAGTAATAAAAGTATGCCTCTTGTTTCAGTGAAAATGTAAATTAGATGTAATTTAATAAAAGATAATTCTTTACAGTTTAATACTTTTAGTTAAATACTTTTTAAGATGCATTAAGTTGAAATTGGTGCAAAATAACGTTCCAAATTTTTTATTATGTAAATGAACTTTTTTTTTCCTTAACAAAAATAAGTAAACAAGAACATGTTTTTACTTAAAAAGGATCTAAAAAGAATTAATTTTATTTTCTGATGCCTGTGAGCGCTGAATTTTTTATGACTAAAATAACGGTATGAGGGAGCCAATAGTACATTTCACAAGTGTTTTAAGTGTTTTACGTTATGACAAGCCTGCACGAGGGGCATCTACCTAAGTGGGGTGCATCGGGCGGAGGACTTTTTTAAGGTGTTCTAACGCATGTTTACGTTACATTTGGAGAAAAACACCTAAATAGTACATTTCATATCTAAAATAAAGGTCGAGAATAATCACTTATAAACTAAATAACTAACAGTATTCGCACAGCGTTTTTCTTGCCGTATATTGTAAGGAGGGTGATTTACTTCCTTTTTATTTTCATGGACAAAAAAAAAATGCTTGCACAGGCTTTCCCGAGGCATAACTGCACTTGCGAACACGTTCAAGCATCTTCCAGTGGAAACAAAATAAAATAATGCATGCTTTTCATTACTGTTTTCGCTTGTAAGACACTGGTGAATGAATTAATTATCGTGCAGAAAGTAATCATAATTCATTATCTCAGTCTGAGAGAATTGTGACTTGGATGACTCTTTTATCAGAATCCTATAAATCATTCTCGAATTCTGGAGTACTGAATGAAAAATTCGTAAGCCTTAATTTAGTGATGTCATTTATTTATTACTTGTATACTTGACGAGGATATGTATTTTTGTGAAATCAGATGAAAATCTCTGCAACCATGAACTGAATTGAACAGGTTTTTTTTTTCATAAAAGTTGAAAGACAATGTAGAATATTTGCTTTGCTCTCCCACCAACTTATTTTAGGAGACCAAATTATAGGGCGCTGCCCGATTTTTTTATACCTCGATAAAATCTTTGCTGATGCTGAAGCAAAAATTTGTACTACCAGTTGTGTTGTATTATGTGTGTGTATGTTATTAAATAAATACGTGTTAAACTTTGAATTTTGTAACCAGTGCTTTTGTTAAGTGTTACTACAACACTGACACGTTCTGTTGTAGTTTGCAAAATAAGTTGTCTTGTTGACAAATTTGGTAAATATTTTAACAAAACTGTAACTAACTTTTTGTTTCTGATAAACTTCGCAAAATTCGAACTTAGTAGGAAATACTAAATATATATTTTTTAATCTTTTTAACAAAAGCGATATTATATTTTTTAATCGTGGTAGACGAAAGACTTTTAAAACGAATTAGGAAACTTGTACATCCCCCCCCCCCCCCCCATCGATCAAGAAGTAGTAAGCTTGGCAAAATTAGAAACTTAGTAGCAAAATTTTAAAATAAAAACCTAAGATAACGATTTCCTATTGGACTTGGGAAAATTACACAAACGCAGTTGGTAAATTTTTAATAAGTTGGTAATTTGCTTGGCAGTTTAAGGACGTCTTCCTCCACCGTAAAAAAAGTCTTAGCAATGGTCCTGCTCGTTACCTATAAAATAAGATCGCCCTAATCTTATAAGTCAGAAGGGAAAATTAGAAATGACAGACAGTATGTAATCCCCACTATACTAAAGAGTGCACAGCAGTGGCGTAGCCAAGGGGGGGATTGGGAGTTCGCAACCCCCCCCCATGAGGAATTTTTTGCCTTATAAAATGTATATTCTTCACTCCCATATCACACGCACGTAAACATATATGTGAGTTGTAGGTTTCGTAACTTCCCCATGAAAAATTTCTGGCTACGCCACTGGTGCACAGAATACTAAACGCACGAAGCTCTCGACCTTACCTCTGCGTTTCATTTATAAACTGTTAAAGCTTTGTATATGAACTGTTTCAAAAATTAAGACTTTTTATGATTGATTCATGCATTGTTAGTTAGGAAACATTAATATGCAAAATTTCACATTAGTCGAATTAAAATGCAAGATTTATTGCAAGGTTTGATCCAGGTATGTAGTATGAGTTGAGTAAAAGCGTGTAAAAGTAATTTCGTACAAAGAAGTTTAAAATTGCATTGTAGTTTAATTATTCTAGTTAAAACTCAATCTCTACTTAAAAACATATATTTATTTTTAAGTTTGTAAAGTTTTATTGATCAAGTGGAATTGCTATACGGGTGGCTGGAGGCTAATGGGACACTTTCTACATTTTCTGCCCCACCAGTAGCACAGCGCCAGTGCTTTGAGCTGGAAGACGGAAGGTACTAGATAGTAAACCAAGTCGCGTCCACCGACCTAATCGTTACCGAGTTTTCCGTGGTTTTCTCCGAAAACTAGCGTAAATAAGGGTTAGGACCCCCTAGAAAACCCCCCACGGAGGGTAATCCCACCCCGGCCGAGATCCTTAGCGTAGATAATTGGCCGTAACCCACATCTCCAATTTATATTTTTTCTACATTTTCTGTTGTAAAAAGTGTAATTCACAAAAAACTTTTAATTTTGTTTTGCAGACAGTTAATTAAATTAGTTTTCTGCTATTTTATGAAAAATTAAGTCATTGTTTTATGATTAAAATGAAACATTTTTAATTTGTGAAATGAGTTTTGTCCCACTGCACCTCAACTCCTAACTAACGGAATATTGGGGAATGGGATGAACTAATGGGACTTAATTATTAAAAAACTCTATATGCGATCAACATTCCTTGCTTAACGTCATAATATTACTACAAAATGAACTATTCTAAACTGCATCCTGCAAAATTATTGAGGGAAATAACTCAAGATGCTCCTCGCTAGGTGAAACAGACATTATCTAATGGTGCTAAAGTAGTTTAAATATCATCCAAGTCAACCCAGGGCTCATCTACTTTTTCTTGATATGTCATTTTTCTTTTTCAAAAAAGTTACATGAATTTTTTAATGTGGTAAATTGGTCTCATCAACAATGACAACAAAAATGTGCTTGTTTCCTTACAAATCGTATTACTAAGAAAAATAATTTATAGTTTCTCATACTTTTTCTCTGGTGGAGAACTTTGAAGCTATTAACGGAGCATCTTGCTTAAATTTGAGATCAGTGAATTGGAGGCTAAAGAAACGAGCATGTTTATAAAGCAGCACTTGCTACCTACACGAGGACGTTTTAGTGCTCCGCAGAAAACAAAATGAGAAACCTAGATTAAGTTAAATGTTAAAATAGGGATATCTTTTATGTAATCTCTATTTTAACTCTTTCCGATGTATGTGTAAGGATATTACATTTTATCCTCTTCCTACCTGATAATGTATCAGGAGTGCTATATACATTAATAGCATCTCAATTTAAAAATTAGTTTTTGGTTTTCTTTGTAAAGCTCAACACCTGAATTTTGAGATCATAGTTCTATTATACTTTTGTCGAAAGTAAACTTTTAAAATGATATCAAAGTAGTAAAAAAAAAAAGAATGATTCACATAAAAGTACTTATACACAGTAAATATCATTTAAAATAAATTTTATATGCAATAATATTGCAGTTTTTTTGAAAATTTAATGACTTCTCATTAGAATCTTCATGAAATACCCTATGGGACTCCTTATCATATGTCATTGCTTTTAGCTTTCATGTAAACTAATTTTTGACCACTAACAAAATATAATGCTTTTAAATTAAAAAAATGTTTGAAGATTCATAATAATTGATATTATTTTTTGAAAAAGTAATAGGGGATAAAAACAAGCGCTTGCTTAATATGGAAAAATCACTCACTTGATGCTTTGAAAGCTTTTGCTTCTTGTTCTAACAAACTGCTAATGAAAAAATATGGTTCAATACATGTTCCTCTGTAATTCTGCTACTGTCATCATATGATGAAATTCTGAAAACATAACTGTATTATTTCATGCAGTAACTCATTTGTCTAATTATCTTCCATCTCTCATAAGCCCCAGTCTCCCTATTCGTCTATTTGTAACATAATGATTTATAATTTAGGCTCATTTTTTAATCGTACAATAAAGTAATTAATCTACATTTACATTCGCAAATATAAAGTACCCATTTTGAAATTTTACAGATGCAATCTTAGTAAATATAATGCAATACCTGTAATTTTACTTTTTTAATGAAGGATTGTTCTTCAAAACAGATGTAAAGTATAATCTCTGTGAATAGTTTTGAAATTTGTATTTCTTAAAGACAAAATAATTATAAAGTAAAATTAAGGAATTAGGTCTTACACTCTATTTGTGTACGTGTGTCGGTGCCTATCTACAGTACATCTTATTTCAAGAATACTTAGGAAAAAAAAATTGAACTTCTAAGTAACGAAAAGTATCTGTTGATTATTCTATCATAAAACACAGTTCATAGAATTAAAAATACAGTTTTCTTTAAAATAAAAATTTTCGTTAAGATAAAAATAAACAAGGACTATGTTTTGAATTTCCGTTCAGATTTATTTGACAAAAAATATTTTACCTCAAACACTTTGTGTATCAAGATAAGGTAAAAAGGTTCTCTAAACATCCTAAAGAATTTCTTAGACACAAGAACTTCAATATGAACCTTTTATTATTGGATTTGAAAGCTTGTGTGAATTGAAGTTCAATATTTTCACCTCCTTTATAAGGAGATCGTCTTTAATATCTTGATATGATATTGCGAAACATCGCTATTTTGCGGAAGCACGAGTATTTGCGGGACAGAGTTCCATGTCATGAAAATATTTTTTTTTCTCTAGAACATAAAAAAATAGTGTAAGTGAAAATTCGTTATTTATCATACCTGAGATTTCCAATATTGAAACGTTGGCACCTGCAAAGAAAAGAGGGAGACACAGTTATCTATATAAATGTCAGATTTCCCGACAGCTAATATATGTGATAAATAGAGGGGCATTACCAAAAAAAATACTACGCAGGGTTGGATATACTCAGAGTAAAATACTAAAATATGCATATGTAATCGAATTTTTAAAAGACAAGTATTTTCTATAAGAAGATATAAATGGTTAATACTCTTTATTTTCAATGTAAGATTGAAATATAATTTTTCGATTGGATTTGAAAATAATGTACTAGCGCGATGCTACTTTTAATACCAGTATTCTAATATCTGCTGCAAATGATCAGAAGTAATAAAATGTTATGAAAATTAGTAAAATTAGTAAAACTTATTTATTAAAAATTAAACATCAAGCATCTACCAGTCTATCTACTACTACTTTTTAAATCAAAGTGTTCAGCTTTAAGGTCTAAATATACACTATGCAGTTTTAGAGTTTAGAATATTTAAGTTTAAACTGATAGCCTAGTCCAGAGCTTCTGTGAACAGAGTTCCTCGCAGTGTTGCAAATGCTTCAGAAACTAGTACCTCCCTGTCTTAAATCCGAATTTACTAGAGTAGGGGCTTGTGAAATTACACTAGGTGCTCCTGTTAAAATATAAAGAAATTCAAAATGCTCCATCGAGAAAAAGTTTGAGAAACCTTGGCCTTGGGGAGTATAAAACTCCCTTTAACAAGTTGATGCATTAATTAGGGGAACCTGGGGAGCCTTGACCACATTTTCGGAAAAACATTTTTGTAAATTTTATTTTGGCAGCAAAATAATCCTATTATAGTGCAATTTAAAGGAAATTTTATTGGCATTAAGAATATATTTATGATAATATAAATTGTGCATTTCTTCTTTTCTGAATTTAATATTTTTTTTAAACGTTGGAAAGTGGGTCAAGGCTCCCTTTATAAGGGAGCTCTGATCCATGGTATGGGAGGCTTGGCCCAGGCAATAATGTATAATTTTAAAATAAGATAAAAGTAAATCTTTTTTATTAGTTATATAAGCATTAAGTATAAAATCTTCAGTATGATAATTGAACACTCTGAAAAACATTTTAAGATAATATTTTCTACCATTATGAACATTTAGAGCATAATTATATTGAACTACATTTTAAAAATAATAAAGAACACTGTTCATACAACCAAGTAAGTAGTCCTGCATCTTATTTATGTTAAGATATATTTTATTTAAATTGAACACACATTAAAATGCACACAATGTAACAATATTGGTTTAAATTTTACATTTATCTTAATGGAATAAATTGGGAAAAATCAAAATCAAACTGAACTTTCATAATCACTCTTTCAGTACCACCAGATGACATAGGACATGGCAATTTAGTCATGTCTGTTAAATACACTACAGATGGGTCTTCATTATCAGGATATACAAAAGTGTATGATTGTTCCCATCGTCGTAAAAAGGTGACTTCATACTCATCGTTTTCTAACTCCCGTGTCACTCGTCCAACAAAATAACAAAAATCTTTCTTTGTTGTAAACTTCACTACAGCAAAGTCGCCAACTATATAATGGTTATTCTCTCTTTCAAATTCTTCTGTGTCCTCGTCACTGCAGATAGAAGGGATATCAATATCAGATTCCTCTGTACTACTAAGAACATCTTTTTTTTTTTCTTTTTTTTTGGATCCTTGGATGCTTGGTTTTCTGCATTTTGATCACCTTCCGTCTTTTTCTTTCTTCATGTTCAAGTTCAATTGCTCTTTTTATTGGTGTGTCAAAATTCTTGACTTTGCTCGTCTTCATAATTTAGTTTTTAGTATTAAATTTTGAAACAATTTTTATTGAACAATAATTGGTAGGTAACTTTTTGTCAACCACCTATCCTATTGTAAACATATACAATTATTTATATTCATATCTAGGTATTATTTTAAATATGACAATGTTTGAAAAGCAGTATTGCTATATTTTCAAAACTATTTAACTAAGGGAGCCGTGACCCAGTGGTCAACCCTCCCTTACATACAGTGGGTCAAGCCTCCCCATCACGCCATTTTGTAAAGAATGGTGCATGGTGATTTGAAACCTGATTCTTTCTACACACTTTTTTACTTTAATAATAGCTTAATATGACAGTATTTATAAAATCCCACTAGCTCAAAGTTAATTCAATTACTTTCTTTGAAAAACTCTTACAAAGTGTGTTTAAAATACTTACTTTTTAGGCAGAAAAACTTTATTTCTTGTTTATTTCCACTCCACTATGAACTGACTGGATGAAACTATGATGGGTGTCTGATTACATCAGTAGCTTTGACTGCCATCTAGTGAGGGAAAACTAAAATATTTTTAAATACTGAAATTCAAGGGTGGGTCAAGCCTCCCTTATGGTCAAGGCTACCCAGGTTCCCCTACACGATTGGAAATTATATATACACAAAAAATCTCTGTTTGGTAATATGTGTCTTATCACATTAAAACATTTGTTAGTCTATTTGAATGTTTAGCACAGTAAACAATTTAAAAGTTTTTAATAAACCTTGAAAATAAATACAGCTAGAAAGGCCAGAAATTTTAGCATACCAAGACGCCTTTATTTGCTGCATTTTCTTCAAGCTGCTTTTAAAAGATTTAACTTAATAAGATTTCGAAGGTAAAATAAATTAAAAGGTTTAACTAACTGATTCTCTCCCTCGCCACTACAAATTCGATAAAGACTTTTAGAGAAACTGCAACACTGTTAAATGATGTGTATTACCCAAAACAAAGAAATAAGCAACAGAATTTTTTTGAAAACAATTTATTATTAGAACATAACAATTGAGTTAAAATTATTTTACACACTATCATATCGATATTTTCTTTAGAAAGGAGAAATATATATATTACTGTTTCTTGCGGCTGCACTTTACCCATATATATATTCCTGTAGGTTAAAAGACTAAATAAAAAAAATCTTTTTCACTTTCAAGTAAAATACAGAAATGTAAAATTGAATTTTCCTTTCTCCGTTTCACATGTAAGAATATTCCATACATTCGATGTCAAAAAACATCAAGACTTCAAATTTCTGCCGATGCACTTTAAGAACTATGATTGCTCAAAGTCGAGCACTCTCCTGTATGTCAGCTCTAATTTTTTTCAAGATTTTTACCTTAAAAATGTTTCAAACTTTATTTATTTGTTAATGTGTTACATTTAAAAGCGTTGTGTTTTATAGGATAAAGCGAAAGTAATTGTATTTTTTATTAATGAGTGCAGAGACTGTTTTTCGAAAGCCATCAACTATAGAAATATTAAAAAAATGTTTAAAAGACTTTTTGAAAAAAATATTAAATAAAGACTTCTTTTTTAAATTTAAATAATAGTTTAATTATATTTCAAATTATATCTTATAATATTTTACAACATATAAATATTTACTTATTTATCGTATTGTTAATAAATTTTAAAGGCACAGTAATATAACGTATAACAATACTCGCATTATTGTGACTTTAAATTTGAATAGCATATTCCATATTAGTCCAAATATAAAGCAACCCCAACGCTTTTCATCAATTAGAAAAATCCTATATTTGGACCTTGAATTTAGTGCGAGTCAGGCGGATCATTAAAGGGAAATGATCAGTCAAAAAATATCGTTTTATATTCGGGATAATGTGGTAATTTTAAAAAGACATTCGCTAAATGTAAGCTTAATAAGTTATGTTGTAAAACTTCCGGTTAGTGGATTCAGTATGGTCGTTTAACAAACTCAAGGATTAAAACTTGAAAAAAAAAAAACATAGAAAATAACTAGTGGCAGAGTTTACATATCTCTTAAAAGGGGCAGGGGGGGGGATTTACCACAAAAGCCAATTTTCCGGCATTCAACTGGATTATTTGTCTGTTCAGCTAGTATCCTTTTAAAAGGGCCCTTTTTAATTGGTATTTATACCTGCATCGTATGTGTATTAGTCATAGAATTAAAGAACAAACATATACAGTAACAAAACGATTTTAGCATAATGTATTTCTTGAAATTCTTTGTTGCTTTATATGTGCTATAGCTATTAACTAGTATAAAGTAACTTGAAATAATTTACGTTACTAAATATTGGTATTACGTAACGTAAAGTAAAAAATCCGTTTATTCTTTTAGAATAAAAAGTAAAACTTAAATTGTTGCGAATTTTAGTTGAGAAATTAGTAGTTTACTTCTACAGTGTAAATTTCGGTATAAATTAGTGGTATAATGTTTTAGAAATCTAAAACAGAAATTTCTACATTTCTGAAATAAGAAATTCATATTTCTAGTTTCACACTACTTTTCAAATGATGTATTATTACATTTGCCTTACTTTTCCTTAGAATAAACTTAAGTAAAACTGGACGGAATAGACAAATGAATCTTAATAATTTCTTTAAAAACGGAAACACAGTGTACTTTCAAAAATTATTGCAATGTTAATCAATGCTCTCTATTCTGTAAAGGAATAACAACTCGTGTATTTCTTGTTGGTCCTCTTGATCAATTTTAAACGACCAGAAAAAAATTGAAAATACAGTAAAATATTTCCATTAAACAATATGTTACAAAGAACTATCTATTCTCATTAAAATATTCCTTTTAGCATTTTAAAATATGTTGAAAAATGATTACGCCCACATTTACAGAGCATTCCGTTTTGATCTAAAGAACACATGTTACAGAAATAGTTTGTATTTCTTAAAATATATTCAATAATGGAATTCTTTTACTAAAGAAGCATCTTTCACTAAACAATTCACACGCGCATGATGCAATAAAAAGCTGGCTATATCACTGGCATCATGTTTTCAATTTATTATCTTTTTATTTTTAGACTTCTGAAAAGTATCAATTGATATCTGGTTTTTGAGAGGAGGGGATGGGGAAGAAGATGTTTTCAAAAATCTTCAAAATGAAACTGAGAGAAAGAGCTGGGAAAATTTTCTGATATTAAATTTTCAGTAAGTTAAAAAGATCATCCAAAAGATGTATTAGATCGAGCAGCTAAAAGATACAAAGTAGAATTTTTCAGAAATAAATCCATCTTGTTGATAAATAAAATATGTTTGCTACGAACTATGGTAATTTAAATATCATAAAAATGTTCCTTGCTAGTATATGTAATGCACAATATTTATAGTTTTAGTAGTGGACTTCTTGAAAATTCTTGTAAATGTTTTGAAATGTGAAAAGATTTATTTTAAGATATTCTGCAACCACTTATGTGCTTATCATGTTTATTCAAAATACAAAGTTTTATCAAACGTTTTAACAAATACTTAAAACGTTAATATACTAATCACAAATTTCGGTTAACAGTGTTTTATAGTTTGTATATAAAGCCCGTTGTGAAATCAATTACATCGTATACTAGATGCAAATGCTTAACCATATAAGGATAGTACCATTGCAAAAAGGAAAGATATATTCAACCGCAGATTCACATCAAACACTGAATCATACAAGGAAAATAACATTCTACACTTAATACATTACAATAGTTAACGTTGTTACCACTTAATTTGTAAAACTAATTCTAAACTCAAGGCTTCGTGCAAACGAAATCTGGATAATGGAGCTATTTCAAAAGAATTAAAATCGCAAAAATTGCGAATATATTTACACTGTGAAGAAGAAGTTAGCTGTTAGGTTAGCTGTTAGCTAGAAGTTAGCTGTTACAGGAGTTAGCTGTTAAAATGTTCTAAAGTTAAAACTTCCAAAAATGTTTAACAAATTAGAACCCTTTAAAAAGTCCTTCATCCAAGGCACCCTTTTGTGTTTGCCTTAACCCTTTCGACACTACTACCGCCCATTGGCGTCGGCCTCGAAACGTTCTCTGGGTACCAATGCCGCCCAATGGCGGCATGCAAGGAACGTTCTCTGAGTACTATCGACGCTGCCCTAAAATCTGCATTCACGGAAAGCTATGTGGGTATGATTATCCAAAAACGTATTAATGGCCATCTAAAGACATTTAATTCGTAAAGAAGGGTGAGTTTTAATTAGCGCAGGTAAAAAGCCAAAGGATGCACCTTCCCTCATTCTTTAGGATCCTACGTCAACCGATCAAACCGATCCACATCAGATTATGTGTTACAAACTCGCTGGTTAATGAGACTTTTATTTGTACTATGTACGCTTACTGCAATAGTACTTTTGTGACATAAACAACATTTTTTGAAATTAAAATATAACTAAAAGAATATAGGTTAAGAACGTAAATTAAAATTTTGAATTTTTTTTTCATGGTTACGTTAGCTTAGTTAGAGTGTAGGCCATGAAAATAAGTTTAAAAAAGTGATAACTTGATCGGTTGAGAAACGATACTAAAGAAAGAACAAGGGTGTATGATTTGGCTATTTTCCTGCGCTAAATAAAATTCACCCTTCTTCACGAATTACATGTCTGTAGATGGACATTAATACGTTTTTGGATAGCTGATTAATGGGAGAAATTTTATTTGTTATTTGTACGCTTAGTGTCATTGTATTTTTTGAAATAAATAACATCGTTTGAAAGGAAACATAAGGAATAAAAATTAAAAAAAATTGGAGCGGCTGCCTTCGACTTTTCGAGCTTTTGATCTTTACCAAGCGTTTAAATAAATTGCACTCATTTCAATCGGATCTAGTGTTCAGACGCTAGTGCACTTCAAATAATTTTAGTCTATATGCCGCAACGTACAAGAATATTTTTCCTAGCTCACAGCAAAAAAAAAAAAAAAAAACCCTGTAAGGCCGACACACAACAAAATCTGTACAGTATGTAAGACAGTGATCTATAATATGCGCACCTAATTTGAGCTCAATGGAATACAGGATGTAGACGGTAGTGCATTTCAAGAATTTGCACCGCAATGTATTATAATTTTTCGTAGCCCAGTACAAAAGCTATAAGCCTTAAAAAAATAGAAGACTTTGAAAGAAACACACACGAAAAGAAGACTTTGAAAAAAGCCTGGTTCAAAACCAGCTCGCATCCGCCGACCTAACTCTTTTCCTAAAGTTTTAAAGTAAAGACCTAAAGTTTTCCGTGTTTTCCTCCGAAACTTAGCTTAAAAACGGGTTAGGATCCCTTAGAAATACCCCCACGCAGGACACTCCACTCTTCCGCCTAGAGTCCACATGTAGCTAATGAGCCGTAATACCACTACACAACACACATTGAAAGCACCATATACACAGTAGCAGATTTAAATTATTTGCGTCCGTAGACCGTAATGTATAAGAATTTTTTGTGCAACCTTGTGAACAAACTATCGGCTCTACTTACACTAAACTCGATACAGATTATGTGACTGTGACCTATAACATACATACCTAATTTGCACTCAAGGAATGCACCGTTTAGACGATAGCGCACTTTCAAGAATTTCCGCCCATAACCCATAATGTGATAGAACCATTTTTTTGCAGACCTGTAAAAACACTTTAAGTCCTATACAGATCAAAATCGATACCGGTTAGACGACGGTATTCTATAATATATATACCAAATTTGAGCTCAGTCGAATGCACCGTTTAGGAGCTATCGTATATATTTACTCACAAACACACACATACATACACACATCTAGTAAAAATAGTATAAATGAATTCCAAAGACCCCAAAACGTGCAAATACATCAAAATCTCACGGTCGAATTTTTTCATAATTACATGATACATGTTCGGAAAGTAAAAATACAATAATGGCTGCTGAATTTAAATTAAAAAGTAGTTTTGTTATTTTTTGTGATTATATTTAGCTTAGCTAGAGATCCAGGTGTGAAAATAAATTAAAATGAAACTCATTTGGTTAGTAGTTTTTTTTAAATTTGCATTTAAATTTCAAATTATGGGTTATTCAAGAGAAAAGTTTAAAATTAAATTTTCTCGGCAACTATTGATTTTCGGTTACACAAATGGGGGTTAAAATTGTAGCATTTTGAATACCCTATCACGTCTTTCCAGGAATACGTCGAGTTACCAGTAACCCTGTATAGTTTCGCAACCTCTTAGAATTAGTAGTGGTGGTGTAAATTATGTGTACACATTCTGTACATATTTATGCACAATGTCTTAATGGAAACGATTTAAAGTAAGATGAAAAGAAAGAATATTGTAGGATCGCTTTTCTGACTCTAATTATAATATTCCCTTTCCTTGAAACGCATTTTAATCTGAACTGTAAAGTAGAAAAGCTCATAAAATAACTTTGACATAATAAGGCTAACTTTGATAGTTTAAACTACATTCTGTTGAGGTTGATTTTGAAATGGTACTATATATATTTATGCAAAGTAAAACGTAAAAAAAGGGTTATGAGATTAGTATCAAGGCATTCTTTTCAAAGAGTTTGTGTTATTTCTGGTAATACAAAAAATTTTTAGCGTCTCTTGTTATTTTTTGAAGTCGGTTGAAATTAAAAAAAATATTACTTGTCCTGCACCAGATCTGCATGAAGATTGTTGCTGCCTAATTAAAAAAAATACGAATGTAAGACGTTTAATAAATCACAAATTAATAAAAATTTTGTGATATAATTTAAAAAATTTCAATGCGCACAACTTTTTATTTACTCAATAGATTCTTTACTTACTTAATGTTTACTTTTAAATGTAAATTCTCGTTTCCGTAGTGAAATATCAGTAATTTGTTTTACAAAATTTATGCCTATTTCTGACTTACTTAGAGACTTATTCTAGTATCACGCTCCTGACATTGGTACAAAGTTCGAAAAACTCAGTTTTTGTTTAAGTGAAAAGAAATATTTTCGCTCAAACACTAGAAAGATTTTCAGGGTAAATAGCATCCAGCACACCTCAGATCTGCTAGCAGTAGATAAATGCTTCGGATGGGTATTTGAAAATATCTTTTCTTTCGATCTTGCACTTTACCACTGTTATGACTAAGAGGTTATATTTTCTTTATTTCTACAAAGGGCATTCCATAAAAACTGAGAGTAAAATCACAAAAAATCAAGAAATATATTTACAGCAAAAAACACATCATTCTTCTTCAAAATACCTTCCGTCAGATGATATGCAACGGTCCCATCGTTCACCCACTTTTCAAAACAAGTGGAGAAGCCCTTTTCTGGAAGCTGCTTCAAAGAACCCTCCCCTGCTGAAATAATTTCAGAATCTGTGTTCAATTTTCTGCCACGAAGCTTCTCCTTCAACGTCTGAAACAGACAGAAATCGCACGCTGCGAGATCTGGACTGTAAGGGGGATATGGCATGATTTTAATATTGCATTATTAAGATATTGCTGAACAGAAGTAGCGACATGCGGGCGGCATTATCGTGATGTAATGTCCAATTCCCTACCAGTTCATCTCCATTTCTGTAGGGCAAATAAAACAGTTTTTTAAACAAGCACGGCACTAGGAAAATAAGATTGTCTGCTTCGTTTAGAATTTTGTATAAACGTACAGTTAACAGTTTGAAAAAATCGCCTGCACTTCTATTTTTTGTTTCTCAGTGTTGCCACTACGTAAAAAAACAACTCTCAGTTTTTATGGAATGCCCTTTGTAGCTTGCCTAAAAAATACAATACAATTCATGTGATTATTTTGTTTTTGATATTCGCTATCTTTAGAATTTATCCCTTTTATTACGGCGATTCTTACACATTTTTTAAATAAATTTATTTGCTTCTTTTTTATTTATTTTGCAGTTATAAAATTCTTTTTCTCATATTGCATATCATGAAAACCTTATTTTGTTCGAATATCTTTAATCTTTTGTATGTTCCTTTTGTTAAGTTTCCACGTATCCAAGCAGCAGTTTTAAAGTTCGGTTGAATACCGCATTAGAAATTGCATGTATGCTATAAAGCTTACTATGTGAGTAATTTATGTTGGTTATTTAAATACACAATAGAATAAACTTCGATTAAAACTTTTTTCCTTTTTTTTGTCCTATTTTAGGAGGAAAAATTCCTCTTTTTCTGTGGTTTTATAGTGCTTTCACACTTAAAAAAAATTATTTAAGTATACAACTATTCAAGAAAGAAAACTTTTCAACAACTTTACGAAAAATACATTCACCACAGAACAATGAAAAACATTTTTGCTGCCAGCAGAAAAAAAATTACGTCATAAGAAACATTTAAAGCTTTTTAGTGAACTTTAATGGCTTTATTTTTGTGAAAGGTCGTTGGATATAAGCCAGATAATTTTTTGCTCAAAGTTTTTTTTTACTTTAAATTCGAATTAGAATCAAGTACTTTCCAACCGATTAAGATAAAATTTGCATATTGCATTTCATATTTTTAGTGAACTTTTATTTCTTAATGCTTAGAGATTAAAATTTAATAATCTACCTCGGAGAGCATAAAGAGTTGTTAGTGCATGTAATTTATCTTTAAGCAGTATCACTAAAAATAATTTGTAAAAAATGAATTTATTTGACATTTCCTACATATTTACCCTAATTATGGGTTATGCGTTTATTTACAATCTTAAAAACCAGTATTTTACAAATATTTAAGAAATACCCTGCGAATTTTTTACTTGGTTATACATGTATTTGTGACCAGTTTCAAAAGTCAAATTATAAAGCTTGAAAATTCAATCGAATATAAAAAATACCATTAATCACCATGTAGTTTATTAGTGTTTAAAAATATTTCAAGATAGTACTTATTCAACATAAAATAATTGTTAAAAATGAGAGTTTAATAATAACAAGTAAAAAATTCTAAATAATTATTTAGAAAAAAATACTTATACGTATAATTGCATGTACTAAATTGAGCTAGAATATTTGAGATCCTAAAATAGACGGCTTGAGAGATAACGGCTTGAGTTAAAATATGAGAATTTAGTGGGGCCAAAGAAAAAATTAATTTTACTTTTAATCTCGTTTCTATCAGAGTAAAATTAACTACTTGATTTTTCTGATTGCATCAAAATAAAAATAAATAAGAATTTTTTAGACTAATTTATGACAATTTCGTTTAGAGCAGTAGCAGCGTTTCAGTTTTTCATTTGGGGGTTCGAGATTTGATGTATTAAAATCTAGACTATGGGATAAATAAAATGTTTGTTAAATTTGAGAGTGCGATTGCACCCCCTCAAGCCCCCTATTTGCCGCCCCTGGTCTAGAGTAAGATGAAACACTCTTTCTTTTAGTGTTTGTCATAATAATAGTAATAGTCAATCTATTTTGGGCTGTATGTGAAAATATTTTTCTAGTGTTGTTTTTCTTTTTCTGATATATATTGTATGGATATCAGAGATAGTTATAGCTACGTATAAAACATTATTTTGTTGACTGGATGGTAGTTGGTGGATGAAGTCTTGTTTAAATTATGGAAACAATTTTGTTAGCGTCATGTTCTGTTATTTGGGATTTGTCAATTTTTTTTTGTGCATGATTAGAAAGAAACTTACTTATATTTTATTTTTTATGTAACAAGTAGTTATATACTGATATGTTAGATAAGAAAGCCTGTCATTTTATTTTTACTATTTACAAAGAAATGTTAATCTATTTTTTCTTTTATATTTTTTCTTACATTATCAACATTTTTCTAACTTTCCTTCAAATGCAATACACTAATAAAGAAAATCCTGTATTAAAAAAGTCCCGAAATGTGTAGCGTTAAGTAACGATAGCCTTTTATTTGAATTCTTACTAATAAAAACACTTTACAATATAAAATGTGAAAATGTTATTCAGTTCTTTACAGCGATATTGGAATTTCAAACATGTATGGCTTTAATTAAGAGAGAGCAGATTTAAAGAATTTAAAGAATTTTAAAGAATTTGAAAAGAATTTGAAAATGAGACAATGATCGCTAAAAATGCAAAATTGAAGTTATTAATAAATAAGTGTTGTGTTGAAAAGATATAATTTTTTAACAGTTAATGAATTTAACTTTTCTAAAAGCTACAACTCGTATTTTTTAAACAGGTAAATTCAAGCAAGATGAATGTCAAAAATTCATCAGTTATCTTTTGTATTTATTTTTAAGGGGAAAAAATCAGACTTTCTTTAATTTTACCGGAAATATAAATATTTAGTTGAAAATGTTATGCAATACTCCATTATTTACAATTATTTACAAGCGAACGACCGAATTCTTCTTAGTGACCTAACTTTTAGTTTTTTAAAATTTTATATTAAGAGCATTTTCATATTTTGCAGACTAAACTGAAGGAGTAAGAAACGCATGTGTAGTAATAGAAATCATTTACTTGTAAAAAGATCAACAATAAAGATATTATCGACAAATGCATCACATAGGATGGTTGCTCTAGTAAAATAATTATTCAGTAGAATATAATTAACGTTTTCAGTGTGCTAATGCACTGATTCTATAGTTTTTTTTCAGATTTATATAATGGAGTTGGAGAGATTGAAATCCAAGTTCTATTTGATTACAGTAGGAAAGGAGTAGGAAAAATTAAAAAGTCGATTGGAAAGACCATCGTATATTCGATTTATACGTTAGTTTTATAAAGGATTTCAGGCAATCTGTATAGCATGGAACAGAAAATGCATATTAGCAACTCTACTTATATTTTAAAGACATTTCTTGTACTTTCATGCTAGAGAGCTCCTGAGGCAATAAATTCGGTCATACTAATTTTTTAACACTTTTTTCAATTTTGTACTATTTTCGTTTTTCTCTATTTTTTGTATTTGCATTGTCATTAGGTAAAAAAGGTTATTGAAGACCCACAAAAAAACTCAATCTCTCCATATCCCTTGAAATATTCAAAATTTGGGTCTCTTCATTTACCACACTGAATGAATGGACCGCGAGAAGATCCTACTTTGTCATTTCAAGAGGGGCCCACCATGACCAAGTGTATGAGACACTCAACGTGGTTGATGGCTTAAGTGCGAAGTCCAGGGCTCTGTTTCACCACACGGCTGCCGATCTAATGGTCTGAAGTTTTGGGCAATTTTCTCCTGATGCAGGGAATACCCTTTAGAACCCCTTAAGAAGTCCTCCGCCTAAGGTACCCCCTCTAGGCGATATCCCCTTGGTTAGGTTTGCCTTATACGCACCTTCTAAGAGGTGATTTTCCTAATGAATTCCTCTCGGATTTCTTGACACGGTAGAATGCTATGTCTTATGCCTGGAATTTCTAAAAGATATTTACCATTCAAAATTGGCTAATGATCGGCTACTATATATCTAATTTTTCAAAAACTTGTAGGTAGCACAATAATCCAAAATATGGGGATGTATTATACAACAAACGCTTTATTTCAAAATTAATGTAAGCATCACTTAAAAATCGTCTCACTGTTATTATATATCTAATAAACAATTCAGTTTACTTAAACAGCACATACATTATTAAACGAATTCTATGTTGAAATCATTAAGCATTACAGACAAAAAGTACACAAAAATCGTAAACTTTAGACCTCGGAATGTACTTTTTTCCATTTAAAATGAAAGTACTGATTGTACTGTGAATAATTAAAAATTGCTCCTAATCTTTTTTTTTACTCTAAAATATGCAGTCAAAGTATTATGTATAGTTCTATACATTATTTGCTTTTTATCACATACTTCATCTTCAAAAGTGAATTATCTAGAAATAAATTTCCTGATTATTAACTTCAAAGTTTCAAGATTACTTTAAATTGAATCAATATCTTTATTGAATTTTCAATCTACTTCGTTTTCACTTTACTAAGAAATAGTTTCAAAAGCCTGGTAATTCAGTTAGCTGCTTTATGACATACAGTGATTTTTTTCATTTATAAATATACAGCTAATTATAGATGACCAATAAATGGATAATTATACTTCATTAAGTTTCTTATGCAGAAAAGAAAATGTTTCTAGAAAAGGAAATAACTTTGATGGAATCAAAAGAATGAATAAGATTTTTAATAACCCCAGTATATACAACTATGTTTATGTCTGAAACATTCAAAAATATTTATCTAAAACACCTCTCAATATACAGAGGCGAGTCAAAAAAATGCATATGCACTTTAAACTGTAACAGAAAATTTATTTTTCAACCCACGTGGCTAATTTTCTAGGGAAAATAATCCTTAAAACTCCGATTTGAAAAATAAGTCTACTCTCGGGTAGAACTGAATGTTCTAAATTATGCTGAGCCAAACAAAGGCCGAGTGGAGAAGACACTGAATACTGGGAGAATGCTGAAGTGTGCAGGTCCCGGGTTCTGGCCTTTTGCGTGGCTGTTGATCAAACAGTCTGGTTTTGGATGGTTTTCTCCAGATGTAAGGTGAATGCGCTTTAGGGCATATTTAAAATGTGTTCTGCCCAAGGCATCCACCTCTTCCAGGCAGATAGCCTTCGTGTCGCTTTGCCTTAACAAAATAAATAAATAAAAATAAATAAACCAAGCCAAATTGCGGTGAAAATAAATGTTCAAAATGGTGACCTCAAACAGTGATACGTTTCTGACTTCGATTCACGCTGATTCCGTTATCCCCACAGAAGTGTCCAACGTTTTTTCTGCTCACACCGTTTGAATCTAATCTCAAAGTGTTTCCGGGTTATGTACGCCTTCTTTTTCACTGTACCTCTTAAGAAAATATAGAGTGACGTAAGGTGCGAACAGCATGTAAGAAATATGATTGTCTACACACAAGATTATTTTTTCTTGCAGATATTTGACCTTGCACATCTTTTTATTTTTTGACTTTACAACCCAGAATGGGATTTAGATTTCGCTTGCCGCACAATCTTTTTCTAGACGCTTTTAACAGCAGTCTTCTCTTTCCAATAAGTTATCCTCATGCTTTTTGCATTCAAAACATAGTGGAACCATTTTTTCTTTAGTCTCCTTTTGGGGCTGTTGCATATTGGCTTCCAGTACAAAAACTCTGCCACTCGATCACTATAGTTTTTACTATGCTCTTATATATTTTACGATCACTTCGGTTTCCCTATTTGTTCTTATTCTCCATATATTCCTATATATTTGAATGGGTTCATATATTTTATCCACATTTTACTTTCAAATATTTTTAAATTATTAATATCTTTTTGTGTCGAGGTCCATCTCTCCCACCCGTATGCCGCCACAGGTGGAACCCTAAAGCAATGAAAGTTAACCTTGGAGGTAGGTAAATAAATTTACTAAGTTTGTAAAAATCTTTTGAATCAAATGTTTATCTATAGTGTAGCTTTTTATTTCTAAATTTTTCTAAACCACCCCGTTATCTCCTTAAGGTATCTTTTGAAGGAAGACTAGTAAAAGTTTAGTTAAAGTAATATTTGTGTAACACATACAGTTTTCTCTGCTAGGTTGTATAGTAGACCAAAATTTCTGGTTTCTCGTCCATAGCTGAAAACTCAGGGAAAGGTTAGATTTTGCTCATTTCTTAAACAAAACACAGAACATAAATTCATTGCAAAAGAACTGTCGCAGCCTGGATGTAAAATTTCGGATAGCAAAGGGGGAGGGTGACTAAGGATAACTATTTTAAAAGATTTTTTCTTAACTGTTGAGCCTTGTGCATCCGAGATGCTAAAATAATGCATTGATATGGAATTAAAATTAATATAATGTAAGTAACACACATAAAATGCTACTTATTATATTAGCAAAATCATCATTGTGGTTGGTACAAAAAATACCTTTCCTCAGTTACAAATAAGTTCAAGCATTAGCAAGAGCATTAAAGATGGAATGTTTGCTCTTGCGGATCTTTCAACTTTTTTGCACTTTCTGCTCCTGCAATTGCGTAAAATTTTTTCAACTGAGGAAGAGCAGACTTTTTCTACTGCCCAGAATGATCACTTTGCTGATAAAGAACATCTTGTGTGTGTTATTATCTATATATATAAAGCAAAGTGTAATAGTTACTTATTTTGTCTATCTCACCTAGCTCCTAGACCTACCAAATTTTGTATGGAAAATCTCCAGGACGGGTCGCACCATACCTCGAAGCGATTTTTTCGAAATTCCAATTATTTTAGGAGATATAGATAAAAAACCTATTGCAAAAGGCTAATTTTGTTCTCGCCATTTCGCAGTTGTAACCCTGCAGTGGAAAGCGGGAGAATTTAGCTGTCTAGGTTGCCATGTTTGGCAAGTTTATTAAATGTGATTCACTCTTGAAATAAAAATAAAAGAATAACGATTTTTTTTAGATTAAATTATTTGTAGCTTTATTTTTTAATTAAATTACCGTGTGCATGTGAAGTCAGAGCAGGAATGAAATGTTTTATACTCAAAAGAAAAATATAATTTGGAAATTTTCCGAAAATAAATGTGCAACTTTTTAATTTGGCGAAAAATAAAAGGGTTAATGTGTGATTTTGAGAGGATGTGATTTTAGCGCCAAGCGCTATTTATCGTCTGCATTTGCTAATTGAATTATGAATACACCTGAATTAGTTTTTAAACTTTATTTCAGTTCGAATTGTGCATTTTTCTACGCAGCTTTTTCCCATCTATTTCTAATGTATTACATCCAGACAGAAAATTGTTAGAAATATCAATTTTAATTGTGTTTAATCACACTCATCAATAATGATATACTTTACAACATAATGGAATAAGGAAAGAAAATAGGGAAGACCCATGGTTTATAATACGCTTTTAATACATAGCACTTTAGTGCGTATTTAAAATCTGAAAGTGTTTCAGATTTTCTTAGTTTTTTTTTCCTTTCCATTTTTGATAAAGGCCAATATAACCAGAAGCCCTTCAGAATTAATATAGGACGAAAATAATTTGTTCCTATTTGTAGGTTTTTATCATTTAAACTTCTTATTTTTGTAACCAGGGGCGGCCCGACACGGTAAACATTGTATCGCGGCGCCGGTTTCGAAAGGCCGTCATTCGAACTCAAATACTAAGTAGAGCATAAAAGGGGTGTCTTTTTTGAATTAGCAAGGGGCACCACTTACCCTAGGGCCGCTCCTATTTGTAACCATCTTAATTTAAATTCCATTCAGAATCTGAGAGATTTCAGCGCCAAGGAAGCCGGTGAGGAACAGGATTTTCTCCGAACAAGATTTATTTAAATGGCGAACCAACTGGTCGCCGGAGGCGGCTAGTACAATATACAGTAAGTGTGTTACATGTTTTTATTCATTTTCCACTCAAACACAATTTTTTGTTGAGACTTCCTGTTAATGCATTATTATGTTAATATAATGAGGAGCCGCCACTGTATATAAGTATACGTATGCATACAAATGGTTCTCTTCCCATGCCAGTCTGTTAATTATAATTAAATAATGTGTTTTCATTTATACATATTTAGTGTGTAGTGATTTGAACTCAGATTTGTTACATAAAGATACCTGTTATGTTATTTGAACAACCTTACTTACATCCATCGTTTAGAATCACAAGTCTAACAAGTTAAATAACTATTGAACGTAAGTTTTAATTTTTGCCAATTTCTTTTCCGTTAACTTCAATAACGAGGAGCTTGACTGATATAAACTTTGAAAATTCGATTTGCATTATAAAGCATTTTAAACAATCTGCTTGTAGATTAGTAAAATTCCTATTGTACTATTTATATCTACAAAATTTCATTTACTATGATATTCTAAATTCATCTACATTGTATAGCATACACAATGAAAAAAGCAAGGTTTTTTATTTTAAATGAATTATAATAAACGAAATGAAAAGAAAATTTGTATACATTCTAACGATGCTGTCTTTTTATTATAAATCGTTACCCAGGGAACAATTTTCCGCAATAGTTCTATTCATCATAAATATTCAAATTTATAACAGAATAATAATTAAATTCAGTACATTTAAATCGACGTAAAATTATATTACATAAGTTTTCAGTTTCATATTTATTCAGACAAAAACACATTTAACATCAAAGCGTTAATTTTTATCAAAAGTAATCAGCACTTACTAAAAATAGCTTATTGAAAATTTGTGAATAATTATGGCAAAAGAATTTCGTTCATACCAAACAAACAAATGCATTAAGGGTAATATATTATCCTTTCATTCAAAAAGATTAGATAATTAAAAGTAAAATCTATTGTTTTGCACTTACGAAAATAAAAGCGTATATTATTGCCAAGACTTACGAGAAATTAAAGTTAATTGCAGGAAGAATAAATAAGTATTTGATACATTTAAATTCTATCAGTTCTCATCCAAAATAAATAATTAGAATCTTACCGGAAAATAGGAAGAATAATTACAGATCAAATGTCTGTTACCTTAAACGTTACTTATACATTAAAGCTAATAATTGCTATTCCAGGAAGGTAATTTTAAACGCATTACTTTTAAAAGTCACCCTAATTAAAATATTTTTTCGATATAACATATCTGTAAAATAGTTTCTTTTAATTATTTGAAGTGTGCTTATTAATTGAAGTGATTATTCTCTTTAACAGATACTTTAATAAATTTATCTACTTTAAAATTTGACAAACGTTGACGAGTAATATTTTTTATTTATTTTTAATAACTGTTTAAGAAATTTGAGCTATATGTTCGAAGGCGAGCAAAATGTTTCAACTAAACGTCAGTTGTCTTCTTTGATTATTAGATAGTTAATGAATGTAAATCATAAATTCAAAGTCAAACATTGGCGCAACAGCCCCTCTGCAGGGCCAAGGCCTGCGCTGCCCAACCGCGCCTTCGCTACCATAGGCTCTGGGGTTCGGATGCATATGCCTCGGCCAGGTGGTCAGCCTGACGCGAAGCCCCCAGTGTTTGACCCCAAGCAAGCTTGGTCCTCATTTTATCGACCCACTCAAGGGATGAAAGGCTGAGTCGACCACATGAGGCTGAGTCGACCATGGGCACCATCCCGGGATTCGAACCCCGGACCTATGGGACGGCAGCGCGATGCGCTAACCATTACACCACTGGGCTTAAAATCATAAATTAACACTGTGAAATTATTCTCTATTTGTAAGAATTTACAATAAGGTCGGATAAACACCTCACGAAATATTGTTTAAATTTTTGATTTAAAATTAGCATTTTCTTACAATTATCACTTTTCCCTGCTGCTCTTTCATTACGGCTGTCATCTTGAAAAATACTTACACTTAGATTAAATAATTCCACTCTACGAAATCGACAAAAAATTTTTATGAAAATGAATTTTTTTTTCACAATTACTTTATTTTTCTATTTAAAAGTTACTGACATCTATAGAAAAACTGATTTTTCCCCCTTTTTATTTGCACTACAAAATTAAACGAATTTACCCACTAGCAGCGCACTTCAATCATTGAATATGAGGCACATTTGCAAAAGCAGACATCACCTTGCGTATTTATTTATATTTTTATTTTCATTTTAATGTACATCTGCTTCAATGAATATATCATATCTCAAAGTACCACCTTTCCACAAGTAGAATTACAACTACTGTAATCAAACAATTTTCCACAAACAAAAATTATTAATTGAGGGAGAAATTTGCTTAGTGTTGGTTCCTCGTTGGAGTAATTGTCAAAAGCAGTCGTTTACAGTAATGAATGAAACAAAGTTTACGGTACTTAAATGTGAGGTAAATTGCCATGTAAAATCTATTTACGACTGTCAGTTACATGCCTTTTGAAGTGATTGATTTTGATTGATTGTTTGAAAGAGAGTTAAATAAACCATCATTCTCATTTTAGGCACACGTTGGCATTCACACTAGAATAAATGAGTTCGGATACAGAAAACAATTTGAAGAATTAATTCGAAAATAATGGAAATAATTTTAAACGAAAATGCTTTACAAGCGTTGTTTTATATCTCTTATAAAGTCATTAAAAAGTGCTTGAATTAAAGTTGCAGTTTAAGAGTAATTCAATACTTCTTGGCCATTTTCTCCTGATTTATGGGCAAAATATATTTAATTGGTCTGAAGAATCTTTTAAAATTTATTTCGAATATTTAAAAACAGGATATCAGTCCGGGAAATAAACTTTTATTTGTATACTAATACATCGAATTAATATACAATCGAATTAACATACAACCCTATAGTGTAAATATATTTGCGCTAGCCTAATATATTAGCATAGGCAAATATTTATTTTGTGTAAAATGCTTTTGAAACAATATTAGTAAGATAACATTAGTAACACATACTAACACCGTAGATTTTTTTAGTAAAATGATAAAACGTTAAACATATTGATAAACGTTTATTAATTTTTATAAATTAGCAACCGTTAATTCATAATATCAGCGCCGTTCTAATATATATTAGAAGTCATAAAGCATTTAAATTTTATCAAAAGTTACGAGGAGAAATACTGTTGTTTTACATAGTAACGAAGTGTTTTACTTAGAGGCTTTTGTGCTTGCTATTGATAGTTTCGACGGTGATATTACGCAGTAGACAAGATTAAAAATTTAAATTTCTATGCTTTATAGACCTTTTTTCTCGGTTTTCTTTTGCTGGGTGGGCCATTTTATACCTGTTATATATATTTTTTAATAATTTTTTTTTAATTCTTCTAAATTTGTAAATGTTCGTCTTCTATTGCCGAAGTATTTCTAGCAAAAATGGGCTTCACAATTCAGAAAAGGTCGAATTTTTTCACATTAGCCTAGGAAAAATGAGATTCTATATAAATCCTGCTTTTACAACAGTATCACTTTTTACAACTACAATTCTTTTTTTCCTTGCTGTAGTTTCACTTAGGAAACTACAGCAAGGCCGCGGCAAAAGAAGTGATACTAAGCTATTCACTTCTTTTTGTTGACGTTCTTTGACGTTCTTTTCTTTTTTACGCATAATCAAAACAACTTTCTAATAACCCCATACAACCCCATAGTGTAAATATATTTGTGCTAGCATAATATATTAGCATAGGTAAATATTTATTTTGTGTAAAGTGCTTTTGAATCAATATTAGTAAGATAACATTACTAACACTTACTAACACTGTAGATTTAGTAAAATAAGTTAGTATAATAAACACTATAATATAATAAACACTATAGTAAAATAAAAAAAATGTTAAACATATTGATAAACGTTTATTAATTTACTTTATTTATAATTAACTCATTAATAAACATTTATATATGTTTTAACCTCAGAAAAAAAAAGTTTGTTTATATTTTATATAATACTTAACCTTAAGAAAAAATTTAAACCATTTATTTATATGTTAACTATCCTCAAGATCTGAGTAAGAAATTAAAAATTGAATACATTTTAAATATTAAAGAAATTTGGTCAAAGTTTCTAACTGATGTAGCGAAATGGATAAATGGGAGAAAATTACAGCTATAAACAGGGATTAAAAAAAATTCACATCACGGTAAGCTTGCAAATGAGAGAGTAAACCAGAATGAGATTTAGGAATTTAGACTGTCCTTTCAACAGATAGAAAATGGGAAGAACTCAACTTTATTTCTTTTTTTCTGGGCACGGACGGAGCACTTACTCCGTCAAAAATTAAAATAAAATACTTACTCCGTCTTAAATTAAAATAATTTACTCATCCTAAGATGGGAACTTGCTCATCAAACATTCGCCACTACTAAGGCCCGAATTACTGGCCATTGTATAATGGGAGGACCCGACAGGCAGACAGCGTTACTCCCTATGAAGGGACAGACAAGTTGACAACCATACCCAAGCTGGGATTCGAACCTGTACCTAATGCATAATAGAACAGTTCTTTAGCCACTACACCACCTGGGTGACGAATTTAACTTTCTTGCAAATCAGAAAACAATCACCAAGATGCATTTCATAATGTGGCCGGCGCCAGAGAGATTATTTCCCAAATAATCTACTACCTACTATCATTGCCAGGCATATTTCGTTCAGAATAACTCTACTTTCATCGGCGACAAACAAGTACCAGGACTGTGGTTGCAATGACAAAAAGCCAATGTTGTAGTCCCAAGAAAAGAAGAAGAGAGGCACCCAATTTTTAAGAAACTTAATCTAAATGTGATACCATTCGTTAAATGTAATTATTCCTAAAAATGAATGACGCAAACTAAGTTATTCGTTTTTATTACTTATTAATTGATTCATAGTCGTCAATTTTTTCAATAGTTGTTGATTAAGTGTTGGTTGTAAATTCGAAATAATTTTGACGAATAGCGTCCTGACCCAAAACTTTTAACAAACAAACAGGCAAAAAGAACGTTCCTTTCGAAAATAAAAAGTGAGGAGGAAAACTTATACACCCACGAGGAAAAAAAAAAGTTGAGAAAAAAAAAATGTTTATCTATCTATCTATATATGTATATAATACGCCTATGTGGGGTGTCTTAGAGAAAGGATTTTTAAAGGATATTCACTTTTGTTGAATTAAAAAAGAAAGTTTGTGGCGTTATTTTTTAATCAGCATATTTTTTTTATATTTAAAAAATGCAAATTGAATCAAATATTTTGTTAATCTAATCTTAGTTTTATTAATCAATTCCTAAAACTAAACAATTAAAATAGTGCCAACCGTATTTTGTTGAATCAGAAAAAATTGCCTGTTTCAGCAAAACGTGTTTCCTATGTATTTTTAAATTAAATTAAAATAATATTGAAAATAATTTAATTTTTCAATGACTTTATTTAACAAAATAAATAAATAAATAAACACAGCAATTTTAAATAGAACTGCAATGGTTTAAAGAGTGCAGTTTTTGTTATATTAATTAATATTCAAATGAATTTAGTTTAAAAAAAATAGATGTATATATAGAAAAGATATGTTCTGATAATTTTAGAACAGTTTATTACTTCAGAAACTATTTGTTGCAAAATTTTATTTTCTTTCAAAACAAGCAAATATAACAAGCTATTTTTAAAAATAAGGTGGAGTGATGCAACATCGAATACATAAGGATCAAACATTTGCTGTACAAAGTTCTTCCATTTTAAATAAAGTCAATATTTGTCAAAGAAAAACATACATTTACTTATTCATGTAAATAGCTTTTAGATTAAATTTAGAGACGCAATTAAAGGCAAGCTATCCACTTTATCTTAAAACTTGGGTCAATATGATGACATGAATGTTTCAGACTAAGAGCATTCAATAAAACTCCATTCTGTCGAAGAGAAATTCAAGGATTATCAAGTTTAACGTAATAACAAAGATGATTTATGATGAACGTCATAATGTATTTACCTTTTGAAAGTTTGAGAATTTTATGAAATGCATTTTCAACCTTATTAGATGACTAGAAGTCGTTTTAATGTTTCAAAATTCGAAATTATTTGTGGGAAAAAAACATTTTTTTAAGGAGAGAAAATTTTAGCAGTTTAAGGAAATATAGTTTAGTCATGTCATTTTGAACAAATGAAAATATATTACAAAGGGCTTTTAACTTTCACTGTATTTTTGTTTTTGAACACTGTTCTAGTTTATATGCATAAATAGTTTTTAAAGGGGAATTTTTGTTATTTTAAAAATCTATAAATATTTTATTAGATTGTCTGTTCAATATTCCATATAAATTGAAAAAAAGATTTGTGAACACTAAATAAATTTAGAAATAAGTAAGGAAAATATCTGTCCTTTTGATATGACACTACAGAGTGCAAAGTGTAAGAAATTCAATCTTTTTTTTTTCGGATATAACTCTACATTTAACGACTACAGAAAATTTAGTATTACTACAGAAAATTGTATTTTTTTAAATAAAAATTAGAAATATGCTTACTTAGTTTTTATTCGAAATATTTTGTTAAAATATAGAAATGCTTCTGATATTTATATTTAAATAGCTTAAAAAATCTGCATAACAGAGTTTCTAAGCTAAGCATTTATAATTAAAATATTTTATTGTGAATCTTGAATGATAATTAAATGTGTCTGGAGAAACATAATTATATAAAAGTTGTTATTTGAGCATGAAAATAGGATTATTTTAAGATAAATTATTATTAACTAGCTGTGTACCCCCCGTTCTTCGCCCTGGGAGTATAGCTTACTTTTTTTAAAAAAAGTAATAAAATTTTTTTATCGGGTTTTACTTCGAGAAATTGCAAACTTTTAAATGTTTAAGGCGAATTTCGAGTAATTTTTGAAAAATCGTAAAAAAAAATAATAATATTTTTCGGAAATTCGGTTTTTAAATTATTCGGTTGAAAAGGAATGCGCGCTCTTTTCCAGGACGAAAAATCGATCGATCACGATCATGAGACAGAGATACAGGAAAGGGTAATAATTCTGTCCGCGAAAACGTGTCAAAATTGACATCGAGAGTCTAGAAACTTTTGGGACATTCTCGAACATCTTAAAACATTCTACTGCATTTCTAAGCATTAAAAAAAATATTTAAACACTTGTCTAAACTTGAATCGTAGCTTTTTCAGGACTTCTCATTAGAGGAATATATTCTACAATATTCAGGAACTTTCTGACCGTCCGCAGTGGTCTGGGCGCTAAACTCCGTTCCCATAAGAACACGGCAAGTGAATCATCATCCGGCTTGGCCAGTGCTTGGGAGGGTCAACTCTCTCTCGGCTCGACTGCTGTGAGACCGTGTACGCTAATGGGAGCTGGTGCACGTAAAACCCGTCGTGGCTCCAATGTCCTCCAGGATTAACGCTACCTTTGAGGGTGCCGATTTTAGGCGGTTAATCCCTCCTCTGGAATTGGTTCAAAATGAGGGGAGCCAGGGCTAAAGTCGGACTTCCTCCCACTGGGGCCCAATAAAAATATAAGGCGCCCCCTCTGCCCATCGCCTCCCTATCTGAGGGGATCTGGCACTGCCTGTGATTGTCAGAAGGCGTTAGCAACAAGAAAAAATTTGTGACCGGCCTCGGCCACTTTAGCACTCTACTTCTAGCTGCTTCATCGACTTTTATTTTAGAAGTCCATTGGACGGACTTGTTTTTAGAAGTCCATTAGTTTTAGGCCCCTTTCGAATCCCATATCTCGGATCTCAGCCTGAGTTCTTCCAAACCAAAAACCTATCTCTTGTATCTCGGGAAAACGGCTAAATTACCATACAGCCTACAGGCTCCACCATGACGAGTGAATAAGTCGCTGAACATGGTAGACGGATGAAGTGTAAAGGTCCCGCGTTCGGGCCCGGCCGATCTAACAGTCTGGAATTTTGGTCAGTTTTATCCAGATGTAACAAGAATACGCTTTAGAACCACTTAGAAAGTTCTATTACCAAGTCACCCCCATCTTAGGCTGATAGCCCATTCGTAGCTATATCATAGCAATACAAACAAACAAACCATACAACCCATGGAGTTGCGCTAGTTGGCTGCGGAGTTACTGTGGCACGTACGAGCATCCAGGTTTACATTTAATGTACATTCAAACCGCGATAATTGAAAGTTTGAAGGGAACAGCTAGATACTTCCTGCTATCAGAAGTTCGATTATTGGTATGTACCTTGGATTCTCTTACCTCGTTAAAAATGGGAAAGTACTAATTTTTGTACGGAAATAGAGGTGGATAGATATTGTACTACTAGCACAGTTTAAGAAAACTGAGCCATTAGTATTTTAAATGATATAAATACGTGGAGACACTTTCTTTCCATTTTCGCGAATTTGAATGAGAAGGATGGGAAAGATATTTTTTAATTTCCCCTCACAAAACAAGCTGAATGGTGTGGAAAGATTAGTTTAAAGGGGAAAAAAAGTTCTTTCCTTTTTCTTAGATTGTAGGTTTTCCGAGAATGAGATAAAATTTATTTTTTTTCTAAAATTGCGACTTAAAGGTGCAGCCTTCAAAACATAGACATAACCTTGAGTTAAAAATAATCAGTTGTTTGGAGCTTTTTAATACCATCGAGGTAACCGAATATTAGATTTGAGTTGACTGTATATGTACTGATTTACCATTAGCAGTCTTTTGGTACCAAGTCTTTATCGCCCCCGTATTTTCGAACACAACCTCTGCATCTCCAAAAAAAAAAAAAAAAATTCTTCCTGGATGAAGAATGAGATCTACTATACCATTAACAAGCTCATGGAGCTGCGTTGGTTGCTTGCGAAGCTATAGCGGCAAGACACGCAGTACCCGGTTTGTCGTAGACAACTCATAGAACTTTTAGAAGCACGGATTTGACTTGCATGTATATATCCCATGTACAAGAGGATTTTAGGTGGTCAGAAATAGATCTCGCGACGACTTTGAGTATTACGGTTGCACAACTGAAATGAATGAATATACAATTAGGTCGGAAAATGTTCTTTACTGTTCTTTATATATTAAAAATCAGGGGTAGCTTTTTAATGCATGGATCCATTTGAAACACTCTTATGTTATTTTGTATAGTGAATGGTAGTTGCAGTAAATGCTACTATGGAAAACAGACAATAATTACTGATTTAAGATCCAATGATTGATGAACAGACTTGATTCAAAGGGACAACCATTAGCAAATTTTATAATTTTGAAAACTTTTACTCATTAGATAAATTTAAATTAGTTTTGGTAGATCATTTGGCTAAGAAGATTCTGACTTTTTATGTCAAAATAAAGAAGCAACCAGACCTGTAGAAAAAAACCCAACCTTTTCATCGTTAACATAAAACAGGATGCTTTTTGAATGCAATTAGATAAATCCTACTAATATATAAATGTCAATGTTTGTGTGTATGTTTGTTACTCTTTCACGCTGAAATGGTTTGACGGATTTGGATGAAATTTGGAATAAAGACAGTTAAAGTCCTGGATTAACATATAGACTACTTTTTATCGCTCGAAAAAACACTTCCTATAGTATATAAAAAAAACTATCTTTTATCCCAAAAAAAGAATACAACTGTGCTTTTATTTTACAGAGCCGTCGACAGATGGTGGATACTTTTCTCAGGCGAATTTGAAATAATTGTTGGACGGTTTCATTTTATGTTATGAAATCTTAATTGAATGAGTCACGTGACAAATCATCAGCATGCTCTTTTTTACGGCGTGCAAAAATACAAACTTTTTAAACAAGTAGATCTGCAGCATTTAATATACATTTGTAAGAAACCCACTGTATCACGTCAACTGATGCTCTATCATCGTTAAATGACGCTAAAAGTCATTTTATCGTCTGCTACCCCTTACCTGGATAAATAATACACCTGAATAAATTTTTGAAATTTTCTTTCGGTTCGAATTGTGCATTTTCCTGCGCAGCTTTTTCCCATTCTATTTCTATTGTATTACATCCAGAAAAAGAATTTTAGATATTTAATTACTTTTTTAATTATTAATTAAAAACCGTTTTTACGTTGCCATGATCTACTTATTTAAAGAGGGAGATCTACTTGTTTAAAAAGGCTGTATTGGCGAGTTTCACCAGTGTGAAATGATTGATGTTTTGTCTGTATCATTTGTTTTGTTTTGTCTGTATCAAAACATCATCATTATTTTGTCTGTACACCCGCACGATTCTTCAATGAAGAATCGCTTGGGTGACCGACAAAATAATGACCAATTTTTATGTTGCATTTAATTCAAAAAAATTGATTTTCTCTTGAAGCAAAATAATTCAGACACATTTCAGCGATTCAAATTTCTTAGTTTTATTATTCATATCAATTTACATTTCTCTTTACAGCATAGATCATCGACCCCCAAACTGCCTAACGCACTTTCTTAAAGCACTAAAAGCACGCTGCAAGCATGTTTTTGTGCTACCTTATTTGCTTCTGCACGCTGTCTGTGTTTTCTGATAGGGAAGAGATCAGTTTTCTTCTGGCTCGGACTATTTCCAAGTGTTCCTTGACGTATTTTTCGTTGGGCGCCATCTTGGTCGCTTTTTCGAGACAAGCCTCCGCCTCTTGCAGGAGGTTTCTTTCCACGTGCACCACGCACAGGTTGTGAAGGGCCTGGATGTTGTGCGGATCTTGCCTGAGTATGTTTTCGTAGCACTGTAAGAGAAAGTTAATTTAAGGTCAGTTGAAAATTGACAAAAAAGAAAAAATACTCCTAAAATTGGAGGGAACGGATGTATTTTTAAATTTTTAAAGTAGCTAGGAAATGTATCTGTACTGTTCTGCATGAACGTGCAAAATTTTGTGGGCATTGGTCTAATGGTGTCGTAGATTTTTTATTTTAGTGTTGAAAACTGGAAAGAGGCATAAAATATCTAAAACAGACGAAATTTGAAAAGGCTCTCGATTTAGTACGAAAATATATATCTTTGTACTATAATTATAAGAACAGAACTTGAGAAATGCTGGCTAGTTTGTTCGCAATTCGCAACGCTCTTACGCTAAGGAAAGAATGAGAAAGAATAAAAAATAAACCCAACTGGTTATAAGCAGATACTTTTATTTTACATATTCTTGTACTAAAAATGACGAAGTCAAGTTTTTAGACAAATATATAACCTTTTCTCCTTTTTACTTTGCGTTTTTTAGTGTATCGGGTTAGATAAATTATGTCTAAAAGACGGGTGTTTTCTTGCTTCAGTTTTTAACCATTTGTGTACAAAGTGCTTTTTCGTAAACTGTTGAGTGCACCGTACGTCTATGTAATTGAAATTTTTCTATCTCCTACTGCTTTTGAGAAAAAAAAATTCTATTTGACGTCTAAACCATCTGACTATGTAGCACAAATTCACTTCACTATACTTAGACACCATTTTTAAGGCAATAGCTCTTATCCACTGATAAGTCAAACTGAAGAATAGGATTTTAGTAAACATCTTATACAAATATATAGATGTATGCATACATACATTCCTGTCTAGTTCCTAGATGTGTCCGCTTTGCCAGTAAATATTAAAAAAAGCATATCAGGTTTGCCATATTTAACTTTCAAAGGAGAGCGTTAAAAATATTTTTAATCGCTGGTCCGTATATTCATAGTTGGAAAATGATTTCGTTTTAAATAGTATTAACTTTTTGATAGTCTATATTTTATTAAAGGTATCATACTTAAATACCGATAAAATGCATAAGAAGATTCTGACTTTAAAGCGGACTTTATTCTAAAATTTTCTATAACTCTAGATTTTTTTTACTACAGTATACTATAGGAAAATCAATATATTGGAAAACTTTTATAAGTGGACTGTCTGAAATCTTTAAAGCAAATTTATTTGCAAAGAAGTTCTTTATATACTGTCGAAAGAATATCAGTGTTACGCGAACTACATTGATCCCACAACGTAATGTCTTAGAAAAATAGATATGAAAAGTTATTCAAAATTCCTTTTTATACTTTAACCATATTTATATGCGTCTACAAGAAATCAATGTATTTCAGCTGTATAATTTAGTGAGGATTTCTTTATGCATAATCTCATAAATTTCAGCGGAGGATTTCAAGATGCTTTGAGAATCCTTTATGATGATAAGTGCGGCAAAAAAATTGGTTATAGATATGGATATCATAGATTTTTAACTTTTCACGTACTCTCAAAAGAGGAGCTATTATTCATATCTTTAAACAGCTTATAAAATACAGAAAAGTTGATATATGGTCAGACTTTGCTAGGCTATAATTCGCTTATATGTTGGTTTCTTATCAAATGGAAAAAAAATTCCATTATCTATGATATATGTAAGATTATTAGTAAACTGGGTTAGTGGCACAGAAATGCCTTGTAATTCTCCCTGTTAATTCACTAGTATAAAATACTAGTGTCAAATCTTTCAGTAATATCTTTCAGATTCATCACTAGAAACTTATTCTAAATCCGTTAAGGTACTTTGTTCACTTTGCTTTCTTCACTTTGCATTCTTTGTTCACTTTGCATAAACTATTCAAGCTTGAGTTAGCGCTCATAAGTATATACAATTTCAATGTTATACGTGTGATAAATATAAATAGTAACATGACCAAATTTAGTTCTAAAACTCATACTTTAATTCAGAGTATATTCGAGAACAACAAGTCATGCTGAAAAATAAACAATTTAATTTGAATGTCTATCTTGGATATCTGGATCCATCAGCTTAAGTACCAAACTGAATAAAATTCGAATGCATCGAATTTCTTAAATAATTTCTAAGCATAATCTGAATAATCTTGTAACTCTCTCTTGTCTGTAAAACTGTTAAAAGAAATTAAAAAAGAAATTAAATATAGTCTATTTTACTTGCCATTCATTCGTTACGCTTATCTTTACATATAAAATATCTAATTAGGGAAAAGATGTTAGATGTCATACTCTTTTTATTATTTAAAAGGACATTACAATCCGCAAAAGCAAAAGCGTGCTATCTACTATAATTTCATTAAATAAAATCCTTAGATAAATTTCACTGTAATTAAATTACAGAGAGTATTTTTTTCTAGATTAATAATTAGGAATGGTGCGCCATTAAAACTTTTAAGCGCACACATGAAGCGCAATAAAAGAGAAAATTTCATCAAATGTTATTCTAAATACAGACTTTAGCTCTGTATTGTTTTTACTTACTTGTTGAGCTGCATCTAAGTCTCTGACATTGTTAATGTATATATCGCCAAGTAATATGAGTCCTTTTACGTGATCTGGATGATGCTGAAAAGAAAAGAATCAAGCATGACTTTATAACGAGGCTAGTTTTAATAAAATTCAACCAAAGAAAAAAAAACTGCAATCATAATAAAGAAATTTGTAATATTAAGTAAGCATTTAAATTAGCATCAAAAGATTTATCATTAGAAAAATTTATTCACTTTACCTTCAAAATTCAATTTAATACATTTTAAATACGTGAAATAAATAGAAATTATATCTAATTACAGCGTATTTTCCCTTCTAACCAACAGATGATTCCAAAGTTGCTTCAAAAATCTATATCTGTCAGAAGCTGACAGATATTGGCCAGAAATCATCAAAGTTTGAAATGACAACTGGCTAGCGAAATTCGAATCCACAGAAAAATGGAAAGATATTTTTTGCTTAACCTGCCTGGAAGACTTTACTTTTGGCTCAGTTATTATATGCGTGGTTTCCATGCTATCCAGTCACCGTACGTCAATCCATATGGGTGCGATTGAAACAAAAAGCCGATTGCAAAAACTAGTACCTATGATACGAAGTACGTAGTGTATAAATAATTTTTATATTCTAGAAGAGCAATTAACAATAACTTCAGTTAAATTTGATAATTCCATTTGAAATGCATTACAGTAATGACATTGATGACAGTAAATATTGTAAAATTTTTGAAGGTTCATAAGACATACATGGACTTTTCCGTTCTAATAACACCAGTGTTATTGTGCCCCAGTTTCCATCCTCGTGTTTTCATGGCTATATTATTTGACACGTATCCCTAGTTACAATAATGTAGAACAAATGACAGAATACATTAAACTTTTTAAACGTTGTATAGCTTAGGGTGTATATTGTAGAATACACATTTAATAATCTGGGACTTTCCTAGTAGTGAAAAAGACGTGATTGACTTTCTATAAGAAAAGGGAATAATGCACAATAAAAAAGATTTTTCAAATAATCATGGAATGAAATTGTGTTATTTCACCAATTATTCTCCAAAAAAAAGGTGTTCAATCATGTAGAGAAATGAAATTCTTAAGATGTGAAACATGGCTTGGCTCATACTTCGATTGATTTCTGTGAAAGACATCTTAAAATGAACCATAACGCAGTTGCTGACTGGAATAGTTGCATGCAAGATATATGAACATTGTCATCGATATCTCAATGTAAAATTGGCAGATTTAACAAAATTGTTGAATTTTATGAAAGCCTTTTCAGAAGAAGGAATAGCAACGTCGGTCGAGTTCTTCCACCACATTCGGTAATTGATAGTTTACGCCAGGAAACAAATGAATGTTTTCTCGTAACTGCTCCCAATCTCTCTTCAAAAACGATTTTGAATGCTACTGAAAATAACGTAATGGGTGGAAGTACAGCTTTTTAAAGTTGCTGGAAAGGCTTACAACTGCAAGAATTGCAAGATACTGGGTTTGACCATATAACTATCATTCACCGATAAAGATTTCGAATATAATTTCATGACCCAGTTACAGGATGTCCTACACAACCAGTAGAGCAAATGTGATATGTAGCGCAAAATGGTTGAATAAACGTCAACGTGGCATTGCATGTCACCATATAGAATCTTATCAATTAGAATTTATGAAGCGAAAGAAATATCCTCAAAATCAATTTTTAAAAAAATGTTAATTGGCATTGTAAATTTTATGTCTTCTATGTAGATTTGTGTTTCACCCATTTCGCTCTTCATACATATCGTCATAGTTAATAAAATATGCATTTGTGTTAAGGATGGCGACATCATATCTTCTTTTTATATTTACTTTATAACTTCGTTCATTTTAATGGCAACAGGTGCAAATAATTTAACTTTGCGATAAGTGGAGTTATTAAAATAGAAAAGTACCAAATTTTCATATTTAAGTGTTACTTAGAAACCGGAAAGTTTTTCCTTTATACTTACGTGGGGAAAAGTCAGTCAGTAAGACACAAATGTGTAAAGTACGAACAGGCATGTTCAAATTGTATTTAATATAACAGCAAGTAAAAAAGCGGGGAGTTTACAAATCTCTTAAATATATCACCTAACTGAAAGAATCATAATGATAAATGCAAAAGCGTTTCAGATTGTGATAAAATAAACGTATCAAATTCAATTTAAAAATAAATTTATCTTCTCTGTGAAGCAGAATAGATGCAGAAAGTCAACATACTTTATGTGACAAAGCTGCATTTGTATTCACTCTATTTCCTAGAGAAAATAAAATTGCTTCACCTATCAAGAAATGTTAGGTTTGATTTCCGCACAGCATGGGTAGAGAAACTACGTTTTTCAAATAAAATCGAGCCAAAGCATCGTCCTACAGTATGACTTTATTTTCTCATATAACTATCACAGAGATTGTTCAGAAAAGACTGATTTTAAAAATAAATATTAAAAAATAATAAAAGTGGGTATAAATTTATCATTTGCTGCACTATTCATCGAGCACCGGGGTCTTTTATATCTTCAATTTTTAACTTGTGTTTCGATGGTCATCAACAAGGTCTCTGCATGGGAAAACGCAATTAAAATACCGGAGTGACTGTTTCAAAAACTAAGCAATTGTGCATGTTTCCGTCTCTAAAATCAGCAATGTGCCTGAGTCCACGTACAAAAGTTTCAGAAATCTTTGGGAACATTTCAGCTAAAATAATCACGTATGCAGCAAAGGTATACTCTTTCAGTGCCTTAATCGCGCCGCCCCCGGTTGTATGCTGGCCAGAAAGCCACAAGTCACACAACGTTACCCGACTACTACTTATCCCCCCCCCCCCCCCAATAATAGAATTGCCTGCAATTCCGGCCTCAGCAGTGGCCAATGCCTTGTCGGCAAGTGCCAGCCAATAATAAATAAATAAATAAGAAAGAAAGAAAAGTGCCTTAATCATCTGTGCTTTTGGCAATAGATTTTTCAGGTACCTCATGTGACTGGGCAGACTTCGGAATGTTTTCGTTTGAAATTGTGATTGTTTTGAAAGTATTTTTTAATAGTAATTACATTATTTTCATTTTTATCTCTTTTCTTTTAGTGTCCTCTCTGAGTAATGCTTGAAACTGTTTCTGAAAATTAGAACTATAAAATACCTATTATTCGATTAAAATGCAGAAAACGATGCATTTCTCTCGCCTTTCGATTATTTATCATCGATTTTTAAGATGCAGTCTTTTTAAAGGCACTCTCCGTATAGTTACAAAAAATCATATCTTTATAAAATGATATGCTAAAAAATGCGTTTGTTATACTAACTTGTAAAAGTCTGTGTAAAAAAGGGACAGCTTCCATCGGACGACCAGCTTCAGATAAAAGAAGGGCCAGGTTAAACAACGCACTTCTGAAATCTTCTCTTATCTGTGAAAAATAAATACACCAAAAAATTAATACCCTACGCAAGTATAAAAGAAAAGGTTGACCATATCTATATTAATTTTTTTTTAAATTTAAGTATTTAAAAATTTATAATATTTAGATGAATTTCAAATAATTCAATAGTACAGCACATTTTGATTTTTTGTGTTGCGATTTAAGAAATTCCTTATGAATCGTGTGTTGGAAAAACCATAAACCTAAAAGTAGCAAAGTTTCGCCCTGTTGGAGGAAAAAATGAGTCAGGTGAATCCTATGATAGTTGTATTAAAATCTATTGAGTACTATATATTGAAAATTAAAAAATAAAATTTCAAAATCGGAGTAACTATTATATACATACACCACATTTGAATTTTAAGTAAAATAGGAATGATTGATGATTACGTAATACACTTACTTGAAACGCGATTACTAAGGAATTTCTATGGTTTATGATTGTTCGCTGAAAATATTTATTATGAATTATTAATAACTTCTAGCTCTAACAATATTTTAGGAGTCGTACTGATAAAAATTTTTACCTTTTTCTACGGTTTTTAATTATACAGGGTGATCAGTTTAAAAGAGTACGTATTGGTTTTTCTTATAACCCTTAAATCTGATGAATGTAGCAACTATTCTAAAACTGAAATAAAATCGTTTGAACATTGTTTCAATGTGAAAGACTGTTTCCAACACTGTTGGACTGTTACAATTTTATTTGTGAGGTAAAACAGAAACTGAGAAAGCGCAGTGTTACTTAACCCTTTAACGCGCAGTGTGTCCGCTCCGGGAACGCCAAACTCTGACGTTTTGACTGTTGCCAGTCACGAAGAATAGATTTGATTTCTATAAAAATAGTAGCGGGTGACATAGCTCCACGAGAATCCTTTACTTTATAGTACGTCATTTCCCGCAAAAAAATTGTCACGATTATTTTTAACATCACTGACATCTGCCGAAAATTGGAAGAACGCGAGAACAGCTGGATAGATTGCCCAATGCTGAAAAAAGGGCAGCCGTTGCCATCGCTCGACTTAACTACCAGCAAGATGGCGGACGACAGAAACGTTCATCGCGTGCCACAGATCTAGAGACCCTTTTTTGACGCAGCTGGCTGTGCGCGAGCACAGCCGGCTGTCGTCTAAAAAAGGGTCTCTAGATCTGTGGCACGCGATGAACGTTTCCATCGTCCGCCATCTTGCTGGTAGTTAAGTCGAGCGATGGCAACGGCTGCCCTTTTTTCAGCATTGGGAAAGGGTTGCGCCTCAAAGGGTTAATCCTGCGATAATTTTACTTTTTAAAACATAATTGAATTGAAATTTTTTACATTATTATTCATCACATCAAATGTTGAAAATGCCCACCGCCATTTTGAATGCAAGCATGAATGTGACGAACCAAGTCCTTCTGACACATTTCGCACCATTGTTGGTGTTACTGACGAAATTTCTTTCAGTTATGATTTGTCTTAATTCATCGTTGCTTGCAGGAATTCTCTGGGAAACCCTATCTGCGTACAAACTTTTTGAAAATTCGCTCTAAGGAATGATAATGTAAAAAAAATTTGAATTAAACTATTCTTTTTTTTTCAAAAATAAAATCATTGCAGAATTAACTAACATTGTGCGTCTCCATTTCTGTTTTACCTCACAAATAAAATTGTAACAGATCAACAAAATTGGAAATTGTCTCCCACACTTAAATAAGGTTCAGGCAGTTATATTACAGTGTTAGAACAGTTGCTGCATTCGTCAGATTCAAGAGTAATAAGAAAAACCAACGGGTGCTCTTTTAAACACACTGTATTTGATTTAGAAAAAGCATAGCATTATTGAAATAGAAAATTCTTTTCTTGATCATTTTTTAAAAAATTATTCATATTAAATCAGTTTCCTCAGTTCAGAGTTTTGATCATAGAGCACGACTCTGTAAATGAAAGAGTAGGCAAAAGAAGCAATTGATAGCTCTGTCTTCTGGAAAATGAAATTATCTAAACATTTCTTAAACTTATCTTGCGTAAAATTTTTAAAAAGACGCTTTATAAGACATCGTTTTTTTAGCTTAGCATCATCTGTGTTAGTAATCAGCATTCAATAACAATTCAAACAATTTTAAAATTCAGTTCAGTAATTGAATTAAGCATTGGGATTTCAACAACCAGGCAACTTTTTTTTTAAACGGACCATTTATTAGCGCCATATTAGTGAAGATATCTACGTAGGTATGATGCCGATCACACAACTAAACTATTTGTTCAGTATAACTATGCAACGAAGTCTTGATTTAAGTGAGGGACACCTCGTGTGAGTGTAAATTTCGCGTTGAGAGACAGGGTATATATACTAATTTTTAAAACACATACACAATTACTTCATGCAATTATAAACACCCTTCAAACCGTTTAAACTATTCTCTAAATATACAGAGTGGTTATAATTAAAAGTACCACTTTAAAGCGATCAGAAAAGGAAAACTACTGGACCACATGTTATCAAACTTGGTAATTGTGTAAAGGTGGTCAGGGAATTAATTGATTATCGGCGAAAAAAAGGTTAAAAAATTCAATACCAGCGGCAAGGACGTATTTACGGGGGGGGTGGCAGGTGTCGAAACCTCATCCCCCACGACATTGATTTTGTTACTAAAATGATAATAATATAGTGTCCTTTTGAGAAAAATACTGCCTTTTTTACCGTTTGGACTCCCTCCGAAATTTTTGAACTCACTCCAAAATGTTCTTCACGGGGGAGGGGGGGGGTAGGACCCCCTGAGCCCCCCCTTTTAATACGTCCATGCCCCTGGTGTTGAATTTTTGAGCTTGTTTTCCGCGGATAATAAGCTCCCCGACCACCTTTACCCAATTAACAAGTTTGATAATATTTGGACCAGTAGTTTTCCTTTTCTGATCGTTTTAAAGTGGAACTTTAATTATAATCACCCTGTATATTACCATTTTCTTCACAAAGTACTGATAATTAATAGTGATTGTTCGGGTGCTTCCGCCTTCAGTGATGCTACGAGTGATGAAATACCGTTCGCTGATTGACTCTCTTCAGTCAGTCACGAAGACAATACTTATTCTTGCACCCCGCACGTTTAGTTTGCGCTTCATACTGTCAATCTCGTGTTGGGGGCTAGGAGTCCGCTTTAGCTCTGAGATACGTTACTCGTGAAAAACTCGCGTATTATCCCATTCGTGTAAGATAGATCATGTTAAAACGCGAGTTCCCTGTGTACCGTCCCCACAAGACTCTATTACTTGTGCAATCTTTAAATAATCGTCAGACTGTTCTCATTATTGAATGAGACAGTGCATCTAATGAATCCGTGCTGAGCATCTCTCTAAAAGTTGTTCTTTGATTTTGTGTCTTGCACCTACTCACGGTGCTTTGTGTTAGTTACTTGACATGTGACAGTTTTCTCCAACATTTGAATCGGCTTTCGGATTCACGTGTTCCTATGTCTTTCTTAAAAATTTGGATGCATATTTGGCATTCTTATTATGAGTCATTCTCACATAATTTTAAATTTTATGTGCTTGTCCGAAAAATGTCAGTTAAGCATGTCAGTCATAGATGTTTAACATTTTTTTCAACAATTCCTTACAAGCACTGCACTAGGCACTAGTTTAAATATTAAAAAAAGTACAATTTCAATATTAAAAAAAATAATGTTGTAAATGTCATTAAGAAGGCATGTCCGAAACTTCAAACGGATTTGTGTGCTTGGACGAGCAACCGCTTATAAATCCACATCAAAGAAAGGACAAACACAAGGGGGGGGGGGTAAATGCCTTATGGGAGGACTTTTTTGGGCATCTAGCGAGTATTCACGTTACATCTGGAGGAAACCGCCCAAAACTCCAGACAGCTAGACCGACGGCCCCGCAAGAGGACAAAACCCTGTTCCTCCACTTGAGCCATCTACCAATGTCAGTGGCTTTAACAACTGTGCTACACATTGGTAAGTCTGTTTTAGTTTAAGTAAACAAACAATATTTTATTTTGTTGTCTTTTTCCCAAATTTATAGCGAGTATATTTATTATGTGTCATTACCAACATTATTACTGAAATACGTAATAAATAAATTTAAATTGGTTGTAGTATTTATAAAGAGCTTTGAGACTACATTTAATGTAAATATTAAATTGGCTCTTAATTGTTATAATTTAGCCTTAAATAGGCTTAACTTTAAAAAAATGACATTACCAAGGCGCTCTGAAGGCATGAAAATGGCTTTTAAGGGCATGGTTTTAGGCTTTAAAAATGCATATTACTATTTTTTAGTTAATATTGTGAGCATTTTATTATATGGATTAATTTAAGCTTACATAATTTAAGTTATTATTATGTTCACAAATGTGATTACCGCATTCCTCTCTGTGATTATCATACTTCAATGAAAAATATAATATTTAATTAAAACCAGTAATGTATAGTTAAGGATTTTCTCTCGGCTGGGAAGTTCAAAGAGAAGAAACTGTAAAAAAAAGGAGAAAAATCCTCTTTTTCTTTTGTGAATGTCACTTTAATTTCGGGAAATCTCGACCCCTAACAGCCACACCTTGACTACCCCACTGATTAAAGCTATAATTATTGAAAACGATCTCTTCTGGTAATTTTTTACTTGATAGCAGACATAGATAATTGTATTAGCAATAAAAAAATCGGGAATTAAAACAAACAAAAACATTTTAAAACAAAATTTAACATTATAAGAGAATGACAATTATCTGTCAAGCACATGCATGATGATTCTGCCTGGTCTGGTGTGAATTTCAATATTAATTCTTGTGAATATTGGACTAGCTGTGTTTCATCCATCCATCCGTACTTTTGATATAGTGTCTGTAGGTTCCATCGGCTTTCTGTCTCCTTACCACCAAAAAGTTATGTACATTCAATGACTCAATGAATTGGCGCTTGCTGATAATAGAGCTCGCTGGGGGCCGTACTTTTCACCATAGAAAGTTTATGTAAAGTGAGAAAATAAATGCATTTTCACAATTTTTTTTTTACTTTATTCTGTCTTTCATAATGGCATTTACTCAAAAAAGTTCCTTGTGTATAGCAACTTTAATTAGTAATTAAAACTGATATTTCAAAACTGAAATAAAATAGAATAAATGTAATTAATCGCGTTTTACATTGTTTAAAAATTAGCAGAAATATAATCATAATTAGTCTAATAACATGTGAATTTCTAACCTGCACAGCTTTCTGAAACCACTGTTCAGCCAGCGTTAGATTTTTTTCATCCATTGCCAACATTCCGAGATTAAAATAAACCCTCTCGTTCACTCTTTTCCTTCTAAGAAGGATGTTTAACCTAAAAGTTATAATAACAATTTATGTATCAATTTAGTAAACAAATTGCTAATTACTTGGTAACTGAAAAAAAAAACACATCGGTTAATTAAAGACAGACATCAATACAGAACTGCAATCATTCACCTAGAAAAAAAGAAACACAAGTACAACTCAACTTTTCCACAAACAGGTAATGTGGTGAAGTGAAACAGCAGTAAAATATAATTTTGAGACGGTTCCCATGGGAAGACCACACAAGTGGACCGTAAATTAGAAGAGGCGCCAGGCAATGGACAGTCTGGACACTATAGCACAATGAACTGTCAACGTTAAAATATTTATGGCCGAAAATATTTATGGCCGAAAATGATATGCAAATTTGGCGGGGTATATTCCCGAATGATCCACCTACATGTCTGGGATTCGACGAGAGGATGCATTAATTCCCCGATACGAACAAATCAGAAACTCCAGCCAATGATGTAAGAGGGGGTAAGAAAAGAGGAAACAACCCCGTGGGAGAAGAAAAAAGACGACAGAACGAGTGTGCGAGAGAAAAGAAGCAGAAGAGAGTTTGGAAAAGGTGTGAACGGACTTACAAAATCAGTGTGTGCTTCGAATCAATATGATCAAGTTGTGTTCAAAAGAAACATGGAATCAGAGGCTAGATGATGGCTTAAGAGAAAGAAAGCGGTTCCAATAGGGCACGCGTCGATCGTGTCTTGTGTAAAGATGGCTACCTCATCATAATGGTGAATATTCCCAGTAATCTATTTATTATTTGTGTTTCAAACCTTTTGTGGATACCCCTTATCCTCCAAAACCACATCTCCCCCAGACATATTTAAGTTTAAAATTATGTCAATATCGTCTGTTAATTAATATTAGTGGAATGACTAAGAATAAATGGTATTTAGTTGCAATTCATAGAGTCTTTAGTTTTTTTTAGTGTTTTGGTGTATGTCAATCATTTTTCAATTTTTTCAGCGTAATACTAGGAGTACTTGCCAGGCAGGTTATGCGCGACATAATACCACTGTACGATCATCTTAGGCTTTAGTTTTCCTCAAATTTTAACCATAACAAAAACAAACCACCACAGGTAACTCTTCGCTTATAAGTGTCTAGTGACAATGATAAAAATTGCACGTGCGTTAGAGCAATGGTACATTTTAATCCTTTCACACGCGGTGGTTGCACCGTGAAACCATTATTTCAGCACTTTCACTTCTGGTCGAAAAAAAAAAAAAGAAAAGGATTAAATAGTCGCAACGCTGAAAAAGTGTAGCCGCGATGATGCCATCGATCCATTTAACTATCTGCAACATGGCGGCCGTTTTAATAGCTTATCTGGCGCCACAGAGCTCAAGAAGTTTTCTGGCACAAGTGGCTGTACGGCGCGATGCCAGCTTGGTCAGAAAACTTCTAGATAAATGGATCGATGGCAACGGCTGCACTTTTTCAGCTGTGGCCAGTACATCCAAATGGTCTTCTATACAGATGTGAAGATGCTAGTACTTCAAAAGGTTAACATTTTGTCTGCACGACCCTATTCGAGACATCAACATAACAACCAAACACTCGCCATGTGAGGTGTAATACAATGAAACAACTTTAATATATGTGACAATGTTAAATGTTAAACAAAATGTAAATAATTATAAATGTATCTGTTTATGCAGTGTATAATATAATGCATTTTGAGGTTTAGTGAAATTTCAGAGTTTAATTTTTACCTTTTTGCCTAAAATAGTTTTTATAATGATGTATTTGTACTCAGTTAAATTTATTTATAATAAATTTAATTTTATAAAAGTTGCATTTTTAACGCAACTTGTGTGTTTATTTGGAGAAAAGACCCATGCAGTGAATACCACTAGACATTATTTCTTTATTCCTAGTATATCAGAAATTATACCCAAAACATTTAGGTATGCGTATAAGTAGAGAATATGCAAGGTTAATTTGTCAGTAACTATGTCATCTCACCGGGTATGTCGCTAGGTTGGAGAGAGTGGGGGAATCCAGATCCAGAAACGACCTCCTTTCCTGTGGCATTTTAACTGTCGAAACAGCAAGCATCCACCCTCTGGAGGATCTCCGAGGCAAATAATAATAACTTCGTATCAGACCTGTACACATTTTAACTGTAAGAAATACACTTGGGTCTGGGGTACTTTGAGACGTGCAAAATCTTAACCCTTTGAGGGGCAACCGTTTCCCAAGGCCGAAAAAAGGGAAGCTGTTGCCATCGCTCGACTTAACAACCAGCAAGATTGCGGACGATCGAAACGTTCATCGCGTGCCACAGATCTAGAGACCCTTTTTTGAAGACAGCTGGCTGTGCGGCACAGCCAGCTGCGTGCCAAAAAGCTGTACTCGCACTCTTCCATTTTTCATCAGATGTCAGTGCTGTTAAAAATAATCGTGACATTTTTTTTTACGGGAAATGACGTGCTAAAAAGTAAAGGATTCTCGTGGAGCTATGTCACCCGCAACTATTTTTATAGAAATCAAATCTATTCTTCGTGACTGGCAACAGTCAAGACGTCAGAGTTTGGTGTCCCCAGAGCGGGAACACTGTGCGTTAAAGGGTTAAAGGCGATACCCTTACTTCAAACAGAATAAAATTAGTACATATTGTGGAGGATTGCCACAGCATGATCTTCGTTGGAAGCAGTGGATGTAGCAAACTCTAAAATTACGTTGGTATGTTGCACTTGAATTGAAAGAAATACTTTTGGAACATTCTTCGATTTGCGATAGCTATTCGTAGCTCAATTATAAGAACACGAAAAAATTTGTTTTGAAAGTGTTTCATTGTCGATGATTTGGCAGGATTTCTTTCTTACTTCATAATGCTTTGGAAAATTGAAACTTTTATACTTAACTCAACATATAAGTTATTGAAAAGTAATGTCTTCTGGGAATGAAACAAAGGACTAATCAACATTTACATACACCGAAAATCAAACTGCATAGTTCATTTCATATTTACTTTTAAATTACCACATCGGATATGAATTACGTGCTTTCATGTATTTAACATGCTTTCATGTCTTTTGTCTGTAAATTCTTTCATGTCACTTCTGTCTACGTGCTTTCATGTCTTTTCCATCGGTGAGATGTTTGAATTGCTATGTAATGACACTATGTAATGAAGTGTATTCTTTAACATGTCTTGAATGATATGTATCAAAATATATTAAATAATGTTTATAAGAGATAACATTAAAAAATCTGATGGGACTTCACTCGACTTTCCAAAAACTTATGATTAAGGTCATTGCCAAGCATTTAAATAAATTTTAATCAATGAATAATTTAAACATATGTAATAAATTGAAGCTCAATCGAATGCACCATTTAAAGCCTAACGCACTTTCAAGCATTTCTCCCATATTCCATAATGTAAAAGAAATCTTAATCGCACCCCTGCAGAGAAACGATAAGTGCTATACAGACCAAAATGAATACCGGTCTTGCGACGGTGGTTTATAACACATATACCCAATTTGAGCTCAATCGAATGTACCGTTTAAACACTAGCGCAGTTTCAAGAATTTTCCCCATAGGCCATAATGTAAAAGAAATCTTTGTCGTAGCCCCATAGAAAAACTATACGTCCTATACACACCAAAATCAATACCAGTCTTGCGACGGTGGTCTATAACACATATGCCCAATTTGAGCTCAATCGAATGCCCCGTTTAGGAAGTATCGTGTTGACTCTCATACACACACGCATACATACATGCATCTCGTAAAAATATCATAAATGAATTCAGAAGACCTCAAAACGTGTAAATACACCAAAATCTCGAAGTCGAATTTTTCATGATTACAATACTTTCCTTACATGGTAAATGTTCGGAAAGTAAAAATTGTAAGTTGATTTTCATGCAACATGATGACAGTTAAAGAACACAGCATTCAAATTTCTCGCTTTTTTATCTTACCTATCATATGCTATTTTTCTCATATCAGGGGTACCACTCTCTTGTATAAGAATGGCAGAATTTAATAAGGCTTGCTAAAAGAAAAAAAACAATATGATAAGTACAGTAACATTAAATGACAAAGAAATTTAATTAGCAACAAGAAAAGTTCGTTTTTAAAATATACTTAGGATTGTGTACGTAATTCTTTAACACATTGAACAGGGTTGTTTGGGGATACCTTTAAACTGTTGTCTGGTCATTTAAGGTTGTTTGATGAATAGTTTGCAGAAATTTTTTGTTCTGTTGTTGTCTTCACAATACTAGTTTTGATGGATTATTTTTAAAAAATGTTAGCCGCAGGAGTACATAATTTTTAATTACTATTATGGAAGAGCTTGGATGTTTCCCCTCAATCGCAGCTTCACATTCTCTTGCGATTTATCGACGATTTACATATGCCCATAATCGATAATCATTTCCGATTATGGTAGCCATTAAAAAAACTCTGTGTATTTTTATACGTAATTCTCTGATGATTGGATTATTTATTACTGTGAATTATTTCATCTCACCATGGTAGCAAGCTGTATCAATATTAGCACTTGAGTACTATTCATTTTAGACTCTGATTTTCTCTAATCAAACAATGGAAAATGACTTTTCAAGGGTTACCTGTGAAATGTCAAAAGTTACAAGGTTGGACATTTTGGTGATTTATTGCCAAGTTTGGTGCCAAAAAATAAGTCTACACCAGCTTGGCGAGATTTAAATTTGCCGAGAAAATGTCAAACCCTACTGGTTTAATAGATTACTGTTATTGTTAATAGGAATATTAATTATTGTCTATAAAGGTATCATTGCTGGTGTAAAGGTGGAGTATAGTTAGAAAATGCCTTAAGACTGAAAAGCAGACAAGTTTAATAGATTTCAATTCCAAAATTGTGTTTTATGGAACAAGAAAGGCAAATGTGGTACACTCATGGATTATGAGGTATTTCCAACATAGTGGAACAAAGAAGACAAATGGAACCGATGCATAAATTATGATACACTTTTCATTATGATGAAACAAGGAAAACAAATACTGCCGACACATGGATTATGGTACACTTTCCAATTTTTCATTTTCAGACATTACAAAACATAAAAAAGAGACGTATGCTATCGATAGAAAGCAAAATTTATCAATCTTTTAAAAATGTTTCTGATAAATTAATTTTTATAGAAGTAGTACAGTAGTTAAGACAGAGACATCTAATAGTTAAAAGTACAATCTATATAAGTGACGTATTTCAGTAAACTTAACTCATCAATCTTTTAACTTGCAATGGTGGAAAAGATATATCAAAACAAATTAAATGTTTCAGCTAATTTAAAAGAATAATTTGATAAGGATCCAGATAAGAACTGTATATATCTTGATTTAAAGAGATAACGTAAGTGATAAAGAATACAAATGGAATTTTGAAAATATTGAACTGAAATCTGAATAGTTTTCAAAAATTTCCGAAAATTTCACCTTTTTCTTTCTGCATTGAAAATACCTGAGTACATTCCCTGCATGAAATAAATCTAAAAACGGAGTTCTTAGAACTTTCACCGATGCTTCAGAATACATGAAATATAAATTTCACGTGAAAGATTTTTGACACTTTGATGCATTTTATTTTTAAAAAATTAAACATTTATATATCCATTTTGGCATTTTTCAGACAGTTTAGACACATTAAAAATGAAATTTACAACAAATTGAAATAAGAGATTACTAAGATTTTAATTTCTGTACAAACGAACGACTAAATGAATTCCAATAAATACGTTATTATTCTTTTAACTTCTTACTCGACTTGACTTACGAAAATGGAAAAACTCCGAATGCAGCAAAATTTCCCAATTACTAGAAAAAGCAGCAAAGGAATATCATTATGGGTGTTGTAACACTTATAATGTTTTAATAGATTTTAACTGAATGAAATTTTTAATAAAAGTCTAAACCGTATAAATTTTAAATAATTTGGTAAAAATTAAAATATATTAACTATATACATTATTTTCAAAAGAAAGAAAGAAAATTGTATATGAAATGATCGGAATGTCGGCTACCCATAAAAACAATATATTATGGTAATTTTATTCAAAGAAAAGTGTGTTTAAATCTAGTTATTATGCTTTAATTTTTCATAACATATTTAGAATGAAAGTTTATGCTTATATTAAAGCAAAATAACCGCTTTATAATAAAGCAAAATAACAACAATATTTAAAAAGAAAGAAAGAAAATTGTATATGAAATGATATACATTTGCTTTATAATAAAGCAAAATAACAACAGTATTTAAAAAGAAAGAAGGAAAATTGTATATGAAATGATTGGAATGTTTGCTATCCATAAAAGTAATATATTATGATAATTTTATTCAAAGAAAAGTATTTAAATCTAGTTATTACTGATTTATTTATTCATAAGATTTTTAGAATGCAAGCTTATATTAAAGCAAAATAACAACAACAAAAAAAAAATCGTTAATAGATGGGGGAGTGTACAGTGGATAAATTATTTTTAGATTTTTAAATATAGTTCTAAAAATATTTTAAAAACAGAATATCACAAATTACTGTATTGTTTTTTATGATCTATTAGCTATCCTAATTAATTTTAGTTCAATCTAAGAAAAGTTTTTTACTATTAAAAACCACTTTTCTTAAGAACTTTTTATCGGCTCACTGTACCCCATAAAGGGGTACACTGGGTCAACGAATGGAGTATCGTGGGCCAGCTAACGAAAAACACAGTAATAAAATTTCATTTACTCGATAGTGAGTAATTTAAACTTTTTTATTGCCTGACAATATTTAGTATTAAGTTAGATATTTAAGTAGCCCCAAGTTTATAAGGTAAATGTAAATTTTATGGCTCTAAAATACAAATACACCAAATTTGCTAATAAATTTAAAGAAAAACATTTTAATTAGAAAATATTACACCTGTTAAGTTTACAAAATTCTAGTTTTATAGTTATTTTTAGGATATTAAATCAAAAACTGTTATTTTACAGTAACTACAGGGCATTATATAACAGAAAATTTACAGAAAAAGTTAACTTGTCACTGTTCTCTCAGTTTCTTGCAATATATTGGGTTTTGGCAACTTTCTCACTGATATATTTTTCTGTCTGCTGTACAAATGCTTGCCTTATAAAAGATAGATGCAAAAACTAGCTAAATTCCTTCTGCGTAGTGCACTTCAAATTCATTTTCATTTTTTTCTACAACTTCAGTAACGTAGTGTTTAAAACTGCAATTTTTCTTGACGTAGACCTTGAATAATAGGAAATCTCCAACTTCAGCATTATAATCTTCTACATCTTGAAATTCCAAATAATCAGTCAGATTCACTAGAAGATTCTTTTCATTCTTCCTCTTCTTCAGTTGAGCTATATTCTTGTAACTGCTTGCAATTTCTTTTTCTCTCCTGATTAATATCATTAGGTCTTTACCTCCTCTTTTCTTCAATAATCTCTTTTTGGATTTTGATTTTTACAGGTGTATCTGTAAAACTTTCTGATTTTTTAGGTTGCCTCTTTTTTTTCTATTTTGCACCAGCCTTTTGAAAAGGCTTTTAACATATCTGGTGCCATTTTTTGTTTTACCTAATTTTCTTGAGAAAATTGAAGATTCTGTGGCTGATGTGGAAGACTTATATATATAAATTTAGATCATTCAAACATTCAAAAGTAAGTAACTTACAGAAAGACAATAAATATATAAATGGAGACACAATGCATCACTGGCCCACTGTATCGCATTTCAGGTGACCCAGTGTGCCGCATTTGAACTAATGTATTATTTTTCATCTCAAAATTCCAAATCGTTTTAAAATATTTATTTAAATACAACATAATAGAAAAGAAGGTAATTTATACTATATCACCCCCATTACATAACTCATATTTACTTGAAAATTTTGAAGCGTAATTACATAAAGTCTCACTTTCTTCAAATTTCCTGCAGATGTTCAGATAATAAAATGGCTGTTTCTTCCTGCCACAATCAAAGTGAGATGTTTTACTTTTTCCACAGAGTTAAGTTGTTTGATACCTACTTTAAATCATTTTCTCATTTGAAAACTATTCACTGAACCACAAATATCTTTAATGAGCCACTGTACCTCGCTACCACCTACATAAGCGTTATCGTGATGGTTCGAAATTTCATTTTAAGAAGTTGAAAGAAATAATTTGCATTACTCAAATTTTAAGCAGTTTCATATATGCTACGTGCAAATAAATACAGAAATATACAGGGTGTCCAGCCTTAATGTGACCCAATAGCTAATTCCCGAACCGTTCGGTTTAGATATGCACTTCCAATTTAAAAAATGTTTTAAATAGGGTAAAGAATGTTTTTACGTGCTTTTCGAACCAAAAAACTCATTTAGAAAAAAATTACAAAAATTAAATTTTTATACGGTCCCCAGGTCCTATCACTTATATTTAGGAAAAGATGCAGTACACAAAAACAAAGTAAACACAAAAAGTTTCATTTTATTACGATAAAAACTGACCAAGTTATGGAACTTTGAAAATCATACATTTCATCCATTTTCTTGGCCAATTTCAAGAAGCTAGTAAGGGACCGTCTCCACAGTGAAATTAATTGGAACTCTGCCAGGAAACTTTCGCTCTTGCACGTCACTCTTATGTAAATCGTTTTTAAATTTAAAAGTACATACATTACGTATAAAAGACTTTACACTAAGCGTGTACTACTATCTAATTTGCGTAATCTAAGTTAAATTGAATTCACAAGCACTTACTTCGTGTTCTGGATTAATTTTTAAAGCTCTGTCGAAATAATAGAGTGCTTGATCAAGTTTTCTTTGTTCTAAAAACACAACACCTAGCTGGAGCAAAAGTATTGATGAGATAAGACAAAATATAACATAAATTAACAACATTCTATAGAAAATCAAAATTAAGTATGAAATTAAGCATATATATATAAATAAAATTAGACTTTTGTCTGTACATTTCTTGGAATTCAAAAATTTTGCGATTTCTATCCGTTTCAAGCACCCGGGAATCCGATGCGACCCTCAAAAAAAAGTTTGTCTGTCTGTCATTCTGTCATTCTGTCATTCTGTCCGTGACGCTTTTTTTGTTTAAGCATCACGTAAAAACGACTGAAGCGAATGATATGAAATTTGGTGTCATGATAGGTGGTCACTCAACTTAAAACATAGGCGTCGAATTTTTAAAAAATCTTGATTGGATTTTGAGATTTTGCGAAAATCCTTTCAAACTCCGTAAATTTGTGTTCAAGCATCACGTGAAAACGACTGAAGCGAATGATATGAAATTGGGTGTCATGGTAGGTGGTCACTCAACTTAAAACATAGGCGTCGAATTTTTAAAAAATCTTGATTGGATTTTGAGATTTTGCGAAAATCCTTTCAAACTCCGTAAATTTGTGTTCAAGCATCACGGAAAAACGACTGAAGCGAATGATATAAAATTGAGTGTCATGATAGGTGGTCACTCAACTTAAAACATAGGCGTCCAATTTTTAAAAAATTCTGATTGGATTTTGAGATTTTGCGAAAATCGTTTCAAACTGCGTAAATTTGTGTTCAAGCATCACGTAAAAAGGACTGAAACGAATGATATGAAATTGGGTGTCATGATAGGTGGTCACTCAACTTAAAACATAGGCGCCCAATTTTTAAAAAATCTTGATTAGATTTTCAGATTTTGCGAAAATCATTTCAAACTGCGTAAATTTGTGTTCGCACATCACGTAATAACTGCAAAGGAGAAAAAATGATATTTGGTGAAATGATAGGTGGTCACTCACTTTAAACTATAAGCATCTAATTAAAAAAAATCCATCAGATTTCGAGATTTTGTGAAAATTGTTTAAAACTGGGTGAATCTTTGTTCCCGCATTACGTAATAGCGACTAAAGCGAATGATATGAAATTTGGTCACACGATAGATGGTTGCTCAACATAAACTATAGGAGTCCATTTTTTAAATATTTTTATTAGATTTTGAGATTTTGTGAAAATTCTCTCAAAATACGTTCAATGATGATTTCTTCAAACTTCACGTAATAACGACTAATACGAATGTACGAAATTTAGTGATATGATAGGTAGTTGCTAATCTTAATTTATAGGCGTTGAATTTAAAAAATTTTTTGATTACATTTTGAGATTTTGCGAAAATCGTTTTAAAATGCTGAAAATTTGTTCCAGCATCACGAAATAAAGACTGCAGGGAATGAAACGAATTTGGGTGACATGATAGGTTGTCACTCAACTTAAATTCTAGGCTTCCAATTTTTTCAAAAATGTTGATTAGATTTTGAGATTTTGCGAAAATTATTTCAATATGCGTAAATATTCGTTCGCGCATCACATAATTACGACTAAAGCGAATGAAATTATATTCCTTAGTTACTCTCTAACCTGTAATATCTTAACAATACAAAAAAATTATAACTTCGCTTTCTTTACTTTAGCAACATACTACATCCATTCTGTGTACTCCTACAATGCTGACGAAAGTTCTTGCTTTTTTGGAAATTTGCATTCACTAACCCGTCAAGGACGGGTACTTCAGCTAGTATCATATATAAGACAAAGGACTTCTTTATTTCCACGTGGAAGGTGGGAATAAAGAAGTCATCACACTTGAAAAGAAATTCTTAAATCGTTGCTGAAGCGAAAGGATGACCAATTAATCGTTCGTGTTTTAAAGAAAATATATAAACGTTTATTTTCTACAATTTATTGGGGTGGTCTGAATAATAAAGCAAGCAGATGATTTTAGAATTGGAAAGAAAAAAGTAATAACAATGAAGACAAATTATGAATTAGCAAGAGAAAAATGAGTTTTAGGAAAAGCTTTCGATATTTACATCGCTAATTTAAAGATGGACAACACGGAATAACGAATAATTCGGCATATCATGCTTTTTGACTTCAAGAAACAAAAAAATGACTGAAACGAAAAATAAAATTCAAAAGAATAGTTCCAAACTATCCTAGCTGTACTACACCCCCAAGCACCACAAACAGGTTCTGTGTATATGTCTACTAATGTTTCGAGAACGCTCAGTTATGTTCTCTCAATTTTCTCGTTTTCAACTCGTTTAATAACGTTCAGAGAACCGGTGTATGCTGCCTAGGACGTTAGATACACATGATGCTAAATCTATTCAAATGGAGTGCTGTAAACCATTTTCACTAGGCAATATGTCAGATAAAAACAAACTTCTTGGGCAATCCAATATCTAGATTAATTGCAAAAATTTTAAATTTCTCATGCATGAAATATAAAACCACGAAATATTGAAAATGAATTCTTGTATACAGAGGAAACTCGTCAGTGTTGCCAATATTTTAAATAAATCGCTGCCCTACCAGTGGCTGAGAGGTTCTGCTCTTGAAACTGGAAGGCGGAAGGTGCCAGGTTCAAACCCCAGTTGCGCCTGTCGACCTAGACGTTTGGAGTTTTCCGAAACCTAGCGTAAATACGGGCTAGGAACCCTTAGAAAGTCACCCACGGCGAGAATTCCCCCTATAGGCCTAGGACCGTTCTGCAGTCAACCGGCCGTAATCCACAAACAAACAAAATTAAATAAATCGCTGAAAGCACTACCTCTGGTGAGTGCGTAATACGCTATTCAGTTATGTATACTTGTCATTGATGATCATTCAAAAATAAGTTTTGTTGCTTTCTCCGTAATTTTCTAAGCATATTTTAGCTTTTAGAAAAGTAGATAATTTGTTGGTGCATATTTTTTTTAATATTTATTCTGTAGTAATTAATATGCTATCTTGTTAAGACAGATAATTGATGGGCTATTCCAGTTAGTTTGGCCTCAGTAAGAATAAATTCCTGGTAGTAATTTATTCTTTGCGAGAATTAAAGCAAAACTCTGTACAAGTTAAGGTGCAAGTTCCCTTAGTCGTAGTCATACCTCTTTATTTATCCTTTAATTTTTGATATTTTCAATAAACTTGTATACGTTTTGGGATTCATTTTACAGTAAACAAGCGCTTTTTTAACTAAGATTCTAATGATAAAAATTTCTTGTTTTTCTTTAATTGCTGATTTTTGAATGATTTCAGATTTTTCTTACGAAGTACGACATGCGCATTGACAACCTTCCCTTAAGTAGTAGATGTAAAATTCACAAAAGTAATACTACATAGATCTACAGAAAATATAGGTCCTAATAAGATGTAAAATCTTATGGTGTTAAGATATTGAAAGTGCATTTATTAAGAGATTTTGAATCATTCGATGGAAAGAATTCAGTGAGAAAGGAATACTTGAGCAAAATTAATAATTTTACTTTTGAAGATAAATTGAAATATTAATTATTATTTTCGGATTATGAAAACTAAATTCATTGGATAATGAAAGCTAAAAATAATTTCACATCAAGTAAACTGAAATAAGTAGCACTTAACTCAATAAATAGGAAAAAAATAACAGCCAGTCATTCTGTACTTAAATCATTTCATGTAGTTTCCTACTATTTCGTATATAATATATTTTTCCTGAAATTTCATAATTATGTAAAAGTGTTTCATGAAGTGCCCTTCACTGAAAATAAATGTCTCAAAAACCGTGATTCATAAAAACGTGAAACCAGTGGATGTTTATTAAAAATTTATAAAAATTTTATACAGAAGCCACAAATATTCGGTTATAAATTGCGTTGATAGATGGTGCTGTAAGCGGTAATACGGTCTCAGAAAGACTGCACAATCGCACAATCCCGGAGGACAATCAATTATAGAAGATATTACCGCTGAAAGAAACGTGGTCATAGTTAGCGTGTAGTGAAAGAAATCCAAAAGTGAAGTATTACGTTAAGGAACATGTGTTTATTCTGTTTCAGTTTTGAGTACCAAAAATTAAATCATCAGCTTTTAGAAAAGGCTTGCTACAGTTATTGAGCATCATCGGAATAAATTCGTTCGCAGACTTGCAGCTGAATCTAGAATCCCGCCATCTAGCACGTACAGAATCCTGCGGAAGACATTACACGTCTCCTTAAAAGATTCGGTGGCGGCACGTCATACTAGATCGAGCTGGACAACAACAAGAGCATAAGAGGCTAATGAGATGGTTGACACAGGGCCGGCCCAAGAGCTAATAATGTGCGATAATAAGTTTTGCTGTGTGCGATAATAAGTTTTGGTACCAACGTCAAGGCCAACTCCAAAAACATTATTCAGTTTATCGTTATGTCAGGAGGAAAACAGGAGACATATTTTATAACTACTGCAAATGTTTTATTTGATTTAATATTGTATTAATACCAATTTGAATATAGTATTAATAAATGAAATAAACATGTGATAGTGATTGTGATACTACCTACATCTGTTCAGTTCTCTCATAATAATGAAACGGAGCGGAAGGCTTCGAGCTAGCCTATGCTTTTTCAAGAAACATTAGTTGAACAAAAGTTGATATATTCAAACGGATAAATTGTCATTAAAATTATATAATTTTTTATAGTTTTTAGCATGTTATTTTTATCATTTAGGCGTCCCTCCTAAAATCGTACGTGTGTGACCGCACACGCCTTAGGCCGGCACTGGCTCGACATGATTGATGGTTTTGATTTTCATGTCGCCCGAATGTGGTTTACAGACGGAGCTTATTTTCGTCTAGGTGGTGTTAACAGACTCTAATCGCTATTTTGGGCACCGAAAACCTTCATTTGTCGTACGCACTAGTGCTCCATTGCCCGAAACTTACCATTTGAGTTGCGTACTAGCTGCCCCTACAAAGGCAGCATGTAACCTTTTTTCTTGTGAGAAATTGTGACGATTGAACGGTATATTAAGCTTTTGAAACGCTTTGCTGCAACTCAACTAGCGCTGAATGATCGACCAAGCACTGCTAAGTTCATGCAAGATGAGTCTCGCTCATACCTTGCGCAAGACGATTGTGACTTTCTAATGACGAATCTTTTGACGAATATTTCGATAATAGAGTTACTGCGTTGAACTATTCAACATTTAAGGGAAAAGCCACGGATCCTGAATTCAACCCCCGGGACTTCTTTCTGAGGGCCGCACTGAAGGTCATTATTTAAGTAAAAGTTCTTCAACACTCGACAAGTTGAAGGAGGACATTCTTCACGCTTGAGTGTCGATTTCTGGTAACATACTACAGAGAGTTACTGAAATTTTTACTTTTCGTTTGCGACATGTGTGTAGGGAATCGGTTTCAGTGAGATTGTTCGTGGCGTTGGAACTCTCTTTCTGGTATATGCATTACTTTTTGCAGTACCGTCTATCGGTGAAATTTGTACCTAAAATTGTGTGGCTTCTGTCTCAAATTCTTTTTTTTTTTTTAAATAATCATATTACAAGTTTATTGCTACTTGCTATTACCGTTTCTCAGTTATTGATTTTAAAATTTTAGGGGTCCTTTATGAAACACCCTGTAATTGCTAATATACAGAATAATACAAATCAATAAAATTGAATAATATAAATAAGCTAAATAATGAAATGTGTTTGGAGTATTGTATTATATTTTTAAGACTTTTTCAAATACTTACACATACTGAGGTTTGATTAAACCGCGTGGGCTCAATTATTTATTTGTAAGAAAACAGACAAAATCATTTTGAATATATAATGATTAATGTTAAAATTCATGAAAATTATAAAACTGTTCAAAGTAATTTTATTATATTTAACAAACTTACGTTGTAATAAATGTCAGGATTACCATCATCGAATTTCAATGCTCGCTCGTACACAATTTGTGCTTCTCTAGTTCTAAAAGAAAAAAAAAGTTATAAATTGATTCAAAATTATGAGAGAAGACAGTTATAAAGAAAATTAGTTTCAGATACGTAATCTTGCTTTAATACAAGTAATTCGTAGTATAAGAGTATTTTAAAATTTGTATTTGTATATTGATATTTTTCGACACAGAACTGTATGCTGTTGTTTCCTCTTTGTTAAAGATGAGATTTCAAGAATGGTATTGTTTTTCTGAGGGATATTGGACTCAGAGAACAATGTTGTGCTGCCTGGGCGAAAGAGACTGAGTAAAAAAGTATATTCGGCAGTATAATTGTTACATATTTAAATTTTTTGTCGTAATCAGTGCCAAAGAAAAGTTTCCAGGATCATTAAATGCTAGCTAGACAGTGTTAAGAGGGTTGTGCACAGATTTCATACTACTCATTTTCTACCTGGACAAATGAAAGGAATAGAATAATTCTGTTAATAATAGTTTGAAGCAAAAGAAAAGAAACTCGTTTCATGAACGTTCTGTACAGTAAAGTTGTTGTGTGCAGTGCAAGTGCCACAATAAACAAGTTGGGCAAATGTTCTGTCCATCACACCCATTCTACGGAGATGCATCTAAAACCTACCCATACCTGTGGGTGACACAAACAAATATGTGTAAAGTATTTCAACAGGAAAAATGAACAAGCGAAAATAAATATGAAGAGCCTCTTAATGGGTGAATCGAATTTTTCAAGCAAACTGACTGCAGTAATAGGTTTAAGTAGCTAAGCAAAACTTCGATGTTGATTTTCAGGGACACTTGGTGCTTTGATGTGATTAAAGATCATTTCATTTAGTTGATAGAAGTAATACCATTTATTTTCAATTTTTAGTCTAAGGGGAAGTCCTAGTCAGGCATAGCCCTATAATCGTCCAAAACAGTTCAAAACATGAAATTTTGGTGAATAAGCATGAGAACGATCATTAAATAAAATGACATAAATTAAAAATACCTAAATAGCTTCTAATATATTTTATTTTTCTTTTGAAACCTTTCCGTCCATGCCTGTGCAGTGGTGCATTCTGGAGAATGAGACATTGAAATAAATATTTCAAATGAAAAATAAAATGTATCAGGCGCTATCTCCGTGTTTTTATTTTATGTCATTTTATTAAATAATCATTTTTGTACATATTCACCAAATTTCAAGACTTTATACAAAATAGTTTGATTGTAACACAGAGGATATAGGAGCTGTTCCTTACTAGGACTTCCTCTTAATACAATGGTACTTATATCTGCGCTGTAGAACGTGCAATCGGTTGCTAATCCCGCGACTTCCACGCAACGCCACGTCGAAATGTTCTATACCAAAGCCCAAATTTTTTTAAAAATCATTCAATTTCTGAAGCTGAAAAAAAACTCATCAGTTAATTCTAATTGGTAAAAACTGTTTTTCTTCAATACAAGTATGTTTGTTGATTAAAAGCATTGCCATATCCGACTCAAGAATGCTTCAAATTTACCATCCCTGCCCTTACTAAATTTTTTGCTACAGATGAACATCTTTTTCTTCATGGTCATATCAAGGCTTCTTTACTCTGAGATTACTGCATTGGTAGGCGAAACTCTCTACATTCTCAGATAGGAAATAATTCCACTGATTTTTAGACTTACTGAGGATTAAACCTTTTCAATTAAGCATTTTGCAGGAGATTAAATTCACTATTTGTGTAAAAATGCAAAATAAGGGAAAAAAAAAAGAAGGAAAGAAAGAAAGAAAGCTAGTTTCATTAATTTAATGTCTGGGTCTTGATTTATTATAGAATTTTGAAAGGTGCGTACGCGATATTAAAATTAACAGCATGGAACTTTTAGCAAACCAGTTTTATCCAATAATTATTTATTTTTCTATTAAGAGAAAAATTTTAGGTGACAATATTTATGACATCTGTACGTATGTACAGATCATGTTCTAATTTTGGAAGCATGCAGAAAAATCGCCGAGCATCCGATTTGACGCTATGAGTCCCCGATCTCTAAATAGTTTACCATAGTAAGTGTTTTAGATTGCATTTAAGAAGTTGATAACCACTACGGTCATATCAAAGTATATTTTCAGAATTTCCCCTTCAGAACTTAGTCAAATATCTCAAGAGATTTCTAACTTTATTGTGTTCATAGTCATCTTTAAGCCGCATTAAAAATTGTGATTAGATAAAAATGCAGCTTACCTATTTAACCTTATCAGAATGTCTCCTCGATTAATGTACGCTTGAATGTAGTCAGATCTCATACTAATAGCTTGTTTGTATAGCTGCAACATGTGTTAAATCGTGAACATTAGATACTATTTTGAAAATTTATACAAAGGTATAGAACTTAAAATACATAGTATAAAACTCACTGCATCAGCTTCTTCTAATCTGGATCCATTTCGAGATATTAGATTAGCAAGATTCAAGAAAACATTTAGATGGCTTGGAGCAATTCGAGCCTGATAAGGTTCTCCAGCTTTTGGTCTTGGTAACAAATCTTTTGCCTGAGAAAAAATCGGTTTAGAAAGTTTAATTAATTTATTTAAGCAGTGTACTTAAGAATTTTAAAGCAATTTTATTATTCACATAAATAATTGTCACAAACATGTTATTGGCATTTTTCTTTCAAAATCTGGCGAATTATTTTTTTTTTCTAGTGAGGCATTCATTTCGAGCAGCCACGCCTAAATAATGAGAGTCTTAAATCTGAAATACAGCATTGGTCTCGGTATCAACAAATACTTTCTTTTGAGAAAAATTTCAATAAATACTTTATTTTAACAAAAATAAATAAATAAAAACTGGTATCACTTGAATAAACTGATAACCAGAAATATTTTACTTAACAAAAATTTAAATCTTGTTGTCTAAATAGTTCTGACAGATAGAACTGTCTCTCTTTATGTGCTGTGATGTAATTTTCTCATATCACACATTTCTGAGAAGTGCATAAAAATTCATTGGATAAATTTATTCAGGAAACGTTTTCATATTACCACATACAAATAAAATAATATAAACATGCTACATAAAAGAGTTTTTAAAAATTACCTTCATAAAAGCCTTTTCAGCTTCTTCATACATATTTAGATGATGTAATGTTCTGCCTACATTTATATGAGCTCCAATATCGTCTGGTTGCACTCTATATTCAACGACAATATTTTTATGGGTACTTATTGTTTACTAAAATATTGTTATCGTAATATTCATTCTAAATTTTAATGCTTCGAAGAAAAATTCGACTTACTTAACAGCTATTTGAAAATACTTTAAGGCTTCTTTATGCTTTCCTTGACTCTCTAAAGAATGGCCGACATTATTATACAGCTTGGCATTTTTCTGATTCACTTGGATCCCAGCCATAAAGATAGTGTATTCATTCTGCCTATCGAAAATTTAATAAATTATGAATTTCATTATGAATAAATATCATGTATTATCACATCAATCGCGACACTGCACTTCAATTTTATAAGTTATCCCATTATTAACAAAATTGAACAAGAATTTAGTTAACAAAAGAGAGATATTTATCATACATTAATAATTCATTAAAGTTATCAAGCCAACACTGAAATCATAAAAAAATATTTACTAACTGTAACTGAAAAACAGGGTATTTCATAGTCATATGTATGAAGAAAGCTTGTTGAAAATTTGTCACAAAGAGTAAATCTCATAAGTTATAAATATTATACACTGTAACGCAAAAAGCGTTTATTTATATTCCTAATTTAGAAAAGGGTATTTGTTCACATTTTGGAGAAATGTATAGCAAACAAAAAATATTTCAATTTATGACAAATACCGATATTAATAGCCTGTTACTACATAGATGTTTCCACAAATATTTATAATGTATATCGTGAATATATTTATTTATTGTTTGGAGATAAGCACTTTGCGAATCGTGTAGTTCCAAAACCGGCTCAATCCATGCTTTTCGGAAATGCACGTTTTCCATTTTCCGCAAGTTCATTTTCCACTTCATCGCCTTGCTAAGCTGAATGGATCAAATCTGGTTATAATCGGTGGAAAAAAACACCCAAAGTAGCAGTTTCGAAACAAAACTGGCTTCGCGGGGAAAACCTTTTCGTGTTTCCTGAAAAAAAATTTTAAAGTATGGATGGAGCCAGTTTTGGAACTACACGCCTCATATAATGCACTGTGGCTTAGAATCAGTTTGTCCATCTTTATTAGTTTAAACTTTTAACGAAGAACGCTGAAAATACAATGTACATATGTCACCTTAATTGCTTTTAAAAAGAACTTGGGCACTCGTCTGTGAATAAAAATTTTTACTATTGAAACGAAAAGTACCTAAGAACTCTTTAAATAGCGTCTCTTAAGAAATATTGAATTACATGTAATGCAGTATTTCCCAGAGTTAAAAATCAAGTTAATATAAGAAATTTTGTACCTCAGAAAATCTGCAGTGCAGACTTTTTCATTGATGCACCAAAGAATCCGACCAAATCTGGTCTACAGAGATCAAGAATTGTTACATACAGATAGATTTACATATTTAGGAGTTGTCTTCGATAACAAGTTAACTTGGAAACTGCATATTGATGTTAATTGGAAAGTTGAAAAGCGCCTGAGCATTCTTAAACGCCTAGCTGGTTGTGTTTGGGGTGTGCTCGCACAACGCTGGAAATCACTTATAAAAAAATATTTTGCCTGTTATCACGTATTATTGTGAAGTTCTTATGTCTGCTCCAAAGAACGTGATGGAAAAACTGGAGGTGATACAAAATCAGGCCCTCAAGCTGATTGTTGGCGCAGTGAAGACTACTCCCATCGACTCTCTTCTTTTCCGGACTAGTACTAGACCCGACCAGGCAGTTATTGAGGAGAGAGCTGTTATACTTTATGAGAAGCTAATTAGAATTAATATCTCTTTTTGGGTCTGTTATAATAATGTACCAAGACATCTAAAAACTCAGGGAGGTTTTCTACAGCGAGTTCTAGAACTAAGAGCAAACCTGGAACTCGATGATAAATTTGTTCAGTGTTTCTTAAAACCCTGTAATCCTGTAAGCCAAGTCAAGTTAACTGTTAAGCTGGATCTTTCCCAACCATTTCTTAAGAGCCATTTGCCCCAGAGTAGCTTAAAGATCCTTGCACTTGAGACCATCCACACCCTCTACCCTGAGCCTGAATGGCTACATATCTACACTCATGGTTCTTGACTGAACTTTCACCAAATGTCTCGGGGCAGGAATGTGCCTGTTGGAAAACAAAAAACCGCCTTTGATGGCGAAGTTATGGCTATTTATGAGGCACTGGAGCAGCTTGTCCCCAGACACCTTTACAATAAGTTTGTTTTTCTGTCAGATTCCAAGGCTGCCATTCAGGCTATCGGATCTGGGGAAATACCCATCTCAAAGAATATCCTAGACTGTCGGGCTCTTCTTGAGAGTCTGAAAAAAGAAGGGTGACATATAATACTCCAATGGATACTAGGACATTGTGGTATATACGGCAACGAGCAGGCCGATATGCTGGCTAAGAAGGGCACTCAAATAGTTCAGCAGCCATGTGCTTACAAGTCCTTCCATTACACAAAATTTAGTACTTAAAAAATCTAATGACACAACACTGGAAGGTATTGCTCAATTCTCGCATGTGTTCAAGAAGTTGGAGGAGCAACTTGGAGCGGGGTGTTTCTGATAAACCCCGCGAAAAAGCTGTGGCAGAATCTGCTGATGAGATATTGACTTTTTTCTCTTACTGTTTTCGGATTTGATGTTATTCACTTTTCTGTATTCTGTAAGAGTTTGTCTTTTTCTCTTGCCATTGGAAAAAAAAAAAGAAATTTTGTCTCATAAATAATCTTTTAACCGTGCACAAGAAAAATACTATATTATTTTTGAATCAAGACTTATGTGCTTCATTTTCAGATGTTTACAGTACACTGTTAAAAATACATCCGTGAACTGACGGAAAGAGAACTGGCAGGAAAAGTTGCCAGAAAATGTTCAGTTCGTACTTTTCCCGTGTTTGAAGCATTTAAACAGTACTTTTCCGCTTTAGTAAGATTGTAATTAATGTTGTGGGATTAAGGCCAATATCTGCACGAGGGATCTAGGCCTATGGGTGGGGTACCCTCCGTGGGATTCTTTTTAAGGGGTCCTAACCCGTATTTACGCTAAGTTTCGGAGAAAACTACGGAAAACTCATAACGGTTAGGTCAACGGACACGCGATGGGACCCGAACCAAGTGATTTCACTCATAAATTTTCATGAAAAAAAAATTCACTTATAAATATCAGAAAAAGAATAAAACCTTACTTCCTTTTTAGAACAATAAGTCAAATAGTGCATAGTGGATAAAATCAGCAGACTCACTCGACAGACCAAGGAATCGATTCCAGAGATGGCAAAACGAAACGTTTGATTTTTAAAGTACAATCTCAGTAAAACGGAAAGCTATCATCTAGACCAGGGGTGGCTAAATCGTAGCGCATGCGCAAAACATGTCGCAATGGATAATTTCAAGTGGCTCATCTCATCCGTTTACCAACTTATAGCTTTGAGACAAATTGAATACTCGAAATATTTTCACAAAACATTTACGCGACATAAATATCGGAAATGATATCACGATAAAAGGAAGTATTTGTGCATTTCAAAATACATTATCATCAAATATCGAACCGCCCTTACCAGATATCCAAAAATTTAATTCTAGAATTTTCTTCCTCAACATTTTCAAATCAACAGTTTCAATCTTCATGTTCACATTTATTACTTTTCCTCTTTAAACTAAAGTTTGCCTATATTCATATTATCCAATTCTAAACGTGTGCGTAATGAAGTAAAAAAGGTGCTTGAATTGCTTGGCACATCTGACTGCGGAATAATATGGCACATGGTGTCGCAAAGTTTGGCCTCCTCTGGTCTAGACTCATGGAAAACGGAAAAGTGACATCAGAACGGAGACTTCCTGGAAACTTTTGCTACCAGTCCTCATCCCGCCAGTTCCTAACTGTATAATTCTATTATTGTTTATTTCTGAAATTGCTCTCTCAAACATGTTATACGATAGAATTTGCTGTAATGGCATTAAAAAAAATGAAGATAACACCAGTGGCGGCCCGTGGTCAAAACTGTTAGTGCAGCCGGAAGCATATGAGCCCCCCCCCCCCTTTCCTCCGGACAGGATTGGAAAATCTTTGTTGCTGAATTCGAAAGCTGGCGGATTAAGCCCTCACCGAGGGAAAAAAAAAATTACATAAAAAATGTAAGAGATCCTATTTTACTTCAATAAATGGACATAAATTTCAACCAGACGCTCTTATCCTCAAAATTGCATTAATTCGTGTCTGATTCGAAGTTTCCTTAGAATTTTCTTTTGTAACGATAACTTGAGAAGAAAAGAAAAAAAAAAGAAAACTTACTTATTTTTTATAAGTCATATCAATCCTCCTTTCTTTTAAACATGCGAATCGGTCAGTGATGTCCCCATAAAAAGGCGTTGTTTTAATTCATATATCAATAATTTTAAAAGCTCTTTAAAATTTCCCATGTTTAAAGAATTTTCTCGCTCGCCATGTCCTCTAAATGCCAGTTCTTGCTTATTTAAAAACAATACTGCTTTTATGGGTAATTGTCCATTCATAAGCGTCTATTCAGGCTTACCTTCTTGACAAATTCAGCAATATAAAGTCGAGAGTTTTCCAAACATATATTCTCCTTACCCCCTCCCTCACTTCTCGTTCGAGCCAATCGGTTAGTCCAGTTCTCAAGTTCAGCCGCCGTTAAAAAATCTTTCATCTGCTGTATCAGCTGCATACTCCCTATGCCGGAGAGGCTGCTTACGTAGTCGTTGTCATGGCAACGGTGCTGCCAATTTTCTTTTCAGTGCTCTGGGCTGAACCAAAGATTTTCCTACTTGAATTGCGGGAAGATTAAAGTGCTTTTTTTCTGAATGAGCGATCCGGCCACAATACGGTTTTTTTTTTTTTTTGTTTGGTTTTTTCTTTTATCGGAGATTTTTTTAATTTACCGTAGGAATTCCACAATTCTAATCTGAATTTAGGAAAATTAGTAGAATAAATTATTTTAAAGTATGTGCTGATAATTTCAAGTGCAGCCCGGCTGTACTTGCTGTATCCCACGAGCCGCCACTGGATAACACTAATCATTACCAATGCAAAAAATTTTAAAGAAAGGCAGTACAACTGGAAAAATATCATCATAATAAACAGTGATAAATAATATCACAAAATTACCAATCAAAATTTCTTCGGACGGTTTTGGTTGCGTATAATACAATTATAAACACTATAAAACACCAAGATATAGGTTTGAGCTTTCTGAAATAAATAAGAAATGAGTATCAATGAAAATTTAATTATTTCAATATAAAAAGCTTGTTAAATTATAAAAGGTTTAAACAAAAAAAATGACGAAACTTAATTACATTCGGTTGTGAAGTAAACTCCATCCATAAGATACTAAAAGACAGAATCCCATGCTTGGTGTGTACAATACTCTTTCGGCAATCACAAAACCAACAGGAAAAAATAAATTAGAGGCTGGTAGAAATGGAAATATAAGTAGTGCTGTGCTCTGTATGAAAAAGAACAAGAAGCTTTAAAAGCATAAGACATGAAAGTGTATATTAAAAAAATACAGATTTATAATAGCCCAAATAAAATGGCAAAATAAAACAAAATGCGAAGATTTAAACATTTATATTTTATCAGTGCACATACAGCACATATATTTGTCCAGACACTCTATTTCAAAGGCAATTGTTCACCCTTATGGTGTTGTTTAAAAAATCACGTATATACTAAATGCTTACTAGATTTGTTTCCAATTAAAAGAAAAAAATTAAAATGGCATTATAGAAATATTTTAACTTTTTTAGACTAAGTGGGCTGCCACATGCTGTCACAACCGTTTGCCACTACTAAGGCCCAAACTACTGTTCATTTCATTATGGGGGAACCCAATGGGCGGCCCTATGAGTAGTCCCTAATTCTGAACCAGATCGAGATGAGAGACCTAGCACCTTAAAACGGCACCTCCAGAGGTATTGTTTGAACTTGAAGGACATTGGAGCCACGAACGGATTTTACGTGCACCAATTCCATTAAGAGTACAAGGTCCCACAGCAGCCCAGCCAAGAGAGGCTTTCCCCCTCCCAAGCACTGGCCAAGCCGGTGCCACTTCCCTTTCCGTGTTCTTATGGGAACAGAGTTTAGAGACTAGGCCACTGCGGGACCAGAATATAACTTTATTTCCAAGTTTTTATACGATTTATTTTTATATGAAATTATCAATCGTACTTATTTAAATAGTAAAAACCATTTTTAAAATTTTCTTTCTTTAATTTTTCTATATTAGTGGCGTCTCAACCTCCGTGACATAGATTTGGGTTGTTTAGAATTAGTACATCTGCTACTTGTTGTTTCATGTAAAATAAAAGAACTATAGACATTTTGCAAACGAATACCATTAAAATAGTTCTCGATCTTGAGTCGTCCTCCCAGAAACTTCTCCAAAAGAGAGCAATCAGCACCCCGTAAAAAAATACTGTTGATGCGTTTCGATGGTCTGTTGCACTCTTCACTAGAGAAACCGTGCCCATAGTCCAATCACAGCAAAGATCCGACGGGTAACACAGAAGCCATCCATTCAGGGCAAGTAGGAAGTGCATCGTCATTTCGCGAGTCGGACTTTCAGCAGACGCTGCTGGATTGTCAAATCTGAAATGGAAGATCACACGCAAAATAATCCATTTATAACTTTCCTTCATTTCAGAAGTTCAAAACATTCACCGAACAGTTCTTAATGAAGAGCATTGAAAATAACTTGTTACATTTTGTTTCGCTAACAGATCTTAAAGGTAAACTTGTTGGTGAATGTACATGTCACACACTTTGTATTTACTGGTATCATAAAACTACTTATTTTATTGATTTACCTTCGTCGTGTACTAGCCTGATTATTCCAACAAAGGGCTTAAAAATTAAGATTATGTCTAGGGAGTAACATGGAAAGTAAAAACCAAAATTTGTACTTCGAAGCTTGGATTTCATGACTTTCATGCTTCAGCAATAAAACAATTCACTCATATATATGCCAGGGATCTACAAGCACTTTTTAAGGCTTCATCACTTTGGCTAACAACAACAACAACAAAAAAAAAAAAAAAAAAAAAGAGAGAGAGAGAGAGAGAGAAGAAGAAGAAGAAGATGGCGGGCCAGGTTACAAATTCCATTTATGGTGAACCGAATTGCTGATTATAAATATTGTTTCTAATCTATCCACGACTACCATTTAATTTAACTTTAAAAGACCATTTAATACAACTTTAAGAGAAAATGAAATATCAAAGGTTTTTAGGTAGATTGTCCATCGTTGTTATGAACAATAACACTTTGTCTAAATGAATTATTTTTACTCGCTTCATAATAATTACTTAAACTCGGATAAAGTTTTGAATAATTCTGGGATATGATGACGTGGAAAAGTTTAGTAAACTAAAAAACCACTTAACAGAAATATTTAGCTAAAGGTTTCTGAACATGCGGGTGCTTCATAAAAAATGGACAAGACTTTAAGAGGTGGTAGTGCACATTGCATAGTTGCAATTAAAATGCAAATGTGTTAGAAGATGCCGAAAGACAAAAGCACACGAAGAAAGATTAAGTCACGAAAACAAACAACGTCCATGCATTTTTTGATGAAAGTTATTTGTTTTTATGTGTACTATCCCTTATAAATTTACTCATCTTCTACTTACTCAAAACAAGTGCATTTACATAGTTAAATTGCATTTATACCCGCAAATTCAAAGCAATCGATCATTTAGCAAATCAGCAATCACGTCTGATTTGATGCCCAAGTTAAAATTGATGCAATATAAAGCACTTCATCAAATATCTGGAAGTCTAATATATCCATTTCTTGTGCAGCATTGAAATTAGGGGTCTTAATACCTTTCAAAAGGCGAAAATCTTAAAAAATATTGATTTTTCGATTTTTTTGCTTAGAATGTAGTTAGATATATCTAGTATAAGTGACTAATATTTTGAAACGATTTGATAAATATAACAACCTTAAAAACCTATGTATGTTTCTGGTGTGATTTTCTTTTGTTCGTTTAATGAAACTCTTCAATGGTATCACATGAAATGAGTAAAAATATGTAAATGAAAAAAATTTCGGAAATGGTGCCGAATAACATGAACAAACAAAATCCGTTTGAATGTAATACTTTTCTTTCTTTAGAAGTTTATTTGGCAAAGCTGCGTTCGAGCTATTTTATACAAAAATGTTTAGTTAAACTTCCTCAACTCATTTTTTCACTGTTAACCAACTTCATTGCTAAATTAGTAGTCCATAAAAATTCATACACAATTGCAATTTTATTTCCTTGATTTTACTTGATCAAACCAGATGTTAATCAACTTTAATTATTAACGAAGAATAATAAAGAAGAAATAATTCCTAAAATTAAATAAACAGTTTAAACAATTAATTTAATTATAACTCATTGTATTAGGTAGTAGGAACGTGTAAGTTTCCAGTATATTGCTAAGAAAATTACACGTGTACGTTAAAAAGTCCAACAAGATCGGAAAGCAAATATAACATTTTATTCGACTAATCGAAGCACTAATATATCACCAAAAATACAGAATTTATCAACAGATGCAACAGCAAATAATTAATTATTACAGAAATCGCGCTATTCAAATCGCAATGTCAATCGTATAACTATGCTCTTTCTATCTGCAATTATGTTTCAATAACTACTTCGAGAGTGAGAGACTCCAATGTTTATGGATTTTCAAGCAGGACGATTTTCTCTTAACTCCTTTGCTAATTGAGATACAGCCAAAATTCCACTACTTTGAGAATTTTCTTTTGGTCTCCAAAGTTGTCCAAATTCTAGCCAAGTCGCCAAAATGGTTGCCAGGTTTGTCGCCATGGTCAAGGGGTCACATACTCACTTGACTTGTAAGAATGCCTGTACAACTCTCTTTCCAGCAACATACATTAATGTGGGAAAACAAGATTACAATTTTGTAACAATATATTATGAGCAAAAAATAAATTTTTTCTTTCTTACATGTATGTATAATACCCAGCGGTTACATTTTACATATGAACTATCATAAATATGATACACCTATTGCTCTCAATCTCAAAATATAACACAAAAACAATAATTTTATTACGATCTTACTTAGTAAACACTGGCAATTGTGCTCCCATTATATTTAATCTCAGCAGCAGAAGAAATGTGGAGAAAATTGCAAGGGCGGCCATTCGTGTGATTCCTCCGCTGAGCCAAGACAATCCTTTGGGAGAGTGTATTATTTGGAGCAGCTCAGGAAGCCTAAGCTGGAAATAAAGCGCAACGCAATATGTTTTATTTCACGTGAGTGTTTACTTAGGTTTGATTAAGTGATAATACTAAAAGTTTTATTTACTCTGTGAACGATGAATATTTCGTACGCACAGCAAACTCCCACGACTGTTATGCCTTGTTCTTTCGAAAATGTTGCCATTCCCACAAACAGAAGGCATAGAATCATGGATGCCCAATCTGTAGAAGGAAATTCGAGCTTCATTAGTTAACAGTGTTATTGTTGTCTTCTACAATAAATTAAACTCAATATATTTTTGGTAAAATTCTCTTGGGAAACATTTGATTATGGTTCATTTGATAATTTATATGGCCGTTCATTATTATTATTATTTTTTGTATTGTATAAATGATCGACAAAAGGAGTTGTATCTAAAATGTTATGTATTACTATTACCATTATTTTGCATTTTAAAATAAGGTTACATGTGGATGTATTCTCTAAATCAGTGACGTATTTAAGAAGGCGCCGCGGGAGGGGGGGGGGTTGCTTCCTCCCGAAAATGCAGAACAATTATTTAAATTTCTATTTTAAAACATTTATATTAACTCCAGTATCAATAAGATTTAGAATAAACTAACTTTAGAGCGTTATAAGCAGTATTATCATTCAGTTAGGATGCTTTATCCTATTGTGAACGACTCCTTGAAAAGTAATTGAGATCGTAATTCCTCTAGTGGTTTAAAAACAGTCGAAAGGTGCTATACTTTTCAAGTAATTTTCGTCTAGATAAAATCCCCCCATTCCCCTCCATAAAAAATTAAAAAAAATATATTGGATCTTCTCAACTTCAAAATGAGGCAACTTTTTACATTTTTTTAAGTAAAAATATTTAAGGACAAGATAGAGTGTTTAATTACAATTAAAAATAAAATAAAATACAAACAATTTAAAATATGCATTTCCTAATTAGCTAATTATACTTCAGATTTTTTTATGGTACACTAGTTAGTTCAATTAATCTTAGAAATACAACTATAATATTATGCATTTAATCTTTAATTACATATAAAGATTCTTCCATTTTGCCATTTACTTTTCAAAGTTCATACGAATTACCCTGACATAAACTTAATTTGCATTAGTTTACCGATATGTACTTCATTAAGAGTTATTGTTTAGTTACAACTATTTAATTGTCAGTTAAATTAAGACTTAAATGTAACAGAAGTTTATGTTTTAACTAAAGGAAGTAGTTTATATAAACATCAAATAATTGGAAAAAAAGAGTTCATTTAAAACCACTAATAATAATAAATATCGAAGAATATATAAAAATTTACCTGTAACCGAGCAAGAATTAGCTGCTTCGCAATAACATATGAAGGCCAGTAAGAAAAATAGTGATGATAAAATTTCAGCTCTTCCGACTACACCAGTTACCTTAAAAAATCACTATTAAATGTATTGAAATTATGCAAACATAAAACATACTAAAACCTTCTAAATAAATCAACAATAATTAACCACCAGCAATTAAGCACACAAATGTTATGAACATGTGAGACAATGCTGACGTTTAAGAAATTTTCTACGTAGAACTATACTGCACTGAAAAAACGGTAACAGATTCTGTAAAAACTGTGCAATTCCATACCCAAACTTCAAAACTCATACATGGATTAATTTTAAATATTTACTTGCTTTAATTTATATAAATAATTAATCCTTAATGCTTGCTAGTTTTATATGAGCTAAAATTTGAAATTATTTCTGCCCCGAAAATTATGCAAACGAATTTAAATGTCACTTTCTTGATCTGTCCTGATTATTTTCTAAACATTTTTTTATCCATTTCATGCAGTATAAGTCATGCATAAATACCATTGTTATTAGTTAATTTTACATGCATTTCAAAGTTTAAAAATTTGCAAAAAATTAAGTAAATTTATCTAGATTTTGAGTAAATCAATTATTTATTGTGAAACCGCTACAAAAACTACCGTACATTTAATTTTATCATTTTAATAGCTCGCTAAAAGTATAGTACTTTTGATTTTTAATTATAAAAATTTTAACTCTATTTTATTTCAGTCATTTGATTTTCAATTCTAGAATTATGCACGTTTTTAGTTAAACACCATAACAAGACTGAAGATCGTAACAAAATTTGCTGTCATTCACCTGACTAAGATAGACTCTCCTATCATTTTATTTATCAGGAGTTTAACTTAAGGAAAAAGGATTATGTAGTTTTATGTATGAAAGAGACAAAGAAAACCATTAATATCTTGTATGGTTATTAAGTAGTTCGCAATCGATCTTGAATCTTTAAAATTTTTAGCTGTTTTTAAAAATAGGCATGATTGTAAAAAGACACGATAAAAATTCATGTGTCAGTACTACACTACCTGACATTCTAGCCATAACTCAAAATCATTAGTTAAACCACTTAATAATGCGAAAGTAAAAAGCTAAGCTACTAATGCTAAGTTGCAGCGTATTTAATAATTTTTTCAAGTCTTTTAACATTCTTAAATGCGCTGGGTCCAATATTGAAATTAAAAAGGCGACCATTATCTGTAAGAAGAGGATATTCACCGTGTGGTGTGACAAGCAACTTCTCCAAACCTCAATCCCACAGAGCACTTGTGGAATGCTCTAGGAAGAGGCATTACTTGTTGAAAACATTCTCCAATCACCTTTCAGGCGACAAAATCGGCAGTTTATGAAGAATGGGAATTTTTGCCACAATCGCTGATTAATAGTCTCGTAAACAGAATGAGAGCTCGATGTGGCGCTTGCATAGCTGAACAAGGTGGAAATACCTTTTATTAGATAAGGCAATAAAGAGTTTTTGCATACTATCTCATTTTGAATAATGTTGCTTTCATATGCATACCAGCTTACATTAAACTCAGGTGCAGATATTTTTTGCCACAATTTCCTGGTTTACAGCCAAATCCCCGTGCATTAAACTTATTTTCTATCCCATTTCTTACGCTTGTAAGCTTAATTTTGACCACCAGTGTGTTTTAAAACATTTTTAAAATTAAGAAGTTTCATTATTTGAATTAAGCTATTTTCTAATTTGCTAAAAATTTTGACTGCAACAAAGAATTTAATTATTTTACAAGTATTTACTTTTTGGAATCCCCACCCCTTTTTTTTAATTTATACTTACCGCTTCAGTGTGAATAGGGTGAGTTGCAAATAGTAGAGCTGCTACAAAAGCAGTTACTTCCGGCAGGAACATGAGGCATATTCTAAAAATATACGAATATACTGAATTTGTATAAATTTTTTTACCTACAATGTTAAAGCAAATTATTTTTAAAAATTGAACAAGTGCTAATATTTTTCTGAAATAGTTATCCCACTTAAGCTGTAACGTAGCATTACATAACTTTCTCTTTTAATTATATATGATTGATAATTAGTTAATCACGTTACTACACTTAACAATGATCCTGACTGAACATATGTAGATTTTGAATCTTCCTCCTCAAAATATTTTTGTTTTCTTTCTAATAGCTGGGCTAGCGCCTACTGGAGGTTTGACAACAAGGGCCGCAGATGTTGGTCATTTCATTAAGGAGGCACCTATTAGGCAGACCAACGTTGCTCTCTATGAGTGCTCTCCTAGTTTTGAACAAATTCCAGATGAGAGACCTAGTACCTCAAATCGGCTCCCCCAGAGAAGTATCGTTTGAAAATGGAGGACATTGAAGCCACAAACAGATTTTACGTACAACAGCTCCCATTAGCATGCACGGTCCAAAGCAGTCCAGTCGAGAGAGGAGTTCCCCCTCCCAAGCACTGGCCAAGCCAGTGCTGCTTAACTTTCCATGTTCTTATGGAAACGGAGCTTAGCAGCACTGCCACTGCGGGACTTCTCAAAATTAATGAATAATGCTATTATTTTTTAAATATGCATTGCCAGGATAAAAGAGAAGAAATTGCGCCAAATGCGTCGATTGTAAAACAACACTTTCGACACTTTGTGTGTGTGAATATGTAGTACACTCCTTCTAATATGCACTAGCTGGGAACCAACGGTTATGCGGATTATAGAATTATGCGAATTATAGGTCATTTCTTTGTTGACATCCAAATAATGAATGCTTAACTGAAAAGCTTGGTCGACAGTTTACACTATGCATATAAGGACACAAATAACACATAGTTCGATTGTTAGTTATTATGTAATAAAATTGGGAGAAAAGATTGTTATTTTTTTCCCTCTTTGCTTCAAAAAGCTGTTTTTTAGAGTTATTACGCTTGCAAATTTAAAGTTACTTTGCCATTTTGATCTAACAGGTTATTAAGAAATCTTTTGTACTTGGAGAGACAAATTTGTAGCCCATAATATAGAAAGATATAAATCAAAATCACACTGAATTTTGATTTATATCAAAATCATACTGAATATAAAAGGATTACATGCCTTGCCATGAATCAATATTGTATAATACTAAATTTTCAACAAATAGTTATTTTAATTAAGATTATAAATTAGCTGACAGTATTACAGAGAACTTCTTATTCCAGTCATTTCACTTTCAACAAACAGAACTTTCACCAGTGTTTCACTCTATGGAAAAAAAAATGCAATGTGAAATTATTTGTTTACATCTGACGTGTATGGTGGATTATAGAAATTTGCGGATTAGATTGAGTGTACTGTGTAGTTATATAAAGAAAGCTCAGAACCAGAATTTTCATCTTATTGCTTAGGAATCTGTCAGTTTGTTCACCAGTTTATGATGTCTAAATGGCTAATATTAGTATTAGGTGCTATCACGTCAAATGAACATCATGAGCAGACTGAAATCAGTTTTAGAGATTTATTTTTTGAGCTAAGTTTGGCTCCAGGTCGTTAATATGTCGAACTTTGTAACCATTTGGCGAAATTATGAGTATAACCTTGAAAAAGCTCTATAGCTACTTATGTAATTTTGCCAGAACCTAGATGTTATGCCCATTTGTTCCGATAGAGATTAAAATCTCATAAGCCGCACATAAAACCCATCGTAAAAGGCACATTAGACAGTAAGCCTATAGTGCTGCAGTATATTATTCCTTATCATCACAGTTGTTAATATTATTCCGTTTTCAAGAAAACTTCACCATACTAAACCTAGCGGAGAGAAACAGCTTTCAAACTTGTATGTGGATACAAGATCAATTTCATTATACATCCGAAAGTACCATTACCCATATGTGGCTAACTGATATACGCCCTGAAACAGGCAATGCTTATTTTAAACCAATCAAAAATGTTATTGTAGATTTATTTCAAGCAGCAGTTTTTTTAATTTGCATATGTTTCAAAATGAAAATTCGTTGTTAATGTATAGGGTTATGTGGGGGTAATTGCAACTACTTTTTGCAAATTTTAAAATCTGAATAAATGTCACTGTTACTGAAAGTCGTCTGTTTTTATAATTATGTAATCTGTGTTCTCACTAGAGCGCGAGAACGAGAGAATCTCCCATTTTTTTCTCTTTCTCGTAGTGAAAAATTATTACTGCGAGAAATTCGCACACCCTACTAATTTATTTCATTCTGTGCAAAACTTACATTTCGGAAGATTCAGACACTTTTTCAGAAAATGTCGCTCATGCTTCCATTTTTCATAAAGTGGTTTATTTACACAAAATTGGAGTTTACACGAGGGTGAGATGTATTTCCGCATCCCAAACCTGTAGTGAGAGAGGATTCTCACCCATTTTTTTTTTAAATCTCACTCAGTTTCGGGAAAGGATGAGAAATTCTCACCCATTTTTTTCCCGTAATGAATATCCTGGTAATTATAAAAAAGTAGCTATATGAGCTAAAGAATTGCCCATGAGCTGAATGAATTGTTTGTATTTAAATGGGGTTTTTTCTTTTATTTTCCTACAAACTCTTATCTTATATAGTTTTATTGTAGTGTATTGTAGTGTAAGTTTCTTTACCATGGATTTAAAAATGTTCAACTATGTTAAAAAATATTTTAAAAATGTCGGAAGCTTTTAAATACATTGCCAGTATGTTCTTGATACGTATGAATTAGCTTACCGCAAAAATTTTCCTTTTGCGTCAAATAACTCTGATCACCAAACCATCCAATCCGTTTATTGAAAATTTTCACTCAGGGTTGTTTTTTCACTTGTTACTACCTTAATATTATTTAATATTAATTTTGAAAGATACCTTATAAGTACAATTCAAAATATTTTTGCGTTTATAATTTATAGATTTTTAAAAACTTCCGCTGGTCGTTGTTACCCCACTTAACCCTACACACGACTATGTCAATCAGATGCTAAAAAATGATATTTCCTTAACAGCTGCTTTAAGGCAAAAAACGTTATTTTTTATATCATTAAAACTGAATAAACTTACCTCATGAAAAGTAAACAAACGATAATATGCAGAGCAACATTTGCCAAATGATAACCATAAGGCTCAAGCTTGTGAAAATAGTAGTTAATGCGATAGGTGAGTACGCAGAGAGGACGGTAAGACTTGTGGCTTTGTTCCTATAATGTTCAAGAGTATGAATGCAATTAATAGAAATAATACAGATGAGCGCCCATATGATTGTTTGTAGAGGGAGGTCAAGTCAAGGGTTGGTAGAGGGTGGTCAAGTCAAGGTATCGCATCTTTCTGGCGCACTAAAGATGGGATATTTAAGTGTTGAACTACTTCTACATTATACAGAATACATAAAAGATTTCGGTTATGTATATTTTTCCTGGGAACTGGGGAGAGGTGGGACATGGCCCCTCTCTACATATTTGTATGGACGCCCACGTATGTATTTTCGAGTCATAACATAGCATGATATTTTTAATTTTTTCTTCATCTATTACCAAATTTAATTTTTTTAAACATGTTGTCAGAACAATATGAAAAAAAAAAAAAAAACTGCTGAATCCTGCAACAACTTATCTATTTTAAACAAAATTAAGACATTTTAAAGAATAATAAACAGTATCATAAATTAAAGCTTACATGAGCTTCATTTTTAATCAAAAAGCAGGTATCAGTAGTAGAGCTAACATGCTTCAGTATATTCATTAAAATTAACAAAGCGCAGATCGCTACTATACTCATATCGCAGCACTATTTCATGCTATACTATATTTCGATCGATAAAGGAAATAGTTGAAAATAGTTAAGTAACCAAGCACGTGTTACCTTTTGCATAGGCGTTCCCCAAAAATCATTTTTAAAAAGATTAAATACTGGAGTTGTTGGTCTCAGATCTTGGTTATCTCGAATAGCTGACATGTCATCAAAAACAAATCCACATTCGAGGGCATTCTGATAACACAGGAACGATGTTACACCAACCAGAATGTAGAAGCAAAGTTTAATGCCTTTACAACCCTACAAAAATAGAAATCGGGAAAAAAGTTATAATTACTGGGATAAATATCTTTAAAAAAAAACAAAGATAAAAGAGCAAACTGAATGCTAAAACAAATCAACTACACCGCATTATGTTTGTTAGAAAATAAACAGCAAAATGCAATTTTGAACACCCATGCAATAGCCGAACAGATTGTATGGTGGATAACTCACCGTACTAGGGTTTCGGGTTCAAATACATCTCCCGTGGGGGGTGACTCTGGCCGCCCACTGGGTCAACCCATAATAAAATGGCCATACCTTCGGGCAGTTGTAGTGGACAGTGCCTAATCGGGAAGTTCCCGCCCGTTATTAAAAAAAAAAAAAAAAAAACACCTATACGATAATTTATTGTTATGTAAGACTAAATTTCTAAGTTCTTCCGTAAATACACTGTAAATTTATTATAATATTTGATAGAATGTAACTAAAACGTTAGAAATTTTAGACTGGAAAATAATATTCCCACTAAAAATTGCAGATTTATTTATTTACTTGCCTGAAAGTTACCCCACAAGGCATTAGCAATGTATTAAATAATGCTAGATGTTTAGATAAATACTAACTTTTCGAGATTTTATAAGTATAGTATTTTGCCTAGCAGTTATAGAATACTATGGATTAAATTTAAAACTGCAAAGCTGCTAGTCTTACTCTATTTACACAGACGCGTAAACATCGAAATACGTAAACATTAAGTATACTCTTAGATATTTCTGTACAATTTCTAATAACAATAAGTTAAATAACCTAAAGCGTACATCAGCCAAAAAGATCATTTCAATAAATATTTAGTATATACATAGAATATTTGCCTACATGTTACATATATACATCTATGTAAATAAAATTAGACTTTTGTCTGTACATTTCTTGGAATTCAAAAATTTTGCGATTTCTATCCGTTTCAAGCACCCAGGAATCCGATGCGACCCTCAAAAAAAAGTTTGTCTGTCTGTCATTCTGTCCGTGACGCTTTTTTTGTTTAAGCATCACGTAAAAACGACTGAAGCGAATGATATGAAATTTGGTGTCATGATAGGTGGTCACTCAACTTAAAACATAGGCGTCGAATTTTAAAAAAATCTTGATTAGATTTTCAGATTTTGCGAAAACCGTTTCAAACTGCGTAAATTTGTGTTCAAGCATCACGCTAAAACGACAGAAGAGAATGATATGAAATTGGGTGTCATGATAGGTGGTCACTCAACTTAAAACATAGGCGTCGAATTTTAAAAAAATCTTGATTGGATTTTGAGATTTTGCGAAAATCCTTTCAAACTGCGTAAATTTGTGTTCAAGCATCACGTAAAAACGACTGAAGCGAATGATATGAAATTGGGTGTCGTGATAGGTGGTCACTCAACTTAAAACATAGGCGTCCAATTTTTAAAAAATCTTGATTGGATTTTGAGATTTTGCGAAAATCCTTTCAAACTGCGTAAATTTGTGTTCAAGCATCACGTAAAAACGACTGAAGCGAATGATATGAAATTGGGTGTCATGATAGGTGCTCACTCAACGTAAAACATAGGCGTCGAATTAAAAATAAATCTTGACTAGATTTTGAGATTTTGTGAAAATCATTTGAAACTGCGTAAATTTGTGTTCGCACATCACGTAATAACTGCAAAGGTGAAAAAATGATATTTGGTGAAATGATAGGTGGTCACTCACCTTAAACTATAAGCATCTAATTAAAAAAAAATTGATCAGATTTTGAGATTTTGCGAAAATCGTTTAAAACTGAGTGAATCTTTGTTCCCGCATTAAGTAATAATGACTAAGGCGAATGATATGAAATTCGGTCACATGATAGATGGTTGCTCAATATAAACTATAGGAGTCCAATTTTTTAAACATTTTGATTAGATTTTGAGATTTTGTGAAAATTCTCTCAAAATACGTTCAATGATGATTTCTTCGAACTTCACGTAATAACGACTAATACGAATGATACGAAATTTAGTGATATGATAGGTAGTTGCTAATCTTAATTTATAGGCGTTGAATTTTAAAAATATTTTGATTACATTTTGAGATTTTGCGAAAATCGTTTTAAAATGCTGAAAATTGTTCCAGCATCACGAAATAAAGACTGCAGGGAATGAAACGAATTTGGGTGACATGATAGGTTTGTCGCTCAATTTAAATTCTAGGCTTCCAATTTTTCAAAATGTTGATTAAATTTTGAGATTTTGCGAAAATTATTTCAGTATGTGTAAATATTCATTCGCGCATCCCATAATTACGACTAAAGCGAATCAAATGGTATTACTTAGTTACTCTCTAACCTGTAATATTTTAACAATACATAAAAATTATAACTTCGCTTTCTTTACTTTGGCAACATACTACATTCATTCTGTGTACTCCTACAATGCTGACGAAAGTTCTTGCTTTTTGGAAATTTCCCCTTTTGAACGTCTAAGACTAGCAAAACGAATTTGTTCAATGACAGATTATTTGAAATGCAGTAAGTTTCTGTACTTTTGATCTCATATTTTTTTCCCAATATGAGATTATTATTTCTCACTTTTACACACCTCTGTGAAAAATGGTAATCATGGAAATAACTGTTTAGGTCTTATGCTATTTCGGCCTCCGATTACTTTTGCTCTTTGGCCTGTATGTACCTTAACAACTGTCTGTCTGGATCTGCCACCTAGGATTCTCGCCCTCTGCTGTGCTTTGCAAATGAAATATTAAATTGTTTCGTGAATGTTATCGCTCTGCATATTAAAAAAGCAATCAAAACGCCTACAACTTATTATTATTATTATTTTTTCAATTACCGAGCTTTCAAAGAACCAAGTTCCAACAATCATAAATGTTTTAGACATGTGCTAGTCTAGCATTTATCAGACTGAATGACAGTTGAAAGTGAGGTGTTATAGGGCGTATGACTTATGCAACATTTTGGTTCCCGTACCATGAGACTCAAGCATTGTGGAGCGTAAGCGCTTCATATAAAACTTATATTTTTTTCGCATTTTGGAGAAATCGAAAATGGTTGGGTGTGCATCTGTCAACTGTTTCAAAAAAAAAAAAAAAAGAATCGAAAAAGATGTTTGTATCCCACAGGTTTGCAAGCAGATTCAGAGGGAACAAAAAAATATTAATAATGATTTGCCAACGAGACCGTTGAAATCCCAACGCTAATGAAATATGATGAAAAGTAAGTGTTCAGATAGTTTGAAATATAGTTTTATTTTTGCATTTACATACATAATTCTGTGATCTAAACTTTTTTATTTTCATTCTTGCATTATATTCATTCATTTTTAAACATTTTACATTCATGCTTACAGCGAATAAAAATCTCAGACTGGTTGACGTCCGTTTTAGGGGTTCTGGTTGAAAGCAATTTATGCATTAGTTTCTAGTGACACCTTTTTCTTCATGGCCGTTAGGTGGCATGATTCTATGTAAAATGCGGTCAATGTTTTCGCAGTTTGTATTACTTTGTGACCCATCTTATTTGGGAGCCAGAGAAAGTAAACTGCTAACGGTGCTTGGTACACAAAGAGCTAGTATCAGCCATCATGAAATCGTTAATGGAAATGGGTAAGATGACACTGACAAAAATACAAACCAAGGTCGTAGCCAGGGAGGGGATCATGGGGTGTTTGGTTCCCCACGTAATTATAGTCAATGGATTAGCAGTTTTATATTTGCGTTGACTCTGGAGATCAATTAAAGTTGAAAAATTTTAGTGCTACTTCTCAGCCCCCCAAATTTAATTTTAGCGTTACACATCCCCTCCCCTCCCCGATTTTTTTTTCTGGTTACGGACTTGGTACAAGCTGAGAAGTAGAAATAGATGACTGTTGAAGCACGTAGTGGCCAGAAAGTACAGGTATTTTAGGTACGTAGCAAGAGTGGCCTCCTCCTTTCCCTCGAGCTTAGTAAACGTAATTATGAGGACTTTTGTACACACAAAATAAAGAAATAAATAAATAAAAATTTAAAATAAAACACTTTTGTACACACAAAATAAATAAAATAAAAAATAATAATAAATGAAAGTAAAAATGAAAATTAAAATAAATAATAAAAAAGACAGGTGTCTCGTCTTTCATTTTCTTCGCCTTGAATTCTGCTCTGGATACGTTCCTTGAAGTAACCTTCGACAGCCAAAACAGTTTTCACTTTTGTACGTTCATTAGACGATCTGACAAAAAGCAACATACGTCCTTAATTAGTCAGATGTGAGAAATTGCTTTGCTAAATGCAAATTACCGCACAATACGTGATAAGCAAACATAGCACATTGTTGATATAAGTTAAAACAAACATCTACAGTAAAAGGTGTAAATATGCATTAAAATACCTAAGAAATTATGAGCCCTTTTAATACTTTCTATGAAGTACGTTTATTTCTTTTAAAACAAAGAAACTTTTTAAAAATATACTCACCAAATTATTAAGTTAGTTACAATTCCCACATAAGTCCGGGGGCCACTATGAGTTCTTCCAGGCTAAACAGACTTCGAGTCTGGATCTTTTCCGTTCTCATTTCTGCCTGAGAATTCTTTTTTAAGCACAATACATCAAAGAGAAAGGATTAAAATTATCTGAATAATTTTATTATTACCATACAAATTTTTTGTGCATCGGTAGATAAAGTTAATTAGAGATTGGTTAACGAAAAACTGATGATGAAAGCATAATTTAAATAAGTGTAAAGAGAATTGAGATAAACATAGCATGAAAATAATAAGTTTTAAGAACTTCTATGTTTAATGAAGTATATTTATTAAGGCATTCATACGCTCTCTAAGACTGTTAAAGGAATCTATTATATATTAGTCTTGACACATTTGTTTTCCATTTCTAATTTTATACTAAAATCAAACATAAGTTCAAAGACTATGTTTACATTTGTTTTCTTATGATATCTAGTCAAAGTAGCATATTGCCGTGAATAAAGTTACTTTTCTAAATATTTAATCATTCGATATACTTGCCTATATACTATGTTGCTACAATACAGTCTGGTCTGGAGCATACATCCTTGCGACATTTCTTTTGTAAGAATAAAATATTTCACTTCTTTCAAAATAGTGTGCCGCAAAAGTTAATTTCATTCTGGTCACAAAAATTTATTTAAGCGCATAAGTATAAAATCATTAAGTATAAAATCATATCTAATGTGTAGTATTTCTCATTTTCTTGAAAAAAATGCGGGCAAGATTCAAAATATAAATCCTATCTTCATTTTTTGTTCTATATCGAGGTAACATTTTTTTATGCTGTGTTATAAACATGATTTGAGATATTGAAACTGTGTGTGTGGAGAGTGGCCTTCAAAATTTATATTAATACTGTAATATAAAGTTTAGAACTTGAAATGTGGGATGAAAAATTTTGACACTTTTTCAACACAAAATATCATAATGAAAAAGAAATAATTTTTTCTATCTACCTATTTTTATGAAGATATTCTTCTCAAAAAGAATGTAAGTCAATATATTTTTATTTAAGATGTATTTCACAGTAAATACATTTCCAATATCAAGCTACTGTCAATTACCCGGCATATTGGCCGGATATTCGTTGCCTCCCTAATTATTACTTACTAGCTGAAGTACCCGTCCTTGACGGGTTAGTGAATGCAAATTTCCAAAAAGCAAGAACTTTTGTCAGCATTGTAGGAGTACACAGAATGGATGGAGTATGTTGCCAAAATAACGAAAGCGAAGTTATAATTTTTATGTATTTTTAAAATATTACAGGTTAGAGAGTAACTAAGTAATATCATTTCATTCGCTTTAGTCGTAATTATGTGATGCGCGAACGAATATCTACGGATATTGAAATAATTTTCGCAAAATCTCAAAATCTAATCAACATCTTTGAAAAATTGGAAGCCTAGAATTTAAGTTGAGTGACAACCTATCATGTCACCCAATTTCGTTTCATTCCCTGCAGTCTTTATTTCGTGATGCTGGAACAAAATTTCAGCATTTTAAAACGATTTTCGCAAAATCTCGAAATCTGATCGATTTTTTAAATTAGATGCTTATAGTTTAAGGTGAGTGACCACCTATCATTTCACCAACCAATCATTTTTCACCTTTGCAGTTATTACGTGATGTGCGAGCACAAATTTACGCAGTTTGAAACGATTTTCGCAAAATCTGAAAATCTAATGAAAATTTTTAAAAAATTCGACGCCTATGTTTTAAGTTGAGTGACCACCTATCATGACACCCAATTTCATATCATTCGCTTCAGTCGTTTTTACGTGATGCTCGAACACAAATATACGCAGTTTGACAGGATTTTCGCAAAATCTCAAAATCCAATCAAGATTTTTTAAAAATTGGACGCCTATGTTTTAAGTTGAGTGACCACCTATCATGACACCCAATTTCGTATCATTCGCTTCAGTCGTTCTTATGTGATGCTTGAACACAAATTTACGCAGTTTGAAACGATTTTTGAAAATCTCAAAATCCAATCAAGATTTTTAAAAATTGGACGCCTATGTGTTAAGTTGAGTGACCACCTATCATGACACCCAATTTCGTATCATTCGCTTCAGTCGTTTTTATGTGATGCTTGAACACAAATTTACGCAGTTTGAAAACGATTTTCGCAAAATCTGAAAATATAATGAAGATTTTTTTAAAATTGGACGCCTATGTTTTAAGTTGAGTGACCACCTATCATGACACCCAATTTCATATCATTCGCTTCAGTCGTTTTTACGTGATGCTCGAACACAAATTTACGCAGTTTGAAACGATTTTCGCAAAATCTCGAAATCCAATCAAGATTTTTTAAAAATTCCACGCCTTTGTTTTAAGTTGAGTGACCACCTATCATGACACCCAATTTCATATCATTCGCTTCAGCCGTTTTTTCGTGATGCTTAAACAGAAAAAGCGTCACGGACAGAATGACAGAACGACAGAATGACAGACAGACAAACTTTTTTTTGAGGGTCGCATCGGATTCCCGGGTGCTTGAAACGGATAGAAATCGCAAAATTTTTGAATTCCAAGAAATGTACAGACAAAAGTTTAATTTTATTTATATAGATTACAGTGGCGTGCACAAAGGTGGGGTCAAGGAGATCGGGACCTCTCCAAAAAAATTATCGACTTTACTTCGTTAAATTATCATGTAATTTTTTTGACATTTTTATATGCGTTATATGCTTTTATCGAATTCTAATTTTTACCAATAAAGATAAATAAATGAAACATACTTTACAAACATGCAGGTATATTGAAGTGTATAAAAAGTGGTCGCAATAAAAATTTTTCATTCTTTTTTTTTCAGAGGTTGGCAGAGCCGATTATTAACCATCGGCCTCCCAGGGGGTAAATTAAAATAGGCCACCCTTTTTGCAGACCTTATGCTTTAAATTTTTCTTTTTCGCCGTCCTTAAATTTGTCTGCCGACATACCGTGCACTATCTTTGTCTCCCCCCCCACACACACACACACTAAAATCGGTCGTGGTGGTTGGTGTCACAACTTCCAGGCTGGACCCCTCCAAAATTCCAGCGTGTGCCACTCACTTATTGATATACATATTTTCTTCTATTAATTTCTTTTTTTACGCGTAAATTTGCTGCGGGTGAAATTTAAAGCGAAGCAAAGATGAAAGAAAAAAATAGACTGAGGTTTACTGGAACTGCTTCACAGCAAAATAAATAAAGGAATTGAAGAAATATCGTCGTTGTTAAGAATTTCAAATTTCTGGGCTATAGAAAAAAGTTTCGAAAAAAATTGGATGGTTTTAGAAAATATCGTCCCAGAACTTCGGTGTGTACAAGGCTCTCAAATGAAAAGCCTTTGGATGCATCCCACCCCTTTACTTAAAGGAACCACTGATTTTGTGTTTTATGGACATTATGCATCTGAGTTACCTAAAATCACAAAATCACTATGAAATAAAATTTCGGAAATTTATAAGTCTATCATTTTAACATTAATCAGGAAATAATTACTTTTCCATCTTAAAAAATTATTATTATTTTTTTTTCTTCATTATTTTGCGCAGTATTTCAGCCCTAAAAATTAGACTTTCTTTTTTACACAAATTGTCAGAGATAAAACGCTCAGTTTATATTTAAGTGGGACTGAGTGTGCTATTAAAATGTGTAATTCTTTAAGTAAAAGAAGGCTGATTTTAAAAAATATATATTGAAGAAATTTTCATATGAAAAAAAAACCCCGCTAGCCAACTGGATTCATAAACATTTACTCTAATTATGTTAATGGGGCTAAAAAAAAAGCTGAGCCTGATTTGATTGCACCGAACTTTTGCTTTGTGTCATTACCACTGGGGGCATTATTTTTTATCCTTCAGCCACTTTTCTAAAAATTAAATGGAAAAACTGCGTTTTCTCTGTTTCCTGGGGTTATTATCTTTTTAAGACGTTCACTACTTAAAAGTGATTTTTAGTTAAGGTTCCCCAAAGGATTTTAAGGATTTAGTTATGCTTTCCACGAGTCTCGTATTTTTTTCGTGTGCTAATAGTTTCCATTTTACATCCGATTTATTCATTTATTTTTTATCATTATTTTATAAAACAAGATTTTTTTCGAACGTGAAGTTTTACTTAGCTGTGAAGACCTTTACAAGTTGCATGTATGTACTCTCGTGAGTTACGTAAATAAATAAGTATTGCATAAAGCGATTTTTGCTTTATTGGGTAAGCCAAAATTCAAAGTGATGAATAGTACTTGAGGAAAAAGGGTAAATCTCCACAATTTTAGATTATGAACCGGATTACGCTAGTTGCAGAACATATTCAGTCCCTATTAAATGAAATGTTTTTTCATAAAGTATATATAAGAAATGAAAAATGAAGTACCTTAGCTCATTATCCACCGAACAAGTAAAAAAAAAATATATGCTTTATAGTGGGCTACTAAGTGATCTAGTCCAACACAAAGAAGGATGATACGGACAACAGTGATACACTATGTAGGATCTTTCTGTCCCACCAAGACGTATGCAGAGTTTATTATAGAATCGGATGTTTTTATGAAAGTTATTTACTAAGCTAATTTTAAAATAAATTTTAATGGAACTTTAAACACCCAGATTGCTGTTATTTGCATACATAATTCTGATAGATAACTCGTTAAAATGAAGATCAACTCCTTAATGGTTGTATTATTTTCAAGAAAACGGTCATAAAAGAGCCTAGATTTTTACTCCAGAAAATTGTACACAAAAAAAAAAAAAAAAAAAAAAAAAAGTGCATGTACAGTATATGGGAATGAGTTAGTTGTATCGGTGGTTGCACTTGCGAAATGGAGGGGAGGAGGACAATGATACAGGAATCCCGCGGTCTCGCAAAGGGCCAGAGTTAGCATATTTTCGAGGGGCCTCCTAGAAGGATGGTTAGACCCAGTGGTGTTTTTTTTTGGGGGGGTCTCGCAAAGGTCCATCGGGAGCATATTTTGGAGGGGGGGGCAAGTTAAGAACTTTAAAGTATAGGTATCGACTATTTTCAAAAATGAATTTATATTTAAAGTATCGGTATTGGGTATCGGTTAAAATTTCCTATCGGTCGATTCTTATTATGCTAAATTCCTATTTATTTTGAAAATTGGCAGCTTAGATCTACTGAATTATTTTAATGGTTTTAACGTTAGCCTTGGGGATACTTCAACAAGTAAGTATGCTATTCTCCGCAGCTTAAAGGTTAACAGAAAATACGGAAAACCCAGCGATAGGTCGTTCAACTGATCGTACTGACAGAACCTGTAGTTTTTGACGCATATACAGCGGGCGGTCTTCAATAAGTCCAAAATTGACGATCTTCTACATAGATTCTGATTTCCTGCCAAATGGGCCATCATGAGCTGTGATTAAAATAGTATAAAGTTCAACTAAACTATCAATATAATTTTAATAATCAAGTAACATTATTAAAATCCCTTTTTGAGTGAAATAATGTCAAATTAATTAACTTTGAAAAGTACTTAAAAATGAAATTTTTTGACACATTATAATGCCATATATTTAAAAGAGATTGAAGTTTACTATATTTACTAACTGCTATTACTACAATTTCAGCAGTTTGATATTATGTCTACCCATATACTTAACTGTCTTTATAAGTATGCATATTTTCCCTATTTCTATTCAAAATTTATTTTATAAGCAAACAACGACAGAATTTTCTGTTAAAACAAATAATTATTTACACGCTGAGTCAATAATTGGAAATGTTTTCAAAGGAAATCCAATTAATACTGAAGTGATAATTTGACCTCCATTACCTTAATTAATATTTAATAGCGTAGGGCTGGAAGTTGATTGCTAATAAATTACGAATGGAGAAGAAATACCACGATTTATTTAATACTAGAACAACGGAAAGTTTAGTGTAATCCGTAAAGAGTATTTTTCGAGTAAATCCTTTGAGATTTGAGCTGTTCTGTGAACGTGCGCTAAAATATAACCAAAACTAGGAACACGATTTGGGTGTATATTACTTATCTAGTCTAACACTTGATTTCAAGTGCAGCCACTTACAGGCTTCTACATTGTGAATTTTCCCGGTGTTTGAATATGTTTAAATAGTTCCTTTTAATATAAAAGATTTTTGATGAATGGGGTAGAGAAAATGAAGCGAAATATTTCATCAGTGACCACTGGATTAGGATTAATCAATAAAATGATAATTTCAATTAGTTACATCAGTGAAGTTGCTACACTCTGAACAAGCTTTAACCCTTTAACGCGCAGTGTTCCCACTCTGGAAACACCAAACTCTGACGTTTTGACTGTTGCCAGTCACGAAGAATAGATTTGATTTCTATAAAAATAGTTGCGGGTGGAGTGCGTGGATAGCTCCACGAGAATCCTTTACTTTTTATAGCACGTCATTTCCCGTAAAAAAAATTGTCAAGATTCTTTTTAACAGCACGGACATCTGCTGAAAAATAGAAGAATGCGAGAACAAGCTGGATAGATTGCCCAATGCTGAAAAAAGGGCAGCCATTGCCATAGCTCGACTTAACTACCAGCAAGATGGCGGACGATCGAAACGTTCATCGCGTGCCACAGAGCACAGCCAGCTGTCGTCAAAAAAGAGTCTCTAGATCTGTGGCATGCGATGAACGTTTCGATCGTCCGCCATCTTGCTGGTAGTTAAGTCGAGCGATGGCAACGGCTGCCCTTTTTTCAGCATTGGGAAAGGGTTGCGTCTCAAAGGGTTAACCGGGTTAGGTATTTCGTCCTTCATTTGGCTGATCATTTAGTCATATTGTTGGAATGATTATTCGTGAAATCGGAAAAAAGATTTTGATGATTTTAAAAAGTCATTTTTCTGAATAATTGTACAGTAGCAACAGAAAAACAGCTTGCAAAGGGAAAAGTTGAATTATAATGAAGTAAATATAAAAATCACATATTTAAATATAATAGTTAATTGTAGTTTTTTCCATTTTAGTTAAGAGTTTATTGTACCTATCAAGCAATGTATGAAAAATTTGGGAAAACAAGTACTGAATCTAGAAGAGTGTAATGCATTCATTTATGCAATTGCAACTGCTAACTTTAAAGCATAAAATATAAATAATACAGGTAAGCAAAAGTTATTCTATTCGTAAAATTTCTAATTCTCAGAACCGGCTTAACGTGGAAACCATAAACTGAAATGTTTCTTTCTTCAAATAGCTACTTTTACATAAATTTCGACATTTTTTACATTGTCTCAATTTAAGGTTTAAATACAGAAACTTTCTCTCTCTTGCACAGTTTTTCATACGTATTGAATCTAAAATACTGGATCTACGAAAAGTCGAGGTTTTAAAATTATTTATGAAAAGGATTTGTTAAAATAAAAGTTTTCAAAAAGTCTTGAAAATTGTTAAAGACGATTTTTTAAATTTTAATTTCCTTAATTAGTTGCTTTATCAGTCTTCATCTACAATAAAGTAGAAACTATGTTTATATTTGCATAAGTCTGGTTTTTGCCAAATTTTAAAGTTTGTAACTGGAACATATACAGGGGGTCCCAAAAAGGTAGTAACATGCTTTAATTCTTCATCTATTGTAAATAAGAGGGCAATATAATATTAAAAAAATGTTCAGAATAAGGTGGGAAAAAGGACTATGTTAAGAAAATACTCTCTTAAATTTTCGAAAAGTTACCCTTTTTAAATTTGTGTACGGCCCTCATACGAAAAAAATTCCCAGTTAGTAAATTGCACCCAATACACTAATGAGATGAATCACAAAATTTGAGAATTAAGTCTTAAAAACTGTCAGAAGTATGAAGATAAATATATGCTAACTTAAACCACTTTTCAATGGCTCTCGAAGAGAAAAAATATCACGTTTCAGGGGTCGAAAAATATTACAAAAGAAAATAATGTTTTGCACTCTAGTATTGAAAATTCATATTCAAAATCATGTATAGCCTATGATCATCTTTGTTTAAAGGTATATCTGAGATATTTTATGATAAAAGACTACAGTTTGTACATCACCACATTAGCGTATGGGGCACATTTTGCTAATGGGAATTTTTTGTATAGGGGTTGTATACATATTAAAAAGGTGTAACTTTTTGAAAATTAAAGAGAAATTTCTTAACGTAGTCTGTTTACCTAACTTATTTTAAACCTTTTTTCAATTTACATTGTCCATTTATATTTAATGGATAAAAAAAATTAATGCGTGTTACCACCTTCTTGAGACGTCCTATATAATATGTCAAAGACATTTTAACGGCTTGATATTGAAAAAACCGTATTGCACCTTTTAAATTAAGGCAATTAAATCAGTAAGAATTCCATTTCATGAATATTTTTTATAAAAGTCTGAGCCACTAATTAATTTTTTCAATTTTGTAATATAAGATGGAAATAGGATATTCAATAAACTAACAATGATTCATAAAGCAATATTATGTGTATATATTTAATTTCGTATCTTCAGAATTAAAATACATTTATGGTAAATAAATTTAGTCTTGCTCGCAGTATCAATGAATGTTAATTCAAATCGCACACATCAAAATATAATGTACGAATAGTATATAAGATATTTGAATTTTAATACATTTATGGATCTTAATAAATTATAATGCTAAAATAATGGCTTCAAATATTTGCAGAAAACGACAAATGATATTAAAATTTTCTTGAATTTCACAGCTAAACTACAAAAGCCTTAAAAACCTAATAAAATAACAGAGTTTTTATTTCCATTTGCTTAATTAGTTTTTAAGAATGCTCATCGATAATATTGCTGCTGACAGATCAGAAATGAGGTATTACCATTAATACAACATAAGAGCGATACAAAAAGAAAAAAAATCATTGTGTAATCCAGTTAAAGCATTTCTCTGGACAGTCCTCATGGGTATTACCGATTTTTATGTATTCCTGCGGTGCTAACATGTAGCTAAAACTGGATATATCAACTGCTGTGTAATTACTTATCTGAAATAATATTTTGTGTTAGAAGCATTAAATCAAGTAGATGTGATTTTATTTTGTTTCATTAGATGATTTTAACTTTCTCAGGATTAAATGAAGTTAAGCATAAATATACTGTATGCGTGTAAGAAATAGCTTTACATAAAGGGAAAAACAAACTGTTGTGCTTCCGAAAGAATGTTTTCTATACACAATAAATCACGTGCAGGAATGAAGAGTATATTAATTAGTTCTGTAATTTAAGGAGGATTTATTATTTTCTCCTGAGGTAAGACTATGCAGTGAAGAAATGTGGATTCGTACCACCATTTTTCTTTTAAATACTTGCACTTTTTTGTACACAATAAAAATATATTAATAAAATGCCACTCATTAGGGAAAATAAGATTTTTCTTAAACTGTATTTTTTACTGTATTCGAAATTCAAAAAGTAGAAAACAATGTTTAAATATTAAACAAATGCATCCTATATTTGTGCGAAGAGAAGATGCTGTCTGATAATTCACACAAAATATTTAAAAAACGCTACCTTTTTATATTTTGCTTAGACCTCTCGCAAGAATTTGACAAGAAATCAAAAACAAAATATTACAATTTTCTTAAACTGCCAGTAATTGTCGCATTTTTTGAGAATACGGTACCTTTATAGCTTTTTAATTCACTTAAAAGTTAGTAAAAATGGTATCATAAAAATAATTAAGATGGACGCAAATTTTGATAATATTTCTAGCTTGGATGTTTAATAAAGGTAATTAAAATTTCCAATACATTTTTAGTTTTAAAAAACTAATGCTACTTTTCAATATTAACATTTTTGCTTAATCTGCCTCATATTTATTTCTTAAATTACATTATACAAATTTGATAACAAAGTTTTGTTTACATGAACATAGTGAATATACATGCAAAATGTTGCCAGACATTAATTATTCTGTGATAATATAGTATAAATATTTAATATAAAGTAAAAAAATCTGAAACCAAACACATTTCATAACTTTATTTATAAAAATGTTTAAATCATTTTTCTTAAACACAAGGAAAGACCTGTGCAAAAGACAAAAAAGGAAGTGGTGACAAGTCTTTATTAAAAATGAAATAAATTTGTGTATTTTTAAAATTAGAATGTCGAGGAAAAAATGAACTCGAAAATAAAGCTATGTTAAAATTTATTTGTGTAAAAATACTTGAGCACTTAAAAGAAAAGAAAAAAAAAGTCTGAGAACAAAAATGTGAATCAGAAATTTTCCGTATAGTATTAGGAAGACAGACCAATAGTTTCAGAAAATAAAAAGTAGATTTTATATATATATATATATATATATATATATATATATATATATATATATATATATATATATATATATATATGTATATCTATATACATATACACACACACACACACACACACACACACACACACACACACACACATATAGGGATCAAGATTAAATCTAGGTGAAAACCCACAAGGAGCATACCCCCGCCCTCAAGGAAAAATAAATTTAAACTAAATAAAAGACTTTCACTGATACAAAATGGCCTTAACACAACATAAAGTGTACACTCAAGATCTACACTACTCCCTCTAAAACAACAAAAAAAAATATCTTTGCTTGAGATACCCCTACAATTGAACTTACAAAGTAATAAAGAATTAATTTCAAGATTTAATTAAGCGTTATTTACTCGAGATCAAAAATTAAAAAATATCCAGATCAGTGCTCTCCAACCTTTTTATCGTCGGTCAACGTTCGATAACTTAGCAATTAACATTTCATACATTCATATACATTCTACTCTCTAGAATGCTATATCAATGGGAAACCAGAACTTTTTTCTTTGAAACGAGTCGGTTCCATCTGGAGGTATGTTCAAATACCCCTAGATAAGAGTTAATAGGAGACAAGGACACCTATCACACCCGAACTCTATTGCTTATGTCTAGTTCATTCCGTTGTTTTGTTTCGGTTGCTGTCGCTTCACAAAACTTCGCTTCTTACAAATAAGTAGTCGGAAATTGCAATAGGGATTTAAGTGAATGCAACTTTAATTCATGATCTTGAATATTTGATAAACAATAAACTAATTAAAATAATTACAAGATTTCTTCTGTTACAAAGGTATAAATTAGCACAAACCCGGGAAAACCTTAGAGAAATACACTATAGTAAATAAAATGGAAATAATTTAATGTTCCTGGGGCGGACCGATGCCAGTCCCCTGACCGGGATTGGGGACCGCTGATCTAGGTGACCAAGTTCAAATGCAAAACTTTCTTAGCTGAAAGAAAATTTTATCACAGAATGGATTCACAAACATAAAGTCATAAGGATCGGATGAAACGAAGATAGATGTTACTAAATTACGTAGCAATCACAGACAATTACCTCTAGAACGGAAATTTTGTTTCCATTACTTTAATAATTATTTAATAGCTTCGACACCTTTACTGATGACAGATTTGCTTGCTAAAAAGTTGGAATAACTACCAGATTGCAGCAGAAACATTACTCAGGGAACCTCGTGTAATGCATCTGAATGCAATTTTCTCAGCAATTCTAAGGAGATTTATGCTTTTTATGTACGTGTCCAAAACTAGCGAGCAGCTAAACCTACAAATACTCACATCTCTGTAATTATTCTCCAATAATAATATTAGACATCAGGCTCAGATTTCACGCTCGGATATTTGTTGGGCTTAGTTTTGTGTTGGTGCATTTATTTCAGGTATAAATTGGCGGAATATTTTGAGAAATTCTTCGATGTTAAAATTAGTAAATTTTCTGAAAGTGTACTAAGCAACGTTACGGCGAAGTGATAGTAGATTAATTAATATAATAAATATAAAACTAACTTAAATAATCGTATTTATTTATATATTGCTCAATAAATTAAATTTATGGAGAAAAATAACATTTAAAATGGTATAAAACGTGTTATTATGCATAAAAAGCTCCTTTAAAATTCCTGAAATATTAAATACAAAATGGGGAAAAATTAGTTTAAATTTAATATCAGTGTTTTAATTCTTAACTAATTTTAAACTAACCTTATTAGTTTTGAATTAATACTTCAAAATCCATAGTTTACAATTATTATAATTAATTACTTTAGTTATAATTAAATAATAATCTACATTTTTCTGAATATTTGAAATTTTTAAGTTTATTTTGATACGTCAATTGTATATTTTACATGATTTATAATTAAATTCGGAAATAATACATAAGAGGCCTTTATGAGGGAAACTGGCTAGTACTAGCTTTTCACCAAAAAAAGAGAAAATTATCAAATTTCTGGAAAGTCAGCCATAACGATTTATTCAATAAAAGCCCTGTTTCTGAATATTTTTATACCTCAGGGCAGCACGCATGAGAATAAAAATTATTTCAAAGCTATAAGAAATATATTTTTATAAAATTAATATAATCTACTGTTACTTCAACAAAAATATAATAGTAATTAAAAAATAATAATTTTCATATAAGATTTACTGACGCTCTGTTATTTAAAAAATTAGAATTTTGTGAACAAACTTTTAAAATCTTCTCGAATTTTTATGTTACATACTTTTATCACACTGGCATGCCTTTATAGAATAGTTTAATGCTGTTTTTAAAAGTAGTTAAGTGGTAAACATATGGAATGCAAAAATAAATTTTTATGTCGTTTTTATTTTAATTTTAACTTCATTTGTATTCTGCATTAATGCTTATTAATGCGTCTTAAGCAAATCTTTAATGTCTCTACATCAAAAAGAACGACGTAATAAGAATGACTTGCAATTTTTTTACTAATGCTCCAACTTCGGTCCAATCATTTAACTTTGAAATAATTTACTTAATCTGGGATCTTTAAGGTAATACATTACTTTTTAATTTATGGCATGATTTTTAGGAGGTACTTTACTTGCTTGAACTTTTCCAGGGATCATTTAAAGTTCTTTCTTTTCTTTTTTATGACTTGCATCTAGCAGTAAAATCATCCAATGTAACGCTATAAATTTGACCATAAATTTTCAAATCATCTTCGTATCTTTTTCCGTTAGAAGCAAGGTGATGTTTAAACTTTCGAATGATAAGGCGCTTTAACAGTCATTTTATTACTTTCTTTTCTTAGCTTAATTTTGAAAATTTAGAGTGAAGATATTCTGATTTTATAGGCGAGGTATAAAATTACGTAGTAGCAGAAAATTCGATACTGAAATGCGTTTTCAATAAAGCATTAAAAAAACTCAATATTCCTTAAATTTTTTACGCTGTATATCCAGAATTTGGAACGGTAAATACCAAGTGGTTATAAAAGCACAGAATCAAACATTTTATTTTTTGCCATAACTGTATTGCAACCCCCCCCCCCACACACAGAAACAGGCAATTTTTAGCCTCGAAGTCAAGAGTTCAATGTCCACATATTTTAAAAGTAAAATATTATACATATTAAGAAATAATAGTCTGGCTGTAATAAAATAATTATACATTAAGAAAGTTTATTAAGTCAATAAGTCCGGCAGTAGCTCACTCAGTCAAACTCAGCTCCAATTAGAACACCGAAAATAAAGCAGAACCATCTTGGTCAATATTTGGGAGGGTGAACTCCTCTTTCGTGCCCCCTCAGTGTGCAGTGGATGGGACCGTGAATGCTGAAAGAAACTAGTGCACATAAAATTTGTTTTTAAACCAGTGTCCTCCATGTTCAAACGACCCCTCAAGGGGTGCCAGTTTAAGTGCTAGGTCTCTCATCTGGAATTGGTTCAAAATAAAGCGACCGAACATTGAAGGCAACGTTGGGCTGTCTACTAGGCGGTCCCCATAATGAAATGGCTAACATACATGGCCTCGTAGTTGTCAAGCCTATATTCCACAGTTGGCCAGACCGTTAGGAAAAAAAAATTAAATCAATATTAGTCTACATACAAAAGCATATTAAAGAGACTAGAAAGTGGAGCGTTTTTGCATATGCCAGTATTTCGCCAACCAAAATTGCAGAATGTGAAATTTTGCATGCATGTGGGATTTACAACGTACGTGCTTTATAAGATAGGATTTTCAGAAATTTGTACAATATAAGAGGGAGGGGGGGGGGAGCGTTTTTTTCACATATACCCGGTTATATCAAAGAAAAAAAAATAGAGATCCATAAAAATTCTTGCTGTATATAAAATGTAACTCAATCCAATACATAAAAATAAATTTCTAGGTATTTTAAAATTTCGAATCGAATTAGGGTGGGTGACCATTTTCTCTTTCCACTTTAAAAAAAAAAAAAAAATTAAGAAAAATGTTTTAAAATCTGACAAATATGATTCCATTTTCTAAGCCCAACTTATTTGTAACTTCTATTTGAAATTTATTTGATTAAATTTAATATAAAAATATGAAATTACCTTCTCGTACAGCTAATATTTGTCGCAAAGTAAAATTTAAATTCATTAAAAAAGTTTTCGGATGATTAAATTAAAGTTTTGAAAAAAGTGTAAATGACAACAGAGAATATGCAATAAAATTTAACGTTTCTATTGATGAAATTTATAAGTTATTATCATTTTCCATGAGCAATGAGAAATAGAGGGGAAAAAACATAATTTAATATGACATAGTAACGTATTACATTTTTCTTTCAAAATCTGAAACGGAAATGTTTTATAAGCCTTTCACTGTTTAAAGATAACACAACTAATCTTACATAGAAGAGCAAATTTACGATTTTATTCTGTCGTACAAAAGGTGAAAGCATATTTACAGGCATTAGGAAGCAAGACACAATTTAAATTGGTTAGAATATCAGACAAAGTGTTTTCAGGATGCCTCAATCAAAGTAATACAGAACAATGCTAGAACTGCTTCCAATATGTTTTTAACATTTATCAGTATTTGAGGTGTTACTTCATAAGGTGTCAGATAATCAAGTTAAGTGTACTGTTTGAGCATAAGTTTACTTGTTTATTTTACTAAATTAAAACATGATGTAATTACCTGTAATTACTTAACACAGTGAAAAAAATCATGGAAGTCTTTTATCAAAGCTTCTTGTTTTTGTAAACTAATATAATTGAAAGCTAGTAAAGATTTTACTGTTGTCTTGAGTTTTATATTAGCCAGAATAAATTTTATAGTGCTCTTTTCCGACAAAAAGTGCGTACAAAAACACCAAGTTCACAAATTAAGTTAGTATATCTATTTTAAAGTGCTATTTTAAATGAAGCTCCTCCTTTTCACATGATTTATTTTCAAGATGAATTCTGTAGATAACAAAGAAATCGATGAAATAATTTCAAACCATGCAGACATTTTATAAAAATTGCTTTTAAGAAGACATCCGTGATGCATAAAGTCTCTTTTCTTTGATCAGATTCGAGTAAATGGATAATTTCGTGCCTCATTTCGTGGGTTTAAATAATGAGAGAAAACAAATACTGCTTTTTAAGCACAGCAATACATGTTATAATTAATGTCAGCGCAAAACTCAGCATATCTATAATGCATATTCAAACTCGAAAAAACAGCTACATAGTTAATTTTAGAAATGGTATGAAGAGTGCAAAGAGTATTAGTTTCATTTGTTATTCTGATGATGCATAATAACATGGATATCAACGTACACAGATTGTCGTAATTACAATAAAAGCTTGAAATGGAAGAAACTAGGCAATTCCGATATTCATTTCGATTTAGGTGTGCAATATGTCTTAGTTGACTAAAGTCGTTGTTTCCCAATTAAGATGGTCTTTCAATTCTTATGTAAATGACATCTGATGATATTGTATAAAGCCAGCGTTACTGAATTTTCTTTATGAAAAGAAACTAAATTATGTTGATATATTATATTTAATTTTACGCTATGAAAATAAATGTAATTAATAAACCTCCGATATTGTGCTTTCGCTAAATGTACAAAGTGTGCACCGCTTAGAGGTTACAAAAATCTAGTATTTATTTTCGAGTAAAGGATAATTTTGCACTCCATTACTGAAAACTTAAATTATATTTCTTATGGTTATCTGAGAGAAAACCCAAAAGTTTCGACATAACAAAACGTCAGGGAAAAATAAATACCCTTAGCTGATTATAATAAATGCGGTTAGCCATTAATTATCTGCCAAGAAACATTTTAATTAAATATATTCTTGCTTGCTGAGGATCTCAAGCGAAACTGTAATTCAGATCCTTCACTTTTCACTTAAGCATATTCATTGTGGGAAATCTTATACTTCCGAAATTCTGGCGATAATTCTTATTTCTTGTTCCCGTATCAGGTCCTTATGAACAGAACAGTTCAAGCATGAAATTTATGAAAAGTCTTCGTCCGTCAGGATGTCATTCTTCAGTAATCGGATACTTACTTTCTTCTTCTTCTTTTTTTTTTTTTTTTTTTTTTTTTTTAGCTGACTATCAAGTCAGCGTAGACGCCCTTCTTAAAAAAGAGTATTTCAATGCCGTTTCCTGTTATGCAACACGCAGGGCTTGGCTATATTTGCCTATCAAAAGTGATGTAAAATAACAAAAAACACTCAAAAGAAACTGGTGTTTAAAAGATAAAATAATAAATACTTTGTAAAATAACATACACACACAAAAAGGTACTTAACAATCTGCACAAGTTTCGATCAAAACATTTATTTTTCATCGTTAGTCCCAGTCTGTGGATTTCCTTCTGCTGCTGCTAACGAAGGAAGAAATTTTTTCGTTCGAAACAATCTAAGTACCTTTTATGTATGTTATTTTACAAAATTTTAATAATTTTAATGTAAAATAAATTGATTGGATATATTTACATGCATATTAGGGGGACCGGAAAAAAAGGGGCAATTCCGGGACAGATGCCCCCTGTATTTCTTGTAATTGTCGATAAATACCAGTCAAACGCACAGCATAGGTGTGCAATGAAATTTCCTTAACTAGTGTATAGCAGGAATCCCTTTCAATGCTTTAGCTGCACCTATACAATACTTATTTTGAGATAATCGCACGATTTCACTATCCAAACTTTTAAACATGTTACGATCAAGTGCTTTTTTTAGGCTAATTACAGAATCCATGACAGTGTACAGCTTAAATCCTCTATAATGTATTACATGTAATTATGCAATCCTTATATACAGATAAGTGCATGATTTCATTATTAATACTGTTAAACACGTTTTACTTAAGTACTTTTTTACACTAATTACTGCATCTATTCATCATTTCGAAGTCAAAATTAAGTGCAAAACTGTATAGAGTACTGTGTGTATGTTTACGCTGTTTTCCATATCGAGTACAGGCAACTCGATTTATGTGATGTGTTACGTCTGTATCGTACAAAATGGTCATGTATACGGATGGCGGATTATGGCGGCATGTATACGGATGCCGCACTGTCATTCCGTATACATGCCGCCGTTTCTTTTGTATGGGACTCCGCAATTACCAAAATATTAATTCCTCTCCGTGTTTTATTTTTTATATTATAGTATTTTATGTTACTGGAGTATATTTGCTGGATTTAATTAAAGGTTATAAACTTTTTTCTTGTCATTTTGCACAGGTTCACTTAGTTATTAGTCGTTAGTTGTAATTGTTATAATTATGCATTTTAACGTAACTGTTAAATGAAGTCTTAAATGAAATATTGTTTTTAAAGAATCTGATAAATTGTTAATTTGTTTATAGATTTTGTTTGAAACGCCTGCATTTAAAAAAATAAAACAATGTTAAAACAAATAAAACGATATAAAATATTTCTTCCTTTTTAAATACACTGATGATACGCCGTTGATGAAACAACAATTACAATTCAATTATAAAATATAAGAATATAATTTTAGTTGTGAACTAAGTAGGCAGACTCTAACTGATTTAAACATGCTAATATGACTCTTTATACTAATTCAGTGTCTTTTTGTTTATAAATACGTGATTATAGTCCATACTTGAATATTTTTCGAGTATTTTTTAATTCATTATTTCAATCTGTTCTTATCGTAGGCGCCTCATAACTCCTGCACAAGAACGGCGTCCCACCCTGAAGAGTGGCGTCACACCCGCAATGCGATGTTTTAGAAAAAAATTGTTACAAAATATTAATTATGTTTTTAGATTTCTTTCGTCGCAGTACCCATGTTCTATATTTTACTACAAATAGCACAGCATGATATATTTTATTGTATATGCACCCTGGAATTTTTACAAAATTATAAAAGAAAATGCTGGAAAAGCCCCGGAATTACCCTATAGTTTTTTGCCATATAATTCAAACAAATAAAATTGCAACAAGTATTTAATGGCTAACGAGCTGTGTTCCTAGCATTTATAGCTGCTAAATTACTTCTTAAGCAAAAATTTTATACATAATACTTTTTTCTTCCACGGAAGATGGCCAACCTCCCTCTTTTTTCACATCTGCCTATCAACTTCCTGAAATTGATTTTTAGGTATTGTTGTGCGCTGTATTTTGTAGTGAGGCTTTTATGGATATCTCTTTTTTTCTTTGAGATCACACGTGACATGTGAAAAGAACGTTTTGGCATCCTACATTCCATTGCTTAGAAATTGTGGAAAATGCTGTCTAATGTCCCAGACAGCACAGCAAACTTGCATCAAACTTGATTTATCAAGTCAATAAACTTGAATTAAGCTTGAAATTTTCAAGCGTGTAAGCTTAATGCAAGCTTGAATCAAGTGTTCTAGTTTACACTTGCCCAGCCTGCATTAAGCTTGACATTCCAAGTTTGAATCAAGCTTGACATAGCAAGCGTAATAAATTTTCCTAAATACACGGGGCGCCGGTCGGCGAACCACATATTTTATTTTGCCACGCATTTTCCCATCTACGCTAAAATTTCATCTGTTTCCATCAAGTGTCCGCGGATAGAATAGAACCCGGGACCTTTGGGTTGGGAGGCGAGCGTCCTCTCCGTTGCGCCAATCTGAGTCGGGCTGATATGACTAAAGTTTGAAGTGACTGTTAGGGTTATTTCTGGCCAGATTGATAAGTGGCCGATGTGTTATTTGTTTCTTTTATTTTTCCATGGGATGCATCAAAATTAAAATAATGTTATGTGTGATTTAGAGACTCTATTAATAGGGAAATAAACATAATATAAACTTAACAGCAGCTCACGTTTTAAAACTTTCAATATCACGACACTATGTTGGGCAATACTGGCCAATATCGAGACAAACGACTGATTTTGAAATCAATTTCGTAGTATAATTGTATTTTATTTTGAAGAATTTCCATATTTGGAAATATAGAATCTTTTTTTTTTTAATTCTGTCAAGTACATTTATGACTGATGATAAATTATTTTGTAGCGACCGGAAACCGCCTCATTCTACCACCCATAAAGTGAAGTATATTAACTAACTAAATTGTGTTAATTATATTGAAATTTATTTTTAGGGCTAATTAATTAGTTAATGGAATTACTAATGTTAAGATGTAAATAAAACTAAAACTCCCCTTGCGTGTTCTAATGTCCAGGTTTTGTGCGATAATAAAATAAAACACAACTTTTACGATATAATATGAGCAATTTGAGAAACGCTAGACAATGTCCATGTCCATTCTGTTTCACAGATGGCGCCATCACTGCACGCTTTCGAAAGGGAAAAATCATTGAATTGAACTGTCAAGCTTGTATTAATACGTCAAATTCAAAGAAATGTCAAGCTTGATTTAAGCTTATGTGCTGTCTGGGGTAGCACCTATGTTAAAAAATTCTCGCGCACGCCAAATTTCGTATTATTAGTTTTAGTAGTTTTTGCAAAGTGAAATACTCACATACGAAAGAACGACATTACTTTCCGGTCACTCTAATACATTCATTCGGCCCATTAGATCTCTTAAATATTCTATTTTGCATTACATTTTAAAAATTCTGTACAATTTATTTTTTAAAGTTATAATTAATTAAATAAACAAATAAGTAGCTACCTATGTCTTTCTACTCATGTTTTTTTTTAATTATAATTCAATATTTGTAAGAAGAGTTTTGATAGTTAGGCATTCATAAATATGTCTCGTTCAACAAATAAATAAAATAAAATAAAATAAATAAATGAGTAAATAAATAAAGTAAAAAGAACAATTTTTCATGCTTCAGGGAATCGTTACGTAAAGTAAATAGTGAGCTTTTCTCATGTATGTTATTTTAATCCAAATAAACAAATGGTTGCTAATCTAATAAAAATACAATTAGGTAAGTAAATATCATGAGATATTAGAACAAAAGATGAATCATTTGATTCAAAAATACTTTTTATGTGTTTGTCTTGTTGTGAAATTTTCCCTCAATACAGAATATTCTTATTTGGATAACATCTTTTCAAAAAGATTAAATTCAATCTGGAATACCCCTCTTTCATTTTTTAATATTTTGTACTTCCAATTCTTTTCCCAATTGAAATAGCAAATGGCTAGTTACTCTATCTATGCACACACACACTCACACACACACACAGGCACAAAAAGAAAAAAATTTATTACGCATGTACTTTTTGCTTAACCATACAGATGAAACCTAATTCCTATACAAAATTTTCTCAAGTCGTCTCGAATTAAACTGTTTCACACATTTTATTTCAAAAAACATAACATTCAATGGAAGATATCGTTTGCTCATTTGAAATTATAAAAATGTAACTCTAGATTCTGTTCAACAGGAAAACAAAATTACATTCTTTGTTAAGAATATCCTGTTGAATAAAAATCTATGCTCGAGGGAATAAACTTTACAACATATAAAATATCAATTCTTGAAGGAGAAAATGTAGTATTCGTGTGTTTAGGATTTAAAGAGTCTGAAAATCTAGAATGAGTTTGAAAATATAATTTTTGAACGGATGAATTACCGTTAAATCAATATTAACTTATTTCTGGGAATGCGTCCTAAATAATATTCTGAATGAATACCGCTCATTTATATCAATTTCAATCGTAAAGGTTTTTAATTTCAGTCAAAATTCTGAAAATATTATAAATGCATATAAGACAATAAATGTTATACGATTTTGTTTGAGTTAATTTATCACCATATTTGAAAACCAGATTCTGTATCCACTCGGTTTCAAAATAATACGCCGTAAACAAATTCTTTCTTTCTTTTTGCAGAATATTTAAAAAATTCGTAAAGGTAATATTATAATAATTGTTTGAGTTTTCTTGACTTGTTGCATGCACTTGTGTGCGAGGAGAAATGTGTGAAGTGTTTATGCAAGTTAACCTCTCCACTATTATTTTTTATTTTAGTATGTTTTCTCAACTCTGTTCTGTTTTAACATACCCACCGTGTTAAAAAAGAGGCTGATGTAATACTGAATATTTTGAAAGAATTTGACGAGCTTGTCGAAGTGTAAACACACATTTTATATTGTGATTTTTAAAATAATAGCTTAATCCGAGAAAAACTTAATTACTCATATAAAATATGGATCACCAAGAATCTGTAGGGCTGTATTTTTTTAGGAGAAGAAACTGCTGATTATTTTTTAACTGACCCAGGAAATTTATTCGAATATTTTCTTTAAGGGAGAGTAAATTAGAACATTTTTAATCTAAAAATTAAAGTTATTTTATGAAGGCCAATCTATCTTTTTGTATAACTGTAAAATTTCTAAAAACATTCAAAATTAGCTTACGAAAATACTGCATTCAACTCTATTACAGGGCATCAAACTTGAAGACTTTTTAAGGTTGCCAGTTTGACAACTACGGAAAATTGGCTATCTTTGCATCAAATTTCTTCTTTGGTTCTTATTTTAAAAGTATATGATTAATGATTCCAGTTTCTGATTTCCTTTTAGGGATAAATTTTCAAGATCATTCTGAATTTAATTTCTGTTTATTCTCCTTTTACTTTTTCTTATATGTGGCAATATTTAATTTTTTATTTGAGTTTTAGCGATTAGTATTAAATGTAAAAACTTTCTATTTATTGGTCTTGAAGAATGGTCACAGAATGTTTCCCTTATATATATTTGAAAAAAAAAAAGAGTAAGCCCTCATTTTATTTTTTAATTATTTGTCTAAAGTTGTGCGGATATCTGAGAAATAGAACAATAGATACAACTATATTATAAAAAAAATTAGAATGTAGATCAGATGCTGAAGTGCACAACTATTACCATAAAAACGAAATGAAGACGCCAAATAAATTATTAAGTTGTGTGAGCTTCTAGCCAATAGTGAAATTTAATGAAAACAATGTACTTATTTTCCATAATAATGCAATTTCATACATGTGACAGAAATGAGAAAATAAAACATAAGGTCCAATTCAGAGGAATCAAGACTTTTAAAATATACAGTTTGAATTGCACTTTGCGGAAACTAAAAATAACAACACTAACTTGCCGAACACTCTAAGCATGTATTTCTCACAATAGTTTATCTATAAAAGACAAGCCGCTTACTTCAGATGGACTCCATCTACCCAAAGTTCATGAATGAATTCAACACCACATAGAACTTCTGAATTTTTCAAGTATTTTGGGTGTTTGCTGAACAGCAATCATTTTGCAGTTTTCTTTTTCTCAGTATTGCAGCAACACAACTCATTCATTTTTTGTGTGTTTTATTGAATTTTTATGATGATCTCCCTTTGATTGCATCTTCAAAGTTGTTCAAGGACACCTTTGAAAGTTTTTTAAAAAAATTGAAAGTGCAACAACTATCTTAAGTTTTAATGTTTGTAGGAGCTTTTAGATAATAAATAATAAAAATACCATAAATCTATATAAAATCTGTCTCTCTCTCATTTTTTATATGTTCAAGATATCGATGAATGAGGTATGTGAGATTTAAATTAATCCTTTTAAACCAGGCTTCCACAATTCACGAAACAAATTTTGAAACAATATTACGAAATATTTACTAATAACTTAAAGTTCAAAACAGTTTTGTGTATTTTATGGTAAAATAATAATGGATATTATTTATTTTATTTATTTTATTACAAATTCAATCTCTATTATGAAAACATTCATATACATATATATTCGAGGTAAATTATTTAATCATGTCTAAATGAGTTAGAGAAGAAAAAAACACCACACATCGAAAACTTTTCTGTATAGTAATAATAAGTTAAACACTGTTTATTCAAAAATTAAATAAGCGTGCAAAATCACAAAAAAAGAATTGAAAAATAAAAGCAAACTAATCTATATAAATAAAACAAAGTGTAAGCTGTCAGTTAGATCGTTAGTTAATTTGTTTGTCTGTGTCTCGCGTAGCTCCGAAACGGGTGATCGTAGACCTACCAAATTTTGTATGGAAATTCTCCAGGACGGGTCCCGACATACCTCAAAGCGATTTTTTCGAAAATCGAATTATTTTAGGAGATAGCGATAAAAGGCTTGTCGCAAAAGGCTCATTTTTTCGCTTCCCCATTTCGCAATTGTAACCCGCAGTGGAATGAGTGAGAATTTAAGCATATCTAGTTTGCCATATTTGGCATGTTTATTAAATGATTCAAACTCTTGAAGTAGAAATAAAAGAATAACGATTTTTTTTTTTTTTTTTTAGATTGTTTGTAAGGCTGTCTTTAAATTAAAATATCGTGTGCATGTGAAATCAAAACAGGAATGAAATGTTTTATACTCAAGAGAAAAATAGGATTTGGAAATTTTCCGAGACTAAAATATGCAACATTTTGGTTAATGTGCGATTTTAAGGAGATGATTCTAACACTTGGAGCAATTTATCGTAATTTTCTCATATGCTGAATACACCTGAGAATACGTTTTTGAAATTTTCATTCAGTTGGAATTGTGCATTTTTCTGCACAGCTTTTTTCCATCTATTTCTAATGTATTACATCCAGAAAAGGATGTTAGAAATATCAATTTTAATTTTCTTTAATCACACTCATGAATAATGATATACTTTCCAACTTAATGAAAGAAGGAACGAAAATAGGGAAGACCCATGGACTATAATACGCTTTTAATATATAGCACTTTAGTGCGTATTTAAAATCTGAAAGCGTTTCAGATTTTCTTACTTTTTTTTTCCCTTTCCATTTTTTGATAAAATCTTATATATCCAGAAGCTCTTCAGAATGAATATGGGACGAAAATAATTTGGTTTTTTTTTGTAGGTTTTTATAATTTAACCATCTTATTTTTGCAACCAGAGGCGGCCCGAAACTGTAAGCATCGCATCTGGGCGCCGGCTTCGAAGGGGCGTCATTTCGAACACAAAAACTATGTAGAGCATAAAAGGGGGTGTCTTTTTATATTAGCAGGGGGCGACACTTACCGTAGGGCCGCTTCTGTTTGTAACCATCTTAATTTTAAATTTCATTCAGAATCTGAGAGATTTTAGTGCCAAGGAAGCCAGTGAGGAACAGGATTCTCACCAAAAAAGATATATTAAGATGGCGAACCAACTGGTCGTTGGAGGCGGCTAGTAAAAAAATAATGCTTTAAAACCTCATCAAAAATATTACAAATCCCATATTTTTAATTAATTTGTATTTAACTTTTCTATTATAAAATTAATATATTTGGCCATTTTTAAATTCGTAATTTTCATATTTAAGCTATTTACTTCCATTCTAAAACATGTTACATTAGCTTTTCATTTTTAATGCTGTAATTATTTGCCATCAGCGCCTTTCATTCTGTTAGTCGCTCTATAATTCATGAGTTATGAAAGATTAGTTCCGTCTGTGCTTTCTCCATCACTTCTCATGCTTTAATCCTTTAACCCCCCCCCTCCCCCCTTCTCATGCTTTAACCCTTTCCCGTAAAAAAATTGTCACGATTATTTTTAACAGCACTGACATCTGCTGAAAAATGGAAGAATGTGAGAACAGCTGGAAGATAGATTGCCCACTGCTGAAAAAGGGCAGCCCTTGCCCTTGCTCGACTTAACTACCAGCAAGATGGCGGACGATCGAAACGTTCATCGCGTGCCACAGATCTAGAGACCCTTTTTTGACGATGACCCTATTTTGTCTTCACGTATTTAGCTTCTTGACAAAAAAGGGTCTCTACATCTGTGGCACGCGATGAACGTTTCGATCGTCCGCCATCTTGCTGGTAATTAAGTAGAGCGATGGCATCGGCTGCCCTTTTTTTAGCATTGAGAAAGGGTTGCGCCTCAAAGGGTTAACACAAAGGTAACCTATATAAGGTAAGTTAAGGTGTATTCCCATATCTTTTCTTAGTTAACAAGTCTGGCTTAAAAAATTAATTATATTATTTTTTTTCTAACTGCGGCGCTCTGTGTGGTAAAGGGCGTTTCCTTTAGCGTCTGCCGAAGGGTCTTACCTGCATTAACCCCCACTAAATTTTATGAAATTCCACGTTCTTTTCACATTCGTCGGCTTTTCCTGCTAAATACGTGAATCTTGCAGACTATCAGCCACCGTGATTCGTAATAACAAGTAGCCACAGAAATTTTATGTAACCAACATTGCAGTAACCATTCATTTATTTTTCGTATTTAATGTGCTGTCATGTGTCCTGGTCACCCGATAACAAATACGTTTCCATATTCTTGCTCATCATAAAAGACTGCTAGAAAAGCAACCCTAATAGATAGAAAATGTCAGATAAGAGCAGATAGGAATATTTTGCTTCCGTAGTGATTTCATAAAAAAAAAATTCCCTTTCAGCTAACAACTACTGATAAGACATATAAGATCAACAGTACTTTAGTGACAAATTATACTCCTAATTTCCAGGTATTTTTTGTAGGAAAAAATACTTGTACTAATCAGTCCCACAGTGCTGTTACAATTAATAAATAGATAACTTTAACATTTTCTAGTGTTCCGTATGCAAGTATTTAAAACGGTAAAAAAAGCAATTTTTTAACCCTTTAACGCGCAGTGATCCCGCTGTGGGATCACCCAACTCTGACGTTTTGACTGTTGCCAGTGACGAAGAATAGATTGGATTTTTATAAAAATATGTTGCGGGTGACATAGCTCCACGAGAACCCTTTACTTTTTAGTACGTCATTTCGCGTAAAAAATGATCACGATTCTTTTTAACAGCACTGACATCTGCTGAAAAATGGAAGAATGAGAGAACAGCTGGATAGATTGCCCAATGCTGAAAAAAGGGCCCGGCGTTGCCATCGCTCGACTTCACTACCAGTAAGATGGCGGACGATCGAAACGTTCATCGCGTGCCACAGATCTAGAGACCCTTTTTTGACGCAGCTGGCTGTGCCGCCGCACAGCCAGCTGTCGTCAAAAAAGGGTTTCTAGATCTGTGGCACGCGATGAACGTTTCGATCGTCCGCCATCTTGCTGGTAGTGAAGTCGAGCGATGGCAACGCCTGCCCTTTTTTCAGCATCGGGAAAGGGTTGCGCCTCAAAGGGTTAAAAGTGGGTTATGGGGGAAGAGTAGATATGCATGAGCAGACACAGCTTTAAATTATCGACGGTAACGTAATATGTATATTGGTCTGTTTTAACAATTTTTCTAATTGTTCTGTGAGAAAAGGTTATTCAATTTGCATTAAAATCGTCCTCCAAATGGTTCTCGGAGATTTGTTTGGATATAACCGTCGCTTTTTCCCTACATGACGTCATTTTACCTTTAAACAAAAAAAAAGTTGTACTCTGTTATTCACAAAAAAAAGGTGGATTAAATTCCTCAATCTAAAAATCATGTCGATATAAATAATTTTCTTATATTTTGTAAATTTAAGTTTAATTCTATCATTCGATGCTTATTTAAAAGACACCTCTTTTTTTCCTAACTGATTAACACGGACCTTCCAAATTCCAAATGGAGCTTTCTAACAGCTTTAACGCCATCCGTCATCTTCTGAAACAAGTTACTGCTGAATTGTTCTATTTCTGTTTTTAAATTATTTGTTTTGATAAACCTGGAAAATTACCTTTCAGATTTAGAGTGTTTAAGTCATTTTTTCTATCACTTCCCTTTCTTTTTCTTTTTTTTTTTACTTTTTGGCGTCATTTTACCTTTAAACAAAAAATTTACATTTTGTCATTCACAAAAAAGGAGAATTAAACTCCTTAAGCTAGAAATCATGTCGATATAAATAATTTTCTTATATTTTGTAAATTTAAGTTTCAGTTTAATTCTATCATCCGATGAATAATTAATAGTCAACTCTTTTTTCCTTAACTGTTTAACATGGATCTCCCAAATTCTAAATGGCGCTTTCTAACAGCGTTAACGCCATCCACCATCTTCTTGAATTAATCTATTTGTGCATTTATCTCTATTTGTTCTGATAATCTTGCAAAATTACATTACAGTCTGATAGTGTTTAAATCATTTTTTTAGTGTTACTTCCCTATCTTCCTTTTTTATTCTTTTTCGTTTTTGTGCGAGTTCATGAGCGAATTTTTCTGTTGTAAATTGACAACTTTCGCCAACGCACAAGCAAACTCTACATTTTATTTGGAAAATTTAGTGAAATTTTACCTTATATGCATGCCTAAATCGAGAAAAAGTAAAATAAAAAAGAATTTCACGAAAAAGCGCTCTTTAAAAATCGATTGAGGATCGCATATGGAGCACAGCTTTTTAAGCGGAATCAAACATTGCATCTGGAAAAAAGTCCCAAAAAATTTTCGGGGATTTATTTTTAGATCTATGGAAGGATATGAAATTAAATAGGATTATTTGCCAAACATTATTCAAATTTATGATTTTAGCATTAAATATATTTTCTAGCATCTTCGTTGTAAGTCAGTGGAGGTTCAAAAGTTTAGGTATAATATTTTTCTTAAATAATTTAATTCGGTAGCAAAAAGAGAGAACTGTCGATTTTATCAAGTTAAAAAGCAGGAAAAAATCATTATTAGTTCAGTGAAACTCTAAATTTTTATTTCAAAAGTTTATTTTCTCTTTAGTAGACAAAAATTGTGCCTATACAATACAGTAATTTATTCAAAACATCAGTCTGTGATGGTATTTTGCAGAAATGAAACTCTTGGATACTATTTTTTCGTACAGAACCATGCAAGACAGTTACATATCGAAAAGTTTATAACAAATTTCAAGTTTTAACATTTAATTGGGGCATTTAAATTATATTTACTGTTAAAGAATGAAGAAAAGATGCCTTCTCTTTGAACACAAACACTGCTTTGAACACTTTGAACACTTTGAAAAACTTTGAACACATACAGAAAAGCTTCCCTCGTCAAATTCTTTACCTGTGACTTTGGTGCAGGTATGACGTTGTCTTGCTATAAAACTGGATACTCTGTCCCGTTGCAGTTTTTTATCGTTTTAGAAACAGCAGGGTCATACTATTTCGCTTATATGAGAAAGAAATTTATTTTATTCCTTCCGTGCAAAGAACGGATATGCATCTAGTAAATAAATAAAAATAATTTTTGTTTCCCCAGTTAATGTTGTTCATTCTTTTAAAGTTTCATATATTTTAAATCACGGATATTTAATCAGTTTAAAATCTGTGCGAAATATAAATAGCGTAGGTGTAATCCAAAACTATTTAAATAGTACCTTTTTATCTCTTAATACCAAAGAACTAGCAAAAGAAAAAAAAATTAATAACGATATCTAAGGGAAATTTTACGATTAAACCGAAATTTTCATACCTCTGTAAGTTCAGTCAAAGCTTTTACTTATAGAGCATTGCTTTAGAAGATCCCATATGAAATAAAAAAATTCTGCGAAACAGCCCCAAGTTAATGTGAAAGAAAACTAAAAAGGCCAAAGTATATCATTCGTTACAGCAGCATCTAATCATTCAAGAGTGAATAAAGAGTTTTTCCGGTACCTTTTTGAACCTATTTCTAAGACTAGATAATGTAATCGAATTTTTCTTTATGACTGAATATCAGAGATCTGAAAGAGCTCTTTCGCCTTTCTTATTCTGATTCCCTTCGTTCGTTTGAAGCTTTTCTTTTCACACAGAAGCGAAAGAAATATATCGAATTATTTACTCGAATCAATAATGTAACTATTTATTGTGAGTATTTGTATTTACAAATCTAAGAAAAGTTGCATTCCCTTTTTTCCTTGTACCGACTAAGGATATCGAAACAATATCTGCAACTCCCGTAAGTTTAATATTAACCATTTGAAGCGTAAGTATTTTCGCATCCATATAGAAGACCTACTGGATAGACTGTCCAACGCTGAAAAAGTGCAGCCGTTGCCATCAATCCATTTAACTACCATTAACTTGGCGGTCAAACCGCCCATCTGACGCCACAAAGCTACAGATGTCTTCTGATAGAGCCAGCTGTCCCAAAAACTTCTTGAGATCTGCGGAGCCAGATGAGGGATTCGATCATTGCCATGTTGTTGGTAGTTAAATGGATCGATGGTAAAGGCTACACTTTCTCATTTCGGAACCTTTTAAACATTTTTTTTTTTGCTATCAGCCATGAAAGCGCTGAAATAAGGTGGTTCGCGGTGTAGCCACCGCGCTGTCAAAGGGTTAAGTTATTTTTTACAACGAATAACATAAAAATATCACTCATTGATGAAGTTTTTAAGCTCTTTAAGGTCAGTTGTCAAAATACAACTGAAAAAAAAATTTAGTGATACCCTGATTCCTTTAAAATATGTTAAATATTGACAGTTTATATTATGACAGACTTTTCAAATTTAATGACATCGTTTCTAAACCAAGTGCATGTCTAGAATACTTTCAGTTTGCAACAGGTTTAGAAATTACGAATTTATTCATTGCCAAATCAATAAAGTTGTCATTTCCATCATGTTGTAAATTGAGAGCATTTAATTCCTTTTGCAGTAACAGGTACAACTCAAATAAGTTTAAAAGTAATATTTTGATAGTTGGCAGTAAAATGGATAAAATAACTACACTAGTTTTATTTTATTAGAAACAAGAAACTACTGTCAACACTATTCACTTTTATAATGAAGGAGTAAAAGAAAAATGGATAGCGTATACAATTAAATTTATGAAATTTTCGTTCACATTTTTTAAAGAATACACACTGTTACGAATTTTCGGGGTAATTGGCTATTTCGGCATAAAATTTAGGCTGAAATTCAAATAATTAAATTTTGCATTCTCTTGTATGAAAACCAGTTAACTAGAACGCCAGATAGTGAGTTTTGGGTTTCCTTGGTGTTTAAGATAGGGTTTAGAGACTTCTCGTCAAATATTAGCTATATCGCTTTGCTGACTTCAGTTTTGGAAACTTGTTTTTGGAGCCAAGTTTGGCGATGATTCGCCAGAAAAGCGCAAGTTTGGCGACATTTAGAGAAATTTAGCTGAATTTTAGAGTGTGGAAATATTTTATTGTATGCGTAAAACGGCATCTGAGAACGCTTCTGTGATGAGCTGACAGTGGAAAATCGAGCTATTGCCTTTTAATTTCGGTGAATAGTGCATTGGAGATTGTACTTCGAATTTCTAGAACCAATAAAATTTCTGTTTAGTGCTGTCGAATGGGCTGTTTAGAACTTTTCATTTACACTGGACTTTTAAGCTACGAGCGCGAAAACTAATTTTTCAGCAGAATTTTTCATTAAGCAGATTTCTCAGCAAAAATACTAATATTTGCTATTTTAACTTTATTTTAACCACTTTTATGAGGAAAATATGAAGAAATTGATATTTCTATTGACATTTTCAAAACAACTAATCATACGCCTTTTGAAAGAGACATATTCTAATCAGTGAGGGTAATTTTGCCGAAAATTGCAGACTAGCAGAAGTATAAGCTTTGATTGCAACAAGCATCTAAAATTTCACAGTTAAACAAAGGCTGTATTTAAAAATTAAAAATATATGTACTGAGGTAAGATTAAAACAAGAAAACATAAATACGATTCTTTTGAATTCAGTACGAAATTGATCACATATCTTTACATGGAAGCAGTATCGCAAAGCTATTGCAATAATCTACAAATCAATACAAATAGCTGTTATTGGTGTTTATGCATACGTTCTTTATTAGCAAAAGGAATTGGAAAGGGATTTTTCGATTATTGAAAATATTTGTTGTTGACATGCCTATTAAAATTAATTTATGCTATATAAGAAAACTTCAAGCACCAGAAAATTAAAATATTGTTTTAAGGCTTAAGCAGAAGGCATGTTTTAGACTTGTAAGATCATTCAATACTCCAGGTTTTAATATTTTCCTCTTATTCAAGCCTTTGACACCTAGATAGCCACATTTAAGATTTTGTCATTTCAGTGTTATCAGGTTTTTTTTAAGATAGTTTAAGGATGTACATTACAAATTTTATTTGTTTATTTAAACCATATATATAAATATCTGTAAAAATCACTACAAATATTCTTCAATGCACCTGATTGCAACGTTTAGATTAATTGCAAATATTCATGTTCTATTCGCCGTAGCTTTATTTATTAAGTAAAATAGTGAAGATTACAAAATAAACAAACAATTTCAAAAAAAGATAAGGAAGTAACAGGAAATTAAAATTAAAAGGGCTAATCTGCCAAAGCAGATCATTTATTACAGCACCATCGAATCATTCTTGAGTGAACAAAAAAGTTTCTTCCGGTTAGTCTTCTCTTTAAATCTCTTTCTAATGCCGGATAGTGTAATCAAATTTTTCTTTATGACTAAAAGTTCAGGACATTCAGTAGAATTTTTTTATCTTTCTTTTCCGGATTTTCCCCATTTCGTTTGAAGCTCATTTTCCTTTCATAAAAGTGGAAACAAGAAGTATAATCGTTTGTGTGAATCACCGTAGCGCATAAACTTGAAATGTTGTCTTCTGCCTTATGCCTTCTGGTACAAAAAATGAGCATCTGCATGGACACATCTAAATAAAACTTCTTACAAAGTTTCAAGCCTGTTATTCTTTTTTAGCATTCATAAAACAATATAGATGTACGTGGTATCCAACAAGTTTCTCACTTTATATTTACTGATCTGGATGCACTATAAAATGGTTTTGCTAATTAAAATAGATCTATGAAACAAAAATCCTTGATAACAGTACCAAAAAGTAAACTGATTTTGGTGAAGAGAGCCAGTAATAAATTGAATCAATTATGATTTGATTTTAAGAATGAAAAGTATCCATGCTCAGATTTCACCAACACCTTCTTTGAGACATATCTCAGTTGCTTGAGGAGTGAATTTGAGTGGGCGCTTTTAACCAACAAGTACCGAATAAAGTCCAGCTTAAGAGAAAGGGGAGTAGTGGAGCAGGTTTAATTGGCTTATGTGACACAATCAGTATTTAATAGCAGGTTGCTTATTTTTAATTTTGTTTCTATAAAAAAAATAATTAGTTGTTTGTAGAAAAAAAATTAATGACAGAAGTTTGGCAATATCTTATTAAAATTTATGTCACCTTGAGATCAGTTAAAATCCTCTTTTTCAATCCATCAATAAAACAGTTTTCAACTTTTCAATAAAATGTTAAAAAATGTGTTCAACACTTCAGGAATTAAACATTACGCAAATGAAGAGCCTTGTTTGTATAAACTGCTGAGTAGGAGCAAAATAAATTAATTAAAAAAATTATACAGAAAAAATTAGGAAAATCTGATTTTTCCGTGAACAAATGTTAATCGTTTTTTTTTTTTTTTTTTTTTTTACATATATCGGTTTAAAACTACAAGAAACTTCTATAAATATTGGGCGATCCAAGAAAAAATTCTTCCTAAGCATCAAACGCCCATTTAAATGTTTTTAGTACATTAAATTTTATAAAATATTGCATATCAATTATGGTTTAACAAAAATCTCCTACACCCAAAATCTGATATAATTACCTTAAAAAATCTCCATTTTTTCCTTAAAAACTACTTTGATATACTATGAGATTATTTACACAAAAATAGATTAAAAAACTATAAAACACTTTTGACTATGGCGTATAGTCTTTCAGAAAGGTGAATAAAACTTTTTTTTTCATGACATTATATATATTTTTTTTTCTGAGACATTAAAAAGAACTTGTAAAAAGTTTTTATCGCATTCTTCTCAATTTTTAATACTATTCTGAATGGTAGTTCATCTTTATATTAAAAATAAGACTGTATGACACTTTACACAGAAGTTGAAATTCCAGTGCATTTTAAAATTGTGTCTTATAAAAATACACTTTATAGATAGTGATAACATATTTGAAGTGAAATTTTCAATTAACAGTTTTTTTTATATTGCAAATGTACAACAATTTAGAATTTTATGTTCAAATGTGATAGGTATATAAATAGTTGAGCTCTCTGAGAATTCAACTAATTCTTTAAATATGTTATTCTTCAGTATTTTAATTACTTAAAAAATCTTCTTTAAACGTAATATGGTATGCATTTAAGAAACAGATAAATAGGTGGTTCAGTCTTTACTTTAAATAACCGTACTAAAGCTAGTCACCTATAATGTTTTACCTCAAAATAAGTGTATACATTAATATATTTCCATAGAAATGTAATCATGCTGTTACGCAACTATTTGTTCCCTAGTGAACATGTACCACTTCTATCTCTGAGAGAGAGAGAAGACAATTGCAGACAACTGATATAATTGCTTCAAGAAATTTTTTAAGAAATGAATATTTATTATTGCTCCGCCATTAAAATATAACTTTTTATACAGCAGTATTGACTGGCGAATTTTTGAAAAAAAAAAATTTGAAGGAATATTGAAGGGAAAAAAAACTGATAGAATATGAACCCTCTCGACGGCATTTAAATGTGACGCAAACGTTTATCCTATTTTCTTTATATTGCTATATGTGATTTTTAGCCGACATGGCTATCTAAACTGAAGTTTTCTTGGATTTCGCTTACATTTCGATAATATTGAAAAACCTATAGAAACGTACCTTTCACCAATTCCAAGAAGTAAGTAGTTTAAAAATTGTAACCCCTGAAAAATTTCTTCTGCAACGGTGCACTCATGCTGGAAGGGACTACTTTGAAGGCCCTAAGCATTGATAAACTTAATTTGTACCAATTAGCCTTACGTCAAAATTGAGAGATTAACATATTACAGAGAATTCGAGCATGATTTTATTAGGGGAAACGAAAAGTAACTGCTTCGTTTTACATAAAGTACAAACAAATAAATTTTCAAAAAATTTTTAATTACAAGAAAGATTAGCCTAAACGTACCATCCATACTTGTTACATTTTGAACCAAGAATTTTATTCCTTCAAGGAAGATGGTCCCCCTTCCCGTTATTACCCGTCTACCCACTTTGAATGACAATATTCAAAATGTATTGAAATGAAATCGATATTTAGGTATTTCTAAGTGTTATACTTTACAGCTGGGACTTAATGGATATCTCTTTTTTCCAAAGCGAATCCCAGAAAACATCAGTGTTCAGAAAACTCCGCTTAGTTTTCGGGTTCGTCCCTTAAATGTCCTGTGTGTATGGAAAGTTCTAGTAAACAGTCCCGTTGTTAGGACGAAACACAAATTTTATTAGTTCTAGAAATTTGAAGTACAATCTTAAGTACACAGTTCATAGAAATTAACAAGCAATAATAAGTTTTTCAGCGGTCATCTGAACACAGAGTCTTTCTCAGATTGCGTATTTATTATACAATAAAATCCTTCCACAGGCAAAATTTCAGTGGAAATTCTAGACCAAAACTCCCTGGCACACAACAATGAGGAATTAAAAAACAATCTTTAAAATAGGCTTCTTAAAAACAAGCAAAAATGCGTCCCTTATAATATCGCAATACAACAAAGCAGAGATTCTCAGCAGAACTAACATTTTCTGCTAGTGACAGCTGACAACTCTCTGAATGGGCAGACTGATCTTTTTATAGCTTTTGGCGAAATGTCTAGTACTTTGGCGGTAATTCGATTTCAGGAGCATATCCTATTGGTTGAGTATATTTATGGCGTAATACTAATGCAGGTAAGCAAACATTACATGCCCCATTAATAAAATCGTGTCAAATGTCGGCAGACTAGGTGACTTTTAACAAAATATTGCCGAATTTGGCGCCAAAAGTAAGTCCCCTGAAGACAGCTAAGCGATATCGTCAATATATGGCCCCAAAAATTCGTACCAATATGGATAAACTTTTTGTACGGTTAAATTTAAATGACCTAATTGTACAGGACTTCCTTACATTTTAGCTGCCCCTTCCCCTCCATCACACACAATCTCATATACGAATATTTTTGTTGCTTTCCCGTAAGAAATATATTTCATCACCAAGTTTAAATAAAATAAAACAGCATTAGAAGGTAGAATGTGTTACTTTTCCTGAAATTCGTACATCACTAATAAATAATTTTCTTTCGAGAAATTCTTTTCAAGATTTTATTTCCAAGAATCTATTTTTATTCCCTTTAGTTCCAAAAAATACGCTCTTTCGTAACTTTCTTAAAAATTATTTTTTTAGCTAAAGAACTTAGATTTATGAAAAAGAATCGAATTTACGTGACAAACTGCAAATTTTCATTGGCTGGAAAGTTCATTGAAGAGGCAGTTATTTACTGAGTGTGTTTTATGAAAAGCTATCTATATATGTTTTATTTTTTATTTTTTGGTTTTATTAATCAGTTTTTAGTGATAAGATTTTTTTCTAAGTATTTTAGAGTGTGTTTAATTTCGATTTATCTTTTTAAAAAGATGCATACATTGAATGAAGTACTGAACGTTTGCTTAAACAGTATAGTTTATGGAGATGGCGTTTATGAGATATTTATTTATGAAATACTCACATAGGTTACGTAATAATAAAAATAAATAAATAATGTCACTTGTGCTTTGCTTACAATAAAAAAGTTTTCTTTTGGAAAGGGGGGGGCTGGTGGGTGGAGGAGGGTTATTGTACAAACACATAAATAGTACTTCACTTTAAAATTGTCAATATGTATAAATGATTTTCAAAGTTTTAATGCACGAATTTAACAAGATCAACTTATCCATGTAATTCAATTAGAAAACACTCTTGTGTATAGAAAATTGCATATATTTTGCATACAAGTGCTGTATGTGTCCTTCGATCATTATCATGTTCACTATCAATAGTTAATGGATTTAAAAACAAGTTATAACTATAACTGTCTTTCAAAAGAACATTTCTTCTGAGCAGCTCTCAAAGTTTCATCTAAAGCCTCAAATTCAGTTGAACTAATTTCTTCATATGACGAACATTTAAAATTTTGGTCGCAGTGTTAAAATTTTTCGTATCCACAGGGATCATTATTTTTATTATTTTTGCTTTTAATTTTAGCTCGTTTTACGTCTAGAGTGTTCTCTTTCTTCCGATGAAAGAAGACTTCATTATTTTCTTTCTAATAGAGTAAAGGCCTATAAAAAGTATTTCTTTCACGATATCCTTAATCTTGTTAACAGCAATATGAATATAAATCTTTTGAAAAATTTAAGCGAGAAAAAAATCACAATTAAGCAAGAAAAAAGATTTTCTCAAGCGTTAGTATCGGTTCAGAATCGAAAATTTCAGTACACTAAAATTTAGTTTGAGTAGATCTTTCAGATCCCTTTTAAAATATGGGGGCAGTAATGTTTTTCTATGTTTTGTTTTAATTTATTTTATTTTAATGTTTTTTATCAGTTAAAAATATGATCTACACCAGTTATTCCCAACCAAGGGTCCGTGGATCGGAGCCGGTCCACCAGACTTTACTGCTGGTCTTCGTCGATATTGTTAAAAAACAATCACCGACAAATGTCTTTCTAGGTAAAAATTATATTTTTATGATACTTTACTTAGTAATAAATAAAATACATGTTTATATAATTCTTATTGCGTTTGGCGGATGCTGATCCACGAAATAGTTTCCCTATTTTTTGCAGGTAAGCAGATATAAATAGGTTGGGAAACACTGATCTATACATTTGGCAAAAAATTACACCCAAAGAAGAAAAGTTGTGTTTTTTTATGTTAATGTTGAATTTTGTCAAAGCATGTTATATACATATATACTATATAATTTGATAGAACTCTCTTGATAGTTGATGTCTTCAGACTGAAAATTATTCACATGCAATTTGAAAAGCACCCCTGTACTCTGAAAGGCGTTCAACTTCTGTGTTATGGCGATGGGCATCTACCTACACGATGGGCATCTACACACAGGGGATCTTCCCATGGCCAGAAGACATTTTAAGGGGTATTCAAGTTACATCAAGCGAAAACCGACCAAAACTCCGGACCGTTACATCGTGAGCCGGGCGATAGGCTCAAACCCGGGAGATTCACAATTCATCCATCTATCCTGCTCAGTGTCTTCTTGACACTAGCCCGTGGTTTGGCCAAAGACGTTGAGACTTTTAACATTACTGTCATATTGAATTAATTGATTCATAAACGTGTTTTGCTGAAAACGAACGCAAAAATAGATTAAATGAACTGGGGAAAAAAATTCTCCGGTGTTAACCGGGGAAAAAATGTTTTTCATTTGTCACAGTAAAATCAAATATCTACAGAGTGAATACAAAGTTTCTTCCAGCTGCTTTTTGAATCTTTCCGTAATGCCAGATAATGCGATCGATGCTTTCTTTTATATGTGAAGGATCACATTGGAAAAGTTTTTTTTTATCCTTACTTTTTTTGGATCTCCCTCATTCTTCCAAGAATCTCGTTTTCTTCCCACAAAAATGGAAACAAGAAGTATAATCGTCTGAGAGAATCAACAGTGCATAAAATTGAAATCGTCCATTTTTATCCAGCGACATTTTAGTGGGGAAAAAATATTTATGCTGACCAAATACAGAGAGTTTCGATTGAATTTATTCTATTTCCTGTTCCAATTTAGTTTGGACACCTCAGATATTTGCCTAAGGTTTTCATTATTGTGTTTCTTATTGTGATAAATAACGCGAGTAATTTATGAAGGTAATTTTTGCCATGGAAAATTGCTTTTCGAATATTAATTATCTCATTTCCAGAGTGAAAATAAAAATAAAAATATTGAGCAAAAGTTGTTAAACATGGAAATGTAGTAGGAAACTTCCGGTAATATGACAGATAATTATTTTTACATAAGACCAATGTAGAAGTTGACATTTTATTTTAAAACTAAATATTAAATGTAATTTTCAATCAATATAAAAGTTAAAATACATATTTTAATACTAAACTTGATTGCTTTAAACTGTTTAAAAACAAATTTTTAATGCATAGTATTGCTTGCGAAATTTTGCAGATTTTTATAAACATAATAACCACAATTATATAAATTACATGTTTTTTTCTGAAGTTAACAAAGAACATTAAATTCTATAGCTTATAAGTTTTCTACATTTCTTGCATTTCTAAAACTGTTCTTCAAAATTTATAAATGTTGATATAATAATAATTTAATTTCAATTTTAGAAAGTAAGCAATCAGAAAATACTTCAACAAAACATATTCTAAATGTCTGAGGAGTTTTCAGAAAATTATGATATTTATTCGTACTATAAAATGTCTAGGGTCTATTTTTAACACTCTCTGAGAAATAAAGACCAAATTAAAGAATACAAGCTCTATTAACTCCAACTGCATTATTCCTACTTAATAACTTTATTTATTCTCAACCTTTTGCTCATTTCCATATACTGATTTGCTATTGAATACTTTGAGATCAAAATATTTTTATAAGAAAATTTCTATGCATTTTATTTTTTTTATATATAATATAAAAATGTTTTTATGCCAACACTTAAACAAATCTATAGCTAAAAACACTCAAAAACAAACAAAAACTGATTTTTAAATGTTAAAAATACCAAGAACTTTGTAAAAATAACACATAAAAGTAACACCACAGCACAATCGTTTCGCCGTATACAAAAGATATACGCAAAGGTGGTACAAAAATTTACATTTAGTTCTGACCTTTCTGCCTGGGTGGTTGGAGGAGCATATTGCATCCGAGGTAGTGGACAGTTTGTACCACCTGAAAGGATCATAATGTGGTGTTCCGTTTATGTGCGTTACTCTCCAATGTTCTTGATAATTAAAACCTTTAAAAACTAGTTTTTAAAAGTGTTTTTACTACATAAGAAGTTCTTTTTTTTCTCAGATTTTCGAACTGTTTCGTAAAGTTCAAAATGTTCAATGAACATTAAATTTGTTGAATCTTGCTGAAATTTAGTAAATAAAAATCCTTCAAGAATATTTGAAGATAAGCTACTGCTACTTTTATTAGACTTTTTTTAAACAATTATCAATCAAATCAAATATGTTTATGAAAATAATTTTTTCTTTGCTATAATTTTCACAATAAGTAAAGATGAACACTACATTTGCCATGGCTGCATAGAACTGGCTTTAAAAAGAAAATCAGTTGTCACGGACAAAAATTCATGGGCATGGAACATTTTTAAACATCATTAATTAGCATATTTTAATTAATTTCTTACTTAATTAAATTCTGAGAATCACCTGGATCTAATATTTCATATAATCGGGCAACATTATATCACTTCACAAAACTTTTGTAATAATTGACTAATGAATGCTTTTTTTTAATGGTCCATTGTCGCCTTAAGAAATGTAGACAACCATTTTTTCATCCTTGAGAATTTTACGACGCATCCATTTATTTCATATGAAACAGCCATTCATCTTGAAAATAATAAGTATTTTAAGCAAAACTTTAAAAAAGGATGAATAAGTATACCGTTTTAACAGAATTAAAAAACGGCAAACTAACCTAGAAAATGAAATGCGGAAGACGGAGAGAAACACGGCAATTTTTGAGGAGGAAAAGCAAAAAAGAACTCTTCTCAATAAAAATTCCATAAAATTTCTTCGATGGAGGAAATTGAAATTCAAATGACCGTTAGTATCGAAGGGAACATGATTGACGAAAGATCTATGGAGAATATAAAGTAGAGCGGTTTCATTGTGTGGTTGTTTGTTAAAAAAATATCCATTTATCTAAAAGCATTCTGTCATTTTAAAGGAGTATACTTTAGTTCTGTAATTTCTTTTTGGTATTTTTAAAAAATCGTACATCTTTAGTAAAGTATTTGCTTTTTCGTTATTTTGATTATTAAGAAATAAAATCTAAAGCGCTCTGGAATAGTTTGAAATAAAGGTAAAATTTCGGCCATTTCCTAGTACATCGCCAACATTTATTTGTTACAGTTACCACTTTCATTGAAGCATGATAATAATTTTGGAACTCAGGTAAACAGCTTTTTCAATTTTTGGACGATCTGTAGATTTTAAAGTAGAAAAATCGATAAAGCAGCCTCACCTTTTACCAGTTAAATCCTGGACTACATTCTTATGAAACGTAGTAGCACTACTACTAGACTAAATTTTAATAAAGTAACAGCAATTTTTATTTATATTTTTAAATCCCTTACTACCGAATTAATGATTTAAACACTTTTTTAACGCCTGGCAATCCTCATTTAGTTAGAATTTTCCTATTATGCATGTTTAGCGTTTTCAAGTGAAAGTTAACCCATACCATTACTTTGCTATTCTCCAATTTACTTTGAGATATTTTCTCTAGAAGCCGGACGTAATTAGTGCAGAACCCCGCCCCCCCTAAAAGACGAAATTATCGGTAATTTCATAACGCACTACCTATCACTTCAGGTAAAACAAAATTTGTTAATTTTACGAGTTTGAATGCGGTCAATTGCCATTTTAAAGCAAAGGGATCCTTATTTAACTCTTGTCAACTCATATTTTTCCCCAAAAAGTAAAGATTTTTTTCTCCTGAAAACGAATGAACACAGAGCAGTTAAAGTGGTATAACTCGTCATTTTAACATAAAATATCTTGCTGACTATTTCACTTAGAGACATGAATTTTTTTAAATTAATTTTCCTGGACACAGAGCGACATTAGTTTTAAATGATAGGAAAGGACAGGCAGTATAAAATTTAAGTTTCGTATTTTCATATACATACGGTAAGTTGTAAAACAAATTGCCATATATTAAAGCTACTCTTCGTATGACAAACTTTTCTAATTGAAAGTATCTTTCGAACAATTAAGGTTTAAAAGATAATCACTTTAACATCTATTTTGAATCACCCGGTATATACTGTTTTAAATATTATAAATTAAAAAAATTTTAAATGTTATAAATTTAAAAACATTGTACAAAAAGTAAAATTAATTTCTAAATATTTGCGTTTATACTCAAAAAGGTATATTTATTAAAGAAATTTTTATTTTTTTTAGAATATTCCAATATAACAAAATTTTTATTTTTTTTGTTATATTGGAATCTAAACGAACTAGTACAATTTAATGACACAAGATGTAGTAGATTCTTTATCCATATTTTTTTTCCCCAACTCATACACCATACACTCCTTTCTAGACTTATAAATTAGCTGACTGACTAGCTTAGAAATCAAATATAACCACAGAAAAAGATTTAAATCACTGAAGCACTTATCATCATTCTTACCTTACTTCATTATATTCTTACCATACTTCATTATATTTTAAGACTTTTACTTTAAGTCAAAATATTTAGTGTGATTTAAGACTTAGGCAAAGGGAGGCGTGCCTTGGACGGAGTATTGTTTAAGTGGTCCCAAAGAGCGTTAATTTTTCATCTGGAAAAAACCGCCCAAAACTCTAGACCGTGATATCAAAAGCTGAGCAGTAGGCAAAAACCCTGGATCTTCATACTGTAGCCAATATTCAGAGTCTTATCCGCCCGGGCATTGGTCGGGATTTTATTTTGAAAGTGGTTCGCTAATTTTCTCTCACAATATTATTTAAAACACTTTTAAATATGCTCACAAGTGTGCCAATAAGTGAAAATTAATGATTGACTTGTATTTATAGATGTGTTTTTTCCTGAAAAATATAGGTTTGTTTCCATAAACATTTGCTACTTTTTTTTCCAGTCACAGAAACGATTCAAAATTATGCTACTTTAATACGGAGTGTTAAATAATTTATTTTATGATAACATAACAAAAATATTTTTGTTACGTGAGATTTTTATAATCATTGTAGTTTTACTTAATCGTACAGTATTTTTATGAGAAACAGTAATCTGCAAATGTCCTGAATCTTTGCTTTATTAGGTTTGATTTTTCTCTTCAATTGCTAAACCTTCTGTTAAAAAAGGAGAAAGCTTTAGTACTACAGATACAAAACATAGATATTTTATGTATCTATACTTATCATAAAGCCCAAGAAGAAGGAACATGTATTTTATGCCAGTTTCTACGACTGCATGCTCAGAAAATAAAGCAAACGATAGGTCCTAAATAATATTAAAATTTTCCTACACCATCCACAAAACAGCAATAAATAACTAGTTTATTAATGTTAATGTGAGCAGCACAATTTTAGAATACAGAAAAAAATATTTTTCCAAGAAGAATCATTATTTATGTATATGTTTCGTAAAATTATTTTCACTTTTATAATGTAATATTTTATTCATTTGAATTCACTGAAATTTTATAAAACATTATTTATTATAATCGAGAATTATTTAAATCTTTTTATATGACTCTATCATTTTTTTTCAGAACCATTAAAATATTGTATGAAAGCTTTGAAGAATTGATACGTTTCTAATGATGACCATATTGAAGATTTATAACTTTTTGCTAATAGTAATTTTACAACACTGCTAATCATTTATTTTTCCCAAAATGCGCCAAAGTCCTTTTAAGTTGTGTTATTCACTCGTAATCACCTTGTAATATAAAAGTTTAAAAAAAAAATAATTTACAAAATTTACATTATTCACATAATGCACATTTTTAATTATCATAGTAAAATAAGACAAAAACTCATTACATTATACAACAAACTTATATTCAGCATAGTTTTAAGATATTTTGGCTCAACATTCTGTAATGGTATTTGATTTCGCTTCACATACTGCATTAAGTAAGACTCATTCAATATTTTGGGGCACAGTATTGGAATTTTATAGTAAGAAAGTCGTTCTTTTGTTTAAAAAATGCCTTTTTAAATTAGTATGTTGCACCAATAACTCTTTCAGTATTCTTCTGATACAAAATAAAAAATAATCGGAAATCAATGATTCTCTAAAATCAGAAGACAAATTTATTATTATTTTTGTCAAGTATTTTCAAGCAATACGAGTAAAGTTTTATTGGCTTTGAAAGGAATATAACATCGTTACGACATCTCGGTATTGTTTAACTATATTAACTTCAAGTAAGTACTTTTCATGACCCAAAACTTAAAGATTTCTAGAATACGATAAAAAAATTCTTCATCTTGTCATTATTTTCTTGAGAAAACTGTACTGGAAAGATTTTTCAAATGCTAAATCAAACTTTTGAATAACATCTTATCCGTTACAACTTTAAAAATATTATAGATTACTAAATAAAAGCTCACAGTTAAAAAACTGCAGCACAAATTCAAAAAAAATAGTTATTTTGGTAATATTGTCTCCGCTTTTGCCACTATCTAATCATGAAATTTTTTTTCTTTTTACTAAAGTACATTTTTGCCTTCGAATGCTAAAGTTAGAACTATGTTCATAAAAATGAGATTTCGAAATATATTTTTATAAACCTTTTTAAATTTGAAAAAAGGTTTATGAAAGAGGTCTTGAGATAGAGCTCTAAAACGAAAGAGCTCTTCAAATGGGACAGTGAATTCCAATTCTCAACCTTTAACGAACTTAACGAAGATTATAAATTCGAAGAAAGCGTTTACTGATTGCATTGTCTATAAATAACTTTTTAAGTCGAAGGAAGTGTTTGCATGGAACATTTTTTAGTAAGCATATTAACAAAGATGGTCAATAGAACATTTTCATTGAGCTTAAACTTTAGCCCAAAATAGAAATAATAAAGCTTTGCTCTTTTTTGTGTGTGGTAATTTCTTTATGTAAGCGTGTAGCATTAACTCTAATTTATATAAATAAATTGATAATAATTATAATATATGATGTAATTTAAGTATCCATAGATTTATGTTATATCAAATCTTTAGGTTTTGTGCATTTTTAACACGATCCTCAAAGCAATCGATATCCTAAGCACAACAAAGTTGCAAAGTGCTTAGGATTTTGATTTGTCTGTCTGTATGTCCGTGCTCCAACTGCCGTAAACATAAAACAATAACTGCGAAGTTTTTTTTATGTTATTACTTTGTAGTGTACCATGCAGGCAGTTTAGAGACATTATAATTCATTTCAATCACAATTCAATAAGCATATAAACGATTATTCCTGCTTACTGCTCATCAGGCCCGGCCTTAGAAATTTGGCGGCCCTAGGCAAAGTCAAAGTAGGCGGCCCTGGTCAAAATCAAGATAGGCGGCCCTGTACACATTTTCAAACATTAATGCCTCCATACACACATACGTACATATACATAAATGCATTGATACATGTATAATAGGTTCACTCATTGTGAAAAAATATTCACACACAGTTTGGAAACCTGATTTATACAATAATTTTTTTTTGCTTATTTGTTTAATTTATCTTGGTTAGGACCAATATAAAATACGATTGTTAAGCTTTAGTTTAATAAACCAGTTCTTGATTCCTTTAGAACACATTAAAATAATGCAAACAAAACATAATTTAAAAAATATGAATAGAAATTATTAAATTTTAATAGTAAAAAGAAGTATACATTTCTAAAAATAGCTAATTTACAGTTGATCGTGAATTGGCAAAAAAGACTATTTGCTAATTTGTTTTTAGGGTTTATATCAGTCAATCGTGTTAGTGTAATGGATTAGTGTGATATCAGTCAATGGAAGAATCTTCTGCTGGTTGGTGAAGAATCACTCCCAGAAATAATTTGAATTATTGGCTTTTATATTTACTCAGCTGAAGAATCAAAAACCAAATAATGCATTAAATCTTCTTCAGAAGATTGTTTAGTGGCAAATTTTATAACGGGATTTTTCGGGCCTTTTTATTTGCAAATTCATCAATTAACTCCGTGTAATTGAGTGAACGCGCAATGTCATTTTCAATTGATATTAGAGACAATCCAACTAACCTTTCTTGAGACATAGTTGATCTTAAGTAAGTTTTAATGAGCTTTAGTTTTGAAAAGCTGCGTTCAGCAGATGCAACAGTCATAGGCATTGTTAATAAAATTCTCAGTATGATGCATAAATTCGGTAAAACTTCATCCAATCCTGTTTCAAGTAAATATTTTAAAGTACTTGCAGGAGACATATTATCTGCTGCGATGTTTCTAAAAGTACTGAGCTCCGTAAAAAGGTTCATTCCATCAATATCTTTTTCTGTGTTTTTATTTGTAAGCAGTCTTTCTGCATTCATACATTTGTCTTTCAAGTGCTGATCACTATTATTTGTTAAATCTTCTGCATCAAAAACCGACAAAAGAAACCCCGATTAGAAAAATTGTGAAGGATGCAAATTATTTCGAGATCGTTAAAGAAGTTTCTTTCAAGAATCAGTCATTAGCGGCCCTAGGCAAAAACTGGGAACGGTAAAAAAAAAAAAAAAAAAAAACCATGCATTTAGATTTTTATTGAAAATTATTTGATCGGCGGCCTCCTTTAATGGGCGGCCCTAGGCGGTCGCCTAGGTTCGCCTAATGGTAAAGCCGGCCCTGCTGCTCATTTAAAGAAAGTAAATAACATTTAAATCTCTTTTACAAGGTCTCGGGAAAAAAAGAGCGTGTGTATAGAGTACACGTGTCAGAAGAGAAACTTCTTTGGCAAGATTGGTTAAAATCTATTCGATTGTCAAATAAGTAGTCAGAGATAAAAATTAAAGACCAAAATTAAAGATTACATTTGAAAACAGATCAAAAGTGAGATGTTGTAGGTAGTCAAAGGATTGAGGCACAGTATTAAAAAGATTTAAAAATACTAAATAAAATAATAAATATACTAAGCACACTAAGTCATTAGACAAATATAAAAATCATTTAATATACATGGATTTTAAATTTTAAATTACAATGAGGATGTATACAAAAGGAATATATTAAATATTACTTACTTGGATATCGGTTTTTGTGAATAATAGCTTGTTACTAACAATAAATATAAATCAGTTTCTTTCGGACTTCCACCCACACACTCTCCGGAGAAAATAATTATTCCCTCACTGGTTCTTCATTTTGATGTCACGTGAAGCTAGTCGAAAAATCCCTTCTTCGGAAGTTTCAAATTATTTTCGTACGGGTTTCACTAATTCATTTTTTAGCTGATCAAAAAATTATCCTAGACGCTTGATTTTTTTAAACGAAAGCTGAGCACTTTGTCCGTAACAGTATATTTTTTTTTAGTCGAAATATTCCATAGCTTTTAAGATGCGAGCTGAGATAGGCTCCTCGTTCTGAAATTCACCCGAATTTGCCGGAGAAAAGGGTTGTCGATTTTAATTTATCAAAAATCGGGAAATGCAGCTAATTCAAAAATGAAGGTCTCTTTAGAAAGAAAACTCTTTCCTCTTTCCGATCGTGTAGTTATTTTTTCTTTCGGATGATTGGAAGCTCTTTCTTTTTCGGAGTTCAAAGACAGAAAACGGTCAGAAATAACGTAAAATATAAAATAATTAAAAAACTAATTAAAAAATTAAAAAACTACACCCGAGCTGCAAACTCCAGGATGCTTGGGAACCCCCTGCAGAGTTTGGTGCAATTCGTCATATAGTTAGTCCGCTACACAAACAACAGGCACACAGACATCCAAAATCGTCCCACCTCATCATGACGCTATTGCCCGTGACGCGACCTTGAAATTTCACTCTCAACGCGCCTAAAGAAGTTTCACTTCAAAAATAGCATGGTACGCAGCTTAATGGTATACATTCGGATTTTCCCGTGGTTTCCTCCAAAACTTAGCGTAAATGCGGGTTAGGACACCTTAGAAAACCCCCCCCCCACGGAGGGTACCCCACGCCTCGGCCTAGAACCCACACATAGTTGATTGGCCGTAATACCACAACACAACAATATTGGTATACAGCTATTTTGTGATTATCTCCAAAATCTCGTCAAATTCGGCCCCAGAAAGACTATTGTGTTGAAATATATTTTGTAATCAATGCGTTAGGCATGATTCTTCTTCCTTCTACGACGACTGCTAAATAATTTACTCTAAAACGTCTTATTAAAATGTGTAAAGCGATTAATCAAAACGTCAGTCGAATGATGAATTCAAGCGTGCTAACCTTATGTTAATTCCTTGCACTGCATAAACTGCTTATCTAAAACGGATACCATTTCCCCTGCAGTTTGATCGATGTTTCTAATGATGGTTCAATGTCTTCAATAAGGAAATCATCAAATCAAATTTCTTCTTCGCAGTCAGCGTCGCGTCATTGATTGAAACACGAACTCGGCATTAGGGGAAAAGTTCTGTAGCGAGGTATTGCGGAAATAGGCAACAAGTGCCAAGTCCCATTTAATTTCACCTTTTCCCTGGCTTTCTCCAGAGTAATTTTCTTCCACTAACGAACGTTCCCAATGCTTACTAATGGAATAAAAGTGTCCTATTTAGTATCTCTTTCCACTTAGGATCCTATATATATGTATATTTCCAGACTGCCCCGTTTACTGCATAATCTAATCACTCTTCCACACTTTAACAATGTTTCCATTGCTTGCTTGTACGTAATCCTACCAATGGAAATACTCTTATGGTGGTTTTAATTTTTGTGGTAATTTGCTTGATGAGAAACGAAAGTCTGGGTAGAAATAAAAACAACAAAAAAGAAATAAATTTGGTTCCATACTCATAATCGCTTGTTATTCCTGAATAGGGCTGGCGTAGATTTAGCGTCTTGTTTCTAAATTCTGTTTTAATGATCTGTCCTCGTTAGAATGAAGGAAATGCGTCTAAAGCAGACCCAAGTACTTTTTGGTATTTTTGATCCATAAGAAACACTTTCAAAACTTTGTGTGTGTGGGGGGGGGGGGGAGGGGGAGTTGAAATGCTTAGATTTATCTATATATTATTTTGAAACATGTTTTTCTTTCGACAACCGAATCGAGAGTACGGCTGGGTGTAAAAACTCGGTTGAGGTGTCTGAAGAAAGGTCTCGGCCCCTAGATGTGCCATCAAAAGAGAAAATCAGAAAAAGCCGAACGGTTTAGGCGTGGCGGAACAACAAAGATGCAAATTTTCGCCATAGAAATAACATTGTGGTTTATTAACGCAGACGATATTTTTATTTTCGCCATAGAAATAACATTGTGGTTTATTAACCCCATTGTTGGCAGACGATATTTTTATGCGTAAGCCCCGCAAGGTTTGATTTATTTGGAAAAATATTTGTTAAAAATTGCATCTGTTTGTAAATGTTGTGTGGCAACAGTGTGTAGTGATAATAAATGTGTTGTTCTAAAAAACGATCTTACGTAAACGATTGATATGCGTAAGCTCCGTAGCGGAACTTCAAATGTGCAATTTTTCGCCATACATTTTGCTGTCATAAAAGGCCTTCTTTATTTTAGCGCTTTATCGCTTTTTAGCACTAGGGTGCTATTTCGTTCACGCCCAGACTTTGTCTACTCGATTCTGTTGATAGGATTTGCAGACAGGTTTTGTAGAGATGAACTGTCACGGTGGAAATCTTTTTAAATGTGTTTACCACATAACGCGGAAAGGGGGGAGGGCAGAATAAGTCTGACAAGGTTTGCGATTTTTGATAATTGATCGGCACGTTTGCGGCAAAAAAACTTAAAAACCGAACCATGCCTGGCGATGGTTGTAAAATAGCTTTAGTAGGCAAATTTAATATAGATATTAATTCCAAAGATGTTTTTTATGCAACGAGAAAGACAAATATAGCACACTCATGGATTATGATGCTCATTCCGAACAGTATTTAAAATTGTGAAGTATAGTTGGAATATGCTTGGCGAAGATTGTAAGATTGTGTGTTTCAGATTTTTTTCAAACTTTTCTCCATACAAATACATTGTGGTTTGTTAACGACATTGACGGCAGTTATAAACTCCATCTTTAGTTAGCGATTTATCTTTTATTTCTTTAATTTTTCAGTTTTCTGTCTGATACGGGATCTTTACCATCCAGGGTAGCTTGAGAAAAGGCAAATAAAGCAGGGAGCGCGCGATCGCCATTTGGCGGATTAGACTCTTTTGTGTCTTGCAGAATTCCGAAATTTTTCACTATTTTCGCTTCATACTTTTGGCTACTTGTTTACCTTTCTGCTCCCGTATTTTCTCATGGAATGCTGTATGTCACTCTTTCAATGGTTAGATCAAAGAATGCTGTGGCAGTCAAGATCATTTAAGAGAATTCACCTGGACGTTTCGTGGTCGATGACTTTACCCAAAATATCGTCTTCAACGAAATGCTCAATTAGAATTTGTAACTGTATTTGCTCATTCGTTATTTAATATCTACTCTTCTTTTTTTTACTTAATAAAGATAGTTAAAACAAATTTTAAAGATTTCAATCATTTCAGCGTTATTGTACAGTTGCTAAGAACTGGCGTGAAACCTGTTGTTTACTTTCTGTCACAAGTCATGTTCCGTTCGCGTCGCTCTTTGATTTTTTTCTGTTAGTTTTGTTCAAGACCTTGGTGACATTCTTGATCGTTTCCATTTATTTTTGAATATTACAGTCAATAAAGTGACCGTCGAATTCGACGGGTTCCAGCTAGTTTAATTTATTTTGGTAAAAAAATTATTCTCAGTAATTTAGGTGAGCTCTGATTATTTTTCATAAAATTATTATTTTTTTAAGGGCTTTCAAAATTTAAGAGTCGACATAATTGAGAAAATGTCTTCGAATTTTTAGTTTAGATGAACGATATGATGTATGTTTAGTTAGAGTATAATTTCATTTTCTTTGTATGAGACATAAATTGATATAACTCTTGTCATATAATTTTAAAATTCTTGAATAGAAATCCTTATTTTTTATTGTAACTCATTTTTACATTTAAAATTAGTTTTATAAATGCAATTTCACTGATTTTTGGTGAAAAATTATTAGAATCAAGGAAGGTATTTAGAACGTTAAAAGATTCTTCCTTTTCCCCTAAGTAAATTTTGTTTCATTTGAGTCAGGTACAAAAATAAAATTCATTCCTGTGGAAGGGAAACATGCTTCAGATAGTAAAAATACATAACAGAAGTTTTTTTTTAATTATTCATTTATTTCTGAGTTGCTGTTCGATAGCATAAAATTACTAGTTAGAAATGTCGCACGAAATCACAAAACTGGAACTACATTTATAAATTGATTCCATTCCATTTATTGAATTACATGATATAGGTTGTAACAGATTCGTAGAAAATGAAACTCTAAAGACTAAATTGCCGTTGCAAGCACGAGTAAAGCCGATATATTTGACATTATATTCTATACGAATTATCTTTTCTCTAAATACGATTCGAATGAATAATTTTAAACAAAAGTCTTTCAAGCTTTACATTGAATGAAGCAAATTATGATTTTCGAGCTATATTTGCGTAATTCTAGAGTTGCATATTTTATGACTTGAAAACGTGGATTCATTCCGGATCAATAGATACTTTTCTTTCTTTTTTCCCTTTCATTGAAAAACTATTATATTTGAGGTATATTTAGTTGTATCTAGATAAATGTTTGAAAATTGCTACATTTTCCTACTACATATACCATTGTACCACACGAACATTGAAGAATAATCAACATATATAAAACAATTACATATTTTGCTGATTGATTACATAGTAAAATTGTTTTTGACTGGTGCTTCTGCGCACCTGTATTTCAGGCAGTTTTAATGATATTTTTACTATGGACAGAAACACTATAATACTTGGAAATTTTCATTGAATAAAAATTCTTTTTGGTTTTCATGAAAAAAAAAAGAACATTCTATCAATGAAATATTGCGACATTTTTAATCATAAATATGAAAAATTTCATCATAATTGAAATAAAATGTACGAGTTTTTCTTAAATGATAATTAAAAAAGGAATAAGAAGAAGCAATTTTGTAAAATTAATTTATTTTCCAATTCTACATTTTTGGCTTTTCCACGTAATCCATATTGCTTATTTAGAGTCTTTATCATGGCTTAAACTTATTTAAATTCATTACCATTATTTATGAGCCGTTTTCATTTCTTCTTCGTCTTTAGGAAGCTTGCCGCCAAGTTGATATTTTAATGTTTAAAAAGTCGAAAATAGCTTGTAGTCCTGAGATATGGGGCTGATGATTCAAAACTGTCTGATCAAATGAGGTGATCAATTTCTGGACAAACAGCGTGAGGCTTTGCTTTATCACGAAGCAACAAAGCTTCCATTGTCAGCATGCTGCATCTTTTGTTCTAGACGGTTCGTCTCAACTTGGTCAGCGTTGAATAGTAAGGCGTGAGCATTTATGGTTCTTCCTTGTGGCAGGAGGCAAATTTCTCTAAAAGTTTGATATGAAATTCCTTCAAAAAGCAAGGTGATTAAGTGGAAAGACAATGAAAATAGGTAGGTACATTTCCTCAAAAGTGTCTTTAGTTTTTTTTATCTTAAAAAAATAGCTCTTACTTAAAGAACTTTCCGCTTTTTATTCTGAACCAGACTGGCCGAGAATTTTTACGAATATCTCCCGTTTGCTGGAAGATCAAATGCTGGAGCTGGGCCGCATTGTTCCCTTTTTTCACTCGCAAGACCAGCTAATGTGTTTGGAAATTTATGTAGAATTCTTAGCAATCAGGAATACCCTTTCTCATCTCACCTTCCACTTAAATAGATTTTCAAGAGCTGTGGTACTCAGTGACTCTAGGGCTGCTTTGGAATCTGTGGGCTCACTTTCGAGTTCTCTGTCCTTTGATGTCCTTGAGTGCCGGAGACTGTTGTGAGGCTTATCTGCCAGGAATATTGTTTTACAGTGAAACTCTTAGCAGTGTGTAGCCCATTGCAATGACATCGCTGATTCATTGACCGAACAAGGTACCGTGACTCTGAAAACGTTCCCTTTCAATGTCTGTTTTGGAATAATAAAACACATTATCAAAAGTACAGTGTCTGAGGGGTTTTAAAAGTCTCGCTGGTAGAACATCTCTAAAGCCTCATAAAGACAAAAAATATCTATTGTCTCAAAATGGCCCAGACATACGTTGGTAGCAGAGTTTAGGATCGTCGCTGGCCATGGCTGTCTCCAGAAGCACTTACACCGACTCAACATAGATGATAGTCTTTTCTGTAAACTCTGCAATCTGGGGCAAGTAATGGATGGTGGCCATCTGATTCATTGCCACACCCTGGCCAGACGTTCTCTAGTGCATCGTCGTTACATGAAGGACCAGGGACCTTTTAAATTCAAAGAATATTTCCCACAGCTGGTTGTTTTGATTATTCGCTTTTGTACATTTTTCTTCTGTAGCTACCTTATAACCTTTGCCAGTGGAAATAAAAAATATATAACTTTCTCGCAGATTTGAATAAATTTGATTGGATTGGATTTGGGGAATACAGCCGATTATCTACGAGAGGGATCTAAGCCAAGTGGAGTGTCCTCATTGGGGGACTTCCTAAAGGGTCCTAATCCTTATTTAAGCGGATTTTAGGTAGAAAACCACTGAAAATTCCAAACGGCTAGGCTGACGGACGCGACCTGTATTTTAACCATGTACCTTCGTCTCCTAGTTGAGAGGGCTATGCGCTCGGCCAATGGTTGGGCAGATTTGAATAAAATAACAAATGGATAAATTGAATCTCTCATTATGTATATATTTACGCACCAAAACTTATGAAATTACTATAAATAATCTGTTTAGTATTGGTTGATGAAAGATTTACAGATAATTTCTATATTGTTTCACATTAGTTAATTGGCTAATTATAAAAGAAAAAAATCTTAATATCAATCAAGTGAAACCAAAATAGCTTCCAGGTGAAGTGTGATTATTCTCTTCAAACAAACTAGAAATTTACCGATAAGAAACACAACATAAAGCAGTGCAGCAATTATAAGCTGAACTAGAAATGCAATAGGAACGAATTATATTTCATAAATTATTCTTTATTGGAATATTTTCTTCCTATTTTCCAATATTTCTCTCATAAACACAGCATAGTTCAGTAGTAGAAAGTCAATAATAATAATTTCATAAATGGATCTGAAGGAAATCTATTAAATGCATAACAAATAGAATTGTTTTTCAATTATGCATGCCTAAATATAGAGTTCATGTATTGATTGATGCCAGACAGTAATTTCCCTTCTCCCTCAAATCATAAAACTTTCAGAGCTCGAAATACGCAAAATGCACTCAAAAATTATAACTTGCTCTACTTCATGTAAAGCATGGAAGCCCCTCGTTTAAAATTAATAATTTGAGACCTTTTCTCCAGGAGAAGTTAATTCGTGCAAAGTTGCCTAGTGGAGTTGTTTTACGGTGCGGCGCAATGAAATCTAGCTTTCAAATTACGTTTGGGAATATATTTAAATGGTCACATTCGATGAATTCAAACTATATATTTCAATTTCTCATAAATATATTATCAGAGAGTCAGTGTGTTACGTGCTGCGTATTAATTTTCCATTTCTCTGGTAGCTGAAATTAGATATCTCCGCGATTTCACTGTGTTATACAAAATTCAACGTTAGTAGCAGTATTTTTTCATGTGATGATTTTTAAGTTTCCTTTCTTGTTGCAGTGGTTTAAGGTTATTAATGGAAATTATTAGTAAATGCATGTATGATCTATGCGTATGAGTTTTACAGCTTAAAACATCTAAAAAATTAAAAATATCGTAAGCCAACTTTGTAAGCATGTATGATTTGTAAGCTTACGAAGATTTTCGTTTTTCTATGAAATGACAAATCCACTTCATTTTTCATAAGTACAAGGTGTGTCACAATATCGTCTCGGATTTGGAAGGCTTATAAAAAATATACATAGTCAACGTCAATGAAATTCGTTCACTAAGGTTTTTGTAATTTTAAAAATGTGGGCTGTTTGAAATGTAAAATGCCTAAATATATGTAATTTTACACTAAGTACGAATGTCAACTTAAAAGACAGAAAAATAATAAAATGTTCGTGTGAAATTTGCATTTTTAATCCCAACGCTTTTGAATTACAAGTTCATTAAAAAATATTCGTTCATTAGAAAAACGAGAATAATCTAGACGTTTCGCGCAAAGTTTTGAGTCAGTGGCGTCAAAGGAAGGAAACAGCATAAATTTCAAGCAATTCCCAATCGTTATCAGTGGTAAACGGAAGCATGGAGTGAGGGGTGGAGCTACTGCTCTTTCAAAACGCAAATAAGTCATACAGCCAGCACACAAAAAAAAATGTTTCGTAGCGCCATTTTAGCCGAATGTTCCACTTGACAAAACCTGCAGTGAGTACTATTAAAAACGATTCACTATAACTGGAAATAGCCGTTCAGGAAAGGTTCCTGATCGTAAACCAATGTCCGCTGATCGGGAAGTACGTCTATTTCGTCAACATATTCTTAAAAATGGGCATTTGGCAGACGCAGATCTTGTCACTTGTAAAAAACAAAGTTTTGAAAAGACCATTTCCTAAGCAACTCTGAGTTGATATATCAAAACTACTTTCTGGGTTCTGGATGCCCAGTATTAATCCAAGAAGTGTCCAAAATGCTTCTTCCAAGAACTTATAGGGTATCGCAAATGACTCTCATGTTCACGTATAACAGATTTAAATAACACATTCTGAACAAAACGACATCTGCTTCATGGACAACTCAGAATGTACACGTACGACTGCTGGAAAGAAAATTAAAAGTCTGAGTCGACGAAATGGTCTGAAAAGCATCCACGGTAACATAGATTGGTTCTCCACATCCATAGTTAAGAGACTAGAACGGAAATGAGCTGCTGGTGCAGAATGCCCATGCTATCACATCGCTTTTTGCATAATGCATCAAGACTAGTTTAACTAAAGAGATACTCAAAAGTCTGTCAATACATTAAGGTGTATGGGAAGAACCTGTTTAAAGCTCACTTTGGAAACGTTAAACGAAGCAAAATTAATGTATATCACTGGAAAGAGTTGATTTCGATGAAAAGAGTGTACTTTGCCTTTATAACTCTTGGAAAAGCAGGCAACCTTCTTGTAGATTTAGGCCCCAAGGATAGTGATCAATAATAGTGGATAGTGATAAATATTTTGATACTTCATAGGCATTGACCTGTATGCACCCATCATCGTAAAAACACACAGGCAACGGTTCCCTTTCTTTGTCCATTATTGCTTCCCCACATGAGTCTTTGAATGTTAATTGCCATGTTCTAGCGTGTTGCACTAGCGAACCTTTTATTTTCAGCAACGATGGGAACAAACACGTTAACTCTTTGAGCCGCAACCCTTTCTCAATGCTAAAAAGAGCAGCCGTTACCATCGCTCCACTTAACTAATAGCAAGATGGCGGACGATCGAAACGTTAATCACGTGCCACTGATCTAGAGACCCTTTTTTGACGCAGCTTGCGTTAAAAAAGGGTTTCTAGATCTGTGGCACGCGATGGGGCATTATAGGCACAATACTGCAAGCAAATACCGTTTTGGTACAAGGAATCAGCTAAAGTAAAACTTCTTAATCAAAACATAGAAAATGAATAATTTATCTTTGATTTCAAATCAAGTGTTTTATTTCAGTTTTGGATTCCTTGCTTTCCTGAGAACAAAAAAAAAAAAAAAAAAATTCATACACTAGTTTTCGAATAAAAAGAAAAAAATACTTATAGATTCAATTTAACATAAATATCTCTAAAAAATCAGTGTGTATCATTCAGTGAACTTTTACTGAAATTAATTTTTACGCGAATGGAGTTTTCTTTATCTGGGATTCGAAAATAACATTTCTAAAGCACTCATAAAAATTTTAGGGCTCAGTTATATCTCTTTAGTTCCAAAAATACCATAAAATATTTTATTTTGGTATCATTATGACATTATATGTATCCAAGATAGCACTTAAAAGATTTGTGATCCATCACTAAAATTCTCTAACTTCATTTTTTCATTGTTATTAACCAATTTTCAAAAGTAATGGGTTTGTAAAAGTATACTAAGCTGCTTTATAGTGCCTTTTATATTATTTAATGTCTCTTAAGGAAATATCGATTAATTTAAATTTGCTGATTTTATTTAGAAATAATGCTACAGCTTTATTGAAATTTACTCAACATGGACAAGGTGTAACTATAAAGTGGAGGTAATTTCTAGGGGGCCTCCTAGCTCAAAAATACTTATTACAAACAAACCATAAAGCATCTAGCTTTAAGATTTCGCCGATATTTATCTAGATTTTAATAAAATATAAATCAATTTAATAAGGCAATGAGGGGTATATAATTTTAAAAAATTTAATTTTATTAAGACACGTAATAATTAATTGTTAAATACATTTCAATATTATGCTAACAAATTAGTTATTTATTATCTATTTATTAAAATAATCATGATAATTATTCTTATTATTCGAGGATCTTATTACGAACTCCTTGGAATCTGCCGAAATTTGACAAAGATTTTTTTTTCCTGAGAGACGTGAATAATGCGTGCTATTAAGCATTTTTAATTATTACAGGACTAATTGAAACATAGACTCATGCATCTAGTTCAGAACATAACTTTTTCGAGAAATATATGATTTTCTTTCATTATATTTAATAATGAATGCGAAAGGATAAAATAACTTACGTAGGAAAACAGTCATTTGACAAAACCCTCTCGAAAATAATCAAATGTATGGGAAATAAACCTATTTCGGTTTTGTAAATAAAGGAATTGTTCGTTTAAAAAATAAATGCGCAATTAAATCTGAAATAAATTTTTTTGAATACTTTGGAAATATAAGATTGTTCTCCTTTTTCATGGATATCTTTCAAATATCTCAGTGCAATTTATTTAGTCATTTAATAAATGCAAAATTCTTCTATTTTGAAGAAACGGTAATTTAAAGTTGAGATGTTCGGGTTCGGAACTTCACAATGATAATACCTGTTCTACCATTCTTTCTTAAAAAAAGCTATTGCATTTTCCATAAACCATACTCGCAAAAGTAACTATACCTTGCGCATCTGTTGTGCGCAGTCTTTATTTTCGCACTGTGAGGCAATTAATTTGAATTCGTCAGAACAAATCCAATGAAGGAGTGACTCAATGCAAGTAATTTCCCCTTTCCTATCCCCATGTCCCTCTGTTTTTCCTCATGGCTAAGTTCAACGCTTGATTCAATAAAGTAAGCGTTAGTCTAAGTCCTAACACCGTAAAATCGAATTTATTGAAGGGACCCGAAAAGCTCTCCCCTTACGGCTTTTAGTGTTTCTTCAGCGCTGCAAATTACGCTGTAATATTCTGGCATGACGTTCTTGTGTTGAAATGTCCCTGAATCACATTTAATTATGCAGTGAGGAACTCTTGTAAGAACTCCAGGCAGAACTATAACGATTTGGCAATTTTTCGTTGAAATCAATTCATCCTATGTGATCCAAGATAAAAGTAACATTGCAGAAATCGTGGACTGTAGAAGAAATGGACCATTCCATTCTATGCAGTAAAATAAATATGAAAAGAATCAATCAAATTACCATTTAAAAAAACTTAAATCGTATTAAATTACTAAGGAAATTTGATATTTCAGAGGGTTTTATTACTTTCGATTTTGAGATATGATTTCGAACCTGTATATCTTTAATATTATCAGTTTAATACGTATTTTCTTTTAAAAAATTAATTGAAACTGGAATTATATTAAAAGGAATCTTTAAAAAATGACTATTAGTATAGTAATTTTGATTAACTAAAAATGTAGACGAGCACACGCTGGCTGCACAGTATAAAATACACTTCTGGTATTGATTGTAAGGTGAAAGAAATAAAAATCACAACTTGTTAAATGCCAAGTGCACTTTAAATAACATAGTATAACAAAGACGTGCATTTGAGCTTCCCACCTAGGTGTTGTCTTATTTTAGTCCGTTTCACTTATAAAAAACAAAGAGTCTTATTCGTTGTAATTAATTTAGACGTCTACATTTGTTATTTCATCTCATGTTTAAAAGCACAAGCATTTTCAAATTTCGTAGTGTTTTTTGTGTAACTGTAACCTATTGGAAAATTAAAGAAAAATCGACTGTATTAAATTATAACAGTATTACTTTTCAACAGTGCTATAGCACTAATCTCACTAAATACGAAAAATTGTGTTGTTTGTCAAGTAAAATAAAATATGTGCATTTAAAATTTTTACTCAAATTGTATGAGAATATTTTCTTGCTTGTAAGACGAATGAGTAAATTTATGAAACGCTGCATAGCTTGCGAATTGCATTTTAGACATTAAAACTTTAGGAATTATTATCTTTATAAACTTACTGCTGTTCTTTACAACGTTTAGAGCTACATAAATTGTTTCTAACGCAACATTACGAGGTATCTAGGATAGTTCATCTGCTATATAATATACATTAATAAAGACAAAAAAATATTAAATTAATTGGGCCTAACATATGAGCTATCTAACAAATATTTCAGCCCTTCATTATTTGAAATATTTAGGTACATTAAACAGCTCTATGCAAATTAACATTCAGAGCAACCTCATATTAATAAGTCTAAAAATTTTTGGAAGACACTAAAAGGCTATGGTTTAATCGATCTGAAGTATGGTTGTGAGGCATGTATATTTAAATGATACATAACGTAAAATAATCTCGTAATTATAATAGTAATAAATATAATAGTTTCATTGAACATTAGTTTTCCGAGCTTGGTTCGAAAAAAAGAAACTTATCCATCCTATACTTTCGTTTAATTACTTTAAAACAATGTAAAACTGAAATTTTTACATATTCATACTTTAAAACAGCACTGCGAAAGTGATATGTTTAAATACTTTAAAACAGCATTTTAAAGCTGAAATGTTTACACGCTTAGACTTCAAATCAGCTCTGTAAAGCTGAAATGTTTACGTTGTTATACTTTAAAATAGCACTGTAAAACTGAAATGTTTGCATACTTTAAATACGCGTTGCATACTTAATGTTTGCATACTCAGCTCTGGGAAGTGAAATGTTTACATTTTGAACAGGTCATTGGCCACGAGTTTTAAAAATACAATGCTTTGAAGTGCTTTTAATTAATATCATTCGTCTTTCACAGGAAATATGAATTTATGTTGTTAACTATATTACGCCCTACGATTATAAAAAAAAAACAATTATATAAAACTTTACAAAAATCGTTGAAATCGAAATTTATACGTAATACATACAATCTTTTTCGTCCCTTTGCGAGATACTTAATTTGGAATCGCTAGGATAAATCCAATCAAGGAGTAACTCAAAGTTATTTTCCCATTTCCCATTCCATTTCGTTCTTCTTCCCCCAAGGCTAACTTCATCGCCTGATTTAATAAAATAAGTGTTAGTTTACGGTCTCACGCCATGAAATCGGACGTGCGAAAGAAAATTTTCGACGATGCTTCAGAACATAGTGGGCTATCTCATCTTTTATTCTTCAAAGGTATAGATTCTTGTAATATTGTATTAAGTTCTTCATTTTTCGCTAAGAATCACCTCATTAATAATACTATTTAAGTATGACTGGAAGAAAATGCTTTGTTGTAATCACTATGGTATATAGATTTAATGCTCAGTATTTCAATGTGTTTCAAATTTAATATGGATAACATCGGGCTATCCAAATCAGAGAGAAAATCATTTTGCCCAATTTGTAAACATTCTTTTTTTCCCCTAAATGGCGGGCACTTGTTGTTTATAAGCATTGGCTACAACCAAGACGAGAATTACTGGTCTCTTTATTAAGGAGGCACCTATGGATAGACCAGCGTTGCCTCTTACGAAAGGGCGGACGGAATTACACCCAAGCCCGCGCCGGCAATCGAACCCGGCCCCGTGATGCAGTAGGATGGCCATCTAACCACTACACAACCCGGGCGCCCTTTTGTAAACATAAACATATCATTTTACAAAAGTATGTTTATGTTATTACGATGAATCACTGAAATAAATGTCTAATGCCTTAAAATAAGGCTAGCGAAATCTCAACGGCTCTTTAGAACAGAGGTGGCCAAAATGTAGTGCATGTGTCAGATTTGGCACATTAGATGATTTGACATGGCACATCTTATCCTTGTCCGAACTTACTATTTTGAGGCAGAATGAAGACGTTCATAATATTCTCGAGCCCGGAAATATTCTATTTCTTATAAGTTATAACACTAAGGCAAATGGGAGCATTTGTGCATTTCAAAATACACTTTCAACAGAAATCGAACAATCTCTGATCCCTTACTAAATATTCTAAAAATTCTAGAATTTTCTTCCCCAGAGAAACAGTTTCAATTTACTGTTCACGCGTTATTACTTCGTCCACTAAACTAAATCCTCCCAGTATTCATATTTTCCAACTCTAGCGGTGAACATATGGAAGTAAGAAAGTGCATGAGTTAGAGGCGCATATAAACTCCTCTATAAAAAAAATTGGGGCATGATATGCAAAAGGTTGGTCACCCCTGCTTTAGAAGATAGCTGTATTTCATCATTTATTCTTCAAAAATGACAGTTTCATGCAAATCCCATCATTATATTTTCAAAATGTGCAGCGAATTAATAATTTTATTATCATCATAATTAAAGTATCACTTTATATCCCAATTCTTCAGTGTGCTTTACATCAAATATAGATAACATGTCGCTTTTCCTGCAAAGCAAATTTTCTTATAACTCATAAACACAAATTTAACAGTCACAAGATTGTGTTACTACAAGCATGTATTACATATATTATTATAATTATTTAATAGAGTAAGTGTTAGTGTAAAGTCGTTTAAGTGTGTATAATATGTCAAGCGCATACATATAATAATATACAAGAAATATGCTATCATATGCATCTTATTTCAATAATTTAATGTTGCAAGTTTACGGTCTCAGGCTATAAAACCGGACGTGTTAAGGAAACTTTTCAATACAGAAGATAAGAGTTACAGAAGATAAGAGGCATCTCGTCTTGAAAAAGCAAGATCTCTAAAGAGAAATCAGTAATTCCTTACTACTTAACTACTGGAGGGAGATAGCCCACATTTGAATCTAGCATATGCCAGTGATTTATTTAATCTTACACTAGAACTCAACCGCTCTTTAATCAAAGAAATCATTTTTCTAATGCATTCTTATTCAAAATATTGAAAGTTATTTTAAATAAACATGAAAAAGAAATATAGTTTATAAGTTTTACTTAAGTACTACTTAAAATGCTTAATATTCCTAAAATCTGACACTAGAAATTCATTTGACAAAAGGCGATTTTATTTTCCAGTTTCACTGTATACTGGTGTGGGAAAATAAAGGATGAGGGTTTTTTTTTTTTTTTTTTTTTTTTTTTTTTAGTGCAGCATATCGCAAGGCAGAAGTGTAAAATATCCATAAAAATCGTGCCATAACATCTCTTGTAAAAAAAGTGAATGAAGCATTATTTTTAATTTCTTAATTTTTGCACACGTGTATGTATTCACTTTTAAAACCTAAAATTATAAAAATCTACTAAGTGAAAAAAAACATCTTATTATTGTTACTGAAAAAACAGACTTCGCTCAAGTAACTACAAAACTAAATTTAATCGAGCGCATCATCAACTAAGACAAGCAATTATTCACTGGAGTCGTTTTCATGAAACCTTTATTCATTATGCATTCACATTAAGATCTTATCTCATTGTTTTGAAATCTATTAGCCGCTATCGCGGTTGTATCTACCACTAAGTAACAACTTAATGGTTATTAACTGCTTCATTGTATTACACCGGCTCGTGTAAGCCGCCTGATCAGGAATTCTACAAAGCACTCTGATAAAGCCAGGCTAAAGACAAGACAAACGATTCCATTCTTGTTTAAAAAGAGCTCTGGACGGACAGGAGGATCCTAACAAGCTTAAAACTGGGTGTTGCGGCCGCTTGACTAATTAATCAGCCGGGCAAGTAATTTGACACTAATTGCAACATGTGTGTACGAATATCACAGCAGGTATATGCGTGACTAGCCGTTTAATCGGAAAGTCAGGATTTTAGAGATGTAAATATCGGACCATTGTAAGAGGGTGCAGCAGTTTCGTAGCCATTATGTATATTGAGAGCTGAAAGAAAAAGAGATTTTTTAAAGTAAATGTTTCAGTCACAGTTTGAACAGGAAAACAATGAACATTTGCAGATAATTTAATTGAATTCAACGAATTATTAAAAATATTTTAACTAATAATGCAAAAAAGCTAGTATATATATTTCACTTTATCAATGGATTATCTTGGCATTCTACATTACGTAAGTTAGCTATTCTATATTATATATATATAAAATTAATAAGTAAAACAAAAAGAATATTACTACAAAAATGACATACCCCGTAGGGAAAAAAATATATAAATAACAGCAGAAACAGAGGACCAGACAGTATGAAGATCGATAAACAAAGAACCATAAATTATACAAAAATTAATGGAATGGAAATTACAACCTCTGGAACTCTAGACCCAGATTATAATTAAAGACAACAAAACAGTAGGATTTCGGTTGTGTGGCATACCAAAAGAGATATTCTCTCTACACATGTAGGCTCTATCCTACTATAGAACAAGAATCTAAATCAAGTAAATAAAAACATAAGTATTTTGAAAGCAAAATAATTGAAAAAAGCACTGCAAAACAGACATACCCAACAGGAACAATGCAGATCACATGGCATGAGACCGCAAGTTTTATTGTAAGAATGTGGCCAAAATCAAGAGGCAAGAAAATAAATGAATAAAAATTTAAAAAATAAATAATAATAGTATTGTAGTAGTAGTAATAATGAGATATGCAAATTTCACTGCTGAAAAATTATTAATTAAATAAATCATTACATAATTTCTGATCCATAAATAATAATAATAATATGAATCGCAAAATGATTTTTGCTTAAAATTTTTCCGTGAGTGCAATTGTCACAAAGTGCCTTAAAAAATGTTTGAATACCCGAGAGTTTCCGCTTAGCAAGCTTCACCACTAGGGGTAAAAGCTGCTCTACTTGCCACGTTGAAGTCTCTTACTACTGCCATGTTTCTACAGAAAATTTGTTGCGTATTCTTTGGAATCACATTCCGCTTACGGAAAACAATGAAAGAAGATAAAAAATATAGATTTCTTTAAATCCAAAACTAAACACTTACCCTTAGTTTTCACAATTTTTTAATAAGTATGATTATCAACTTTTTAAAACAATCCGTTCGCAAATAATTTCGCTGCGGGCTTAAAAAGTAAAATTTGACGCAAAATCCCGATTTTTTGAAGACGCTTCAGAAATTCTTATAAAAGAACAATTTAGGTACAATGATCCAGCATAGCTCATTTGAAAAATCCAATCATGGGACTTCTGATGTTATAAGAAATATTTCTACTCTGGCAAAGATTCAGTCCGCAGTGACACAAAATGTGGGGAAAATGAAATAACTAAAAAACAAGAAATCAGATTTTTTTTCATCGACAGATTTCTCTTGTGCTATTTAGTCAGTGTGCAAAATTTGGTGTAAATCCGACAGACGATCCAGGCGACTGTCAGAAACAGACAGAAAGACAAGCAAGCAAATATTAAGAGAGTATACCGTGGAATCTTGACTTACGCGAGGGATGCGTTCCAAGACTCCTCGCGTAAGTGAAAATTTCGCGTTGCGAAACAGGACAGATAGATATATATACAACTTTTTGAAACACATAATCAATTACTTTAGACACTTATAAACACCTTTATAAGCAAACTGTATAACCCTGAGGAGGGGCAGCCGTTGCCATCGCTCGACTTAACTACCAGCAAGATGGCGGATTATCGAAACGTTCATCGCGTGCCACAAATCCTATAATGACTTAAATCCAAAACAAAGCATTCTTATTTCAAAACAGGCTGATCGCTTGCATTAACACCGAGAAAACTTCTCAATTATATTTAAAAAGGACATTTCTGCAATTTCATTTGCAAAATAATCCGGAATCAGACTGACATAGTAAAGAATGCAATCATTATTTTTAAATCACGGTCTCCGAATGCAAGCAATGTAAAGTACTTCTCTTTTTTTACACATATACTTTTAAAGATTTTCTTTACTTGCGAACATCACTACGCGATCATTTACCGTATAAATTCACACTAAGAGTATTAAACAGCATAAAAAAGTTACAAACAGAAACATCCATCAATAGAAGTATCGGATCTTTAATTTAGAAAGTTTTTTTTTTTTTTTAAACCTCTGTAGTGACAAATGATCCTGCTTATTCGCATTATTTTCCCCCGGTGTATGGTACAGAAATTTTGTATCTTCACTGCATAAAAAGCTCACGGATAAAGAGTTCTACTAATTCATTTTCTAAATTTTTCGTTACATTTTTTTTTCTCCATAAGAAACACTCTAAATAAACTTTCTGTTTAAACTAAAAGGTTCTAGTTAAAAGACAAATTTCTTTAGTTTTTGTTTCTAATAAAACTCTTTATAATAATAATAATAAACTTTCTAATAAAAATTTTAATTTTTTTCTCAAAATTCTACTTTAAGTATTCATAGCAAGTGAAAATATGGATAATGATGACAAATATTTACCTCTACTGTCCAGAAATTGCAAAAAATGTTAAGATGCTGTCAGATGTGCTACTCTTTAAAGTCATAATGAATATTGAAAGCGGTAACGGATTAAAAAGAAAAACCCTCTAAAACTAGCATGTTTATTTGCCTGAAGAGAGCTTCTCATAACGTCACATGATTTCCGTGCAGTCCTCTATATTGCGACAGCTCAGAAAGTACCAGCAACCTACATAAGAACTTTTCGACCAGATCTGTTTAACGTGTACATATACCGCGTTTAATCTGAGGTCTTCTGTGGCAAAACGGCGTTGTAACTCACAACCGTCTGGTCACTATTCCGACACGCTAACCACTGGGCTGGAATTTTAATTTTTATCAATTTTTTCGAAAACATTTTTCTTTTCGCTTATAAAACCAATATTTACTAAGACAATTTGAATTCAATTATTTAGATAAAGTCACTTGTAAATGAATTAATTACAGAAATTAATTCTTAATAAATACTTTACGGAAGAATAAATTATAACCTGATGTTTTAATAGATTCTTTGGTGGAATCCTGTAAGCTTTTTATGGAATTCTGCAGATTTGTGAAAATTTCGAACATTTTATTTCAATAATTTCATTTTTTCGTATTTAGATATTGGATGGTGAGCTACCTAGTTTTTCAGCTAATCAAATGAATTTTGGCAGTTTTCTTCCAGTTCATTTGAGTATCATTTTTAAGCAAAGTTTTAAGTGCTGATATATTTAACTAGAAATTTCATCACATTATGTATTTCCATGATGCGTATTAGATCTGAATAAATGGAGAGGTTTTGTTTAATATAAATCACTAGGTCGCTCTGTGTACTTGAAAAATTTTTCGCTGAGCTCTGTGCACACACAGCACATCAAAATGTGATTAAGGGTGAAAACATTCATCAATTGATCTTTTATTCAGGTAGCCTGTTGCCTACCTTAAAAGTGCTTTGACAAATGATCTTTCACTTGGGTTTAACTTTCTCAGAGATTTCCTTTAAATAGATCCGCATGGTTCGGAAAAAATACCTGATAAAGCAGCTTTATCACGTCTCCAGTTTATCTCCTGAGAAAGGATCATTAAGCTAGTTAGAAGATATTTTGACGCGTGAATGAAATATTTCCCTTTCGTCTTTAATGGACGACTTGTGGCATCAAGGTTTTATTCCCTTTTAAACTCTCCCTCTCCTTTTCTTTTTACGTATAGTCGGAAGTCCATACATTTTTGGCTTGATTATTGAAGTGATTTTAATTATTTTGATCGATTGATTGATTGCAGTAGTGATAGCTGACAAACTATGATGAAAGAAAACATTTCTAAGTACATCTATACCGGTTGTCTTAACCCTTAACTGGCGATAACTAATCAGAACTTTAAAGTAGAATAACTCAGTGTGTATAACATCTACACTTGTGATTTTTTTTTGGGGGGGGGGGGAGTGGAACTTCACTTTTTTTAATTTGAATTTTTGTTCGCAAGGCTACCACGAAAAGTCTTTTCTTATATTGTCACTTCCTTGCAGGAAGTAAATGAAGTATTTCACTTGTTTGCAAGGACAGAACACCTCACGTCACCGATTGTGTCGTTTAGAGCTACACATGTCCATTTTTGAATTTTTCGCCACAATTCGGATCGTTGCCTGATGAAGGCGCTTCTGAATATCGGAACCCCTTGGAAACTGCTAGCAATCGCCAGGAGGATTTTCAAAACCATAGATTTAACATGCACGTACATTTCATGTACACGGTGGTCTTTAGTGGTACATCGGGCTCGAACCCATAATCTTATGGTAACGAGTACAATGTCTCAATCACTGGGAAATCATGGCCTCAGTATGAAGCATTGTAATAGTGAAAAATTTCAATATTCAGATTTGACAGAAAGATGTATTTAAACCTTCCCTGAATTTATTTTCGCATGATTCTGCATGCCGTCTATATGGATGCACGTATGCAAGTATGTAATATCTAATCTGACTATCCCTGAATCCATTTCGACTACTTTCGAGACAGACTAGTTAGGCAATTTTTTGTAAGTTCATGTATTTGTATGCACGTATCTCGCTTAACCCTTTAACGCGCAGTGTTCCCGCTCTGGGAACACCAAACTTTGACGTATTGACTGTTGCCTGTCACGAAGAATAGATTTGATTTCTATAAAATTAGTTGCGGGTGGCATAGCTCCACGAGAATCCTTTACCTTTTAGCACGTTAGACGGCACAGCCAGCTGTCGTCAAAAAAGGGTCTCTAGATCTGTGGCACGCGATGAACGTTTCGATCGTCCGCTATCTTGCTGGTAGCTAAGTCGAGCGATGGCAATGGCTGCCCTATTTTCAACATTGGGAAAAGGTTGTGCCTCAAAGGGTTAACTCAAAAACCGTTAGCCTGAAATTTTATAGATTTAATACTGTTGTAAGCCGGCGGTCATTTCTGCCAAACGATTTTTGAGTCAAATGTCCTGAGAAACTGTTGCCAAACGTATTTCTTACCATGAATTATTTCATTTGACCGGCATTGATCCTGCCGAAAAATTGCTCGTCTTGGCGGACCGCCGCCGGTACAATACGTAAGTATCATGTTGTAACATCTGGTTCTGAGTGTTCTTTTTCCGATTGCATTCGACTTGGTATTTTATTTAACATAGTCATCGAAAATGTTTCAACATATCAAAGTATGTAGACAGTCATTCTTCAAACTGCATTTCGAGTCATTTATCAATTTCAAAGGGGTTATATAAGCGATTTATATGAAGTTTATAAAAGCGAACAAAGCATCGAAAAAACGTATGGAACATTTATGAATATCTAGCAGGAAAATTCTCATTAGATTTAGGTTCAAATGAAGTGGGTAAAAATTCATACAATTTAATTGGCAAATAAAAAGTCACTTGGTGTTCTCACTTTTTTATGGTTCTTTCATACATACGATCCCTCATAAAATGTATGATAGCAAGTTCATTTATTTGCAAGTCAATAGATTTCTTTTTTCGTCATGGAAAGCACAATGCTAATATTAAACATTTAAAATATACTAAACAAACTAGACAAATTTTAACCACCTAGTATATACATACTGTGGATGTATTGTTTATGTAAATGGTACTTTCGGAAACTCCTAAAAATTCCAACAACTTATCACTACCTATTATCTTTATTTCTTTCGCATTAGTTCCACTTTTTTATAAATATCTTTTTAAATGCCGATTCAAATTTGCCACTCAAATAGAATCTTTAACATTCTATTTGACTCACTACTCTTACTTAGTGAAAAATATTTCTCTCAATAATTCAATCTTTAATCAGTCTACTCAACTCAAATGGCTAGCTCCACTTCAATGAAATACTTTACAAGAAACAAAAGGTAACTTTTTCCATGTCCAAATCATAAAAATGCTTTCAAACTGTCCTTTAAATCATAGTTTCATTTATATTTATTATTATGTATATTATCATTATTACATATTATTATTTATAAGCATATTTAATAAAATAAATAAATTTATATGGATAGCGTTCAGGCATATTTTATAAAGTGTAAAATAGTTTATTGCACAAAAATTTATCTTGCAATATTTTAAATAGAAATAAAGCTGTGCCTGAGTGGTTTAAAGCGGTATGAAAAAATATTTATAAATCAAATATCAGGAATTCTCGATTGGAATAAAACTTATTCCATAACTGATTGACACATATTTTCTGATTTTAAAATTTTTGTTACAGGTGGAAATAGGAACTGTCGATCAGTTTTTCAGAGCAACGAAGAAAACTCATTAAATCCAATCTCATAGCAATTTGAAACGGGGTGGGTTTTTCTCAGTTCATAGATTCAATATTTCAAATTCGATTACAGACTCAATAATAAACAATTTGCCTAAATTTAGCACGTTTTAATATCATATATTTCATGGATCATATATGTTCATTTAATTTTTACTTAAATGATACGCAAATGCTTGTTCATATGAAAGTCTGACATTTGCAATTATTTAAGTGAAATATATTATTCGATTACTCTTCTTTGAAATGTACCAGGGATCTTCAAAACTAGATGATTGTGCCTTCATAATTCAATATTAAAATGTACCGTAATTACTTTTTATCAAAGTAAAATTTGCACTAATTATATAATTAATTAAAAATGTTATTAATTTATTCTAAATGAATTAATTTTTGATACTTATCAAATTAAAATTAAAACAAGATGGGGATATATCTAAATTAACGATCAAAGCTACAGAAGGAGTAAAATAACTTTATGAAAAACTGCGATATCCAGTTTTTACTATGAAATGAAAGAACTCAAACGCAGACTCCATAGTCTATGTACTAAAAACTAAAATATTTGTTGAAGTCAAATTTCCGAACACTGCAAATAACATACTCCTCTGCAGTTGATAAATACTTATAATATTTATTTTTTATAGAACAATAAAAGAATCATATGATTTATATTTAAGATAGCTATATTATTTAGTTTCTAGAAAATAAAATTTTTGTTTAAAGGAAGATCGGGTAGTAGGGCGGTTTTGCATACTGTTTCTTCCTACATTAGCATTAACGCTATCCATTATTTGGGATGACCAAGCACGTTTCGGACTTATACGGGCACGGGCGCATGCTCTGTACTGTGCAATGGCATTTAACTTTAGCGTTATCGTGAGTGAAACTGCTGTGCAAAATCTCCCTAGTATCAGGGATAGCGCCCGCAGTCGAACAAGCGTTGTTTCTAACATATTCCGCAAATAACAGTTCTTGTAATAATATGTGTGCTTTGGATGAAGCAAGAAATTTCAAATACTACTGCATTTAGCTGTGCTGTTGATGCATAACAATAAGGCTGAGTGTTTTACTATCATTTTGAGAGAACGAAGATAACTTCAGATTGTCATATTTTGCTGTAAAATTGGTATCAGTTCTTTCTTTTATTTATTGCTGCAAAAAATTATTCATTTTCCTTTAAGTCATTGACCTTAAATTATATTTAAACTTACTTAATGCATGCGTGGTAATCTACTCTTTGTTCTATGATACTAGGGTTGTATTGGGCAGGTGCTAAAAATAGTAAATAAAAAAAATAATGTATTTGTCTTTAAAACGATTTGGTAAAGTTTCAAAAACTGATGGTTTTAAATTCTTTGCTCAACTTTCTACCTATTGATAAAAACAATTTTAATATCTATACTTTTTGTACTTTAATAACTTTCTCAAAAATAACCCTGCTGATAATAATAATTTGTTTGCTTGTCCAAAAGCAATTTTCTCCTTGGACATTTTTTTCCATGTCTGGTTTAACCTTCACAAGGGAATGACTGCATAGAGTAAAAAAAAAAGGGATATTGATATTATTATCGTAGAAAAATGAGTTTTAAAGGCTTTCTTTATTGAACTGTAATGTTTCGTATAATATGTAACTGCCTTATCCATTAACACGGACTTGGATATAGAACGATCATCGACATATTCTGAAGCAGCTAAACGAAATTTGCCCGTAAGATGACGCTATAAAAGGCAATCATTAAGTTTTGGTAGTGCGCATGCGTACTAGATAGCATCATGATTCGTCATAATGCGTTGACAGAGGGCGCTTATGTAGCTAATATATTAAAAGGGAGTTCAGTATTTTCCTTTGAGACTCTTTTTCGCCCGTCCGCCGTTAGTCGATGAGCGCCCTGTATTCAAGTCCGCGCCCTTTAAAAATAGGAATTTATTTTTTCACATCAAATATAAATTTCATTTTATTTTAAAATTTGCACTTACCTAGCAAATGAAAAAAAAAAAAAAATATTCTAAGCATAAGAGAAGATGCATTAAAGAGAATACTTTATGACAGGAAAAATCTAGAATTTTATTTTAAATGAAAAATCATATTTCACCTTTTCACTCGAAAATACAAAATAAATTGGAGTTTAGAAAAAATTCTTATAACACCTACATACATTTTTGATTTTGCATTCGCTTAGTTGAAGCGATTTCTATTTTTTTCTTTCTTTCTGATTCACTCACGAGATTCACCAAAGTTATTCCATATATTTTTTCAAAAGATCTAATATTGAAGTAGAATTTTATATTCTAACATTCATTTGATTTTGAAATTTCCTACAACCTGAGCGAATAGAGAAATGTATCGTTTCGTGCATTCCACTGAATGAAAAAGTCACAAAATCTGCTTTTTCATCTGGATTATGGAAAATATTTGTGCACTCGAAATCCAGGACTTGTACAAGGAATCGTCTTTTGTTGTCATGTTTACACTTTTCTTCCATCACTACGGAGAAACTAGTTTTTTTTTTTTTTTTTTTTTTTTCCCTGCGTTGAATATAATCCAAGTGACAGGATTCACACATTCACCCCAAAATGAATTACTTTGAAAAAAGTCAGGATGAAGAAAGATATAGTGAAACTTTATTCATTAAAAAACCCAATCTGTTGTAAATATTTATGCTGCATGTTATACAGGGTGTCCCAAAAAGGTAATAACACGATTTAACCCTTTAACGCGCAGTGTTCCCGCTCTGGGTACACCAAACTCAGAAGTTTTGACTGTTGCCAGTCACAAAGAATAGATTTGATTTCTATAAAAATAGTTGCGGGTGACATAGCTCCACGAGAATCTTTTACTTTTTAGCACGTCATTTCCCGTAAAAAAATTGTCACGATTATTTTTAACAGCACTGACATCTGCTGAAAAATGGAAGAATGCGAGAACAGCTAGATAGATTGCCCAATGCTGAAAACAGGGCAGCCGTTGCCCTTGCTCGACTTAATTACCAGCAAGATGGCGGACGATCGAAACGTTCATCGCGTGCAACAGATCTTGAGACCCTTTTTGACGCAGCTGGCTTAACTATCAGCAAGATGGCGTACGATCAAAACGTTCATCGGGGGCACAGCCAGCTGCGTCAAAAAGGGTCTCAAGATCTGTTGCACGCGATGAACGTTTCGATCGTCCGCCATCTTGCTGGTAATTAAGTCGAGCAATGGCAACGGCTGCCCTATTTTCAGCATTGGGAAAGGGTTGCGCCTCAAAGAGTTAATTCTTTATCTATGAGAAGGGTGGGCAATGTAAATTGAAAAAAATGTTCAAAACAAGGAAGGAGTCTACATTAAGAAAAAAATTCGATCTAAGATTTTCATAAAGTTACACTTTTTAAATTTGCAGAAGACCTTAGTGCAACTCTCCCCCTCCCAATTAGAATATGTGCCTCATACTCTAATAAAGTGGTGTACAGAAGTTCGTCTTTCATCATAAAAAGTCTTAACCATATGGAGATAAATATATGCTGACTTAAACTACTTTCCAATGACTCTCGAATGGTTCTATAATAGGGATCCAATGGTCGAGCAAAATTACAGAAGAAAATCATTGAGCTGAGCGAAGCTCTTGCACTACACTCAGGCATTTCAATGTAACGCTTCTCCTCCTAAACCGCTGAACCGATTTATTCAAATTTGGCATGGTTATAGGTACCAATAATGGCAAGGTATGAATCTGAAATCAAACCAATCGGGTTGACCACGGAGGAATAATCACCGAAAAACCTGCTGCCATAAACTTTCAACGGAGATGTTAGAAGAATTATTCTCTTTCTCAATCACTCGCTCCGCGCGCTCATTGAACCTACAACATTGCTCAAGGTCACGATGCTGATCCCTTTAAAAAAATGCCCGAATGCATCGTTGGTAATGGTTTTGAGTCTGTTTTCTGGAAAATATGTTTTTACCGTACGAAGGTTCGGTAACGTACAGACGGCATGGGAAAAACTGGTCAGAAAGGACTCGTGGTCGGTCAAAATGGGTTGTACATCCATTTATATGAACGTGCATGTAAGCGTACGATGAGATGCATCGCAAAAATTCTTAAAAGTAAATTTAAGGAAAGTCGAAATCTGACTTCCAAAATTTTTCGCGAACACATTACTTTCTTATATTCCATACAAGGAAGTAAAAAAAATCTAAACGGTTCTTTTTTACATACAAAAGTGTGTCTAAATCTATTTACAAATTAGCAAACCGATATTATTAGCTGAATCTGTGATATTGCTCATCAGATTGCCGCATTTACCAAAGGAAAGCAAGGGAATGGCATAGAGATTTAAACCTTGAGTTACCATTGCCACCTGAGAATAGTCTTTGTTTGTTTCAGTTTTGTCAGAACTCCCTTTACCTCTGAACAACTGTTTGACCAGTTCATGCCTATATTTCAGAGAAATGCTGGTTTGAAAATTTTCTCTTCACTCTTTTCTATTTGAATCGTTAAGTATTGCTGCCTATAAAAGTACTGCAATGTTTATAGAAGTTTCGAAAAGATTTCTTCTGTCGTTTTTAGGATTCTCTGCTTTGGCGATCTGAGAATGTGACTTATGAAATTTTTCTTAAAGTTAAAAAGCTAAATTTTTAACTGTCACTGTAACTTTTAACTTAACATGAAAAATTTATTTTCATTAACCCTTTCGCGCCGACTGTCACGTATACGTGCCAGCAATAAACGTTTGAATATAATTACAGAACCGTTTAAATACTCACTCTACGGAACAAACAACACGTTGATATTTCTGTAATTTCATGGATTTAGGGTTAATAGCAAAAAATTCTCCAGCCTTGGACAGAAGTAAAAGAGACTGCCGGTCTCAAAGATAAGTGGGCGTTTGCGCTTCCCCGTCGCGAAGGGGTTAACAAAGGAACAGTGATAGAGAAATTTTCTGAAAAGTTTGGAGTTCAACGTTCATCAGACCAACGCCTGAGTTGAACAGACACCATAGTCTGAAAAATAGATCCATAGAATTGGTTCGATTAACTTGTATTTTGAACAGTTACCTGTTGTTGTTACCGATTAACCCTTTAACGCACAGTGTTCCTGCTCTGGGAACACCAAATTCTGACGTTTTGACTGTTGCCAGTCACGAAGAACAGATTTGATTTCTATAAAAATAGTTGCGGGTGACATAGCTCCACGAGAATCCTTTACTTTTTAGCACGTCATTTCCCGTAAGAAAATTGTCGCGATTATTTTTAACACCACTGACATCTGATGAAAAATGGAAGAATGCGAGAACAGCTGGATAGATTACCCAATGCTGAAAAAAGGGCAGCCGTTGCCATCGCTCGACTTAACTACCAGCAAGATGGCGGACGATCGAAACGTTCATCGCGTGCCACAGATCTAGAGACCCTTTTTTGACGACAGCTGGCTGTGCCGCACAGCCAGCTGCGTCAAAAATGGGTCTCTAGATCTGTGGCACGCGATGAACTTTTCGATCGTCCGCCATCTTGCTGGTAGTTAAGTCGAGCGATGGCAATGGCTGCCCTTTTTTCAGCATTGAGAAAGGGCACTTCAAAGGGTTATAGCAAACGTATTGTAAATGTATGCTCCTAGAAATATAATTAGGTATAAAGTGAAAGCCCTTATAATAAAATTGCCACAATATACCTTTGGTGGACAATGCCTAATCGGAAAATTCCTGCTCTTTGAAAAAAAAAAAATATTTTCTCCGGTTAACTTCAGAGATACCTAAAGTTATTCAATTTTATTTTTATTTTTTTTCGAAAGACCAAATCTTGAAGTAGAATTTTATATTTTAACATCTCTTTCACTTTTAATCTTGCTACAACATGAGAAGATACAGAAATGTATATCGTTTCTAACTTCTTTTCTAAAGGAAAAGTCACCGGCTGTCATTTTGCATTTGGATTATGGAATATGTTTGAACATTTCAAAAATCGCGAGATTTTACAAGAAGTCCTCTTTTTTTGCCATGTTTTAAATTTTCTATCATGGATATTGTAAATTATTGCAATTGTGTAGAGAATAATGATCAGTCGTGTGTACGGATTTATTTAATCTAAACTAATTTACTCTTCAGAAAAACGAGCGGAAATCAAAAATGTATAGTCCATTAATACTATAGTATCTTCCATATAAAATACCCGCAGTTCTTTTGACATCAACTATAATTTGTAAGATATATTTTATCCTACAAAATAAGGCGATACATTTAAGCGGATCAGGTGAGAATAGTTACATTGTTCGTACGATTTGTATTACCTCTTTTTCGAAAAATATCGATTCTTGTAGATTTCATCATCTTATTCCAAATTTTTAAAATTCAAATGGAGGGCCTGCTTTGAAAACTCGTTTCGAATTAAGTACATACGAAAAATAATTATTTACCCTGTGGAACAGAGCCCACACTAAAGGTGAAAAAGCTTTAAAATTTTCAGTGGCTGATAAAGAATTGTTTCTTTTAAGAGGGAGGTTTTTTATATTTTTAAATATCATTTAACCTATTCAAAATGTGCAATAAAGTAAAATGATCCCTTAAATCAATGTCTTTTTGGGATGCTGAAGACCCTAACCCCTTGATTGTATCCGCCAAGGGTGCACTGATCCGGATTATACCAGTAGTTACCATTCGGCGGAGGCCTTAATCTTTGGATTTAAGCCGAATGAAGATTATGAACCTGAACTTCAGTACAATTAACACCAAGATAATTTTTATATATTTTCTTTCCAAAATAAACACTCCAGAAACATGTTTCTAAGGATATAATTGCATTCTAGCAACATAACTATTCCGTTTCATTCTATTACACCGCCATTTTCTTTCATTTGGCGCTTTCTTCCTGTAAATTTAATGAATATTTTTTATCATAAAATCCCCTCACGTTCCGTTTGATCATTTGGACTCCCGGAAGAGGTTTTTTTTTTTTTTTTTTTTCCGTGTCCTCTTTCTAGGATTCGCTGTTGTATTTTGACGATTGGAGAATGGACAATAAGAATTTTTATATAGGTGGAAAAGAATAGATAAATATGGATTATGAAGCTGCTCCTGAAATGTGTTTCTTAAATTTTTTATGTCTTTATAGTATTGAAACTCCTTACAAATTGCCTTGGAAAGCACCTCTAATTTCACAATAATGCAGTAATAATTGTTTATAAAGGTTTTTTTTTAATTCGAAATTATAGAATGTTCTTGATTTTAAAATCAGATTATATTAATTACAATTAAAACAAACAAAATTAACACAGTATGTACATTTCGGGTGGTATAAGGAGCCCATCTTTTTCAGCTGCAAATATAAACCACCCAGACACAAGCAGGAAAGTGAGAGCTTTGAATCTAAAATAAGGGCGAAAAAAGGAATGGAAATAGTACAGATAGGATCAGATCTAAAGTTTTACTTTCAGTCCCCCCCCCCTTTTTTTTTGCTTGTATGGGTCGGTAATTTTTGGAGCTTGAGAAAGGACTCTTTATAACACGTGTTCTGTGGAATTTTTTTTCCCTTGGATAAGTGTGGTTTAACAAAGTACTTTTTATTTATTTTTATATTAATAAGAGATATTTTGAGTTTTCAATAAAGTTGGGTTTAGTTAATTACTTAACCAGAACAGGAATGGCAATCTATATCAGATTTAATGCACTTTAATAAAGATCCGAGAGTTTGAACATATTTGTTTTAGATTACTTTAAGTGTAATTCTAAATGTATTAATATGCATTTTCCCAAATCTGAATAATTTACTATCACAACCATAAAATTCCTTTGGGGTATTTATTACTTACGTGCAATTATTATTCATACAACTTTGAAAGGCTTCACAAAAATTGGGTTTCACTTATAAAATAGCTATCAAATATTCACTCTCTTTTAAATTTCGTTAGACTTGAAAACAAAATGATGAATACGCAATTCAGTGGATTATTATTCATAAATATTCATCACCACACTAAATTTATTTTTAAGAGAATTAATTATTCGAAAGTATAATGAAGAGAGTTTTTTAATATTAACATCACTTTAAGTGTTTGAAAATGTTGTTTCCAAATGTTCGTTAGCTGTAAAAAGTAAACATTTTGAAACTTATAGTCATTTAATAACTTGAGAACGCTAATTATTATAATAAAACACACAAGGGAAAGTGGGGTAAGATGACAAACTTAAGATTCAAACATTTTTCATGAATTCAACAATTGGTTTAAACACCTGAAATTTACAAAAAGACTTTTGTGAACATTCGTGTTTCATGAGAAAAATTCGAGCGATTTCATCTTTCATTTCGTTTCATTTCATAAAACTTTATTTTCAGAAACGCAGAGAAACATTTCATTTAGGTAGTTAATGAAAATGACACTTACACAGATAACACTACAAAAATAATGACATACCACTCATAACGAAACAAAAATTTAGATACAAAAATTAAGAAAAATCACAGGTATTCAAGTTTATAAATAAAAGTCGCGTTTCTGGGGTGTGTTTTTCACTTCATTATGATTCCACTCAGATCATTGATCATGTACCAAAAATTTGTACCTGATTCCTTCTCCTTTTCTCCTTTTCTTATTTTTTCTTTCTTAGAGCCAATTTTGATTTAAGGTTGCTTAACAGTATTTAACCCTATATCGTGGATAATATAGTAGACCCGTAATTTTTAACATTAGGTGCTGTATTTTGAAAATTTTTTATTTGGAAGAATACATAACTTTCCGTAATCAGGTTATTCCTTTAACTGTGAAGCCAAAATTTACAATTAAAGAAATACATTTCAGCTGCCACTACTCACAAAACGATCTCAAATTACATTTTTTGATGTAGGCTTCATAACCCACATCAAGTAATGTAACACTATGTGACAGGAGTTGCTATTTGTGATAGCGTCGGAGAAGTTCATCATCATATCCTACTTTCCCCTAATTATTTTTTGTGAGACTCCTTATAGATTAGTAAATTTGGGTAAATGATAATAATAATAATATATTGGGTTGGCAACTAAGTAATTGCGGATTTTTTTTAGAAAATCAAAGACAATTTTTTCATGGAACTAAGTAACTTTATTCTGTAATGTATTGCCCATTTTGATCAATGACCTTTTGCCATCTTTCAGGCTGAATCATAATCCCACGTTCATAAAACTTCTGGTTTTTATTAGCAAAAAACTGAATCAGGTACGATTTGACATCATCATCATTATTGAAATTTTTACCATTCAAGGATTTTTGTGAAGATCGAAACAAAAAGTAATCAGATGGTGCAAGGTCAGGACTATATGGGGGATGTGGCAAAACATCCCAACCAAGCTCCAATAATTTTTGCCGAGTGACCAAAGATGTGTGTGGCCTTGCATTGTCATGATGGAATACAACACCTTTTCGATTTTTCAATTCAGGCCGCTTTTCTTCAACTGCATTGTTTAATTTCGTTAGTTGCTCAATGTAGACATCAGAATTGATCGTTCGGTTGGGTGGTATGAGTTCAAAGTAGACAATTCCTTTGTAATTCGACCAAACTGATAACAAAACCTTCTTTTGATGAATATCAGCTTTTGATGTTGTTTGAGTTGGTTCAACTGGCCTGCTCCACGATCTTTTCCGCTTGATATTGTTGTAAACAACCCATTTTTCATCGCCAGTTATCAATTGTTTTAAAAATGGATCATTTTCATTACGTTTCTTTAGCAAATCGCAGCTGTTAATGCGTTGCGTTAAATGCGTTTCTTTCAGTTCGTGAGGAACCCATGTATCGAGTTTTTGAACATAGCCAAGTTGTTTTAAGTGATTTTCAATGCATGTATGTGATACATGAAGCTTCTCTGCAATCTCACGTGTTGTACTGTGACGATCCGAATCGATTATTGCTTTGATTAGGGCGTCATCAACTTCAACTGGACGACCAGAGCGTTTTTCATCTTTGAGTGAAAAATCACCAGAACGAAATTTGGCAAACCAATTTTGACACTGCCGTTCTTTTAAGGCTTCGTCACCATAAACAGCACATAACTTTTTATGAGCTTGCGATGCGTTTTTCCCTTTGCGGAAATAAAAAAGCAAAATATGACGAAAATGTTCCTTTTGATTTTCCATAATTTAACGAAGGCCAAGCGAAAACTACGCAACCGATCAAAGAACTTTTTTTACTGATTGACAGCTGAATTGCCAACTATCAAATAACAAAATGTGTTTTACATTTGTAAATCGTCTGCAAACCTAAAAATTCAACTGAAGCCATCTATGAGTGAAATCCGCAATTACTTAGTTGCCAACCCAATATTATTATTATCATAAAATTTCTCATAATAGCATGATGTAACCAAACTAAAGTGGTGTAGAAACTAAAAAGATATTTACAGTGTAGTTGAACCCTGTTATAGCGAACCCGGTATATAACGAACTCACGGATATAACGAACGAAAATTTTGGTCCCGTTATTTTAGTAGTGTATTTCTTAACTGTTCGGATAAAGTGAAACGTCGGCTATAGTGAACAGAATTTTTGGCCCCTTGAAGTTCGTATCCAAAGGAGAAAGGCCGTTTTAAATTTTTTTATCATACATTTAAATAAAAGATGAATGAAATATGATTATTTCAGGAACAAACGTGCAAAGAATATGCAGACAAAAGTTTTAACTATTTGGTATTGGATAATTTTAGTAAGTAACGGCATTTTCTTCCAGATTTCAGTTCAGAAATGTATCTCTAGAGAAATTCAAATATATAAAAAGTGAATATTATTTAATACTAATATACAGCAGGTCGTACAAGTTTTGAGATGCTATGTTTGTACGCTCTAACTTTTTCTGTAAGCAAAATTTCTTAATAACGTAAATTAGTAAATTGTAACTTTAATCTTCCTACATGATGCACAAACAATAATTATGTGTGAAAATTGCTTTTAAAAACGCCATGCGTGAATTTGAAAAATTGAAGCAAGATTTTTGAGGCAATTCGGTTTTTCTAAACTTTTATTGAAATTAATGGTCTTAATATAACAAAATTCAGATAGTATTTAGTATGTAGTTGCATATTCCTTTGCTTTAAAATCTGCGCTAGATCTTATGTGCAGGAAATTAACAAGGCGTTCTAAGGTGGACCTATTGAGGTTTGCGCTTTCTGATTAAAGATCCTGAAGGAGTTCTGGCTTTGAAGAATGTTTCCGTGTTTTGACTTTTCTACCTGTACTTTCTCAAAGGTGTTCTGTAGGACTCAGGTTTAGTGACTAGCTCAAACAGTCCAAAATTAATTTTCTTAGCTGTAAGCCATTTTTCATCATTTTGGAGGCGTGCTTTGGATCATTATCCTGCTGAAAAATCCATCCATAAGGCATCTTTTTAGGACAGTAAGGCAGTATGTGATCTTCTAAAATGTTTTTATAAACATATTGATCTACAATGCCGCCGATGTGTACAAAAGGAAGGACGCCATCACTCTGGATACCTCCCCATATCATTACTGATTCATTACCGTACATTTCCTGTTGGAATTCGGCAACGAGGATTCATTCTGGTAACCTTCGGACGACGAATTTAACGTCGGCCATCACTTACAAACAAATTGAAGTCATCGCTCCTTTTTTTTAACAATCTTTGGTTGTTCAAGTTTCGCACTCTTCAGCAAACTTCAATCAGGTATTCTGATTCTTTGCCCACATGAAAGGTTTTTGAACAAGGGCCCGCGCACACAATCTAGAGGCATCCATGCTGCCTTAAAAATTGCCTAGCGGATAGATGTTTCAGAAGAATAATGATTAATTATAAAGAACACCTGCAAAACGATGAAAAATTAACTTACACTATGGCGTCAAAATTTGTCTAAGGCCACAATGCAAAAGCACGAAAGAGAAATAATATAAAAAAGAGATATAAACAAAAACTGTGATCGCATATTTTTTAACAAAACGTTGTATGTAATCCAGAATTAGATTGTATCTGATATAATGAAATTAACATAAAGAAATAAAAAGGTCTTATCACATTTATCGGGTATCAGCTGGAAATAATCCAATGGTGGGTAAAGCATAATACTTAGCACAGCTGGCCATCTTTGAACGAAAGATTCTTAGAAAAGTATTTGGTGTTGTGAACGAGATTGGACTGTGGAGACAAATATATAATTTTGAACTGTATAGGTTATTCAAGGAGTCAAATATCATTAAATTCATAAAGTTAGGTTGTCTGAAGTTTGCAGGCCATATCTGCCAAATGGACTCCTCAACCTTGACTTTTAAGATCTTCAGCCATAAACCTGTAGAAACCAGGAGAAGGGGTAAGCCCAAGCTAAGATCGATTGATGGTGTGGAAGATGGCCTCAAGCTTTTACGTGTTACTAACTGTATAACTTTGGAGAGGAGGAGGTTGGAATGGTACTCGGGAATGCCTTGGGCAACCAGGGGCTGCCGTGTCAACAGTAGTAGTAGTAGTAGTATACTCAGATAATTAGGCATAAAAATAGCTAGGGAACCTAATACCTTTATTTTTGCTTAATTATCAAGAAGCGATTGCATAGAGAACTTCAATTTTTAAAAATAAACTAGCTGCGTACCCGTTCTCCTTACGGTAGGAAAAGATCATTTTCCTTATACATATAATTCGAATTAAGCCCATTGATGCGGAATCTATAAAGTAAAAAATTACTTAAATCGTGATGAAACGTTGACGTCATGAGTGCAAATCTGAGATGACTGCAACATGATGGCACAAAAACTACGTCAATGTCACTGGACTGGGATCAAAAAAGAAGCACCTTCTCTTAGATGACCTTGCCCAGGCTTTTTCTCGATGGATCCGGTATCGTAGAACTGCTTCTATAAGTTGCACACGACGCTGGGCGTTCAATTGAACTCTCTACAAATCTGGAGACTATCCTGCTTCTAGTCTCCACACATGGGATCTAGGTCAAGGGGTGGGGTTGTCCTCCGTAGGGGTCTTTCTAAGGGGTCCTAACCGGTATTTACGCTACGTTTTGGAGGAAACCAGACATATATGTTTCCTAACATATGCATGTTGCGAGTACAGTTTTATTTTCCGAACGGAATACAGGAAAACTCCGAACGGTTAGGTCGGCGGACGCGACCTGTTTTGAACCAGAAACCTTCCGTCTCCCAGTTCAGAGCGCTAAGCGCTCGGCCACTGGTCGGACTAAGTCATTGCTAGGGGAATATTATAAGCAATTGGGACCTTTGTTGTACACATGATTGCAATGTCATTCTCGTATTATTATTACTTATATCTCATATTATTTGATTTATTTTTGATTTTCATTTCATATTCCTGACTTTTCATATTCTCTTGATTTTTGGGTCCTTGTGCATGCGCATATTCAATTATCATTCCCCATTAAGGTTACTGAATTAAGTAGTTCTCCCTATCGCCACTTCTACACCAAAGACGTCAATCTGCATTTTCCTCGTTTCAAGAAAAACGCTTACAAAGTTTCATTGCTTCAGTTTATACTGATTAATCAATTTTCTTGCAAACTAATCGGAATTAAGATATGAGGCTTTGACATAGTACACAGGATTTCTTAAAGACCTTGAAAATGAATTTAGTTAAAAATAACCAAAGTTACAGGTTCGCGTTATTGACGTTGTGATTGTGATAATATTCTAATTGTGTCATATCCAATGCGTTTTCATTTTTCGAGTCAAGAGCTGTAGAAATGAGTGTTTTCACTTAATTGTTAAATTTAACAGCTTGAGTGGCAACAACGGATTCCGTAACTACGGAAACTGCAGCAATATTAAAATAGAACATGAAATGAAATTTATTTATGCTTGCTAGAACTGCCATATTGGCGTAATTAGCGCTTATAGTCGATGGCAAATAGCCAAAATGTATCCTAAATTTAACTTCACAGTAAATGCAATATTTATAGGCATTCTCGTTCATCTCCAAAGACTTTCGTATTTATACAGAATTCCTATTTTACTATACTCTGTTTGGCGGGATTAAAAAAAAATTATCTATCCATCCGCTCGTAACATTGGCTCATCTCAATCGTGCCATAGAATTAGAAATAGAAACGCAAAAAACACACGCTATTAAACACGGAGTTACACTACATTTGAATATTTATCGCCAACTTTTCTAAGAAAGGTACTAAAGAAGGAATCTGCGTATGCCATTTTGCGAGATTTTTTTTTTTTTTTCAGAGAATGATTCTAAGCACTGATTTAACAGCAATCAAAATAGGAAATAGTTATTTGTGTATGGTTCCATCGCCAAAAATTAATGCAGGAATCTATTTGAAAAGTAGCATAGCAGTATTTTAAATTACTATAACGTGTTTTATTTATTCCAATTTACCGAATGCGAGAATTTCATTTCTTTTGAAATTTGGCGGCATTCCCTCAAGGTAAATCAATTTACTTAATTTGGGGAAAATTCCGAAGATCGATTGCTTAAAATCGCCTTAATAATTGCACTATTTCTGCATGGAAAATTAAAGTTTAACGCCGTATTTTAATAAAACCTACACACACAAACCTAAACCTATTTCGGTTTGCTCGCAGTAAATTGCGCCAAGCCCAAAACTGTGCAAATCGGTAGAATCTACTACTTTCTCAAAATCCCAATCAGCCATTTTTTTTTCGCCAAACTAAAAAATATACATATTAGTCTCGGAAATCTCCCAATCCCTTATTCTTTTACACATAAAAAGCATTGAATTCCTGCTCTGATTTCACATGCACGCAATACTTTAATTAAAAAATAACTTTGTAAATAATCTAAACAGAAAAAAAATCATTATTCTTTTATTTTTACTGCAGGAGTCTAAATAATTTAATAAAATAGCCAAACATGGCAACCTCGATGCTTTTTTCTCACATTTTCACTACAAGGGTTACAATCGCGGAATTGCGAAGAGCAAAAATTAGCGTTTTTGACGGGGTTTTTTATCAATATCTCTTAAAATAATTCGAATTTCGAAATTTAAATTAGCGGAGGTTCTTTCTCGAAATTTTCCGAATTCGTGGATACCTCGGTCGAAACTCAACTCCCAGCCGTTTAGGAGGAGATGATGCTACACACACACACACACACAGACAGACGCGCACAGATTTTAATAGTATAGACTAGCTGCGTGCCCGTTCTTCGCACGGTAGGAAACGAATATTTTACTAAAATCTAATCGTAACTATCTATGCAAAAGCAAAATGTCAAAAAGTTCAAGTAGTCCTTTTGTTGAAATTACCGTGGAATATATTACGCAACGTAGGATTATGGTTTAGTTAGTTATAAGACGATCGTTGAAAAATAATGAATATAACACTTTTAATTTCACGAAATAGTTATTAACGTGGTATACTGTTCTTTAATCCATATTATCCAAACAAATCTACTATTACTACCAAAGATAAAAATGAGAATACTATCTATTACTTATATTAATATAACTACCTATCTTTGTTTCTCAGTCTTTAATGCTCAATTTAAAGAAACAGATTAGATATTTTAAACCAATGATGCCTTTCTACTTTTTGCTGATTCTGTGAAATTTATGCATTGCCATTAAAACACATCTCCATATATTTTTAAGCATTATTCTTGTCTGATTGGCGTATTTAGCGCAGCAAAATATTTCATCTCGCAGTGGTGGAAAACATCCAAGCTGTACCAATTTAAATATTATTTAAATCCACCATGGTTCAGACTCGTGAAAACATCAAACTGTGTCATTTCGAGGAACTATTTGGAATCGCTCAAATTGCGAATAGGGCGTTAAATTGTGTTGCAGAGTTACGAATTTCAGACAACTTTTAACTTATGACGTCACGTTCTGAGCAGGGTAGTCGAATTTAGTCATTTCGCGCAGTAGTTTTCAAATGGAGTAATATTGAAACATACGACGTTGAAAAACTCTCGCTTGCAACAGAACTTTATTAAAGTTAATTTGAGAGATATTGGGGTTATTCCTTGCTAATCGGCATTTCAAATATTTTCCGTATCTATATTGCTAATGATGTAACTTTTCTGCAAAAGCTTGTTAAGTTGCTAAAATTTAACAAAAAAAGAGTATATCTAATATTGATAATATACCGCGAAAAGTCGTCCAAATTTAGCGACATTTTGCACGATTTTTGGGAATACATAGAACGACCGTCGTCAAACCGATAGCGAATACTATGAATTATGTTAATTAGTATTTTGCATCTTGTGCCGACATTTGAATTGCCCACGATTTAAAAAAATGCAAGATTCCTTTCGTTATTATGGTTTCTGAAAAATCACAAAGCTCAAAAATCGCTAAGGGTAACACGCGCATTAAACAAAATACTTTGAATTTTTATCATAGTAATTTTTGCGTCAAAACCTTTTAATGTAATTAGATTTCTAACTCATTTTCATGAGGTCAAAATGACATCATTCTCAGTTGCGATATCTAACATGAATTAGTGAAAGAAGAAAAAGAAAGAAAAAACACGTTATTTTATTTTCTACAAAATCTGATAATCTGGGTGGAAGTTTATTATTTTGCTCGTGGTGTAATTTTTGTCAAAACTTGTTAACCAGGATTTTTAATGCATTTTTACAGTGACATAAAAATGACGTCAGTCTCACTTGAATTATTGAAAGTAATAAATCAATAAATCTAACTTTGTTAACTATGCTCACGAATGTGCTGAAATCGGTTATTTGAGTAGCTTTCTACCCTCAAAATTGCGAAAAATCGTAAAATGTTAGAGAACCCGGACGAACAAACATACTTTCACATTTATATAATAGATTGCATGAAAACTTCGATTATTTTTAAAGAAGCGCAGATATGTTAATGTTCTATTTTTTTTCATATTTAATGCCTTTTCATTTTTCGAGTTTTAAGAGATGTAGATATTAATGATTTCACTTATTGTTATATTTAACAACTTAAGTGGCAACAATGGATTCCGTTACTACGGAAACTGTAGCAATCTTTAAAATAGAACATGAAATGAATTATTCATGTTTACTTTGCTAGAACTGCCATATTGGTATGGCAGTATTGGATGGTAAATAGCTAAAATGAATCACAAATTAAACTTAACAACAAATTCAAAAATTTACTTTTCAATCCTTAGTACGCACAATTTTTAACGGGCTGAAAACCCATTCTTATTCACCTCCAAAAGCAAAGAATTCCGATTTTATTACACCTTATTTGGTGGGATTAAAAAAAATATCCAAGCATACGCTCATAATATCGACTCATTCCAATCGGGGAATGTAATTAGCAGCACAAACGCGAGAACACACTCTATTAAACACAGCGTTACACTATATTTGAATATTTATCGCCAGCTTTGCTAAGAAAGGTAAAGTAGGAATGAACATGCATTTTAATTTGTAAAGCAAAAAATTTATTAGACAGTATTAGTTATATGCCATTCTAACAGTTACCAGAAAAAGAAATTTCCGTAGCACTGCTTTAACGAATAAGAATCAATGATTTTTTTACACATTCGATCGCCAAAGTGCCAACATACACCATTTTGCGAGATTTTTTTCAAGGAATCATTCGAAGCATTGAAATAACGGCCTCCGGGGCTAAAGGGCCTAACGGCCTAAAGGGAAATATTAATCTATCACTCATATGGTTTGATCGCCAAAGTACAACAGGCATCTACTTGAAAAGGAGCAGTATTTTAAATTATTAACTATGTGTTAATGTATTTTATTCATCGTTAACTATGATGTACAAAATGCGAGAATTTCAATTACCTTAAATTTGGCGGAATTTCCCCTCACTTTAATCAATTTGGTGAAAATTCTCAAGTTAGATCGTTTAAATTCGTCTTAATAACTGCATTATTTCTGCACTAATCACTGCTAAATTAAAAAAATTAAAGCTAAACTCTAATAAAACCTACATTTGTTTTTAAAAATACTATTTCGGTACGCTCTCAGTAAATTGCGCCAAGCTTAAAACTGTGCAAATCGGTAGAACCTACTACTTTCTCAAAATCGCCAAATGAGCCATTTTTTTTTCGGCCAAACTAAAAAATATACATATTGTTGCGGAATTACTCTTCTACTCCTTGGGTTCGTCGTTCTAAAGTTTTGTTGGTGTAAAAAGTTCAAGTACAAAGTCACTTGTCAGGATGGAACACAAACTTTATTGCTTCTAGATCTTCGTAGTACAATCAGCTGTACACAATTCACAAGCACAATCTAGCAATAACGTGCTTTTAACAATCCGCTTGGATCAGAAGCTCTCACAAATGCTGTATTTCTCACACCAAAATAAGTCACTTTCACAGGCAAAAATTCCGTAGAAATATTCAAGGGATATAGTACACAATCCCTTAAGACACAGCAATGAAGAATTTACACACAGCACTTTGAAAACAGCTTCACAAAACAAGCTAAAACACAGCTTCTATAGCACTATCAATTCACACAAACGTACCGAGAGCTATTCACACATCGAGCGTTCAGCTCGCACTGACTCCCTTCGGGGCGATGCGCGCTTCTATAAATAGCCGGCGCAGGAGGTACAAGAGGTTTCCAGAAAAGTCAATTTCTCGAGGGTTCTACATAACGCGTGAATATTGATTACGTCATAGAAGAGAAATGTTAGGTTATTATGCGTTTTTAATGCAGGAAAAACAACTTCCAGGCTCCATTGGGAAAATCGCGCCAAATGACGAAAAAGTCGCCAAGCTTGGCGACTTTTGGCGAAATATCGCCAAATTTGGCGCCAAAAATAAGTCCTCAAAAGTGAAGAGATCTAAGCTCTAGGACTAATATTTCTCGAGATTTCTAGAAGCCCATAGAAAAACATATGGGAAAGCGAAACCTCCGTATCTCTGGTTCTAATTGGCCGATTTTGATGCAACAAAAAGCAAAATTTATCTATTTGAAGCGTAGAATATGAATTTTAAACCATTTTAAGCCCCAGAGCAGCGGGTTTCCCCGAAAATTCGTAACATTGCCCCCTTCCCAAGGACTGCACGTCCCGGGCAGTACAATCCCTAGTTAGGAGGTCACACAGGTACCTACGCTGTATAACACTTAACAAGATCTTAACAACATAATTCAAGCAAGTAATCAATAGCACAATAAGCAAATACACATTAATAAATAAATAATCAACATAATAAATAATTACACTGTAATAAGTAATCAATGTAATAACAAATACACATTAATAAAATCCAATATATTACAAATATATACACTAAACATGGCGTAAGTAATGAGTGAAAGAGAGTTGACGAAAGAGGAAGAGAAGAGAAAGACAGGAAAGAAATGACAGTTGAAAAAAAGGAGGAATTACGCCATAGTGAACATGGTCTGATAGTCAAATAACTAATTACAACCGCGGTAGATGGCTAGCCGATCGTAATGTACAACTCTTGGCTTCGAGTTTGGTGACTTACGAATCCGTACGATGACGTCATTCAGCCGGTTTAGGACTGTGTAAGGACCGTCCCACGGCGATTGCAGCTTGGGAGACAGGCCTTTCCGTCGAGTAGGATTCCATAGCCAAACTTTGTCACCTGCGTTGAACTCGTGTCCCGTAGCTTTCGTGTCGTAGCGAGTCTTCATCTTTTCCGTGTTCAGGTTGATCCGCTCCCGAGCAAAATGATGCACATCTTCAAACCGTGCCCGAAGGTTTTCCACGTACTCCTCTGGCGATGAAGGCGCATCTGGAGGGCGGCCGAACACTAGATCGGCGGGAAGACGAAGATCTCTGCCGAACAGCATCTGGGAAGGTGTGAAGCCGGTAGTCTCATGGACGGCACTCCTATAGGCCAGCAGGAACAGGGGGAGTTTCTTGTCCCAGTCCTCTTGATTCCTAGATACCAGGAGCGAGAGGTTGTTCAAAATTGTACGATTGAACCTCTCCACCATGCCGTCGGATTGTGGGTGTAAAGGCGTAGTCTGGGTTTTGTCCATTCCGAGAAGTTGGCATAGTCCTTTAAAGACTGCAGAGGTAAAGTTCGTTCCTTGGTCGGAATGAAGTTGCAGAGGGGTTCCATATCTGGAAATCCATTCTTGCACCAGCACCTCTGCTACGGTCGTAGCTTCTTGATCGGGAATAGGAAACGCTTCGGGCCATTTAGAGAAGTAGTCAATGACAACTAGGATGTATTTGTTGCCATCCGAAGTTCGCGGAAGAGGTCCCAGGATGTCGAGGGCAATCCTCTCAAAAGGCGCTCCTACATTATAACGGTGTAGTCTTCCACGGCTTCGTTTCTTCGGGCCTTTGCGGGCGGCACAGGCGTCACAAGCTTGACACCACTTTTCGACGTCGGCTCGAGCCCTAACCCAGTAGAAGCGCTCGCGAACTTTCTGCAGGGTCTTCATTACGCCAAAATGGCCCCCAGTTAAGCCATTATGAAGTTCTTCTAGAACCTTCGGAATCCTCGAGCGAGGGAGTACCAACTGCCATCGGAGCATCTTGCCGTCGTCCGACTCCCATTTACGATACAGGACTCCATTTCTCAGGCGAAGCGAATCCCATAAAGCCCAGTACTGTTTTGTTGCCGGACTGTAAGATGATATTTCTTGCCAACTGGGCTTAGCGCTGGATTTTTCCATAAATTCCACAATAGGTTTGATGTCGCTGTCTGTTAATTGGTCCGCCCGAACATTTTCGTCACTCCAGGGATCTTGAGATGATGCCGATGATGTAACTTGGCGGACAGCGGGATGTTTCAGATGGTAATTTTTCTCTGCCCTGGAGCAATAGCGACAACTGTCTATGCAGGGCCTTCTCGACAAAGCATCTGCATTTCCATGAGATGACCCTTTCCGATGACGTATCTCGATGTCATATTCTTGTAGTCGCTGTATCCACCTGGCTATTTGGCCCTCCGGATTCTTGAAATTTAGAAGCCAGGTTAAAGAGGCATGGTCCGTTCGGAGCAGGAACTTTCGGCCGTACAGGTAATGATGGAAGTGCTCCACGGCCTTAATGATAGCAAGGAGTTCCTTTCTCGTAACACAATAGTTACGTTCTGCCTTTGAAAGGCATTTGCTCCAGTAAGCAATGACGTGTTCTTGGCCATCTATCTCCTGGGACAAAACTGCTCCGACACTCTCCTTACTTGCGTCTGTGTCCAGGATAAATGGCTTGTCAGGGTGAGGATACGACAAGATCGGCGAAGATGTTAAAGCCGTCTTCAGTTCGTTGAATGCGTCCTCACATTCCTCAGTCCATAGAAATTTCTGTCCAGTCTCGGTCAATTTGTGAAGAGGTCTCGCAATTTGAGAAAAGCCCTTCACGAATTTTCGATAGTAAGTACACAGACCGAGAAAACTTCTTAAGTCGTGGATATTCTCGGGACGACTCCAGTTCTGGACTGCGGACGTCTTTTCGGGATCGGTTCGGACTCCGTGGGCGGATATTATGTGCCCGAGGTAACGTACTTCCCGACGAAACAAATTACACTTCGATGGACTTAGTTTCAAGTTTGCCTCTTTTAATTTCTGTAGTACCTTTCGAATGTTCTCGAGATGCTCTTCGAAAGTCCTTCCGACGATGATGATATCGTCCAAATAAACGAGACATGCTTCGTAGGAAAGTCCTCTCAACACTGTCTCCATTAGACGCTCGAATGTAGCCGGTGCGTTGCAGAGTCCAAAAGGCATAACTTTGAACTGCCACAATCCTTGTCCCGTGGTGAACGCAGTCTTTTCACGGTCATCGGGATGGATTTCTACTTGCCAGTAGCCACTCTTGAGATCCAGAGTGGAGAACCATTCGTTTCCCGATAAAGTGTCCAATGTGTCGTCTATCCTGGGAAGAGGGTAGCTGTCTTTCTTGGTAATGTCATTCAGACGTCTATAGTCAACACAGAACCGGGTGGAACCATCTTTCTTTCGGACCAAAACAATCGGCGAGGCCCACGGACTAGTCGATGGCTCGATGACGTCATCACGCTGCATCTCCTCTAAAAGTCGGTTCACCTCTTCTTGCTTAGCAAACGGCAGCCGCCTAGGATGTTGCTTGATGGGAGAATGGCTGCTTGTGTCTATTTTATGCTGCGTTAACCTCGTACGGCCAAAGTCACCGGAAGTACGAGAGAAGAGGTCTTCAAATTCAGCTATTACTTTCTCCGCAGCGCTTCTCTGTTCTGCCGTTAACTCCACGTCTTGTAATAATTCCTTCGTCAGGCACTCGGAAGATTTAGCTGTCGTTTGGCTGATGTTCTTATTAATGCAGGTAACAGGAGTGCATGTCGCCAACACTTCATTTTTCTTTATCACCTTCGACTTGTCCGTCACATTTACTACTCTAACTGGAATTTCCGTTCTCGACAAGTCCACAAGTGTTGCTCCCACAAGTACTCCTCTGGCGGAATCACTATTGCTTGGGTGTTCGATTAATCCAAAGCGGAATTTATTGCTTTCTTTTACTGTTCCAGAAATTATGGAATCAGTTCTGGGAGGTAGAGTGATATCAGTCTGGGCTATTATTTGCTGAACAGGCAAAACAGTTTCGTTTCTAATATCGAACGCAGCTATTTCTTCTGAGTCTGAACGAAGCTCATTATTCTTAAAGTCCAAGTTAAATTTGTGCGATTTTAAAAAGTCGAGTCCGAGAATAAAAGAGTCTGTAATATTGGCGACATATACCACATGGTCGTATCTGGCATTTCCAAACGTGATTTCTACTTGCGCTTTTCCGCCCACTTCGATCTTGTCACCTGTCACAGTCTGGAGGGTCAGCGAGGGCGGAGTCCAGATAATCTTCAAGTTCAGTTTCTTGGCCAGATCCGTCCTTATGATGGTTACGTTCGCTCCAGTATCAATCACCATGTGGCATGGGGAACCATTAACGTATCCCAGTACGAATAGTCCATCACTGCCGCCATTCACTGATGAAATCTGTAAGACTTTCAAACGGGGCTTTTGAATATCCCTCAGCCTCTGTTCCTGAAAGTCGTCTCTTTTCTGTCTTCCTTCATGGGCTTCTCTGGTGCGTTGATAACTGCGATCTTTACGACGAGAGTTCTTTTGTGCGTCGCAGTATTTTCGTAAATGCCCCTCGCTGTTGCACCTCCAACATTTCACTTTTCTTGGCTCTGACTGTTCTTGTCGTTCCACCAGATTTTCCAGGGTCTTTAATTTATTCTCTAATCTCTCCATTTCTCCATCCGTAGGCTCCTGGAATGACACAGCTCTAACATTATGCCGCTCTTTTCTTACGGCCAGCTGAGCTGCCTCTAGCTTCATGGCGAATACGAGGGCAGACCTGAGATCTTTATAATCCGCCAAGATCAATGCTTTCTGAATTTCGCAGTCCACTTCTGTGGGCGTGGGTTCGAACCCCACTTCTGACACCAAATGTTGCGGAATTACTCTTCTACTCCTTGGGTTCGTCGTTCTAAAGTTTTGTTGGTGTAAAAAGTTCAAGTACAAAGTCACTTGTCAGGATGGAACACAAACTTTATTGCTTCTAGATCTTCGTAGTACAATCAGCTGTACACAATTCACAAGCACAATCTAGCAATAACGTGCTTTTAACAATCCGCTTGGATCAGAAGCTCTCACAAATGCTGTATTTCTCACACCAAAATAAGTCACTTTCACAGGCAAAAATTCCGTAGAAATATTCAAGGGATATAGTACACAATCCCTTAAGACACAGCAATGAAGAATTTACACACAGCACTTTGAAAACAGCTTCACAAAACAAGCTAAAACACAGCTTCTATAGCACTATCAATTCACACAAACGTACCGAGAGCTATTCACACATCGAGCGTTCAGCTCGCACTGACTCCCTTCGGGGCGATGCGCGCTTCTATAAATAGCCGGCGCAGGAGGTACAAGAGGTTTCCAGAAAAGTCAATTTCTCGAGGGTTCTACATAACGCGTGAATATTGATTACGTCATAGAAGAGAAATGTTAGGTTATTATGCGTTTTTAATGCAGGAAAAACAACTTCCAGGCTCCATTGGGAAAATCGCGCCAAATGACCAAAAAGTCGCCAAGCTTGGCGACTTTTGGCGAAATATCGCCAAATTTGGCGCCAAAAATAAGTCCTCAAAAGTGAAGAGATCTAAGCTCTAGGACTAATATTTCTCGAGATTTCTAGAAGCCCATAGAAAAACATATGGGAAAGCGAAACCTCCGTATCTCTGGTTCTAATTGGCCGATTTTGATGCAACAAAAAGCAAAATTTATCTATTTGAAGCGTAGAATATGAATTTTAAACCATTTTAAGCCCCAGAGCAGCGGGTTGCCCCGAAAATTCGTAACAATATTAGTCTCGGAAATCTTTCAATCCCTTATTCTTTTACACACAAAAAACATTGAATTCCTGCTCTGATTTCACATGCACGCAATATTTTAATTAAAAATAACTTTGTAAATAATCTATACAGAAAAAAATCATTATTTTTTTTTTACTGCAGGAGTCTAAATAATTTAATAAAATAGCCAAACATGGCAACCTCGATGCTTATTTCTCACTTTTTTGACAGCAGGGGTTACAATTGCGGAATTACGGAGATCAAAAATTAGCGTTTTTGACGGGTTTTTTATCACTATGTTCTAAAATAATTCGAATTTCGAAATTTAAATTAGCGGAAGACCTTCCTCGGAATTTTCCGAATTTGTGGACACGTCGATCGAAACTCAACTCCCAGCCGTTTCGGAGGAGATGATGTTACACACAGACAGACAGATGCGTACAGATTTTAATAGTATAGAAGATTTAGGTCCTTGACCGAAAAAAAAATAAGCATGACTTCGACATTAATACAAAGTCTACAAGATATTTTAAACAAAATTTACTGAATAAAATTAGAGTTCAGGGGACAAACGATCCATTGATAACTAAAATTCTAATAAAAAGTAACTCAGCCCTTTCTTTTATATATTTACTGCATACTATATTAAAGTTAGGAATTTGCCTCTTTGCCCTAGAAATTAATCTAGAGATAATGTCTCAATGATAGACCACCTGAGTTTTAAAAATGGGCACCCCATCTTGGCTTGACAAAAAAATTAAAAGGGAGGGAAAAATAGTGCGTTTCACTACTGCCCTTAAAAAAGGAGAAGTGATTTTGGAGAGAAATCGTAGGTTTAAAAAAATGTAGCCTTAAAATTTGCGCCCATAGGGGTGTGAATAAAATTCTTCCAGAACGAAATAACTTTATGAAGAGGGGAAATCAGCCACCAATTAAAATTTGTTGGGGGTGTATACCCGAGATGAAGGTTGTTTTCCCGATTTGTCAACATTTGAATATATTTGAATTTATGCCAGAATGCATGGTAGACTGAACTTGTAATCTATTTTTTTTTTTCTCGTATCAAATCTGCGTTGCCAAAGATACGTTTTGGCGAAGTGATAACAGATCTCTGATTTCTTTTTAGACTTGTGTGTGGTAGGTTATCAAGTTACCCCGACGCTGCTGGTGTGAAACACTTATGCGGGCAAGAGAATGAAGCGTAGAAAATATTTCGGTGGTAATGAATCAGATGTTTTAAAAGAAAGATGCTTAAAGGTGTAATTACAAAGATAAAATAAACATACAGCGTAATTTTGACGCTATGCACACCTAAGAAAGTTTGCGACTGGTCAAGTGAATCACCTAACCTCAGTCGTTTTTTTTTTTCCCCCACTGTGCGAGCATTTTCGGCCGTTAGCTTTCCAGCCACTTACTAATGCCCGAGCCACTGGCTATTTTACTATGGCAGCACCCAATGGGCCGCCAGAATCACCCCTTATGAAGGGACGGACAAGTTAACATCAATGTCCTAGCCGGAAATCGAACCCGGGAACCGAGGCGTGATAGAATGGTTCTTAAGTCACTTCACCACCTCGGCGACAGTAACCTCAGTCTTATTCAACATCTTTCGGGACGCTTAGGAAGAAAAGTCGTAACACGGATAAATTCTTGAAAGGCAGAGCTCCTTCGGGATCTTTAAACAGAATGGGCAAAATTCGCGAGGGCGTCTTAAAAAAACCTTGTTTATTCCATGCACGGATGATTTAAGGCAGACCTAAAATTAAAAAAAATATGGAAATATGACATACATATTCCCGTATTTATTTGCATTAAGACGATTAATTTCAATAAAAGTTTAGAAAAAATCAATCATCTCAAAACTTCTGCTTACAACTTTTCAAATTTTTTTAATGAAAAATTGTCATGCATATTATTAGTTGAATACCATTTCGGAGGACTAAAGCTACAAATTATAAATTTATATCCTTTAAGAAATTTTGCTTGAAGAAAAAATTAGGATATAAAAACATATTGTATCAAAACTTGACACAGACTACTGAACGGAAAGCTAAAAAGTTTCATTAAATGAAAGAGCAAATCACAGAAACTGCCAGTTCTGCTTAAAAAATTTTATAGCATATAATTTTTATTCATATAATTTTATTACTAATATAATAATTAATGTAACGATTTCTTTTTTGTATTTAATATAACAATATTACACCAATAAGATTTGGACAAAAAATTGTAAAACTAATCGGAAAAATGTTACAAATTACCTACAGTTTGAAAAGTTGCGTTTAGATCATGCAACTTCATAACCAAAAAGCTATGTATGAGATAATTTTCAATCATAAAAAATATCATAATCATAACTTTTTTTTTCAAATGAACATTCGAGTCTAGCTTACAAACAGAAATAAATTAAAATAAACCACACAATTTTATATTCCATGAAATATTTTTATTTCGTTTTCCTCTCTCTTATAATAACATTCTTCTTCTTTTTTTTTTTTTTTTTTTTTTACTTTCGATGCCTAAAAAAAAAATTCAACATCTTCGAAACATAGTATTTTTCCCGACTGAAATTTTATATTCGGCAAAATTCCAGTTTGTTCATTTTCTGTGCTCTCCGTCTGTGCCTCACTCACACTCTCTCCCGCCCCCCCCCCCCCCCACACACAAGTCTTCAAGTAAATGTTTTCATAAACAGCTCCTTGCATCATCTTTAATTCAGGAGCACGGCTTCGTTAAAATCAAATAAACAGTTTGACAAATGAACATCGAATGTTCAATGTTGCTTTCCGGAAAATTTAAAAGGACGAGATTTCGTAAACTAAGAAAAATAGAGAGTGTAAGCAAAATGTGGAAAGTTTCAATATTAAGTTTTATGTTTTGGCAGCCGCAAACTTCTTGTTTAAAATATTTTTTCCATGAGCGCCAGTAGTTTTGGAATGATATATTACATTATTCTTTATTTAAAGTAAAGAAAAACATTATTCCTCATCGATATGTTTAGATCTCAAATACCACGTGAACGCTTGAAAGAAATGTAACTCGGTCATCAACTGTCAAAAAGATTAAAGGAAGATATTTGAAGCGAAGATGAAAATTTTATTTTATCGTTAGGAAACGACTATTAAGAATGACAAATACATATACAAGGACAAATACATATTAAATCCTTGCTGTCATAACTGAAATTTATTTCATTTTAGAAATACATATTTTTTTTCTTTTGGGATAACGTTGACGGTAGTTATTTTTCAAATAAACAAACAAGCAAACAAAAAATTTAAATGATGTTTTTCTAATATTTATTCGACCTCTATTTGGCATCTACAAAAAATAGACACTTTCAGTCTCACGCCTTAATAATATCCCCATGCAAAAACCCTTAACTGGTTAAAAATTTGTGACGCAGCATTTTACTTTATAGCTCTATGAATTTTAAATATGGGTCTTAAAAATAATGATATCAAATTTTGAGTGACGCCCTGCTGGGAATTTTAAAGATTTGTTTTTAAATTCCATTACAGTTACTTTCGTTTTATTTTCTAAAGAAGATTTACGCATTTAAGCAATGCTTTTAATTATGAAATACACTGTCAAATATATCACACCTTCACTGAGTCTATATAATGTATTCAAATGAATTTATTTCAATAATTTAATTTGTCTTTTGCGTCACGCTATCCAAAAGGGCAAGCAAAATTTTCATATACATTGCACTTAGTTTGGTTACTATGACGCTAACTAAATATTTACGTAAATTTTACTTGCCCTTTTGGATAGCGTGACGCAAAAGATAAATTAAATTATTGAAATAAATTCATTTGAATACATTATATAGACTCAGTGAAGGTGTGATATATTTGACAGTGTATTTCATAATTAAAAGCATTGCTTAAATGCGTAAATCTTCTTTAGAAAATAAAACGAAAGTAACTGTAATGGAATTTAAAAACAAATCTTTAAAATTCCCAGCAGGGCGTCACTCAAAATTTGATATCATTATTTTTAAGACCCATATTTAAAATTCATAGAGCTATAAAGTAAAATGCTGCGTCACAAATTTTTAACCAGTTAAGGGTTTTGCATGGGGATATCATTACTTTTTAAGGGTATGGTCAGAAGATAATAAATTAGTTTCAAGGGCGGATTTCGGAAGTTTGCTTGACACTAAGTTATGTAAATAAATATACAAACCTGTTTTCATGCAGTATCAGAGTATTTGATTAAAAAAGTCACAGCAAGTTCTTTTGTAACGTGTAACAGAAAATTGACATATTTTTGTTAGAATTTTATAATAAGAGACATAATACTGATTATAATCAATAATTTTTTGAGTAATTTTCTATTTATAATTTGGGTCGAGTACAGATTAGTATTCCTGCCACCATCTTTGATTTTATTTCATAAATTTGCATTCAGTTTAATGCTAAACGTAAGTTAACGTTTTACTATAATTATATAACTATTGGGCCCCATCAGTGGCCGAGCGCATAGCGCTCTGAACTGGGAGACGGAAGGTGAATGGTTCGAAACCAGGTTGCGTCCGCCGACCTAATCGTTCGGAGTTTTCCGTGGTTTCCTCCAAAACAGCGTAAATACGGGTTAGGACCCCTTAGAAAGACTCCCACGGAGGGCACCCCCACGTCTCGGCTTAGAGCCTACGTGTAGCTATAATCGGCCGTAATTCTAGAATAACAACAACAATCTATAACTATTGGTTCTATTGTTTTAATGCATTGTGATTCATTAATTTGCATTCAATTTAACAAATTAATACAAATTAATAATAACAAATTTTCAAATTATTAATTTAATAATCTGGTTCTTAATTAATGATAATCTAGTTACTCGTTCTATTATTTTAATGCAATGTAATCTATTAATGCAATGTTTGCTTTCAGTTTAAAACTATCTCTAAGTTAAATTTTTACTATATTATGATACACTAAGTTTTTAACTAAGTTAATGATACATCTCAAAATTGTTGATTAAATTAATTAATGACTATAATCATTAATAAAATAGAAAATTACTCAAAAAATTATTGTTTATAATTGGTTTTATGTCGCTTTTTAGAAAACTAACTTCATACTATGTTTTTTTTTTTTATCAGTTGATAATTTCATTTTTTTAGAGAACGTTTAGATGAACTACCAGTTTAAAAATAAGGGTCTTGCGCGGTTGACTTTCTTAGTGCTTCTGAAGCGTATATACGTTACATCGTGAGAAAAACCGTCCAAAACTCCGAATTTTTAGATTATCAGCTATCCGGTAGACCAGAACCCTGGACATTTATACTTCAGTTATCTACCATCTACAGTATCTTATCAACTCGGCTCGGGTGGGCACAACGTCTTGTTTTAGATGCCATCTCCGGCCTTTAAATGTCTAATACAAAATATAGTGCATGTATAAATTTATATTAATTAATCAAATTTCTATCTGAAAAGTATTGAACAAAATTTTAAATCTGGTATTTAAAGGAATACAAAATAAAAGTGAGAAAAACCTAAGATTTGGAAAAAATATTGGTTTTAAAATTATAATTCAATAATTTCAATAAATTTTATATATACATAAAGAGTAAAAAAATTATTATTAAAACTAGTTAGTATGTAAAACTGCTATTTATTTTCCTTTGAATGCTAAATAATTATTATTAATTAATTATGTGAGCTTTCTGAAGAGAAAAAAAAATCATTGAAATATTAATTACATATTGAATTTTCCAAATAGAATTAATAATATTAGAAAAATACAGACTTAATTTAATTAGAAATAGCTATCAAAATACTAGGGAAACGAAATACTTAAAGAAAAAGTTAGGAAGGAGTTTTACCAAAAAATACTTAAATTAATTATTTTTTTAATTCAAAGTCTTATCTATTTTTAATTATTAATTATAGCAAAATAAATTACAGAAAAAATAAGTAAAGTATATAATAATCTGTTATTATTTTTTAAAACGAAATAAAACAAAAATGACAGTAACACAAAGCTCATCTCGCAAAAGTGCAACATCGGGTACAGAACCTAAGTTATCTGGGCAGAAACCGGAAGCGCATCGTATCAGCTGTCTACGACCAAACTGGTCTAGGATATAAGGTAACTTGTACAAATCTTGTCACGGATCTACAGCACTGTATTCCTACTCCCTGCCTTGTTTAGCGCCTTTGAAACAAGATCATTTTCCGTATTTCCTTATGCGGGTTAAAAAGTTCCCTCTTTGAACTGGACTAAATAAAAAAAAAACGAGTTTTCCTAGCTTAACCGGCGACGTCACTCATCGAATTTGGCACCTATTAAAATCATATATTAATTGTAAAAAATTCGTTAGAGCGGATTCCGAGATCCAGGAGAGAACAACAAAAAAATTGGAAAGTTAGCTGTATATATAAGTGGCGCGAAGTTTTACGGTTGGTTGGTTGGGGCTGGCTGCGTCACTCGTAGAACTGCCGTTCTACATGATATAGGTAAAATATGTTGAGGCGAAATACATTATTATAAGGGTCAGTCTATGAAAACGAGACTATATAACCAGCATGGAGTTGATAAAGCAGATAGTTGTATGTATAGACTTGTACAGGAATTACACTACTGGCCAAAAGTATTGCAAGTTTCAGAAATCTAACCCTTTTCAAGATTAAGCCCCCTCTCTCCCGTCAAAATTAAAAATGAATATAATTGATATTTTTAATATTAACTTGTAATATTAATAACTTCGAAGACAAGATAGTATTAAGTTAAAGAAGAAAAATAATTATTTAATTTATTGAAAAAATATATAGGTTTTTATAGAAATCGTAATCCATTTTGGCTAGACGGAATAAAATTAAATAAATAATTAATTGCAAGGTTATTCGGCAAAAAGAGGATAATAAATAAATTCAATTTAACTAAGGATCATTTATTATGTTGCTGAGCAGCCTTGACTTTGATTACAACAGCCACTCTTTTAGATATGGAATCCACAATGTTTTACAGCACTTCCTTCGGTGTTTCATTTTGCCAACTTAAATTATTGGTTCCAGAAGCTCTCATTTTGTTTTTTGGTGATTTTCAGATGTATTCTTTACAATTATTCTACATAAATTCTTAAGAATATTAAATATGGAAAATTTCCTGTTCATTTTTTCTGGGCTTATTCTTGAAACGATGGTTAGAATTCTAAAACTTGCAATACTTTTCACCAGTAGTGTAATAGTGCAAACATTCACCGCTGTGCCATTTATCTGCCAGACGTGATCGAAGATACTTTTGAAATAAATAATGATTTACGTACTTTTTTTTTTTTTTTTTGACTCACTTTAAGGGGAACTAAGGCACATAATAAGGAACCAGAATCATGTGGTATTGTGGGGTCAAAAACGACGTTTTCACTTAGTACCTGTTTTTAATGACTTTGTGAAAAATGTTGAAGTGTTGGTCTAATTTCTTAACCAAGTTTCGTAAACAATAGGTTTGTCTTCGAAAATTTCATAAATGAAATTGTCAAATTTAGTCAAGTGTGTCCTGGAAAAGATACGTTAATTTTTGACGAACAACGGTCAAAAAGTTCATTATTATTATTTCAGCCCTTGTTCCAAAGTGATTATTAACAGATACATGAAGAAAACGTTTATGACCCCACATTACTCTGTGATTCTTTACCTTGTTATGTGCACTGCATCATTTAAAGTTTGTTCTAATGATTACTGAGTACCATGTATACATGTTTGAGTACTGGTGAGATACTCACTCTTCGATTAATAAATCCCAGTTTGCAGTTTTCATTTTAATTGTTAATCAAAAAGTACTGGTGGTGAGAAACTTATGAAAAAGCCAGTTCAAATCCAAACAAAAATATTCACTCCATGTAGTTCTCAAGACTGTAAACCATTGCTACCGAATTCATTCCAAACACAAAATAACCCTTACTATTTACAGCACTTTAAAAATCGAATTCCTCTGCCACGTTCCTTAAATTCTATTGGAAAATTCTTAGGAATGCTCTGCTATCGACTGAAAATTGCTCCAAAGCTTAAATTCGGGAGAGAGAGTTCTACCCCCTAAAGACCAGTACACAGATGATGCATGGTGAATACGATAAGGTTCCCAATACATAGAGTTGCACTATAGATGTACTGTTTCGCACACGAGCATGCTTCCTGAATGCGTAACAATTCTTTTTCCCGCGCTTTCACTTGTGTCACATTACGGCGTTTCGCAGAATTCTAAAGTTTTTTCCTTTGGCATGAAACTACGTTGCATTTTGGCGGTTTTTCTAAATCTTTAGGGGGTATGGTTCTTGCAGAAATAAAATTCGTTGAAGGATAAAGCCTTGTTTAGCAGATTCAGTATGATGTTACTTTTAACCGATATCAAAAATGACTATGCAAGGTGTCCCAAAAAGGGTTGAACAAGCTTTAATTCTTTATTTATTGAGATAAGTGGGGATGGTAAATAAATGTAAATGGTAAAAAATGTTCAAAATAACGTAGAGAAAAATATACCCTACGAAAAAACTCGGTAATTTTTTTAATTTGTATACGACCCCAATTACAAAAAATTCCCAATTAGTAAGATGTGCCCCAGACACAAATGAGGAGATTTACAAAATTTGAGAATTATACTCTAAAAAGTGTCAGAGATATAAAGATAAATATATGCTGACTAAAACCATTTTTCAATGGCTCTCGAAGGGGAAAAATCACGTCGAATGATCGCATTCCAGGGATCTTGCAGAAATTGCGAAAGAAAATAGTTTTTTTCATTCCAGCAATAAATGTTTACATTCAAAATAATGTATAGTCTCCGATCATCATTGTTTAAAGAAATCTCCCAAACGCTTTATGATGAAAACCTCAAATTTTTTGCATCACCTCATTAGCGTATGGGGCACATTTCACTAACCTTGAAATTTTTCTTAACCTGGTTTTTCTAATTACCCTTAAATCTCAAGGATATGGCAACTGTTCTAACACTAAAGTCTTATTTAATACCTTATTTAGGACACTTTTTTTAAAACTTTCATTGCCCACTTATCTCACATAAAGAATGAAAGCGTGATACCACCTTTTTGGGACACCCTGTATGTTATATGGTTGCAGAACTGAAAGTTTTTATGGCTTCGGGTTATTTGTATACATACCTGTATTTTTTTGCAAAGTTGCTTGTATTTAGGCGAAATTTAAATATAATTAATTTTTGCAGTAAAACAGCGGCTTCTTGGTTGGGGAGAACATTTACAGACTGAACAAAGACCTCATTATACACGCAGTAGACATTAGAGATGAGTTCGGGCTCATTTTTTGAAGCCCGAGCCCGCCGAGCCCGAGGACTTTTAATCCGAGCCCGCCCGAGCCCGAGCCCGCCCGAGCCCGAAATTTCCGTTAAAGATTTAAAAAAAAAATCCAATTACTTCATTGATAGAATACAATGAATTTTGTCGTTTGTGCAAATTAAAGACAAATATAGTTGCAAACTCTCAATGCACTTTCTAATTCTTTATTTATCCATATGTTTATCAAATAATGTCGGATCTCATGACTAACTAATGAATATAAGCCGCCGTTCTGAAATATCCAAAGAGCTTAACGCACCTTCTAGGCGCCAGTGCCGATATTTTTTTTATAAGTACAGCCAACTCCGGTTATAGTGAACCATCAGATATAATGATCGCAAACCATTAGTTTCGATTCATACACAGTATCTCTCTATCCATCATGAAGACACTTGGGTTTTAGTGAACTTCGGATATAGTGGACGAAATTGGATGTTCCCCAGAGGTTCACTATAACCGGAGTTGACTGTACTTTTATTTTCCCCATGAATCACTTTTTAAAATCTGATTCAAGGAGTATGTTCAATAAAGGAGAAATTTTCACGAGCCCGAGCCCGAACGCATTTGTGAACTACAGAGCCCGAGCCCGGTTCGGGCCCGGGCTCGGGCTCGGGCTTTCGGGCTCGGACTGAGCCCGTCTCATCTCTAGTAGACATGCACGTTTAATCTGTGATGTCGTGCGGCTTCTCACAGAAATGACCGGGAATTCAAGAGAGAAATTGAGGTTGAAAAATCACTATAAAATGAAAAAGTGGCCATATTCGTTTAATCATATAGTTTATGGTCGAATCACACAGATATATGTAATACAGAAAATTTTTGGATTTTGTAAACATTCTTTTTGTTTTTGTACAAAAGAGTTTGCCCTTTGTGTCTACGCAATGCACACTATAAATTCTATTGCTATATTCGGTAATAATTTCAAAGAACCTTCTCAAGTTTCTGAATTCTGACAGCACATTTTAATACAATCGTAAGAACAAGTGATAAATGTGTTCTCATTTAATAAAGACTCTTATACAAAAAAGAACTAAATTCGCTTGAAGAGACTAAATCACCTCGTAAAGATTTTAAATTGGGATAAACTTGTCCCAGTTTTAAATCTTTCGACCGTTCTAAAACTAAAGTACAGTAGAACCTCGATTATCCGAAGGAATTGGGACTGAACCTACTTCGGATAATCGAGAATTCATCAATAATCAGCTAGTTTAATATGTAGTATCGTCATCTAACTGTTGTAATGACTATTTTAACTGTTAAATAAATTAAAATTATAAATGAAAATAAATTTATTTCTGAAACAAAAACTTACAATGGTTTAAATGAAAGCTTCATCTGATGTATCTGGTCATCCTTTGCTGTGCAGCTCTATCCCGAAGTTTTCTTAACCCCTTAAGCGGTTTGCCCGTACAGTGTGCGTGCTACCCAAAATTGGCCTCAACTGGTTCGATATTTTCTCCTTTCCTTTTCTGATTTGCCCGTATATTTCATTATTGTGAAGAGACCATTTAGATTAATATTTTTCAATAGATAGCGTGGCTTGTCCATGTAACTGAAATGCTTTTTATCCAGGTTTTTCTTCCTAGCAAGAGAACGGGAATATTTCATCATGAAAATTTTGTTCTGCTGCCAATAATATGCCTTTTTTGGAAGCATTTCGGTAAAACAATTGACCGCTTAAAGGGTTAAAAGCATGATTTCAGAGGAATCACCCTGCTCCTGTTGTTCCAACCAAAGAAGGCCTTTTGAGAAACACTCAAAAGCATCATTGTTACTGATCTTATTTACTCCAGAATCATTCTCATCTTCATCATCATATTCTTCTTTTTGGGGGGATTTCCGAACTTCTGCTATTAATTTCTCATCATTGAACAACTGGAAGCCTGCATCTTCCACGTCACAATTCAACCAATCTGTGATTTCTCTATCCCCACAATTTTCGAAACCTTTCATTGTGCTAAAAAGGCTTGAAAACTCAGTAACACTGTCTTTTACAATGTCTGTAGCATTTTCATCTGCGCCAGTTGAAAAATTTGGCAAAAATTTCCCCCAACTTAGTGTTGATTGCGGCATAGATTCCCACGCGTCACCGATCATATAAATGCCGTCTTGGATATTGACAGTTTTCCAAAACTCAATTATTGAAACGGAACCAGATTGAGAATCTCCTTCAAAAATTAATTTTCTGATGAGGGAAAAAAAAAAGTGAAGAAGAAACCGACTTCCGTTAACGGAGAGTTTCGGTTAATCGAGGTTCTACTGGATAATTGTTTGAATTCTTTCCATCACTATAGAACTGTTATAATTTTATTTGCGAGGTAAAACAGAAATAGAGACGCACAATGTCACTTAATCCTGCGGTAATTTTATTTTTAAAAAGACATAATTTAATTCAATTTTTACATTATTATTCTTTACAGCAAATGTTGAAAAGATTCGCCACCATTCTGAATGCAAACATGAGCACGTCGAACCAAGTTTTTTGACGCACTTCGCAACATTGCATTGTTGGTGTTATTGACGAGATTTCTTCATTTATGGTTTCTTTTAATTCACCGATGAAGCAAACCATACCAAGATTTCTCTGGTAAACACTATCTTTAAGATAATCCCCCCACACATACACACAAAAAAATCTAACGGGGTGAGGAATAATTAATAATGATATGGAATGATAGTGTACAAATGTGAACATTCTCCGGTGAGTCTAAGCAAGCCGAGAGTCGCTTAGTAAATGTTCGAAATATTTACCGAATATGATTATACTTCACTTACACAGGCAAATGACGAACATGCACTGCCAGTACATGGTGAATGTTGAATATTTTTATTATTTTTATTACATCAATGCAACTTCTTTCGTATAATGGACATTCAAAACATCTTCGTGCCAATGGTTACGAACCTTTTTTTTTGTACACGTGTCACTTTTAAATAAAAATCTGTATAATTTTAAATTTGACATCTCTAAGAAAAAAAATTTTTTAATAGAACTCCATAAAAAAAAGTTGTGAATAAGGAAAAGCTTTTTGGATTTCTGATAGGATGTATGTCACATAAGGGGAAATTGCTAAAATAGGAGAAAATGCTAATAGTAAATAAACTGTTGGAACTGAAACGAAGTATACATTATAGATCAACGACAAAAATAATACTAATAATAAACCTGCTGAGGCAGAAATTATGTGACTAACGTTGTAGAGTTCTATTTATTGAAAAAAACTTAAACTGTTGTGTGATGTAAAAGAGTTCCTATCTTTAATTAACTGCATTTATTTGTGGTTTGTTCGATTTGGATTCCTACCAAAGCTAACCTGTCATTGTCGACATACACCTACAAATTATTTGAATGTTTAATAATGTAGCAGAATATTCAGTCTTTCATTGATGTTTTCGGTATATGTTTAAGTGTTCGGATTTTCCAAATTCGATCTTTCACTGTAACGCGTGTTGTATGTGTTACCATGAAAGACCGAATTTGGTAAACGTAGACATTCTCCAATGAAAGTCTAATAAATCAGTGAAAGACCGAATATTTGTTTATACTCTTGTAGATTTGAACAATCGCCGGTGCATGTCGACAATCACACATCAGTCTTAGTTGTAGACCAAATCGAACAACCGCGACTAAATACAGTTGATAAAGGAAGAGACTCGTGTGCAATTTAAAGTGTCATAACAGTTTAAGTTGTTGCAATAAATAACTGCACAAAGTCAATCATATAATTACATAAGCTCATTATTGCTGTGTCACTTAATGTATTTCGTCATAAACCGAGTGACTATGAGAATGCTGGCATTCACCAAAAAATGTCGACATTCTCCAGATCTTAATATTTCATGGTAACATATATAATCTAGCTGAATCTACATCATAAAGCCACTCAAAATTTAAAAAAAAATGAACTGCTGAACTAAATGAACTGTGATGAAAAAGGCACCTTTTTAAATTTTTGCATGTAAGTAAACTTAGTAGAATCTGGGCGGTTAAATTTAAAAAACTACTTTTTGTTGAATTCAGACAATTTTCTTTAGAAATGGGAAATTTTTCGAAATCATGTCGTCAGATCAAAAAAAAAAGTAACAATAAAAAGAAAAGTAATACATAGAAAATATTTTTATCATGAATTCAGTTTAAGATTGTAAAGAATCTAACGTGTCACTTCGATGGAATTCCACATAAGGTTTTTCCTTTTGTAGAGAAGTGATAATCCTCATAGCTTCATATATCTGGGAACTAGTTTATTTTGTTTATCTTTCAATAGTAATATTAATAACTTTCTCTGTGCACAGTGTAAGGATTCTCGAATGTCACGCTGCAAAATAAAATTTAAATCTAGTTTCAGTCTGCAAGTTTTTTACAATATGATTGTACGTATTACTTTAGAAAAATTGTTCATTTCAAAGAATTTACTGACAAAAAAAAAATGCACGTCGAAATTAATTCGTTGAAAAAAATTACGCAACATTATAGACTATAAATGTGACTATCAAACGAAGTTAGAGAAATATTCACGAACTTCTCCGTAATAGATAAACTTCAAAACATCTTGGCATTGGAAACGCATTAGATGGACACCATCGTATGCATGCAAAATAACTCCTAATATTTACCTTACTAACAAAGATTGAATTCCTCCCACTCGTACCTTAAATTGTGTTTGAAAATTCTTAGTAATATTCCGTTATCGACTGAAAATTGCTTTAAATTCGAAAGCGAGTTCGAAATTCCAACCTAAAGAGACTGGGCTGTACAGATGACGTATTGTGAATACGATAAAGTTTCTATCGCGTTACGCTGCCTGCTTTGTACACATGCGGACATGCATTGTGAATGTATAACAAGCCCTGTTTCCCACGCTTTCTCTTGTGTCACATTACACTCCTATGCACAGAATTTTAATGTTTTCCTTCGGTTTTATACGGTGTTGCATTTTGAGGATTTGCAAATTTCGTAGAACGGAAAAGAAACAAAATTTTTGCTGATCTAATTTTTTTTTCCCCTCAGACATAAAGCTGATTCGGGTAAAATGAAATCGCACTCTAAATATTATAGTGTGGAATTTTTAGAAATTATGTTTATTTCTTAATATTTATAATTATTGAGACATTTCGTACACAGAGTACGTATTCTGCATTATAAAAATTGTTCCGTACACTATTCAAATTCTTTAAAAAGTATTTACTATTTCAATTTGTCTTTATGTCCATGCTTTAATTGCAATGAGTACGAATTACTTACCAAGAAACATTGGAATTGCTATGTACTAGGAGTGACCAACCTTCTGCATGTCCTGCGACATTTATTTATTTCACGGACAAGTTCAGATGCGCCAACTCAACCTTTTTTACTCCCTTACGTTCTCGGGTAGATCTGGAAAATATGACTTGGCTAGCTTATCACTCGTAAGCTGTAGCTTAATAAAGGATAGTAAGTAATAGCGCGTGAGCACGAGGATGAAATTTCTATTCTGAGAAAGAAGATTCTGGAATTAATTTTACAGGATATTTAGTAAGGGATCATCAGCGATGGTTCTATTTTTGATGATAATGCATTCTGGATTTAGAAGTGCTTCCTTTTCACGTAGCATCATAAATTATAAGAAACGAAATATTTCCCGGCATGTGCGTAGCCAAGCAGGGGTGATGGGGGTGGGGTCATAACCGCCCCCCGTGAGGAATTTTTTGGCTTACAAAATGTGTATTCTTCACTGCCTTATCACACGCACGCATACATATAAGTGAGTTGCAGTAGTCGTAACCCCCCCAGTGAAAAATTTCTGGCTACGCCACTGTTTCCCGGGACAACATTTCAAAAGTTTTCAATCCGCCTCAAAGCAATAAGTTGGTACAAGGATAGAATGAAGTCATCCAATGCCTCAAGTTTGGTGCATGCGCCACGATTTGGTCATCCCTCCTATACACTATTGTAATTTCCCTATTGAAAATGTGAACAGTATTTATACTTTATTTTTACTGCTGACCCGAAATTATTTCCATTGCATTAAGATCATTCCACAAAGGACATTAAGGCTTCATTCCTCTTCAGATCATCATTCTTCGGGGGACATTTCAGAGACTTTCATCTCTTTTAACCCACTGAAGCGCAATCATTTCCCAGTGCTGAAAAAAGGGGCTACCGTTGCCATCGCTCGATTTAACTACCAGGAACATGGCCGTCAATCGAAACGTTCATCGCGTGCCACTGATTTAGAGACCATTTTTGACACAGCCGGCTGTGTCAAAAATGGTCTCTAGATCTGTGGCACGCGATGAACGATTCGATCGACAGCCATGTTCCTGGTAATTAAATCGAGCGATGGCAACGGTAGCCCTTTTTTCAGCATTGGGCTGACTGTCAGTTGTTTTATTATATCACTGTATTTCCATCGTATTCTCCAGTTTTCAGCAGATGCCAGTGCTGTTAAAAATAATCCTGGCAGTTTTACGAGAAATAATGTGCTAAAAAGTAAAAGATTCTCGTGTAACTATCTCAGGTATTTTTATAGAAATGAAATTTATTCTTCGTGACTGGCAACAGTCAAAACGTCAGAGTTTTGTGTCCTCACAGTGAGGACACCGCGCGTTAAAGAATGCAAAATTAAAATAGATTCGGGAAATTTATGAAATGATTCTGTCCGTCATAAAAAGTGACGGTTACATTTATAGCTCTTTTACATGGACAAACGAGAGAATAGTCGTATATTTAGTTAACAGCAGTAGTTTAAATAAATACTTTACTGCTTTATTCCCTTTTATCTCTTCAAATATGACAGTGTTTCGCCCTATTTCGTCTGTCGTTGCTTTCTGGCAGAGGGAGATCCCATGCCTTAGGTTGTTATCTCATACGTATGGCCACTGCAGGAGGGAGCGGGTATGTTTTGCCGAAAAACATTGCAATTCTGACGATTTACTAAAATTAAAAAAATTACTGAACCAAATTCATAAATTTTATCCCACCTGTCAGTTATTATTCAGAAATTTTGAAATTTTATTTTAAAATTAAAATTGCATACACATGTATTATAACAGAGCACTGAATGCTAAATTTCGATATTTTTCAAGTCGATTAAAAATGTTACTCAACTTCAACAAATTTCTAACTTCACTGCTGAAAATTTATCTGAAACACCTTTGCACAGAAATATTTTTTTTCGAACTTTTTCCTCTCAGGCATACCCCCTGTAAGCTCTAAAATATTACGTAATGCGCTATCAATATCTCCTCGATCTTTAATTCAGCAAGAGTGCTTCATTAAAATCCAATAAGAGCTGTGGCAAATTGCCTCTCTGGGATCGACTCTGACCTTAGCGAGTTCGGATTTTTTTTTTCTTTTTTTCCTTTTACGAAAGAGGAAATAGTTTTATATGTAAAAAATATATATTTAATATGAGGATGTTTTTTTTTTTTTTTTTTTTTTTTTTTTTTTTTTTTTTTTTAAGTACGGGCTTATTCTAAAGGAAGTCGTTAGTAATGTCTCAAAAAGTATTTTGGGAGCTTTGAATACATAAAAATGCGTTCCATGCATGGCAATGTGAAATATGATTTAACTTTAAAGTATCATTTAAAAATTCTTTTTCTGCTTTTCATATTTGGATTTTATGCCGTTCGTCAAAAAAAAGGTCGCAAATGGCTCTTGTAGGATTTTTTAACTTAAACAGCCAATTTTTTTTTCTGTTTTTCATCCGATTTCAAAATATTTGGATTAATGTTTTTTTTTTTCCCCAAGTTACACTCCAACAAAAATAAAAAGCATACGTACATTTCTGCTAAATAAAGTCCCTGAAAACTAACATTTTTGGTTTTCAAAGTCTTAAATGTGCAAAACTAAAGCCTTTTTGAATAATTTAAAATGAATGGGAATAAATAAGTATCCTTTACTTTTAAATACAAATATGATACCATATATATATATTCATATTTGTATCAATACATGTATATTCATATTTGCATGTATGTATATATAACATAAAAAATTATATTTTTAAATTTATTCTCATATCTTGATTGCTTCATAAATAATTCATTTTAAACATGTGCTAAAAGCTTTTCAAGTTCCTAATAACTCATCTTCAACAGCTTCAAGAACCATTAATCTCATAAATGATTTGGAGCATGTGCAATTTGTCGGGTTTAAATAAACACGTGAGAAAAAAAATACTCTCATTTGTTAAATTTAAATTTAATAATTATTTTTAAAAAGTAAAAAATTGTAAATACATGGTTTAAAATGTGAATATACTGAAATTGCAGACAAGAGTTTTTTTTAAACAATATTCACTGTTAATATTATAGTGATCAGTTAATGAATTTGTCACTTTCAAACAACTTTGACTTTTTCCAACTTTCGAATCGTCTTCCTTTCTTTAAAAATTATTAACATATAATATATATATAGATAGATAGATAGACTGAAAATGCGAAACAAATATTTAAAATTAAAATTTTAATCAGCACTTGCGTGCTATTAATCACTCGCCAGCAGTTGTAAATTCGACCACTTTTTAAATTCCTCAGAAAGACAAATACGACCCACGGATGGATTATGATAAATTTCTAAATATATTGAAACGAGATAGGCTAATAAGGCAGAACATAAATTATCACACACTTTCCAACAAAACGAAGCAAGAAAGACAACTGTGGTGCCGTTGCATTGATTAAAATGCACTTTCCCACATAATCAAGATTAAACGGACATCAAACAAGTACGTAGTTTATTTGAAGAAATTTTAAATTTTTATTTTTTATTTTTTATTGTTATTTTACATTTCTTAAAACTAGGTTTTGTAAGTGAAATCTAATTCAATTATAAAAAAAAAAGGATTTAATAAGATTAGTTTTCATAAAATATTCATTAGTGAGTTTTTTGTTATAAATTGCATTTTCACTACATTTTAATAAATCTCTTGAGTGTATCTCCACACTCTTCTAATAACTGGTTTCTAAGTAAGTAATCTGGGGAAAAAAAGTATAGTTATATATTTATCCTGTTTCCGATGTAACTGTGTGGGAGATATCTGAAGTGTGAAGGTCCAGGGTTCTGGCGTATCGTGCGGCTGTCGATCTAACGGTATGCAATTTAGAGCAGTTTTTCCATATATAACGTGAATACTCGTTGAGACCTCTTAAAAAGTACTCCGTCTAATGCTCCCCTCCTCCTAAGCCGATACCCGTCGCGTAGGTTTGCCTAAACACAAAATACAAACATTCGATGCAATTGTTTCTAAATTTAAAACGATCTGTATGAAGTTTCTGTTAAACAGACAGTCAGAATGAATATACGGTCTGTTCCAAAATTATGAAACCACAAGCCTTTGCACTTCTTAAATCATTAAAGAAATACTTTGGTCATGTATTCAAAACTACTTCACATCAGTGCACGACATTTAAAATATAGTTTAGCAACTTATTTGAGAAAGAAATTTACTTTCAAGCAATATAATGGGAAGCATGTTACAAAATTATAAGTACGCAAGTAAGAGGAAAAAATAGTTTTAGCATTTTTCTTGTTGAAACTTGCATCTAGATCCTTCTAAAAAGGATCTACTTTTACAACACTTCCCTATAACATCACTTCTGGTTCGAGTTTTATTGCAACGAGTTCATTTTATCGCCAACTCTTAACAAATTACGATTACCTTTAAACGTCCCCTTACATAACAAGAACCAACATAAAACAAAATAGAAACAAATAAAGTAAAACAGACCTGAAAAATGTTTCCCTAGAATTTATTTTGCAACAATCTGAAGCCAGAACTATAACTAATCTGTAACCACCTTAAATACTCACCTAATAGAATAGTTGTACACCCTCCAAAAAAAAGTGTCCGAGTAAGAGATAAATTTCCTATTTTAGATTTGAAAATAATAACTGAGTTTTTGAAAAACGCATACTTTGACAGCAAACTTAACAGAAATAAGGAAATTCATATTTATACATAGCCTAATTCATATTCTATGATGAATAATTTCTAATATACGAAACCATGGTAGGAAATGTATCTCTTACTCGAATACTTTTTTTGTTGGGTGTAAACCTGTCTTTCCTATTCGTTTATTTGCTTCGTGCTTATTTCCCTTGCAGTTCTCTGTTTTGTGTATGTTTCCCTGCGACTTTTGCTGTAACTTTAGCTGTGCTGTAGGATTGTGGTTTGAGTGCGCCTTAAAAATGTATTTTAAAAAATGACATAATAGGATCTTTTAGTTCTATAGTTTAATCCACTGTTGTGGTGATATTTTTCTTGAGAGCTCTGTCACGAAGTAAGACTTTAAGGAGGTTTCACTTTTATTACAAAGCTGAATAACGTCAGTCGTGCATATAGATGACGCAACACATCACTCAGCAACTGATGTCTGTGATGTCTAGCCATCGAACAAATGACAATATTCACAGAATCTTTATTTACAAAGTAAATGACACACGGACAGACAGTATTTACATTATATTTCATGCGGTGAAAAACATTTGGATTGTTTTAAATTCCCGCTAACTCAGACTTTTAGTGAAATCTCAAAACTCATATTAAAATACTGTTGCAGAAATAACTTTGCTAATTCCTGGGTTCGTCGTTCTAAAGTCCAGTTGGTGTAGAAACTTTTAGAAAAGAGTCCACTTGTCAGGATAGAACACAAACTTTATTGCTTCTAGAACTTCGTCGAACAATCAGCTGTACCAAATTCACAGGCACTAACGGCCAGTAGCACGTTTATAACACTCCACTTAGTACCGAAGCTTACACAAATGCTGTAATTCTCACACAAAATAAAACACTTCCACAGGCAAAATTCAGTGGAAATACACGAGGGTTAACACTAACAGTCCCTCTAGACTCAACAATGAAGAGATTAAGCACTTAAAAAATCAGCTTCGAAAAGCAAGCGAAAATACCGCTTCTATAGCGTCAATACAAAGCGTAACGCAGCAAACTCACTCGACGAGAGCTCGATGAACACTGAATCAAACTGGTGGAGCCCGCTGCTTTTATAGTCTTCGATGAAGATCATAGAAGGTTCCAGAGAGACTTATCCGTGGAATTTAGTAGAACAGGCTGGATTATGATTGCGTAATAGAGGAGTAATATTAGGCTATTATGCATGTTAATGCAGAAAAACTAACTTTACAAGCCCCATTGGGAAAATCGCGCCAAATGACCAAAATGTCGCCAAGCGTGGAGACTTCCTGCGAAATATCACCAAATTTGGCGCCAAAATAAGTCCCCAAAAGCCGAGGAGCAATGTTTCTCGAGACCAATATTTCTTTCTAGAAATTGCTATAGAAATCAATGGGGAAACCCAAACCTCCGTATCTACGGTTCTAGTTGACCGGTTTTGACGCAACAAAAAAGCAAAATTTAACTATTTGACTCATAGAAAACGAATTGTGAATTATTTTAAACCCCAAAACAGCGTTTTGCCCCCAAAATTCGTAACAATATTAAACTAATACTGCAGTTAAAAAAAAATCAATAATGTATTCAAAGCAATTATCTGGAATAAGATAATCTGGAATAAGAAACCCACTCGTAACAAATATAAACTCGATGTTTTAATCATCTCAACCCATCAAGTGCCTACGAGAAGTGTTTTCTTATATAGTTTAATTATGTGACTGTGTCTGCATATGTTATTTTAACTATACGTAAACTGTTCAGCGTAATTATTTTAGTGATGTTTAAAAAACTGTTTTGTTTCAACTCTGGGTGTCTCGTCGTTTAAGTGAAGTCCTGCAGATGATAAATTGTAAATTTTTCTAGTGTTTATATTCTTTTTATAAATCGCACATATGTACAAAAATTTAGATATTGATATTGGGTTTTGAAATGTAGATGCAAGAGTAAAGTAATGGTTGCTTGATTTTGTGAAAATAATCAGGGATTTAAGGGGAAAAATATCAGATGACAGCGTTTTTCAAAAGTAAGTTTTGGGGACAAATTTTGTCCTTTTTCGTGTATGGTTTTATCATATGAATAAATTAATTGTAGGCAAACAATAACTATCCGAGCTTATGTTAAAAGATAAAGTAACATAATTTAAATACTAAACATAAACATAGTTTTAAAATATTATTTTCTTATTAAATATTAAACATAATTTAGGTATGTATTTATTGTATCTATATAAAATAATTTTTTATTTATACTTATTTATTTATTTTTTTTTCTATGAAAGAAGCTAATGAATATTCAAAAATTAATAAATGTTTTTTAAAGATAATAAGTATTGTTTTATTCCATGAAGAATGTGTGATTCTACTTCCCTGTTATTCGTAAGTTTTGACAACATGTTCTTAAACTGCATTTTTGTTAAAACGATAATTTTCTTTTCCTAGTCTTTTAAATCAGAAAGAGATAAAACATCGAATTCAGATGTCATAGCAAAAAAGAATTCATTAACTGTAACATGAATCTGCTAAAGAATGTTTTATTTATTTTCAGACAGCTTACGATATCTACCTACATAAAGTGAAAAATAAATTTAAAAATCCTTTCAGCGAGAACAAATTTATGTGAAGTGGAAAATACAACCAAAAGAACAGTTCTAGAATTCGTAGGTGAAAATTAATTATCGCAGAGAGCGATGAGAAAGAAAGAGGTGGAAGATCAAGAGTTGTATTTATAGCCGAGAATCTAAATTGAAAGCTTACATTTATAAGGCTATCTGAGGCTTTAACAGTAAAAGCCATATTTGTTATCGTTGAAAGTTCGGTAATATTTGAGAGTTCTAAGGAAATGTAACTTTTTCAATTTGGATCGAATAAGGAGTTCACGTCAGTAGTTATCAAAAAGAGCTTCCAATTAATGGCTTTTATTTTTATTTTTCAAAAGTTTAACCAGCCTTTTTATTTCGAAATATTACATTGCAGTTTGGTTGAAATAGGATTTGAGAAATTTATCATATGCACACTTTTCAAAAGAACCTCAAAAATATGCAATTTTTCTTATTATCTTTGAAAATCACCCAGACTTTTAAAAGTTTTTGTAAATTCTGACTGTCAACAGTTCATACATATTATATGAAAAATTACGAAAATGAAACAGAAATTTCTACAGGTCTTTTGAGATTTCGAAATGTTTTCTATAACTAATTATTAACATTTTTCAGTTTATTATTATTATTATTATTATTACTATTATTATTATTAGTTTCTTAATTTTTTTCTCTCTTATTTTATGATAAAATGTCTATAAGAAATTGCCGACCAGTAGCCGAGTGGATAAGACTACTGAACACTGGTGTTGGTAGAAACCGAAGTGTGATAGTCCAGGAATTCTTACCTAACGATCTAGAATTTATGTCTGAATGTAACATGAATGCGCGTCAGAACCCATAAAATTGTCCACCCTCTTTAGCAAATAGACTTCTTGTAGCTTTGCCTTAATCAAACAAATAAATAAATAAATAAATAAAGATTTTTTAAGTACATAAAGTATTGGATTCAATATAAGAGCAAAAGAGAAGGCATTAGAAGGGAAAATTTGCTTGAATCATCATATTGGTAATTTTGCTTGAATTATTAACATGGTATCGAATTTTAAGTTTCAACTATTACAAGCAACATTTCAAAGATGCCTTTTAAAACTAGAACAAGATCAGAGCACAGAAAATGTACGTTCATTTACATATTATGGCATTTCTGCTTCCATACTCAAAACGCTAGTTACTGAGAATTTCACTCATACTGTCTGAATAATAACATTTGTAAATGTAATATATCATTCCAGGAATATTTTCTTTCACACATGTAACTCTTCTGACATTATTCCAACTGTATTTTTTTTCAAAAGTTACAAATATTTTTAGTCTAGAAGCAAATTATTAAATGTTGACTACAAGATAGTTTATGAATATTTTACTTCTTACCTCATTACAAAGTATGCAAGTTTTAGAGTATATTATTGCAAATGTTAGTTTAAAATAACAAGTACTATGTATAGGGATATTTATTTTTAAGAAATATTCCCGCTCATTATACAAATTTCTGATATGTTACTTTAAAAATTCATATAGAAAATAAAGATAATAGGGAGAGTCGCTTAAAAATGAATAATTAATTCTGAATTTTTGGCCTCGGGTTTTCTTTAAGACAGGATGAAAGAGTCATTATAACTTTGAGAAATTTATTAAAGTCACTGCCTGAAACTGAAATTTCTTTAAAAGTAAGTTTTTTTTTTCAGAATAATAACTTTGTTTAAACTTGTCAGATTTTAAAGTACACGAAACGTATTGGTCTTTGTAATATGAACGACCGAAAGCTATCATACCTTAACAACTTAGATCTTCATGTCTATATACCCTTTATTCTTAGATTTGGAGAGTCTACAACAAACGCGAGACTGCCGATCCTATAATGAAAAAAATGTATAGCTGACTGTAAGAGCGCTTGCTAACACAAACACAAAGGTTTGATATTTTATTTTGTTAATTTGTGTGTGAGTTCGAAACGCATATCCCAGAAAGAGAATCCGGTGGCTTGGAGGTTAAAGGCATGTCCTGCTATACGCCAATCGCCTAAGCGAACGGTCGTGATTTCGATTCCCAACCAACTCCCTGAGTGTTTAAATTTCGTTTCTCTGTGCAGGCCACTTTATTTGGGGTAGATTTATAAGAACGCACTTGGAACTAAGCATACAACTACAACAATATCCCAGAAATTGAACCTGCATATTTTAAAGTATAAAAAATAGTGTTGTCTCATGCACAACTAATTTATTTTTTGTAAATATGCTATACTTGGAAGCAAGCGAAAATATATGTACTTGGAAGCAATGTTATGTATAAGGGTCGCGCAAATGAAAGTGGCACTATAGGTGTTTTTCGAAATGGTGTTATGGTATTAATATAAATTATTATACAAAAGAAAAAATAATGCAGGAGTAACAGATAGGCTAGAGACAAAGTCGCCTTGTAGGTTGAAACACCTTCCCAGAGGTTGACGAGATTACGGATACCTAGGTGAAGAAGCTCTTGAGAAAGGGACAACCTTTAAAGCAGTATTGTGTACACACTTCCTTTGCTCATAGACATTTTCTCCGCTATTTCGCAAGTGGTGTTTCTCCGATTCACTCTCATGAGACAGTCCACATCTGCAACTGCTTCCTTGGTGGTAACCGCATGCGCTTGAGCAAGTCTGGATCTGCCGTCAATACTGCTCTTTCCACTACGAAAATCCCTACATCATTGAAATACCGATCTGCGTGACATACAATCCATAGAATGCATATTTTAAATGAATCGGCGTCTCGTGACGCCGAGACTGTCTCGTGAGAATGAATCGGCGAATCACCACTTGCGAAATAGCGGAGGAAATGTCTATGAGCAAAGGAAGTGTGTACACAATACAGCATGAAAGGTTGCCCCTTCTCCGGATCTTATTCACTAATTTATTTATTTGTAAATATGCTATACTTGGAAGCAAAAGGTTATGTTCCATCATCTCGTTGACCGCTGGGACAATTGTTTGAGCCTAAAAGGTGACTTTTTCTAGCCTATCTATAATCCTTGTATTACTTCTTTCTTTCGTATACTAATTTATATTAATACCATTAAACCATTTCTCACACCACCTGTTGTGCCACTTTTATTTGGGTGAGCCTGATATATTTTTTAATATACTATGCAGATGAACCGTATTTGCAAATTCGGTATCACACACACACACACACACAAAACAAAACTAAAAATGTATCCAGTTTTGAATTTGTGTGTAACGTATAGTGATCTGGGCGAATACTTAATAACATAAAGCAAATACGTAATTAAAATTTAAACAGAAAAGAAAAGTAAATCTCTGGATAACTTCAAGTGAAGCTGTGCTTCAACTCTACTTCACCTGTGCCACCTAACGTGCCACGGCTGAAATGAATTCAATAATTATAATCAATAATAAAAATGTTTTTAAACATACGCAACTAGTGCATCAGATGGGAAAACACTGTGGCTTTAAAACACCTGAAGAACCGTTGAAATGGAGAGAGACTTTAAGAGTTCAAAGCACAGCGTGTCCGAGAAAGATCTTTATTATTTTAAACAGTAATAACAAAAATACTAACCGATGAAATGAATTATCTTTTTCTGAAAAAGAATGAAGAAGTCTAAGATTTTTTGCTGTACCTGCAATGAAGTTGTACGTGAGGTCCTTTATTAGCACGAAGAATGTTGAGTCTGTGTTCGATTTTTTTCCAAGTGTTTTCTAATATTCGCAGTGTAACAGCGAGGACTGTCATGGTATATATTACTCGGTAATTAATTTTTTTCTAACTCTGAAATCTCAAAAACTCTGTTGCTTGAGCTAATTCCTCCTGACTTAAATGTTTCTGGTTGAAGCTCCATGGTGTGTGGAGCTACAGCAGTAGACACATGCCGCATATGTCTATTGTTGCACACTTTTTATTGGACAAAGTGGCAATATCTTAAGTGTATTTAACAGTTCTCCTTGCATGTGAATTTCTTAGAAATTATTATAAGTATTTTTTGAAATATCCATGACATAAAACCTTTTTTTACATATTATTTTTATTCTTTGTTTTCTTTTCTTGTAATGGTTACAGTCTGTTTAATCTCAGTTTTCGTTCGGCTTATATTTCGAATTTAATTTCTTGTTTTCACTAATGCACTGGTAACTATTCTGCTTTTGTAGGAAGGAGAACCTTTATATTCCCCGAAACGCACATAGATATTATTTTACTTTTATATATGTTTCATACAAAGTTGCTTAGCTTTATAATTTTCATTTTAAAAATTGAATGGAAATTCAATGAAACGAAAACCGAAGTTTTATTTTGTTTTAGTAGCCTATTATTGTAAAGCCAACCTTAGCTTTTATATGTCATATGAGTTTGAAGGTACAGAAAAGCATAGCAAAGAGTTTATATTAGTGTCTAAATGTCTTTAATAGTTTTTCTTTTTTTACACCTAAAATTTAACAACGTTCATTCATAAATATACTAATTTTCTAGGCTAATGTATCAGCATATAAATACATTTTTTTTATATATTGTATTATTCTAGAAAATAAAAAGTACTTTTTCCTTTACAATAAAGTATGTCATCATTTCATAATTAACTGTTGCACCAAGCGGAAATAATGTTGTTAAAAATATTTTTCTGTGATTATTGAATCACCTTTTATAAAATCTCCAATTTGTTTTTCAGAACAATAAAAATATTTAACAGGGAAATATATAGATATATAGTAAGAACGTATTGTTCCATAAATATAGATTTAGAGTTTATTCATAAAACAAAACCTCAGATAAACTTTTTATATTGCGTATTCCATGAAATAGTTTTAGTTAAAAGGAATGTGTTGTAATATTTGCACAATAAAATTTACTAACACTTGTATCCGGAAAATATTAGTTACAAAATATAAGTGTGAAATAAAATGAAATAGTCTAAAAACAAATTCATGAGAATTCTACATCGTGTATCAATATTAATAAAAAAAAAATCAGACATCTATAAAGAAGTTCCATGTATGCAAACAAAATAAGCTAATTTTTTAAATAAAATTGCAATTAAACGTGGTCTACATTTTTAGTGGGTTTCAGTATTTTGCAAAATACTGGATTTCTTCCGCAACAAAATATGGAAGTTTTACGCATTGAAAGAATACTAATTATGAGAAGCATTAAAAAATGCATGTTTATTACTTTAATTTTTAAATATGAGAACGTTGTTAAGCTTCTTAAATAATGACTTTCTTTTTCAAAAACTATGCAGCTTATGAACACCTAAGCGTTTTGAAAGTATTTAAAAAACTTCTTTTCAAACTGTACTACGTTGTGTACTTTTATAATCGTTGAACATTCTAGAGTTAATGAATATTCGTAAAAGATTCTCATACAATATTTTTTTTAACTTGTGCAGCTCGAGATTTTTTCCCGATTTTGTACTTAAATAGTTTTTTAAGACTATAAAAAATGAAGCGTTTTTCTATTTATAAGACTGTAGAGCACTTTTTTTATGAAATAAATGATGTAGATTAATGTTTTAACCTCTGGCGTAAATCTTTGTTTTAAATATAATTTCATTACTTCGATTTTAATACTTTGATTTTTTTAAAAGTTTTAAAAGCTAGTTAGTTTAAATAGTAAATTTTTAACAGCAGTAAATAACATCCCTGATAAATTAATTAAGATTTTAGAAATCACCATTGTTTTACTTTTGTTTTACCTTAATATTCATAATATAATAATTACTCAGTGTCCGAGTCAATTTACTAGGTCTTCACCTACAGTTTAGATTTCATCGGTTTCTAAAAATTACACATCCGAATTTTTTCGAAGCCGTGATCAAGAAATTGAAAAGCGGGTACTAACGTTTTGCCAAGTATTAGATAAGCATCTGCATGCACAAGGTAGGCATGTTTAACCAGTTAGTGGATGTTCTTACCTTAATGAAACCACTGTTTGTGTTATTTTAATCAGTTTACTGACTTTCTTTTACTTGGAAATACATTTTGTATACAATAAATATTTTTTTTCTTCTGAGATGAAAACATTGATAAGTTTATAAATACACAGGTCCACAAAGAAAAGTTAAAATAACTTCAAATTATCTTTTTCCCCACTTGCTGCTTTGGCTAACTTGTGTGAAACTTCAAACGAATTTCTCTTAAAAAGGCCTCCCCCGAGGATTCCGATGCATGACTATATCTCTAATGTAGAAGATTTCCCATTGCGAAAAAGCCAACTTTCCTGCAAGACTCTCATACATATTTTTAAAAACAATGTTATATTTTTCAGCTTCATTTTTTTCAAAAACTTTCATTTTTTCGAGTTTTCGCATTTTTTCGAGTTTTCGTGTTTTTTCGAGGTTTTTCGAGGTTTTTCTAATCAATTTATATGGATTTGAACTCTTTGAACACTAATTCAAGAAATACCTCAGTGTTTATTACTATTATTATTGTTGTTATTGTTATTATTTATTTAAGTTGAATTTATTGTGAGAAAAAAGTTATAGGAAATTCATTAAAATGCTTCTTCGAGTTAATTTAGCATTTAAATTTAATTGATTTAGTGTTCTTATATATACATATGAGCCATCCTGTTTTCTTAAAGAACTAATTTTCCTCGTGAAACTTTTCATTTATTTAAACTTCATTATGTTTGCCCCCATCGAAACATTCTATACTGTAGCTTAAAAGGTTTAATAAAACATCCAACATAACAATAAACTTCTTACCTTTTGAGAAGAATTCTGATGAGCCGTACTCTGTTTCTTCCGATACATTTCAAAAACCTAATTCTAAATTCTTCCTCCCAAGTTCTACGGCGAAAAAAAGAAAAAGAAAAGAAAAGAAAAAGAAAGTTCTATTAAATTTCGTTAATTCTCTTCAGACGAAAAACTCTTGTTTAACAGATCATTTATTGAAGCCACAAAACTTTCCAGCCGCAAAAAGAAAATTACTTTCGTTCAAAAGTTTGCTCTCAAACAGCAGTTCAACTTGGAGCACGTGCTTTTTCTCCGCGCTCCGGGGAGAGAAGTTTGTCCAGAAGCGTCCGAAATTTTCCGCACCGAATTGAGTTTTGAAACGGGCGGCGGAGAAAATCTTTTAACGGTCCGGCTGCGCCCTCTGGATTTTATGGCAGGGAAAAGTAAAAATAAAATAAAGTAAAAAAGAGAGAGAGAGAGAGAGAGAACGTCGAAAGCAGAAATAAAGTTATCCTGGATAGGACCTCCTACTTCGATGATTAAATTGGGTGGAATATTTCTGAAGAGTGGAATTTCAGGTAGTACGCGCTCGGCAGATTTAGGAGAAAGAAGGCTGAGTTGTTTTGTCAAATATCGATATTAATAAAGAGTTGGGACCTTCAGAAATTGGATGATTTGAGTACTCCTCACGACTACATTGAAACCCCGATAGTATGAATCTTTATACAATGATAAATTTCTTAATTCTGGGCATTCCTGTTTAGTTACTGTCAAATATAAGTTATTTTCTGTAAATAAAGTTTTGCATTAATTGCTGAGCGTATCTTAAGGTGGAACGGAGCTTAATGATCTAATTTTGGGACATTTGCTGGCAAACATCTGAGGGTCGGCTTATGCGAGCTTGACCAAATTTGGCACAGTGATACTATCCATGTAGTATTAGATGGTACTAAAGCGAAATGGTACTGTTCGGTCATGTCGTTGAGTATTCGTCTCTGAAAACATTTTTCCAAGCTTCACAAGCGCGATTTATTTTCTGTCATTCTGTGGAAATAATGTTATAAGTGATGATAATACCATATGAGGGAATTGAATCACCCCTAATTTTTAAGATTTTCTCTGACAAAATAAATTTTGAATGATACGTACCCAGAAAATGTAAAATAGTGAGGGGTGAATTTTGGTACGGCAAAAATCGATGGTAAAGAAGGATTGGAAGTTTGGAAATTGGAGCATTTGAAAGAAGAGTCTTCTTCGCTAATGCAATGAAAGCTCTATAGAACGAATCTTTATGTAAAAATAACATTCTTAAAATGGTAGCTCTCAGCATTTCCGATTGGTTAATGTCAAATTTTATCACGTATCTAAAAGTAAATAGCTCCTTTCAATAAATAAATAATTTTTCATTTTCTTACTTTTTATCTACATATATATATGTATATAGAATGATTTTTTTTTCAGTAATTCAAAAAGTTTCTTTTTAAGAATTATTGAAAATAAAAGACACTATTGTAAGACACCAGGACTTCTGTTAAATAAATTATTAAAAGGATTGTTTTAAAATGTATAACTATTGAATATAGAGTTACAAGGCTTATATACTTTTAAATTTATCTCTTCTACATTAAACAGTTTGACACTTTGAGAGTGATTATTTTACTTAAACAGAAAAGAAAGACATACTGTAAGTTATTTTTATTCAGATATAAAAACGATTGATAATCATTCTTTAGAGTTACAATTTTATGTTGTAAATTTTCTCTGCATAATAGTCACGCCTAGACTTTCACCAAGAAAAAGTGGCAAAAACTTGAACGACTATTACGCGAGTAAACACGAACATCTTTAAAAATATAATTATTCAGTAATGTGTATTACAAATTCACCCGTTTGTTTATTTCCCACTCTTTTTAAAGTAGTTTTGCTTCGGTCATTCACGAGCATTCAAGGAAATTTAGTCTCCTTCCGCCTCCCTTCCGTAATCCACTCTCGATTCGAAATTGGTAATTTACCGCAATTTTTTTAACTAACATATATTAACTTTTAAAGTTTAATAAATTGTTGCAGATACCATCCCTTCTCTCTACTTACAAACAGTTTTAAATGTATTTTGTTGTTTTAGAATTTATAAAAAAGTATTTATTATTAATGCAGGTATGTACTTTATAAATTATATTAATAATAATATTTCAATATAAATCATGTGTTTAATTTAGGCAGTTACGCTTTTATATTAGTAATCGTGGCGTACATTGCAGAATCACGCTGCTACACGGAAAATAATTTTATTTTCAAAGTACTTTTCATCAATATGAAATATCACTTAAAATTATCCCAATTATACTGTTTTATTGAAAAGGTGTTCAGCACACAGTATTTTTACTATGACTCATTTTTTTTTTAATAAAAGGTACAAAATCATTGTACTAAATGACTTTTTTCAATGTGCAAATGCTCAGGATAGCAATAAATATAAATAAAATGAAACAAAAATAAAAGTATTTTTAAGAAAATCGCTTTTTTGAGATTAAAAATTAATCAGGAAAAGAGCGAAATCATATCTTAAATTATTTTCCTAAAAGGAGCGTTTCCTATAAAACGCTGCTTTTAATATTAAAAAGTAATGAAAAAGGAGCCAAATTATTTAATGTAAAAGGAGCGAAAATCGCTCCGAAAATTTCACTCCGCTTAGTGATCAAAAAACGCTCCTAAAGGAGAAGCTCACTTTCAAGTACGGAAAGGAGCGAAAAATCACTCCGACTGATCGAATTTCGCTCGTTTGGTTTAAGCGTGGCGAGATTCAGAAAAAGAAACAAGGTTGAATATCAGTAGATAAACAAATTGGAACTTTTTAAAAAATAAGGCAGCTTTCAGAGATGCCTTACTTTTCACTTCTCCAGTAAAATTAGTTATTACGATTTTTTATGTAACTATAAACGTTCTATATTGTGATAATTTCAAATATTTCTGAGGAGTCACAATTTCAAACAAAATTTACGACGATTGTAGTTGTAAAAATTGCTTTTCGATAAATAAAATTCATCTTTAATTTCATAATTTCTTTTCTTCGATTCACCAGTTAAAATAACGCTCTTAATCCTAATTATCTAATAATATATTTGCTTGTTTGGTAATCAGTACGGTTAAGTCTCGCTTCATCTTTGCGAAAGAGCAATAACAAAAAATTAATAAATAACAAACAAATTAATAAAAAATTAATTAAAAAACCCAAAAACTCTCCAAAAAGTTGTCAATAGGCTCAAAAATGAGATTGGTAAAGTTTCAACTCATTTGCATAATATTATATGCCCGTTCCGCATTGAGGTTGAGTTTAGAAAAATCGCGGTTTTTCGCAAAAAAAAAAAAAAAAAGTTTTTTCATCATAAAATGGATAAAATTGAGTCTAGAAACATTATGTTGGTCTCGTTTCATAAGAAAACTTCCTGCCTTGAGGAGCTACACATCACTTTTATGTAAAAACTTACAGATTTAACCCTCCAAGCGGTTGTAATGTCAAATCTCGTCCACTTTATTCCAGTTTTTACTGCAATCCATCTAAAATATTAATCATGTATAACACTGTGATATCCTAAAATATGTTTGATATTAAAGCTTGTAGGTAGTTTAGGACATATGTTGCATGTATGCTCACAAACAATAAAAATAACTATACACATACTGCATAAATAAGCTCTTTTAAATTGTAAATTAAAAGAATTGCAATACATATCGTACGTACCTTAAAAATGATGGGATTCTTTTAAAAATAAAACTTACAAGGATTGTCTGAGACAGGGAGAGGTTGGCTTACGAATTTTGACCAAGTGCTGATGAGTTTTAGAGGACCCTTGCCTTATTGGAGTAAAATGACAAAGAATTAGCCGCCAACTCTTGAGTATTTTCGGGAAAATGACAATCAAATTTTTATATATTTTTTAAATTTAATTTTTAATGAATACAAATTTGTCGAAAATTATCAATTTTTTGGACATTGACTTTGGTGGGTCTAGGACAAGTGCCTTAGGCCCACCAAAGTCATAATCAAAGTGTCATAATAAAGATAAATTTCGTCTGGTTAAATTTAAATACTTAGTTGTATCTTATGTAACTTTCAAGATGTTCAACCTCTTAAGATGATTATAGAGGTTGAATATTATATTATTTAAGATGACTATACTTAAGATTACTAAAGATTACTAAAACATTTCCACAGCGCGTAAACTATTTTTCATTTTGAGGCTATAGTCGAAAAGCAAAACATACTTTACGACTCCCAAGCACAAAATAATAATAATAATAATTATAATTATAATTATAATTATAATACTAATAATAAAAATAATAATAGCCTCTTCACAAGAAGAACTACACACTGTGATAAACATAAAAATAAATAAATAAATAAAAACGTTTCTTTTGTAAAAATTTCTCAAAATAACATGGAATTAAATAGGAAAACTTTTAGAAAAGCATTTCAAGTTAGACCTTTTTCCTTAGAGATTCATAACTAATACAGATTTATCGTTTGTTACGATCACTAACAGCTTGATTGTAGCTATAGGGCTTAAATCTTAATCTTAATTCACCCTTATCGCTATAAAGACTGCACAACAAAGACAATAGTTCCCACAGTTCCCCGCATTAAGCTTTCGCTCCATGGTCATGCAGCGTTGCCACTGGAAACACTAAAAGAATTTTCCCTGCCGTGTATTTTGTAACGGTATGAAATACAGGTGAAACTTCAAAGGAAGGTTAGACTTCACAACTCCTCTCTTTATTAAATAGGCGAATTTGTCCATTTTCGGGTCTCTAAATGACGCCAAATTAAACGAGAAATTAAATTAAATTAAATTAAATTAAAAAGAAATAAAATTTAAGTGGCATATGTACGACAGAATTACAAGGGGTATTAAAAGGGGCTGAATTGATTAAAATGATCGGTTATCTATATTGATATTTTTTGGAAGTTATGTCGAGGGATCTAAGACATAGAAAACAAGTACACTGAGAAAAAAAATTTGTTGATTTAAAAAAAAAAAAAATGTTGATTTAAAAAAAAAAAAAAAAAAAAAAAAGAAGGTTGTCTCCATTTCAAAGGAATGTGTTTGATGAATCAACAATGTTAGTTCAACAAAGTATTTTGTTAATTTGACAATTTTTAAAAAAAACTACCTAAATTATTGGGTTGAAATAGCGAAAACCAAATTTTGTGGAATTAACAAAATTTTGTTCAATTCAAGAAAACATTTTTTTCAGCTAGAAAGATTTATAAATCAAAATTTGTATAGTGATAAATATTTCGGACTTTTTCTTTCAATATGTTTTCAGCCTTAATTTCTTTTTTATTTATTAATGCCCCGTGCACTCTAAATAATTTTAACTTTCTGGTGATGCTACTAATTATAAAATCCATTAAAAGATATCCTCAGCATACGTATACTGTTTTTGTCTATTTCATAATTAGATAAATTAATTTTTCTGCGAATCTATGCAATAACTTTTGTAAAAGACACATTTGCATAAAAATAAATTTTGTTAAGCAGTATGTCTAATGTAAACAGAAAAAAAAACAGGTTATATAACCAACCTTTTAAAATGCTAAAATAGTCCACACCTTAGAAAACGCGTAATATTTTCTGGAAATACAGTATTAAGGTTTCGTATTAATTAAATAAACTCCATTCACTGCTTTTGGGAATAATAGTTCTTTCAAAATATCTAAACAAGACGTAGGTGTGGATAAATCATAATAAGTAGTTTCAAGAAATTCAAATAATATTCAAAAGAGTAACTATTTTATTAAGAAAACGAGACAAAATGAATTTTTGTTACTGCATTTGTAGATAAAACTAGTTTTGCGTAAATTATATGAATAGTTTTGCTTCAGATTATACATTTAAATTTATTGTAAATATAAGGAATGGAATATTTTTCTAAGCTAAATTGTTTTTCTATGAATGTGTTTAAAAAATTTTTTATTAGTCTGGTACTAGCAGAATATCATTTATTGAATTTTTGTATAATTGTATTTGATAAAAAATATTTTCATTTTCATATAGGATTTTAATTTTCCATTTTTCTTGAACCTTTTACTTTCTCGTATTTTAACCGCTTTAGCTTCTTTGTGCAAAATAAAGGAAGTATTGGAAGCGTAAAAAAAAAAACCGTATTTAGATTTCGACGAAAAAAATGATTTTAACCACCACTTAATTTATTTTGACAAATTACGATGCGACATCTCTACGTATGTACACATATGCATGTGCGATCCATTTTAACCAACAGTGAACGTATTATTAACTAGTTTAGGCGGATCTGTAAATACAGGGTGTTTCACGAAGGGTGATTTTGAAAATAAATAACTCAAAAATGGCGATTTATACAATCATGAAACCAGTGGCATGTTTATCAAAAAAATAAAAAACTTAAGAATTTGATTGAGAAGCCACAAAGTTTTAGTTACAGATTGCGCCGACAGATGACACTCAAAGCGGTAAGACATATCTAAGAAAATGCTCATTTGTCGCACAAATAACCGCTCCACTACCCAAAATTTAACTTTTGGTCTCCGAACTCTTGCAAAGGCGTTATTGAACTTTTCTTCTTTCGAGAAACGATAATGACTGTCGGTATATTGTGCTTTTGAAACATTACATTTGACGCCACTCAACAACCGTTCGACGATCTACCGGACACAGTGCCGGATTAAGACAGCGCGGGGCCTGTAGCAAATGTTATCAAGGGGCCCCATGTTAATTAACGCACCCAGAAGGTTGTTTTTTTTTAATTAGGGGGAGGATTTCACCCTTTTATTATAGTAGTATAGGTAAATTAACCGAGAAAATAAATAGTGCTAATTATATTATAATTTATTTTTAGTGTGAATTAATTAATTAATGGGATGGCTAATGCTAATTAAATGTAAATAAAACTAAAATTTCTCCGTTAGATCTGGGAGGGTATTATCCCAACCCTCCCTCCCACTTGGGGGCGCAAATGTCTAGGTTTTGTGTGATAATGATATAAAACACAACTTTTACGAACTTTGCTTGATTTAATATGAGCAAATTTGAGCTAACACAAGACATATCAATTTCTCCAAGTAAATGTGTATGCGGAAAAAATGCCCCTCAAAACATTAAGTTGTCCTTTTTCTGGGGTGGGGTGGAGTGGGGGAATTCAAGGCTGGGGGCTTAATACATTCATGTCCATAAATTAAGGATAATGAAGTTCAGGCAAAGAAAGAGAAAGAAACAAAACAAATTTGACTTATTTGTAAAGTCTATTTATTAAACAAAAAGTAAAGAGCAAAAAAGATGCTATATGTTTGACATAATTAATAAAAATTGCAAGTTTTACTCCCTTGACCAAATTTCAAAAAAGAACCTATTTACAAAAAACAGTATAACACGGTTAGTAGGATGGTTAATACGGAGTATGTCTCCCGGACGATGCAATACAGGCCTGACAACGCCTAGGCATGCTGAGTATCAAATGATCAATTTGATCTTGGGGAATATTACACCACTCATCAAGCAATGCACTCCGAAGTTCCGGTAGACAGGTGGGAGGGGGTTGACGGGCTGCAATTCGTCGGCCAAGCATATCCCACACATGCTCTATTGGATTCAAGTCCGGTGAGTATGCTGGCCAATGCATACGGGTGATATCCTCCGATTGAAGGCATTCGTCTACAATGTTTGCACGGTGAGGACGGGCGTTGTCATCCATAAACACAAATTCAGCACCCATGGCGCCCCGAAACAAACGTACATGTTGTTCCAGAATGACATCCCGATAGATGTGGCCTGTCATCGTTACACTCTGAACATGCAGGTCAGTTCTGGAACCAAGAATAATTCCTCCCCAAACGAGCCATCCTGCACCACCGTAACGGTGTCTTTCAATGGTGTTCTCTTGGTGGTAACGGGTACCTGGTGCTCTCCAGATGAATGTCCGGCGAGAATCAGACTCCAAACTAAACCTGGACTCGTCGGAAAACATCACACAAGACCACTGTTGCGGTGTCCACAATGCATGCTCTCTACTCCAGGTTAATCGCAGGCGACAGTGAGTTGCGGTAAGTGGAACACATCTGACAGGCCTACGAGCATGTAGACCAATGTGCCCTAAGCGTCTGTACACGGTCTGCCTTGAAACTGTCGTACCGGTAGCTGAAGAGAGCTGACGAGACAGGTCTGATGCTGTACTCCGTCTGTTTCTTTTGGCAGTAACTGCCAAATAGCGGTCCTCATTCGGCGTTGTAACTCGGGGGCGACCTGTGCTGTAACGTCTACTCACATTACCATCATCTTGGAATCGTTGCCAAAGCCTGGAGATGACACTCTGGGCGATTCCAAGTTCCTCGGATACTTCCAGCTGGGTACGTCCACATTCCAGTCGTCCGATAATTCTGCCACGTAAAACATCATCCAAATGCCTCCTTTGTGCCATAACTATGCGGTTTTTGCACTGAAAGGCTTTCACAGCGCTTGTGAACAATTTTACTTCTTTGTCACCATTCCTTATATACACCTCTCTTACACTCTCGTCATTGTGACGTATCATCCACGCCATCTGGTGGTTTCCTGTAATTTGCATATTCTTCTTCAAGATGTGTGTGATCATTCCACAGGTGAAATTTTTATTTTAGAGATCAATCTCTGTGTGATTCTGAATTATCCTTAATTTATGGACATGAGTGTAGATAGCGAGATTGATAATGTTTAAAGGTATTTATACCTACAACTCAGTTTTTTTTATGAATGTTAATGCTCATGGATACATATTTCGAGTTTCTAATAACCCCCTCCCCCCCCCCCACCACCACCCTTTCCCATATGCAAACATATAATTTGACAAGTTCACATACGTACAATAATAATTGTTTCTGTAAAATTTCTAGAGTCTTCGAAAACAAAATGTACTTTAAACTGTGAGTTTAAGTAACAGTTTTTTCCCCTCTAAAAATACGTACTTGTACAATTATTCCATTACTTGGAAGGTCTTTACTAATTTGTATATTATTAACTTCATTTATTTAATGGATTAATTCATTAAGAAACCAAACTGCGGATAGGCGGATCTACCGCAATTATACTTTTGTTTTTCAAAATACACTGCATGAACGGGACGCATTCAAACTGCACATGCGTACAGAGGGGGTCTGTTACTTCCACATACAGCTTGGAGCACTTCTAATGGCCATTTCGTTCGAGTTCTACAAGCATGCGTGCACTACTTTTAAACCTACCTTCGTAAAAATGGTATAAAATATTTTGTTTTAAAGAACCTTAATAAGAGGATTCTATCTTTTATAAATAGAATAATCAATATAATAAGTAATTTCGGATAAAACATTCATTATCGTATTACTTTAAAATATTTTTGCAGGATATAATAATCTTAAATGTGATCGAGTATTATGCGAGTTTCTTTGTGGAGCAAGAGTATCAGAAAAAAAACCTTCGTTTTCAGTTTCCCTGGGGTTATGGCTTCCCGGATATCCCTAAATTAAATATTTAAATGCAGCGCATCAAAAATGTGTATAATTTAATGAACCTAACAAACACTGATGTGATGCCATAACTGCATTTTTTAATCAAAGAACAATTTAAAATGTGCATCAATGAATCCTAGTTAAGAAACAACAGCATTTAGCGACGCCGTAACTTGATTTATGTGCTTGTTTTTTTTTTTTTAAATACGCTTGCATGAAAGCTACAGTTATTTTTCTTTGAGTAATTATTATATCAGAGACACTAAGAAATGCAAAGCATCAAAAATATACCAACTTTTAAGTACTTTCCAACTATCAACCATTTGTATCATTGCGTAACAAATGGTAAACTTGTTCGAACTCATCCTTGACACAACGGCGGAAATTCTCTCACCTATGCCTAACTTAGCTGGAATAAAAAGTACAAGAAGGAGAGGGGTAAGAAAGGAAGCAAAACGCGAAACGGTTAATTTTTTTACTTCTAAATCTGTCAGAGAAGGAGCATGCTAACAAACAAGTAATCACTAATTAAAATAATAAGAAATGGCTATTATGAAGAAAAAAAATTAGAATGAAATATTAATACTGTGATAAATTTCAGGAAATTCTGAACTTGAAAAGGCAAAAGTTGAAAATCGAAAAACTGAATGGCAGGTGTGGCAGTTGAAAAGCAACACTTTAATTACAAAAGACAATTAATCCATTAACAATTTTATAAGATTTTTATTTAACAATTTAAAAATAATGAACTATTTCTAAGGTACAATTAAAAATAATTAACAAAGTCTTTAGTAGAGCAAAATGTGTGACGCTCATACCATCGTTAAGTTAGTTGGAGAAAATAAGGAGACTTACATTTGCGAGATGTTATTGCTTTTAATCTATAAATTATTTATTATTTTAATATCTATGTAAATAAAATTATACTTTTGTCTGTAAATTGCTTGGAATTCAAAAATTTTGCTATTTCTATCCATTTCAAGCAACTGGGAATCCAATCCGACCATAAAAAAAAGTTTGTCTGTCGTTCTGTCCATGACGTCTTTTTTTTTCGATCATCACGTAAAAATGATTGAAGTTAATGAAATGAAGTTTAATGGCATGATAGGTGGGCACTCAACTTAAGCTACAAGTGTCAATTTTTTAAAAAATGTAATTAGATTTTTAGATTTTGCGAAAATCGTTTAAAACTGCGTACATTTATGTTCGTTTATCACATAATAACAGTTAAAGCGAATGAAAGGAAATTTGATGACATGACAGGCGGTCACTCAACATAAACTATAGGCGTAATATTTAAAAAAATTGTGATTAGATTTTGAGATTTTGCGAAAATTCTTCCAAAATGCGTGCATATTTCTTCCAGCATCACGTAATAACGACTAAAGCGAAGGATATGAAATTGGGTGACATGATAGGTTGCTGTCCAACTTAAACTGTATGTGTCAAATTCTTTTAATATTTTGATTAGATTTTGACATTTTGCGAAAATCGTTTCAAAATGCTTAAATTTTTGTTCTAGCCCCACGAAATAAAGACTAAAGGGAATGAAATTAAATTTGATGACATGATAGGAGGTCATTCCACTTAAACTATAGGCGTCGAATTTTTCAAAAAATTTGATTAGATTTTAAGATTTTGCGAAAATCGTTTCAAAATGCGTAAATATTTGTTCGCGTATTTGCGTAATAACAACTAAAGCGAATGAAATAAAATTAGGAGCATGCTAGGTGGCTACAGATATTAATTGTAAGTGTTGAATTTTTTTTTAAGTTCAGTCAGATTCTGAGGTTTTGCGAAAATCATTTCAAAATCGGATGCCTGTAGTTTAAGTTGAGTGATCATGTATCATATGATCAAGCATCATTTCTCACTCTTTCACCCAAGGTAGGATAAAATGGTTCTTTGGCCTTTACGCCACATAGGCGGCGGAAAGGGCTCTTTCACGTGACATTTCAAATGCAAAATAATTTTTAAACTAAATATTTATACAGCTCATTTTTTTCTAAAAATCAAGGTTCTTCTAGAATCTGAGCTACCATCGATCCTGTTTCAGCACCAGTTATATTGTGCACTTTTTTATTGTTCCCAGTAGGCCTTTCTCAACGACATTTTTCCTCTCTATACGCCTAATGATAGCCACACCCATTATTCTGTTCCCATCTCTCACAAATATGTTGATATAGTGTATTAAGTAATGGAAACAACACTTTGGTAATTATAGTTCACGAAGTAAGTACTTTCCAAAAAGTTTACTGTATTCAGATACAAAGTACGGGATTTAAGTTTTGTGGAGGTTAGATATAAAATACAGAAGTTTTGCTTTAATGAGAGCACATTCATTAAAGTTTAACGACGATAGCAATTAAAAGTAGGTTTAAAAATTGATATTTTGCTTAATACCTACGCAAATTCGTAAACTTACGATCGAAATTGTTCATTGCAGTTGTGCTATAAATTATTTGAGGAATGATTTCCATGATACCATGGATGTAAAGTCTGTTATGTATTATTTTTGTTAAAACTTAAAGCATATAAGTAGAGTTTTTAACTATACAGATTTTTGAAAACAATTAGCATGTCGAAATGAAATAAGCTTTATTCTCAATACATCATTTCTCAATTGCGAGGAAAATAAAGATAAATTTTGCAGTACAATTTTAAAAATAGATTAGATGTCCCACATTTAGATGAAAAACAAAAATAAGGTCACTATACTATATTACATTAACCTATAAAAAATTTTTAGCTAGTCGAAACTATTCTAATTTGTTTAACAATCTCGAAAAAATTGATGGATTGTAATATCTGTGTAATCATTGTTTCTATCGTTATGTAGCACACTAGATGAGTACCCTTTCATTTTCAATGGATTAAGGATTTTTCCTAAGGTACGCAGGTATACATTTAGAAAAAACATTGTTTTAAAATAATTGAACACATACTTTATAGTCATTAAAAATGCTATTCAAAAAAAGTCATGCAGAAACTAAATTGTTTACTTCTTAGTCCATAAATACAATTCAAACGTTATTCAGTAAGAATAGGTATTTATTTACTGGCATTTGTCTTAGTCAATTTTATTCGTCAGGACCCCTTAGAAATATCTTCACGGGGGGCACCCCGACCCATCCCTCAGCCTAGAGCCCACGTGTATTTAATTGGCCGCAATTCTGCAACATAACACAACTTACTCATTGCAGTCACTTTAATGATGATTATTAAATATTAGTAGAAAAAATGTTCTCAATTTTTGAAAAGCTGTGCTTATGTATCGTTGTCTGTTTAAAACTTTCAACGAAGAAACTTTGATTTCTAGATATCGATTAATGTTTAACTACATAACATATAGTTTCAAGAATCATTATCAAGAGCAAGACTTGCCCTGGTCGTCAATCAATATTTAGCATAGGTATATGTCAATTGAGAAATCTCGGTAATTTATGTCAGGAAAATACTATCACTCCAGTAAGGAAGAGTAGCAATTTCAATCCATAACACTGCAAATGCTGTCCACCAATTCCCTTGTTAGTGCTCCTTTCAAATAAAATTTGAGTGCGAGTGATTTACTCATGATGAATTTGCAAAACATTTATTTTTGGAGCACATTATTGAAATTTTTGATAAAATTAAATTTAAAAAAGAATTTCAAATCGTATGTTACTTAGTTATTTCCTTACTTACAAAATCCTATGTGAAGTGGTCCGATTTCAGCTTCCCAATTATGTACTCAGTAGGCTAAAGGGTTTGGTACTAATAACTCTTTGTTACAATGCAATACACTGGGAAAAGACCTACTTCGCTTTTGCATTTCTCAACTAGATAACAATTCAAAGGTTGCCATCGATTTTATAAGATGTTGAAATTGCACTGATTTAGGGGCAACTTTGTTATGTGTTCTTTTTTCACAGTGCGGCGAATTTGAGTAGCTTATTATGGTATAATTTCGAAATGTGTTGCAGTAATTTATAATGCTTATGAAAATACTAACAAATGCTTTAGTATTTTTAATTCTCGGTTATAAATAAATTTTGTTACTTATAATTTACTTATTCTAGAAAGGGAAGAATGAAAAGAAATAACACATAAATATTATCAAATGGTGAGCGAAGATGTAGAAATATTTAGTACATTATTTTTTTAGATGTAAGCGCTGTGGTTTCAAAAAATTACTGTATGAAAAATATATATTATATAAATTATACTAGATAAATATGTTATCTCAATTTATTTTAGATCTTGTAGATAAAAAATTTGCGACAATTGCGATTTTTTTTAAGAGTTTGGCACAATTAAGTCAATGAGACAAGATAGTGAACCTAAATCAGAATACTACGCCTTATTAAATAACGGCAATCTAGAATAATATACCCTTAAAATATTATTACATTCGGTTAAAAATTTTTGTTTTCAAAATTATTCAATTTTATTAAGATAATCTTAAATATATTTTTCAGACAAAAACATCAACCAATCATATTTACAGTGTTAGGATCTGTCACCGTAGTGACAGGCAATGAATGCGTTATGCATCAGACAATTTGTAAACGCCAAGACCACATTTTTGTATCACAACTTCAGCTATACTTCATATTATGACACGTTCTAAGTGTACCTTTTTCTAGATGTTCATCTGTCGCATAAAAATACCTTAGAAAGATCTAGAATCGATAAACGACAGAAACAAAAACTGCTCGGATGTTTGTATATATTTTCTCTACCCTTATCGATTGCATTTCGTATATAGAGGGTGTGCTTTTTGTGTTCTTACTATACGAAACTTTTCTTCTCTGCGCTAGAACCAATTCGACTTAAATCAGTCCGTTTGGGAAGTATTTGTATGGTGAATTAACAAAAACCTTAAAGAGCCTACTTGAAATAATTACAAATATTCATGGGCCGTTGTGTGTGTGTGTTGTGTGTGTTAAGGTAAACCTGCACGCGGGGTATCTGCCTAGGATGGGGGGGTGCCTTGGAAGGAGGACTTTCTAAGGGGTTCTAACGCGTATTCACATTACATCTGGAGAAAACCTACCAAAACTCCAGACCGTTAGATTGACAGCCGCGCGATGGGACCCGAACCCGGGACCTTCACACCTCGGCCGTCTACCATTTTCAGTGGCATAACCACTGTGCCATGGTAAGGCTTCATGGGCCGTGGTACTCCAGTGGTTAAGGCGTTGGACTCGTAACCGGAAGGTTGTGGGCTCAATACCGGCGTACCACTAAAGACCACCGTGTACATGCGGCGTACGTGTACGTTAAATCGGTGGTTCCGAAAGTCCTCTCGGCGGTCGCTAGCAGTTTCCGAGGGGTACAAATCTTCAGAAGTCCCCCACCTTCTGATGCGGTTCCAAATTGTAGCGGGAAACACCGGGAAGGACGTATATGTAGCTTTAAGCTACACATGCAGTGACGCGAGCTGTCCTTTCCTGGCAAATAAATTGCAAATATTCAAGTTCCTCAAATTTCATTGGAATTTTAAAAATTTTGTTCTTCAAATATTGTCTTTTATTTTCTTTTCTTAATGCAAGAAGAGGATTTATATAAATAAAACAATATGTAAGATGAGTTTATGCATGTAGCACCCAGATGGGTAATCTTAGGTCCCGTTTACATGCACAAAAATGCGGGGTAAATGCCGAACTTTCGCTGCTTTCTACCCCGCTTTCCCTACGTAGGGAAAAAATGCGGGGAAGAAAGATTCCTAGTCTAATGAAGGGTATATGAAGGGATGATTCACTTTCAAATGATGCATTGTGCATTTTTTCCTGTGCTCTGCTTTTACCCGGAATTTTCCATTTTCTCATGTAAACGGGCCTATAGACTGCCAAAGGTGTGGGGGTTAAAGTAAGGGCTCACTATGATAGGTCCTAACACATCTGCAAATGATTTACTTCGAAATCCGAATTAGAAAAATTGAAATCGGCTTGACACTTTGCACAGATATGTGAAATAATGTAGAAAAGGACATATGTGACTTTAAAATTCCGAAAATCTACCTATAACCCATTTTTTATTGGATTTTCGAGAAAAATCCAGAAGTTTCCCTAAAATGTGTTGTGTAGTGTTGTGTGATTAAGGCCAATTATCAGCACGAGGGATCTAGGCCTATGGGTGGGGTGCATTCCATGGGGATCTTTCTAAGGATTCCTAACCCGTATTTACGCTAAGTTTCGAAGGAAACCACGGAAAACTCCGAACGTTTAGGTCGGCGGACGCGACCTGGTTTCAAACTAGGCACCTTTCGTCTCAAAGTTCAGTGCACAATGCTCATATCACTGGTCGGGCAGTCTCCCTAAAATGTGATAGAGTATAGGCAAGGGAGTTTGTGAGATGAATACAAAAGTCAGTTGTATGCGACTTGTTTTTCTAGAGTTTAATCTATTGTATTAAATGGAAAATTAAATCAATTACTTCAGACGAAAGAATTACATCATAAGCAGAAAAAATTCATATTTTTTCTATTCTCTGGGGTTTTCAAGACTGGGAATTGGTTTTTATCATCACTCCAAAATAGTCTTTCTACGATGTATTTCTTCATAAACCATAAACTTTCAGTCTTGGTTTTTCTTATAAAAGTCACTTTTAAATTGCAAATGAGATTGAAATAGTCGTTTCTTCAAATTTAAAATAACGATTTTAAATTTGGAGTGGGTGACTGCCTTTTGTACTGACAACACAAAAATGCAATTCAGCTTTTAAAGAAATCTCCACGTATAGTTCTGATGCATGTTTCTTGATATTTAGTATTCTAATTCTTAAGAATTTTATAATAAAACTAGCTGACCCGGCAAACGTTGTTTTGCCATATAAATTATTCCTAGGATTATTTTAGTAGAAAGAAATGACTAACTTATTGTAAGTTTGTGAGGATGTGGTATATGAGTGGAAGAGGCACGGAGCTCTGTGAACGATGCTGGAATATAAAAATAACACAATACCAAACATTTGTATTTTTAATTCATTGTAATGTATTCTTTAAATTTATATATATAGCTAATTACAATAATTTTACAAAAAAAAAAAATAAAATCAATCTCTTAACGGAATAGAGTGTACAATATTTTTTGTTACCCCACCTTTAGCTAACACAAACAAACTGGATGGTTTGCCCACTCGAGAGCATGCCACGAGCGTCCGTGTGAAAAACATGGTGTGCTCAAATCTAAGCCACAAACAGACATAGTTTGCCCTTGAGACTTATTGATAGTCATTGCAAATGCCAATCTTATTGGAAATTGAAGACGTTTAAATTGAATTGGCACATCCGTGGGTATAATAGGGATCCGTGGTAGTAATATATTTTCACTTCGAAACTTGCCATTTAAAATGACGGCTTCGACAACATTTTTCATTAGTTTTTTAATAACTAATCGCGTGCCGTTACACAGCCGTGGTGGGTTCAAATTACGAAGCAAAATAACCGGAGATCCAACCTTCAGTTGTAAGTTATGCGGCGGCATGCCTGGTAAATCTAATGAGTTTAAAAACTCTGCTGGATAATTCACACCTTCGGTGGCATCGCAAACTGTGTCAATAGATTTGTATGACACTAACTCCCCTGGCAATAAATGTTGTATTTTAAGTTTCAGTTCGTTGACGTCTACATTTTTTGCTGCTAAAATTGCTCTTTCTGCCAGCCACTCATGATTAATATATTGTGTATGTACATCGGGAAATATCTGGTCAATGAGAGCATCTTGCGAATCAGTAATTGTGCAGAAATCGGCCGGTAATTTTATGCATCCAGTTTCATCTACAGTAACTTTTCCATCGCCGATATTTAACAACTGTTTTGAGAATGCCTCAGCGGATAGATCTCGAAGTATTTGAACGCGCATATTTACTTTCAGTTGTAATTTTTCAACATTACGCCACAGTGGCGATGATTTTAAGCAGGCGTTGATTTCATCAGCATACGTTGAACGTGGGATGACGGGAAGCGTTTGTCTAAAATCTCCTGAAAGGAGTACCAGAGTGCCGCCAAATAGTTTGTCCTTGTTTTTAAGATCTTTCATTGTCCTGTTCAACGCCTCAGGCGAATGTTTGTGTGCCATAGTGCATTCATCCCAGATGATAATTTTACACTGTTTCAGCACTGTGGCCATGGGCGATTGTTTTTTTATGTTGCACACTGCATCTGGGTTATTTTGAATATTTAGTGGTAGCGTAAATACTGAATGAGCTGTTCTGCCTCCATCCAATAAAGTTGCCGCAATACCAGACGATGCAACGGCCAATGCGATGCCATTATTCGGCTAGGATTAGCGAAATAAGGAATGTTTTGCCAGTTCCACCTGGTGCATCCAAAAAAAAGAATCCACCTTGCCCTGCCGAAACTGCGAGCATAATGCGATCGTAAATGCTTCTTTGTTCCTCATTCATTAGTGGGATATTGCGAATAACAATCGCTGCCATTTCTGCAGTATTGTATTGTATTTCTCGATTCATTTCATTATTTATTAAATCAGATACACTACGATTTGGCGAACGAATGCCGAAATGACTGAGTGGTAAGTTGGCAATGATAATGCACAGATCCTCAATAGCAATCAATGCTTCATTGTACATAGCGTCGCTGAATGGTATTGTTAAATCGTTGCACCGTGTACGATGTTCATGCAAAATATCATCACTCATTGAATCTTTATGACTATCCCACAATGTCTCTGCTCGGGCCGGGAAACATGCAGTCAACACTATAGCGAACAGTAGACAAATTTGTTTTGCCGTACAGTTCAATGCTGCTTCAGCAAGCGTACATTCCCACTGGTTGTCATCTTCCAGCAAGCCTAGTGCAAGGCATGCTTCTTTATACGTTGGATATTGTTGTCCATTCATTTTACGTATATCTTGAAATGACAATGGGCCGGTAACATTAACCAACAACAGTCGAAGATAAAAGCACTCAGTCTGCTTTGGATTTACTGCAAATACTCGTCCCAAGGTGTTTGATTTATATTAACCGGGACATGCATCAATCGGTGTACCTTGCTTGCGAGGCATCCATTTTTTTGTTTGAGCCCATGTGAAAAAACTTGGTACTTCTGAATAGAGTAATGTCCGTGCAAAGGCACCAAAAGCATCCGCACGATTACACAATTCAAAAAATTCGGTGATTGTAGTTTTTGGTGGATTTATAGCATGATCAATCGCTGTCTCGTTCGTAAAATATACGCGCTGGCCGTTCTCAAGATGGACGGCTAAATGAATAACTGCTGGATCCCGTTCATGAATTGGGAAACCAAAGATACGACAAACAGCTTATTGGAGCTGATGTTTGATAGAGAGTGAGCCCGTTTGATAGAGAGTTATTTCATCATTTTTATTAACTGGAGGAGCATTGTTATTGGTATTTTCAATTCGAAATACAGCCATATCACTGCCTTTATGTACATACTTACAAATGTATTTCATGCTCTTCACGGAACTGCAGAACTCAACGTTAATATGAGCGTCGTATGTTTTGCTCAATAGAGGCGAATATGGCACCACCCAACGATTGTCAATGTGAATATCTATGTTGTTGATATTTTTAGTAAATGATTGTCCGCCATTATCGGGACTCCTTCGACGATATATTGGATATCCGTCAACATTTGTGATCGTATCGTTAGTGAACTTTTTAGGGAAACTTTTGGTGCTTTTTCCATCTGCCATGCAAGGCGATCAACGATTCAGGTCACCGCATGGGCCATGAATCATGTTTGCTGTAACAATATCAAACAGCAATTGATCAGTAGACGGATCTGGAATTTCCGCAGAAATTATACTATCGATTTCTTCAGGACGGATTTTGTCGATTAACCAAACCAAAATGTGTGCATGAGGTAATCCCCTCTTTTGCCACTCAACCGAATACATCCAGCAACGTGTGGGACCGAATACATGTAATTTTGTAATGAAACTTATTAAAGACTTTAATTTTTGTCTGAACACACGTGCTGTAATGTCATGACGATGTATTGCATTTTGTCCAGGCAATAACAAAGATGTGATCTCCGGCCATTTTGGATTACACGTGAACGTAATAAATAAACATGGTCGTCCATATTCGCGCACGAAAGTCAGAGCATCCTGTATGTATTCTTGCATATGACGTGGACTGCCTATATACGATGATGGTAGAATGACAGAGCTACCAATTTCGGCGGCATCGGCGTTGTTGGCAATAGCATCTCGCAAGTGAATGTATTCTTCCGCACGCAGCTTTTGCTGATTATATCGCAAGTACCGTAATCGTTCGCTCTCTATCTTCACGTACATGTCGACCATGAATTGTTGACAAAGCTCACGACATCGTAGAATGACGTTATCCTGACCGGGTCTAATCATCAACCGATAAGCATAAAAATCCTTCGAACTAACGTTCTTGCTTGTTTCGGCTCCTTTAATGATATATATGAATAAAAACAAATACTAATTAATACTTAACAATAGTTAAGTTTAATGAATTACGATTAATAAATTAAGTTTTTGGTAAATGAGTAATGATCAAGTTCATAATGAATATAGTACCTGTTGTGGGATCTCGTTGTTTAATATTTATGCAATACCCGTCTTGTCCCTTCCAGAATGTTAGTGGATATTGGAGAGCGTCATATGAACGGTGTGTATCAGCAATGAACTGGAGATTATTACTTCTTCTACGAATCACAATTTCTCGTGTAGCTGTACAATCGCCAACCATGATTCCAGCAACGTCGTCAACAATAGGTGCGTTAAATCTACGAATATGCTCTCCAGCAGGTGTTTTATCAGGATTGATGACAATAGCGTGATTATCACTTTGTAATTTGTGCATGTGTGATTTGAATAATTTCAACAATTCATTGTGTTCATTTAATAGAGCATCCAGCTCGCTGACGATACGTCTTGCAAAAACTGAATTAAGGTTATTGTAGCCGCAACGTGCATCCACGCGTGCATCCTCACCACCCATAAAGTAAATTTGTAAAAATTTATGTGGTTCGTTTGGCATTGGCAGCAATGAACCCACTTTGTGATAAATTTGGCCTTTGATTTTAAATGTTGAATTGAATTGTTGACCATTTACAGCGCTATTTTTAACTATTTCTGTTGCTCCGAACGAAGTCATTTGGAAACATGAATTGAATGTTCGAATTGACTTTAGGAACAGGTTGGAATCTAGATCAGTGCCGATAAGTAAACCGTTCAATGGCTCAGGTGGTGTTTGAATTATAGGCAGTTGTACCTTTTCGGACGCGCAACACATTCCGGCTGGCTCATTTTTAAATTTAAGAGCATTACAATGCGGACATTCCTTATCCATAGCACCAATTACTACTTTTGAATGAGCATAATATTGAACATCGGGTTCATACTGGAACGCTAGACGCAGGAATGAAGCAGATGAAAATGATCGATGTACCTGTTTGCGGTGTTGTTCATTTGCTCTGAGTCTGCTAACATAAAATAGCGTGCTTCTCTTTGTTCTAATCTTCTCTGTTCATTTCGTTCAGATCGTGCATCTTCTGGTTCTGCTTGACGCAATTGAGCCATGCGCACACGCACATTAGTATTATCTTGCTGCTGCTGTTCTTCTGTCCGTTGGGCTCTTATATTTCGCTTGCCTGCAGTTCTACGTGTTTTCCTGCCGAAAGAAGCCTCTTTGCGTCTTTTTGGCATTGTTCACGGTTTAAAACACACATAAATAGAACAAATTGAATTATTTTATGATGAAAACAGTAATAATGTATTAATATTTATTTTTTTATTGTATTTATACGTATATATTATATTAAGTGTACATCGTGTATATTTTCTATTATTATTTTACGTACCTTTTACAATGTTTTTCTTTTGAAATGATTCTTACAAAATTTTGCACACACTCATAATAAAAATAATTTATACGTGTAACCATGGAGCTAGAGAGTATAAGGAAGGAAGGACTAATACTGTAAGAAGTAACCCTATTTTTCTCTTCCTTTTATTCTCCGATAGTCTCCATCAATTCGCCGAGCGCGCCATCTATCCGCCTGCTATACTTTTGTAGACTCTAGAAAAAAAATCTTTGTTGCAACTAATTTACGCAGATTGCGAGTGGCAACAACGATGAATAAAGTAATAATATGATTTTTAGAACAACAATGTTTAGGAAGTTTAATCTGCTTTAGTAAGGAAATAAATACTTTTAAAATACCGCAAGTTGAAAGTTATTTTAACATTAAATAATATTTTATGAGACAGCAACCGCTACACTTTAATTTCATAGTCTCTCTCTTGCGGAGGTAGCGCCGTTTAAGAGCTATCGTGTTCACACACACACACACATCTCGTACAAATAGCATAAATGAATTCAGAAGACCTCAAAACGTGTAAATACACCAAAATCTCGAAGTTGAATTTTTTCATGATTACAATACTTTCCTTACATGGTACATGTTCGGAAAGTAAAAAGGGTGAAAATCTGAAACACTTTCAGGTTTTAAATACGCACTATAGTGCTATATATTAAAATCGTATCAAAATTTATACGTCGTCCTTATTTTTCTTACTTATTCCATTAAGTTGCAAAAGTGAATCGTTATTCATGACTGTGCTGTATTTTTCTTTCTTGTTTCGTAAAACCCATCTTTTGAATCGAAATCTATCTTAAAATTTCCTACTAAGACTATTTTACAATCTACGCCAAGTATATTACAACTATACTTCATCGTTTTATATCTTGTTTCGAATGTGCATCATAATCCATGAGTGTACCGGTTTGTCTTTCTGGGGTTGATTCCCACTTTAACGCCTCGACTCTCGCCAAGGTTTGCGATCATTAAACATATGCAGTTACCCTGACGATTTTTTGCTTTTATGTGGCAATCGTAAATTAGAATTAAAATGGCGATTTGGAATAACATGTAAGTACAGCATGCCGTTACAATTTTATTTATTTTGGATTGCCAATTAATGAAGTTTTAATAATTAAGGGTCTTCAACTTCCTTAACTGGTGCGTTTATCGCTAGTTTTTTTTACTTTAGTTGTCATCTAGTTCTTTTGGGCGCGTTGAAACGGTACTTACGTATTAACTCGGCGGTAACTTCCGCCAAACTACTTTTTCATAGATTTTAAATACATTGCCAATCGTATTCCAAACCATCAACAATTTCATGTGCCCGGCATTTATCTTGGTGAAAAAATTGCTTGTCTTGGCGAACCGCCTGGAAAATACGTATGTACCGTTGAAACTTGTGCATAACTCCCAGAGACCCATGACTGCAAAGCTCGTCATGGGTCGGGGATTTTTTAGGTTGGCGAGAGTGGGGGCGCTAAAATAGGAATCAACTCTTTCTTGTACCACAAAACACATCTTTGGAATCGAAATCTATCTTAAAATCGCCACCTGAAACTGTTTAGAATTTCCTCCAGGCATGTTCTTCCTGTAGGCATATTCCAACTATACCGCAAAGACATTTTAAATACTGTTTGGAATGGACATCATAATCCATGAGTGTACCGTGTTTTCCTTTCTTGTTCCACAGAGCACTTCTTCGGAATAGAAATCTATATTAAAATCGCCTAATAAAACTCTGTTACAATATACGCCGGGCGTTTTCTAACTATACGCGAAATATATTTATAATAAATTGTCGCGTTTTGGCACCACATTTAGCGATCAATTATCAAAAACTGCAAACCTTGTGCGAATTTCAACATTTTATTAACTTCCTCCCCCCTCTCCACATTATCTGGCAAACACATTTGAAAAGTGATTCGACACGCTAATGTCTACACAGAAATCCTGATTGAAATTAATAGCACTCGGGGGCTAAACATTTTGGGGTGGACCGCCCTTATGACTTAGGGGTATGAGACATAGTAGTTAAAAACCTATTCTATGACCTAACGAATATACATAGAAAATTTCATTAAAATTGGTCGAGTGGTTTCGGAGGAGTTAGGTGACTAACACTGTGACAGGAGAATTTTATATATTAGAAGATGAATCAGATGGTTAGTTATTTACGAGACGATAATAATTCGTCAAAGCTGGGAATTTGCTTGATAAAATAACATTTTGTGATAAAGGAAAATTTTAAAGTGCTTGTAAATTTAGAAATTCGGAATTCCGTAAAAGTTTTCCGTTATTAGAACTGAATCTCACCGTTCGGGGGTAAAACTATTAATAAAATTGTCAACGGCTAATAGTAAATACCGTAAATCATTTCCTCTGCAGTACACGAAACCCGAGGTAGTCCGTGAGGCAAACTGCAACAACAAAATTCTACAAAGCGAAATGAGTTCATTCTTTTTAAGTTTATACTACCTATTGTGATCTAAATGTTGCATTCCACTAGGTAATTAGTTAATGTATAGTTTACATTTCAAGCAATTTTACTATTTTGAAAGCTATGTTCCAATAGGATTAATTCCAATTACGTGAGTTATAAAAATGTCTCCAAAGAAAAAACTTTGTTGAATCAACACAAATTTTATTGAATTAACAAAACTATACTGCTGAAATACCGTCAACAAAATTTGAGTTAAATTAACAATATCATATTGTTAAAAATATTTTGTTATTTCAACAATCCATTTTGTTAATTTAACCAAACCATTTGCTTAAAGTAAGCAAATGTTTTATTAATTAAACCGAAGTATTTGTTTAAATGATTTAATAGGTTAGAATCAACTAAATTAATTGCTTCAATCAACAAAATGTCCTTACCGTTGGATGTATTCATGGGCCATGTAACAGATCGGTTCAGTTGATTTTACCAAGTTTATTTAAGTTGTTAAACCAACCAAACAATTAGTTGAAAATATTAGAGATAAGTCTTAGTCTAATAAGCCTAATTAATAGACTAATAGTTATTTATTAGTATATTAATTAGATTAATTATTAAATTATTAGTCTAATTAATTAATATATGAAAATTTACATTTTTTAATTAGTGTTCTTATGCATCCACATGCTTAATTCTTATAAATTCAACATAAGAGCTTTCTTTCTCCTTTTTAATTTCATGGTTCATAAGACCGTAAGGCAGTCAGAATTCCTTTTGTACTCGTGATAAAATAAATATGCATCCTTACTCAAAACTTTTCCCAATAACAGTTTAATTTAGAAGTAAAATAGAAACATTTTAAATAAACTGAATGTTGTTTTCAATCAGATTTATTTCACTTCTATTGCATATGTGGCCAATTTTTATATGTACAGCTTGTTTTGGTGTGCATCAAGGAATACTCCTTGATGCACACCAAAATCCTTATAAATAAAAATGAAATTCTGTTTGTTTGTTTGTTTGGGGATTTGATTCGTATACAAATCCACAAAAATGGACCTAACAGCCTGAAATTTTGCACAGATATGTAAAATAATATAGAATAAATTATAGTCTACTTTAAAACTTTGCAAGTCCACCCGTTCCCGGAATTTAAGAGAATTTTTATGCTCTCCACGCAAAAAGCTTTCCATAATTGTAACCCCTGTAGTGAAAAAAGTGTGAAAGAAGCATCGTGGTTCCCATGTGTGGCGATTTTGCCGAATAAAATGTTTTAAATTCTCAAAGTAAAAATAAAAGAATAATAATGATTTTTTTTTGTTAGTTTATATTCGTAAGGTTATTTTTTTTAATTATAATATCGTGTGCATGGAAAAACAGAGCAGGTATGAAATGTTTTATACGCAAAACAATAAGAATTGAAGATTTCTGAGGCTAATATGTTAAAATTTTTCAGTTTGGCGAAAAATAAAATGGCCCAAAATGCCGAGAGAGTTCTAGCGGTTTGCACAGTTTCCGGCTTGGCGCAATTTACTGAGAGCTTAAGGAAATGGATTTTTGAAAACAGGTGCAAAGGTTTTATTAGAATACAGCATTAAATTTTAATGATGCGTGCGGAAATAATGCAGTTATTAAGGGATTTCAAGCGATCTATCTTCAGCATTGTCGCCAATTGAGTGCATTGATGTAAGTTGGGGGGGATTCCTCCAAATTTCAGATAATTGAAATCTTCGCATATAGTACATCGGAGTAACGATGAATAAAACACGTTATATAGTTGATAATTTTAAAAATGCGGCTGTATTAAGGGACTCCACTTTTCAAATAAAAGCGTGCTTTACTTTTTAAAGGTCGAACCAATTCCCTTATTGATTTCTGCTAAGTCAATGCTTCGAATGATTCCCTGAAAAAACTCTTGCAAAATGGCGTATGTTGGCACTTTGGCGAGGCTTAGATTTGAAACTGGATTTTATTTGAGACTGTTAATAAAACAATGTGTGTAAACTGTTCGTTTGTTTGTCTGTGTCTCGCGTAGCTCGCAAACGGGTGATTGTAGACCTACCAATTTTTGAACGGAAATTCTCCATGACAGGCCCAGACACACCTCGAAGCGATTTTTTCAAAATTCGAACTATTTTAGGAAATATCGATAAAAACGTATCGCAAAAGACTAATTTTTGCTTTCCGCCATTTCGTAATTGTAACCCCACAAAGCATTAAGCGACGATTAAGCTTATCTAGGTTGCCACATTCGGCAGTTCATTAAATGATTCAGACTCTTGAAGTAAAAATAAAAGAATAACGATTTTTTTAAATTTTGTCTAGATTATTTGTAAGGTTGTTTTCAAATTAAAATACCGTGTGCATGGGAAATCAGAGCGGGAATAAAATGATTTATACTCAAAAGAAAAATAGAATTTGGAAATTTTCCGAAAATGAATGTGCAACTTTTTAATTGGTCGAAAAATAAAAGGGGTTGATGTGCGATTTTGAGGAGGATTCTAACGCTTGGCGCTATTTATCGTAATTTAATCGTCTGCTATTTGGGTTATGAATACACCTGCGTATAAGTTTTTGAAATTTTCATTCAGTTGGAATTGTGCATTTTTCTGAGCAGCTTTTCTGCATCTATTTCTAATGTATTACATCCAGAATAAAAGGATGTTAGAAATATCAATTTTAATCACACTCATGAATAATGATACACTTTCCAACTTAATGAAAGAAGGAACGAAAATAGGGAAGACCCATGGATTATAACTCTTTTTACATATAGCACTTTAGTGCGTATTTAAAATCTGAAAGTGTGTCAGATTTTCTATGATTCTAGCGCTTGGCGCAATTTAATGAGAGGGTATTTTTAAAAACAAGCGTAGGTTATCTTATAAATAAAAATGAAATTCTGTTTATCAATTTGTTGATTTGGGTAGTATACAATTCTACAAAAATGGACCTGTCAGCCTGAAATTTTACACAGATATGTAAAATAATATAGAATAAATGATAGTCCACTTTAAAACTTTGAAAGTCCACCCGTTCCCGGAATTTAAGAGATTTTTTATGTTCTCCACACAGAAAGCTTTACGTAATTGTAACCCCTGTAGTGAAAAAAGTGTGTGAATGGAGCATCTTGGTTGCCATGTGTGGCGATTTTGCCGAATAAAATGTTTTAAATTCTTAAAGTAAAAATAAAAGAATAATAATGATTCTTTTAGTTTATACTTGTAAGGTTATTTTTTTAATTATAATATCGTGTGCGCATAAGAAATGAGAGCAGGAATGAAATGTTTTATACGCAAAACAATGAGGATCGAAGATATCAGAGACTAATATGTAATTTTTTTTAGTTTGGCGAAAAATAAAATGGCTGATAGGCCGATTTTTAGAAAATGAGTTCTAGCGGTTTGCACAGTTTTAGGCTTTTTGGCGCAATTTACTGAGAGCTTAAGGGAATAGCATTTTTGAAAACAAGTGTATAGGTTTTCTTAGAATACAGCATTAAATTTTAACTATCCGTGCAGAAATAATGCAGTTATTAGGGCATTTCAAGCGATGTAGCTTCAGAATTCTCGCCAATTGAGTACATTGATTTAACTTGGGGGAAATCTGCCAAATTTCAGAAAATTGAAATCTTCGCATTTAGTACATCGAGGTAACGATGAATAAAACATGTTATAGTTGAAAATAAAAAAATGTGGCTGTATTAAGGGATTCCACTTTTCAAGTAAATGCCTGGCGGTCGAACCATTTCCCATTTTGATTGCTGCTAAGTCAATGCTTCGAATGATTCCCTGAATAAACTCTTGCAAAATGGCGTATGCTGGCACTTTGGCGAGGCTTAGATTTGAAACTGGATTTTACTTGAGACTGGTATATACGTATAATAAGACTGATTACAGATAAAAATGAATGTTGGTATGTGTGTAGGAGGTTGAAAAACTCCAGCACCGTTTCACCGATCACCATGAAATTTGGTTCACCTAAGTCTTTTATCATGGAGAAGGTTTTTATGCTATCCGTTTTCCTCTAACTTTCCACTAGGTGGCGCAGCAGAACGTCAAATTCTATTCCGTTTAGCCGTTTGCTATGCGAATATCGTCCAACCGATTTCGATGAAATTTGGTGCACGCGGATATTAGAACATGGAGAATCTGTTTCATTATCCATTTTGCTGTGACTTACCAATAAATAGCGCTGCAACGCATCAACTTCTATACCGTTCGACCGATCGGCATAAAAAATTTTATACTTACACATTTGAGCACGAAGAATATATTCTAACTGTGTTACTTTTGATGTTACTCACCACTAGATGGCACTGTAATGCATTATTATTTTAACTCGCCACTAGATGACGCTGCAGCAGGCCAAATTTTTGACCATTCAAACGGTGGCTATGAAAATCAGTATACATAGCTATTTGAACAATGAGAATATTTTGGCGTTATCCATTTTGCTATAACTCGCCACTTGACGGCGCTGTAGCAAATCATTACTTTAATTAACCACTAGATGGCCCTGCAGTGTATCACTTCTTGACTGTGCAAATGATCCCTAGAAAATAGGTATACATATAACGCGATATCCATTTTGCTATATCTGTTTATTACAATGAATAGTAATCACCACAAATCGTAATATCAAAAAGTCCATTCATTCCCGTGCGAAGAACGGGTACTTCAGCTAGTCATTTCATAAAATTAGAATGAGGAAAATAAAATCGTTGGCTCTGCAGAAGGTTTGTACAGGATCGTATATATTTATAAACACACGCAACGGCCGTCAGAGAAATCTGGGAGATCGGTGAGGTGATGTATACCCATGCCATTTCTAAAATTTAATTCAAGATCTCACTTCAAAAAAGTACCAAAAGAATTCAGGATCTCAAATATGGCACTCCGGCTATTAGCATGTTTTCGTTAAAACATTTGGGGCAGATATATAAGTTGTTTTTATTCTAATTTCTATAGTTGTTTGGATATATTTCAGAAAAATATAGGAGATTGCCTTTGGGATTAGTTGATCTGAATTTTGTTTATCATTCATTGTCTTGGGCAATATATATTTGCTGCGAAGTACTTATTGTTGCTAAACCTAATATTTTATAGGCACTACTATATAAATAAATCATTTAAGGCAAAAAGTGTGTAGAACAAATAAATAAGTTACCTTTTTTTTAATGGTACTAGGGGCCAAGGCCCCCAGACTTGCTACGCTCGCTTTTCGTATGAGGTATTCGGCCCCTAATAAGGCTTATTCGTAAAAAAGACATAATTTCAACAGACAAAACCGGAAGATTGGATCAGATAGAATGTTACTGAGCTACGCATTGCTTGGTTCTTGCATGTTCATTGGTACATAAAAATTTAAACTTCACACTACAGTAGACCCCTTCCCCCTCATAACACGGAAGATATTTTGTTATGGGAATCCGTGTTGTACGGGTCCTGAGCTATACTCCACCTGGAGTGCGGACTCCGCTTATAATCGCTGGAAAAATTATTTGCACTCCTCAGAAACACAATGATATTTAATGTTGCCATTCAAAAGTTTTATTAATTAGGAGCTAACGCGTAATAAAATCAGAACATCTGTTTCAGCTGTATTTTTAATAATGTAAAACCTATTGGACACCTTGCGAATTTAAAACCCATGGCGATTTTTCATTATTTGGTGACTTGCGTACATGTGAAGTTAATAAAAGCTACGGAACAGATAGGATAGTTTTCCACCCATGGTGACTTTTCATTATTTGGCGATTTCCACATACTCACAACCTATAATTACTGTTCATTTAAGGTTACCGGAAAACCGTTATTCATATTTTCATTTACATAATCGTTTGCAGGTTGGCGTACTTGACACCACGAATTATACCATCTCGCCGCGCTAGCAAATATCCAAAGTGTACTATAACTGCTATAATGGCATAGTGAACGCCGCCAAAATTTTCTACTGGTAGCAAATAATCCAGCTGGACCGAACCGGCTTTAAAATAATCTGCATTTTAATTATTTTTCATTTTCAAGATATTAGTTATTCTGTTTTGGAAAAACGAAAAAAACTTCGAAAACTTCTAAAATAATTCGATTTTGGAAATTTAAGTCAGCTTAGCAGGTTCCTCGGAATTTTTCTAATCTGCGGGCACCTTAGTCGAAACTCAAATCCCCACGGTTTAGGAGGAGATAGGGCAACAAGCTTTGACAGCGACAGCGACAGCGGCCTTTACTTTTTTTTAGAATAGAGAGATAATTAAATTTCCAATACAATAGCTTAATGAACACCCCCCTCCCCCGAAAAAAATAGTTTAAAAAAAATCTGAAATTCTTCCAGATTTTATTTACGCACTCGGGTATATAAAATCTGGAAGAATTTTATTCCAGACGCCCCCCAGACGCTTTTCCAGACGCCCCCCGTTTCGAGGTTTCTGTTTCCTCTTCTGTAAGGCGTCGTTTTGGCATTTGGGAAAACAATATACCTCCTTTATTATACGTAGAGAAAGTGACCATTCCGTTTGATCTGTCGACATAAAATTCATGATTGAACCCAAGACACTAAGTGTCATCACACCAACTCCCTAGAACACCATTGATCTGGGAGCCCCTCTGTCGACACGCAATTCGTGAACCGAAAAACACTAAAAGTGATTACACCAAGTCCCAAGAGCATAGAAAATTTTTCCGACACTATTGAAAATGAGCAATCAACCAATAAACTTGAAAAGTATCCAACCCCCCCCCCCCCTCTGTCGAGACACAATTCGTGATTGTACCAAAAAACACTAAAAGTGATCACACCACGTCCCAAGAACATCTAAAATTTGCCAAGAATATTGAAAATGTGCCATAAACCAAGAAACTTGGAAAGTGTCTACTTGCCACACGAAAGTGACCACCCCGTGCTTGAAAGAAATAGCACCCAAGTGCTAACAAGTGCTAATCATCATATATATTATTTCTCAAAGGTGTTTTTTCTGGCGCGGCTAGATCTCATTAAATACTTGACCAAAAAAATTTTTTAAAATACCCAGTTAAAGCTTATAATTTCTACTTTTGACGAAAAATATGCAAAAATTCGGAAAACATCTTTTTGTTAATAAAAAAATAAAAAAACAAATCATATATGATTATTTCTCAAAGGTGTGTTTTGCTGGCGCGGCTAGATCTGATTAAATACGTGACCCCCCCCCCCCCCCAAAAAAAAAAAAAATGTAACAGGCTCCATGGTTCCAGGTTGCCATGGAGTCAGATGAATTGAATATCTATATAAATAAAATTAGACTTTTGTCTGTACATTTCTTGGAATTCAAAAATTTTGCGATTTCTATCCGTTTCAAGCGCCCGGGAATCCGATGCGACCCTCAAAAAAAAGTTTGTCTGTCTGTCATTCTGTCATTCTGTCATTCTGTCCGCTATGATCGCTATGAAAATAGGTATACATAGATATTTGAACACGGGAAAGAGTTTGGCACGATCCATTTTCCTATAACTTGACACTAGGGCCCTTATTCAGATAGATTTAGTAGCTACTAACCCTATTGTTTAGTTACTAAATTTAGTAAAGTGGATTCAGATAGTATTTGGAGGCGGAGATGCTAAACACGTGACCAAAACAAGCTGCTAAATCACCGACTAAATAAACGCACGCCTGGAACACGCGCTCTGATTGGTCTACTAGCTTCCCTGTTAACTTATCCCTACATTTTCACTGACTTCCCTTGGTGTTGGTCTCGTGATTTAGTACAAAATGTATCTGAATCCCGATTTACGAAAATTTAGTATCTCCGCCCACTTACTAACTTAGTAACTGAACAATAGGTTTAGTAGCTACTAAATCTATCTGCATAGTAGCGTCAACACTTGATGTCGCGTCAACACATGAACTTCAGGACTATTCAGCCGATCGTCATAAAAATTCGTGTACATCGATATCTGAATGCGAAGAATATTTTCGCCGTATCCGTTTTGCTAAAACTCGCCACTAGATTGCGCTACGCCGCATCGCCTTCAGCACCGTAAAAACGATTGCCTTGAAATTCAGTATGCACGATTATTGAACACAACATAACGCGATATCCATTTTGCTATATCTCTTTATTACAATAAGTAGTAATCACAACAAATATTAATATCAAAAAGTCCATTCATTCCCGTGCGAAGAACGGGTACTTCAGCTAGTAAATAAATAACACCGGGGCATGTCACAAGCATCTTCCGCCATGTAAAGCGATAAAACCAAGGATTGGATCCTAACTGTCTATTAAGTATACCTTCGTTAATTAGAATATTAAATATCTGGTATTTAAAGGTTAAAATTAATTGAAAACTTTTTTAAAAAGTTTATCGTTTTTGTTATTTTTTTTTTGACAAAATTTTTAATTTATTTCATATTCTTGCTCCTATAAGAGGAGCTTGCAGACACAACTGTCTACCAAAAATAAGCATGGTTTTACAGCATTCTACTAAGCAGTGTTGCCAGCAGATGGCTTCAAAATTTCTCACTTGTGGCATTTAGCTAGTTTATGATAATTATCGAACTTCCGTACTCAATTTTTATACCTGTCTTACACTGTCCATTGACGCATGCGTAAATTGATTGTTGAATGATTTCGCTTAATATGATTGGTTCTAGATCCAACAAAATGTTTCGTTAATTCGAACTGGCATTCTGTTGAATCAATTTGGCTTAATCAAACAAAATTTCGTTAAGCTAATAAAATGAAATGCCAGACTACTTAACCAAATAAATTTCGTTAAATTCAGCAAAACACTTTTAAAGTGATTTTTCTTCCATACGAAGAGTGGATACTCAGCTAGTGCTTTATGAAATAAGAGATGTTTAAAAAGGAAAACTTGAAATCCTTACACTACCCGGTCTTGTACGATTGACAATGTCTCAATTTTTCTTCGGTGACGCAGCTTTTAGAAGACAATTTTTAATTAAATGAAAAGTATAAAATAACAAGGAATTTTTTTTTAATCTTCAAAACGTATTTTCTCTCTAGCATGCGTAACTCCATCAGCCAATTAAGAAAATAGTACACTATTGTCAAAATAAAAAACATATTTAATAATTATATTTTCTAAGGAAAATTATTTGAATTTTTAAAATTCTAAAACAAGACATTTTTAGGAATGCATAAAAAATTCAGGGCACTTTGTGAGCCATTTAGCTGTCATACTTTAAAACGTTCAACTAATGACATTAAAAAGTTTTATTAATATGAACATAATGTTGAAATTACTATTGACAATATAAAAAGACGGCAGCAAATAAATGTATTTTATGATTTTAGAAAAAGTCAAATTCTTTATCATCAGCAAAAATATAATTTTATCATTTAAAAATCTTTTTCCGATAAAGCGGGTATTTCAGGAACTTCACATTGTATTAGCACAAAATTTCACATTGTATTAGCTGAATAGTTGTTGTTGCATAAGGGATTTAATCTTTAAAAATATATTCAGACAATCTATTCAACATGAATTTCAAAACATTAATGGTGTAGAAAACATTGTGACAAAATATATGCATTAAAAATTCAATTCTTCGACTGCATTTGGAAATAAAGAAAACATTTTTTCTTCCGTCGAATTTAAAGTTATAGTTCTTTGGTTAAAATGTAGAATCTTATAAATAGAGTTCTTCAACATCAACGATAAATGATCTAATGAAGAAGATTTAATGGGCAAACACATGTTTGTTGTAAAAGGGAAAGATGTCTTTTCTTATATTTAAATAATTACACTAAAGCATTACTATTTATTCATTTAAAGTAAACATACTCCAATTCTAATTGTTCCGTCTATGCCACATAAAATATTAAAAACATTTAATTATCTAAAGTACTTATCTAGTTTCAAATGTTTATAGCTCACTATATATATATTCTTTTTTTAGCAACATCATTCATCTTCTTAGATTATTCATTATAATAAATCGCCTTACAAAAAAGACTTTCCATAAGTTTAATAAAAAATATACAAATAATAAAAAGTTATTCTTTAAATTAAAAGGTATTATTTCATTAATGGCATAGAGTAGCGTACCTTTAGTTTCATGCGAAATGTATTTGATTCAGTAAAATAAAATAAATTGCAAAAAGGATTGCTTCATTTTACTTCGTATATAACTTCTTTTTTCAAACGGATTGACGCATTTTATATTTTAAATATAAAAATATTTGTCATTTCTCATACTGATGGCATTTTATTAAAAAAAGTATGTACTTTGAATAAGAGTTGTTCTTAACTGTAAAACTGAGAAGAGTTTATTACAATTAATACAGTCTAACCTGAAGTATGTGTAATCTATTGTTATTAATAAGAATGCTGTTCAATTAAAGAATCTTATTAAAGGATTTTATTTTAGTTTAAAATGTTTAATTAGATGTTCTAATTTGGACTTTTAAAGTTTATAATAAATTCATATGCATCTATTTTATACCAGCTGCTTTGCACTGGTGTACTATAGTATTAAAGCATGATTTCCAGGCTGGAGTTAAGACATAGCTTAAAAAATCTATCAGCTTATTTTCACTTGTTTAGTCTGTTAACCAGCCAGTTAGTCCTGTTCTTCAAGCATCAATAAGACTTAACACATCCCCTAATGTATAAAGTAACTACGATTTTTTTTTTAAATGTCGACATATACACTCTATAATCAGAAGAATCAGTTTACTTTTTTTCCCTGCAGATAAATCCAAAAATTATAGCAAGAGGTTGGGTAACCTTTTGCTTCATTAACGACTATCACCCTGTAGGGTAGGCTATTTATCAACTTTTGGAAGATTTTCACCATGAGTGACACATCTATACAGGACTCTAACACTAGTTAACTGTATCACCGATTCGAGGCGTCGTGGTATATATAGCTCGCAGTTGACATTCTGATTCATCTATGGGTTCTATGTAATTTAGATTTGGGTAAGCTTGTCCAATTCCTGAATATCCATGTCAACAAACCACTTTACACAGGCGGTGCAGTATGAACAGAAGCACGGTCATTTTGGAAAACAGGAATGGGCCCCATCCGAACTTTATCCAAAACGTAGGTAGCTTGAAATTGTCAGAATGTCTAGAAAACTCCGATTCTGAGAGTTCTTTGCACAAGAAATAAATTTTTCCAACCCATAAAAAGCAATTCCCGAAGAGAATTATACCTCTACCTCCAAATTTTCTTTTAGACACATCATAGTAGTAATTGTTCACTGGGCAATCTCCACACTAAGACTGCCACCGGACTGCCAGAGGATAAACTTCGGTTTGTCACTGCATGACACATGACACAATTACCCAAGGCTCAATCTGTGATAGATTAATGCATTATGTGGGTGGAGGCGGCTAATTGGAAAATTCGCATATGCATCCATTTTAAGGAAGTAAAATAGTATTTTTTACATTAATTCTCGGAAGGGGCGGTCGCCCTCCCCCGCCCCTCTTTAATACATCCCTGGGTTTCAATCCAGTATTGTCAACTTTTAAAACGCTGTAAGGACGCTAAGCATTTGTTATAGCAATGTTTAATGTTTAGTTTACAGACACCAGCTCTGATATCAAAACCAAAATATCGAAGTTGGCGATAAACTGTCTGTACGCATCCAGAGGCTTCTTGGATCTTTTGGCGAATTTTTTTTTCGGTTTATTCCACGCGACTTTGAAACTCTTCTCTAAGTTTACATAAAGTTGCTGTCGAAACAGAGGGGAAAATGAAAAACGCACTGTGTAGTAACTACATAATTCTAAACATAAAGTTTCTCTTTAATCTGAAGAAAAAATAACTTTATCTAGAGAGAAAAAAAATATATTTATCTCTTAAATCATTTTTAAACAACGCTAAAAATCGTTTTACAAAAACACTCATAACGTATTAACGTTTTACATCCCAAAATTGTCTCGAAACTCTAAACATCCTCTGATCATTATTCATTTCTGCGCATCGAAGCATTTCACTGGTGTTATTCATTTTTTTTTTTTATTATTTACATCCCAGCGCATGATACATTTTAATGTCATTCTGCAAAATTCAATTCTTTCATAACATTTAACCTTTCGAAAAATCTTTCATTCTTTTAATACTGTCACTTTCGATGATATATGACTGTTCTAGCGCAGAAGGCTGTGTGTCTTAAAGTATAAACATGAGGAAGTGGGGGAATATTCGGCCCTTTAAACGTGTTACTCTAGGAAAGAAATATTGCGTTTGTTTTAAACTGCATTATAGTTGATATTTTCAAAATTTTCTGTGAAAAAAGTGAAGTTTGTAAATAGCTACGTTTTTGATAAATAGTTTCATGGGAAAGCAGATTATATACAGAAGGCGTTTATTTCTCAAAATGAAAGAAATTTGCTGATATTATAATAACAAGACTTAGGAAGGAGACTTTCAAAACTGAAATACTCCTATTTGTGTTTTGTTTCTTGCTGCATATTTTTAAAAAAGGAAACTGATCGTATTTGCAGAAGATTTTAGATTGTATAATATACTTTTAGGTATCACTTGCTTGATTTAAAATTATTTTCAAAAAGGGCTTGTTGAAGTATTTTGCTATAAAGTATTTACTTCATCTGAGTAAAGTGTTTTTGAGAAGAAAATAATTTTTTTTACGCATTAGAACATACTATTTCTAACTTGTTAGTACTGAAAACTGTAAATTAAATTTATTTGTCAGTGGTAGTATATATGACATAAAATGTACAATATTTCTGTTTCCTTCGATAGAAAGATTTAAAGTATTTTGATATACAAGGTGTCCCATAAATACCACCCAAACTCTGCACAGCCAGATTTCTCGTTGGGAGTACATAAAAAGTGCCCAAAGAACCATAGCTGTACGGCCCGTAGTTTTCAAGAAAAGTTCGAGAAAAAAGCAGAAACGTCATTTCCGGTGCACGAAAAGAGCCTTTATTGGAATCTTGAACATAAACTATCTTGAACTCGATAGTTTTTTTTTTTTTTTGCATATGCTTTCATAAAATGATGCTCAAAATGTCCACCATGCATATCGAGGCTTGCATGCGTGCGCAGTATAATGGCCAGCTGCTTATGTTCCATCTGGTACCCACATAAATACACCAGCACGAAGGGGAGGGACCGAATCACTATTTGTTGAAATTAGGACTCGATAGGTCAATTCTTTCAGTCGTATTCATTGAAAGCAATCCATAGGTGCCAGATTGTAGCGACCATAACACCGAGTCCCTCATATCTAATCCAGTATCCAATTTAATGTTTCTAGTTGTTTTTTCCTCGCACCGGATGTGACGTCATATTTTGTTTTTCCTATTTTTCTCGAAAACTATGAATCATACAGGTACAGTTTTTGGGGCATTTTTTATGCACTCCCAGCGAGGAATCTGGCTCTGCAGAGTTTGGGCGGTATTTATGGGACACCCTGTATATAGTATATATACAGGGTAAGTAATATATTCATACATTACTTAGGCGATGTACAAAATTTGAGCCTATTTTCCTAAAAATTGTCGGAGTATGAAAGTATATACTAATGTAAACCGTTTTTTAATGGCACCAGAAAGGAAAAAAAAATCTCGTCGGACGATCATTTCAAGGGTTGTATGCAAATATTTAAAAAGCTTGCATAAATTCATGCATCATTGATATTGTATAGACAATAATCAATTTTGTTCAAACATACCTCTGAGTCGTGTGAAAGAGTGAAACTTTGTGCATCGTCTAATTAATGTATGGGGCACACTTTACTAATTGGGATTTTTTTTTTGTACGGGTATCACTTAAAATTTAAAGTGCGGATTTATTTTGATTTAATCTTTTACGAAACTTTAAACGAAAATTTTAAATTTAACCATACACATACCGACCACTAGAGCAGTTTGGACGATTGAGGTTCTGGAAGTAGCGTGTTTACGGGAATACGAAAGATTCTACGTCATTCTGAGGACAATGCTGTTGACAGAAGTTGTGAATACGAGGGTAGAAGGGACGTTCACGGAAAGCATGAAAGGATTGAGACGCTCCCATAGATATTTGATTGAAATCATGTCCGGAACAATCTCTCGAGCTGTTGTAACTATTCAGCGCAATTCTAGTTGAATGAGACATCGCGTCATCATGTTGAAAGATATTGTCATGACCTGGAAAAGCAATCCTGGATAAGTATAGACGTCAGGTCTTCAACGAGAATTTATCCGTACTTAATCAATTCTAATTGCCATCGCAAAACAATGAATGCACGTAGACCATGGCTCCGTTGCGTTTTATGATTTCACGTGCGAAGCGTAGAGCACCACAATTTGCAGGTTGCATATTTTTATAATGTCGGTACACTTCCTTGACACAACATGGGACCAGCTCATAAACACTGTTTTATTTAGAAAGCTTTCATTCTTGGCTTAAAAACCAATAATCATCCTTGTTTTTTAAGACTGATAAATCTACCCGTTTCTGCAAGGAGAATGATTTCCGAGTGCGTAAAACCCACTAAATCATTCGATCAAACGTGGCCCCTATCGATATCTTTGACTTGAAAACTAGTTGGTGGGCACATTTATTTGACTTGATTATACATGTATGAAGTGTTTTCCCCACATTTTAATACTTATTAGGCTGTCGTTGGATTAAACCTTGGTTTATTTACTGTTTAAAAAAGCAAATATAAAAAAAATACAAGACAGACGTAAATCCAATCAGAACGGACACTACCTGAGGCTAAATAACGCATCTTCACGTCCAAAAATGCGAATGCCTCAGTCCTTTTGGCAGGAGAGAAACATGCTCCACTGATTGACAGCTTACGTCAGGACCAGGTGACCAGAGAAGATACATGGCAGTTCCATTGGCTGATTACAAAGCAAAAATAAATTTAGTCCACCTTTTCACCGAAGATGAGGCTTGGACGGCGAGCCAAGAAAAGGCGCGGAAAATCCCTTGTATTGGGGAGAAAACTAACTGTCAAAGTAACGATTTGAGAACACAAATTTGAAACGCGAAGCATTAGTAAAGAAATTTTTATACAAATATCCCTTAAAATATTAAGCACATATGAGATGCATTGATTCTCATCCAGACTTCTTTTCAACCAGCAAAGTGCCCTTCCAAAGACGCGGTCATTCTCCATTACTTGGCTACAGTAGTGGAAATTGATTTATGAAATGATACTATTTTTAGAAAAATTATTGAACTAAGCATTCAAATTAATTGAAATTTCATATGCTGCATATTTTCTTATTATCAAAATATTTCTGCAAAAAAAAAAAATTCCCACATATTCATGAACAAGAAAAAAAAATTTGTTTATTTGTTTTTCTATCTTAATAGCATGGAAATTGATTTATGTAGATGTAGCTGTTCTTGCTCATTTATTAATGACACATTTGACCAAAATATGAAGCTTGTGTACAGTACTCAGATGTGGTGCATAGGGATGGACGCGAGACGAAAAATAGGAGTCTCGCGTCTCGCAAAATAGCCTAAAAGCTTTGTCTCGTCTCGCAAAAATCCCTATATCGTAATGTCAAAAATGTGTGTCTCGTCCCGCAAAAATCTGTAAATCTCTGTCTCGTCTCGCAAAAAATTCGTCTCGCGTCCATCCCTAGTGGTGCAAAATCATATTCAATCGAAAAAAAGCAATTTAAGTCACATTTGTCATTTGTCACGATGAGTAAACGAGCAGTTTTGTTTGAGATTGAAAGAGGCAAAATTGATACTTATCTAAAAGGTGGTAAAAATCTTCGTGAAATTAGTAAAATACTTAAGTGATCAGTTGATGTAAAACGTAATTATAAGAGAAACCCTGTGAATTTTAGCAAGAACTTTAATAAAAAGGGCAATGCATGCTTGCCTGAAAAAGATAGATAAGAAGGATTCTCTAAAGTGCGTCGCAAAATGGCTACAGCAGGTCAAAGCAGATTTGTACTGATTTATGACATCCCATCACTTATAGAAGAGTTAGACAAATTTAAAGCTCTTCACAGTTCTTGAGATGGTCAAAGATGAAATCTGCTCAAAAGTTGACATATCGTCAGAAGCAACCGCGTTTGCAATATCGTGATAAATATATGGAAATGGGTCAGAAATGAAAAAGCGTAATATTTTCTGACGAAAAAGATTTAATTAAGATGGCCCCTATATGGTTTAAAATACTATTGGAGGAATCTCAAGAAAGAACCATAATCTATCTTCAGTAAAAATTTTGGTAGCGGAGATTTGATGGTTTAGCCAGCAATTGTCCATAATGGAAGAAGTGAAATTATCTTATCAGAAGGTCGTCCTAACTCATTCGAGTACAGCTTAACCATAGAAAATTACCTTTTACCATTTTCATGGAAAAATTATGGCTTCAGATTCATCTTTATGCAGGATAGTGCGCGTACTCATACTTCAAATGATATGAACAACTTGTTTGAATAACAAAATATTGCTCTATTAGGTAATCCTCCTAATTGTCCAGATCGTAACCCGTCGAAAAATGCTTCAGCAAAATTTATTCGAATGGTTTATGACAGCGGTTCTCAACCTTTTATCGTCGCCCCCCCCCCCAACAAAGGCTAACTTACGGTGGCACCACCCCCTCACATTTTTCAGCATACATTCAGTTTTTTAATCTTTAACAATGAACATTTAGTCTAATTTTCTACAAAATAATGTCATCAGTAAAGTTTGAATGAACGTTTTAAGCGAAAATGAATATATTTTTGAGTAAAAATGAGAATAAATAAGATGATTTTTTTAAAAACATGCATCACTACTTCCTCTGTGGTTTTTCTCCCCCCCCCCCCTGCAAACGCTCTGCGCCCCCTTTGGGGGTCGCGCCCCACAGGTTGAGAAACGCTGGTTTATGGAAATAAACAACAATATACATCGATTGCAGAACTGAGAGTCTCAATAAATCAGAAGTGGATATTAATTGATCAGAAATATATTCAAAATCTTATTTTATCCATGAAGGATAGAATTGAAGAAACTCTGATGAAAAAAGAGGCCTTTACAAAATATTAGTTACATTTTATTTATAAGTTTCATAAATCAATTTCCATACATAAAATTCAAAATGTTGTTGAACAAGAAATCATTCACATTTATAAATGTTCTTATATATTAATGTGAATGGTTTCTTGTTGTTTAAATTATTGGTTTTGTATAGCATGCATAAAATAAGAAATATGAAACATTTTCAATGAATAGAAATAAAGTTATTTCGAAAAAAACCTAGGACTTCATAAATCAATTTCCACCACTGTATCATTATTTGCTCAGAATGAATTGTTTTACTCTGCCACTTGTAATGAAGTCATACACCGTTAAAATTAAATGCATGGTCTGTCATATTGGTCATGGAAATACATTCTGAGCCTTTCTTGAGATAAGAGTGTTGCATTTCTAGGACCGAACAATCTAACACTGTTCCAATTCTATTTTTGGTTTTTATGAGAACAATTTGTCTCTCCAAGCTAAAGCTATGTTACCTTTGCAATTCATTCGTTTCTTACTTCAGAAATGTTTTTGGAACCAGAGTTTAAACTGATTTTACTGTCAAGAAGCTGTAAATTTCCTTATATCCTAATCGCGTAGCTGATAGTTCATAAATCAGAGAAGACTTTACTTACACCCTGTACATATAGCCATTTCAAATCCACTATTTATCGAAACAATTTATTCTCGAAAAAAATTCTCCAGTGAAAAGAAAAAGGAAATAAACACACACATTCATAAACTTGACGCGTGCAGCAAACGACGTTAAACATCAGAGTTTTATAAAAATGGGAAGTCTAAAATATTAAAGGGGAAAAAAAGAGCTCTCCTAAGTAATAACTGTAAAATGCTGAAGAAATGCTAATTCAGAGGGACAATTGTGTACAAAGTACGGCGTAATCCATTTAGTGCATGTTTGCTCACAAGATTTTTTCGCGAGAGAATAAATAAAAAGCGAGACGGTTTTTGAATGAGTGCGCTTCAGCACATCTGACAGCTCCCAAAATGGATTAACCTCACTTGAAAATTTGTCGGGGAAACAATAAAATATTTAACATAGAGTTCAATGGAGGAACATTTACTGCTTAAATTCAGACTTAACTTATGAATATATGTTCTTGAATTTTGATGTTGCTTCGTTCAACAGAAGTGTAACTCATATTTCAGACGTTTGTTTTGTTTTCTTTTGCACTGAAAATTTATTATTTAACTTTAAGGGAATATTGGTACTTTCAGACAATTTCTGTCTTGTAAAAAGGTTTGAATGTGCAACGAATAACTTCTTGTGGGACGAAAACTAAATCAGTTATTTGGTTTATTATTTAATGATATTAAAAGCTATGAAAAATCCCTCGGAGGCTCTGGCACTCCTCTTTCCATGGATAGTGTCGTCTATCCATGGACACGACAACAACAACAACAACAACAGCTATGAAAATGCGTTCATTTCTTCATTTATTTTTCTTTCTTTTATTTATTTATTTATTTATTTTTCTGTCAAAATCTGAATGCCGCAAACATTTGTAATTCTGTATTTCATACAAAAAAATAAAATGAGACAAATGTGATGTTAGCACAAAGTTGTGTGTGATTAGGCAAACCTGCGCGAGGGGCATCTGCCTAAGATGAGAGATGCCTTGGTAGGAGGACCTTCTAAGGGGTTCTAACGCGTATTCACGTTACATCTGGAGAAAACCTACCAAAACTCCAGACCGTTAGATCAACGACCGCGCGATGGGACCCGAACTCGGGACCTTCACATTTCAGACGTCTACCATTTTCAGTGATACAACCATTGTGCCATGGTGAGGCAGTGTTGTTAGCACAAAATTGATGATGTTAACACAAAAGTTGACTGTTTTAGTATTATTAAAACTATTTGAAGAACACATCATTTCTTTTCTACTCTAAGCTTGTAGATCATCACATTCTTTTATGCTCACATTATTACAGGAGGGCCCGACTAGTTGTCAAACGCATAGCGCTCTGAGCTAGGAGATAGAAGGTGCCTGGTTCAAAACCAGGTCGCGCCCGTCGACCTAACCGGAGTTTTCTGTGGTTTACTCCGAAACTTAGCGTAAATACGGGTTAGAACTCCTTAGTAAGACCTCCACGGAGGGCACCCCACCCATCGGCCTAGATCCCACTTGTAGATAATTGGTAGTAAACCAACATCAACAACAACAACATAATTATATGGGAATTTAAATTTCAATTCAAAAAGTATTACTCCAATAATTTAAAGACAGGGGTCAGCAGAATTACATATATATATATATATATGTATTATTTTTGTTATTATGTGCTATCTCTTAATGTTTTACTTGGGATTCCATATTAAGTAAGTTTAAATATTTTATATCATTTATATATATGTATATAACTGTAGGTTCTTCTTTCTGTGATAAAACAGCCTAAGAGTTCCTTTTTAAGAAGAAATATAAAAAAACCGGCTGTTATGTGTTTTCTTTAAAACAGCAAATGATTCATTTACAATTTCAACGATAGGTGTAGAGGATCTACTGAAGTTGATTGCTCCCACACAAACTCTGTGAAAAACTTGAATAATTTCTTTAAAAAAATTTAAGTTGACTAAAACTTGTCAGTTGCTAACATGTAAAACCAGTGTTTAAAATAGTAACTGGCAATGACAATATAACGTTATTAAATATTTAATGTACTGTAACATTGCAATCTTTCTATAAAACAAGAGCTTTCCTATTGAACAAAATATTATTGAATATATTAATCTTTTTTTTTGTGTGTGTGGTGTGGGGGGGGGGGGGGGGGGGGGAGAGAGAGTTTAACATTATTTTTCTCTGTCTTTCAAAGTTTTCAAATTCTAATATTTTTTCAGAAGCAGTGTTTTGATACTATCAACTAAAATCAGGAGAGAAAAAATAAGATTTACTTAATTCTCTCTAAAGTTGTTAAAATATTATAAATCAACGTCCCAATCTTTACTCAAAATATACACACACATATATGAAATCTTCTCTTTAATGTTTGAAGTTTGGAATAAATCAATTTTTGTAAACTGAAATTTCTCCGGTAGTTTCTTTTTTTACTCTTTTTCCAGAGCTCACCTTGGGGCTGTAATCCATTTTTGCACTTATTCGTTGCAGCACAAGCTCGAGTTCACACAACAAATGTTGTTCAGTACTCTTTTTCTATAAAACTTCTCTTGAAAATAGTTTGCTAAAAGGATTACAAATTTTAACAATTTTTTTTCCTTCGCTTAAAGAATTCAACAGATTTTATTATAATCATTGTGTTGTTCGAATGATTTTCTTTCCTTCGAGTGACACTTTTTCCTAACACTAATGCTGTTCTAAATGTCACTTTTATTTTTATGCAAGTGATTTGAAGCTATAGTTCCCATCTGCATGTTTCTAAATTGTTCCTGATGGAGATACTGAAAATAAAATGGGGTAAGAGATTAAGAGTTTAAATTCAAGTAAAAGCGTCGTTGGCATTAGTAAACAGAAAGGCTAGGAAAAAATATTTTCAGAGACATTGTTTGATTTACTTTTGCACGGAAAAAATGTTTTGTAGAATTGAATTCAACAAAACGCGCTATTTCAAACAAATAATTTTGTTGGTTTTTAACAAAAATTTTTGTTAAATTAACCAAATACTTCGTTGAATTAACAAAGTTTGTTAATTCAACAAAGATATTTCTTTGAAACAGAACCAACAAAAATTATAATGAATCAACAAAAGATTTTTTTTTATGTGATGCGTACATTTATCGCATTACAATACAAAAACATTACTCTAAAAAATAACCTTACATTTACTAGAAATTTTCAGTAAAATTTTCCGGAAACTCTCTCTCTCTTATTTTGCAACAGGAAATATATACCTATGATCAATCAATCATGGAGATTAAAAGCAAATTCGGAGATGCCCCCTCCCTCCAAAATTTTCTTATTCTATGGTCAGTGATTAAATAAAAAGTATTTCATTTCTTCAACCTATTCGCCTCTATATGCTGCGGAGACTTAAAGACAGATATTCCCTTTCTGTACCCATCGTTGCTTCTCAATTGGAGTCATTGAATTCCTTGCTGTGATGGTCGAAGGCTGTGCCCTTGCATGTACTCGTATGCCATAAAGGGGATAAACAAGAAGTCTTTCACTATTAACATGGGTGCCCATACCTGTGGGCAGAGAGGGACCATAGCCCCCCCCCCAGCTGCCGTATTACCGTTATGATTTACGTACTGGTAAACGTAGAAGTGGTTCAACTCTAAATATAGTACCTTTCTGAGGCATGATCCTTGACTTCCCCCATCCCCTTCAAACAATCGTTTGGGCGCCCATGACTACTAACTATTCGCAAGTATTTAAGTTTACGTACTGCGCTTTTGAGTTATTAGCCGGTCCGTTTTATGATTTATCTGCGTTGCTCCAATTTCATTAATTGCAACTTTTGTTAAAGATAGGGGAAAGAGGACATTATTTTCCCCTCTAGTCCCCCACCCAGTCATCAACATGTGGTGACGCTTACAAATCGATCTTAATAAGAATGTTTTCAGCCACTTTGACTACGTGTTTATAGATACAAATATGCGTAGGCTCGCTGTAAAGCTTCAAGAAAAACTTTCAGTTTCAGACGTGTTCATCCAGAAATGAATTCCCCACTATTCTGGATAAAAGATCAAAAGAAAGCAGTGCCGGATTAAGACAGCGCGGGGCCCGTAGCAAATGTTACCAAGGGGCCCCCTGCTCAGTGAAGCACCTATATATATATATATATATATGTGTGTGTTCACCCACACATTAAAGTAATAGAGCTAAATTGAATGAGAAAATAAATAGTGCTAATTATATTACAATTTATGTTTAGTGCTAATTAATGGTATTACTAATGCTAATTAGATGTAAACAAAACTAAAAGGTCCCACGTGTTATATTTGCGAGAGGTTTATCCCAGCCCTTCCTCCACCTTGGGTGAGCTAATCTGTAGGTTTTGTACGATAATAAAATAAAACACAACTTTTACGAATTTTCTTGATTCAAAATGAACAAATTTGAGTTAACATTAGACAAATAAATTTCTCCAAGTAAATTAGTGTGCGGAAAAAATTCCCGTCAAAATAAAGTGGGGAAGGGGGGGCAAATAGATAGTGAGACTGGCGATCTTTAAAATTATTTATTCGTACAACTCAGGTTTTTTTTAAATGAATGTTAATGTTCATGGATATATATTTGGAATTTCTAACACTTCCCACCTTTCCCATATGCAAACATATAACTAGACAAGTTTACACACATAAAATAATAATTGTTTCTGTAAAATTTTTAAAATCATCGAAAACAATATGTACTTTAAACTGTGCCCTTAAACACTATTTTTTCCCCTATAAAAATACATGCTTGTAAAATTATTTCATTATCTGGACGGTTTTTACTAATTATAGGTTACATATTTTTAACTTCTCTTAATTTATTTAATGGGTTAATTCATAAGAAATCGAACTGGGGATAGATAGATCTAGCACAATAATACCTCCACCATTCAAAATATACTGCATACACGGAAGGCATTTAAACTGTACACGCTTGTACAGGGGGACTGTTACTTCCACATACCGCTTGGAACACTTCTAAAGGTCATTTCGTTAGTGTTCTACAAGCATATGTACATTACTTTTCAACTTATCTTCGTTAAAATGATATAAAATATTTTGCTCAAAAAAAAAATCTTTATAAGAGGAATAGAATAATCTATATAATAAATAATAAAAAATTCGGATAAAACATTCATTATCGTATTACGTTCAAATGTTTTTGCAAGACATAATAATCTTAAATGTGACAAGTAATTTGTGAGTTTCTTTGTGGGTCAAGAGTATCCGAGAATTCTTTTTGTTTTCAGTTTGCCTGAGGTTATGGCTTCTCGGATACCCCGACCGTGCGAAGATCCTCTCGGTTCTAATTATTTTATTTGAACGAACGTACTGGCATTCGCGCACTTGACCTGTGGTTTCGACCGGCCAAAAATCAATTCTTTCATATTTAACGTGGTTAATTTCCGAGATTAATAAGATAATTTATCGTAATAGTGGATTCCCCAACTACAAAAAAAAAATGACTTACATTCTATATATTATTATTGTTTCAAAAAATAATTCGCCTTTGTTTAAATATTGTAAAATGTAAAATAAATAATTAAGTAAAAACAAAGCAAGCCAACTACCAAAAGCCTTCTAAGATAGTTTACACCCTAGTACACCTTAGAATTTCGCCAAAGCCACACTGTAAAATACCTTTTAGATGTGTGGCTTTGGCGTAAAATGCCGTAAAATGCCGTGGATGCCTGTAAAATGCCTTTACTGTAAAATAAAAGAACTTTGGGGCTGCCCAACATCCGTTTAAAATACCATCCTCATATTTACTGCAAAACAAAATAACTTTATGTCTAATATTTAAATAAAAATTATTGTTTCGTGGGGGATTATTATTGATTATGCGGCGCGTTTTTCCTACAACCTTAATCCTATGGATCTCAGCTCTCGGGGAAATGCAGAAGGTCAACTCGCGTTCCAGAGAACATCTTCAGAAATAGCCACAGATATTTCCGTTCTATTGAGTCATTTTGAAAAAGTTTGATTATACAACTTCATTAAAAAATTCTTTCGACTTGTTACTGAAAAGTCCCTGAAATGATCGGGACAGATAGACTACAGCCTAATGAATAATCCGGCCCACTGACGGATTAATACAATTTTGTGGGTGGAGGCTTGGATGGAAGATTCACATATATATATATAAATTTTATGGAAGTAAGTTGGGATTGTTTACATTAATTTCATTTTTCTCGGGAGGGGCGGTCACCTCCTCCGACCCCCTCCCTTTAATCCGACCTTGATCAGACCCTGAGTCTGTTTTTTTTGTTTCGGCACTTAGTTTTCTTTCTATATTTTGTTTATTTCTGGATTCATTCTTCAAATAAAGACCAAAATGTAACATTATTGGTAAGGAATCCATTTTCTAAAGGCCTTAGGTGGGTGGTGCAAGGATCTGGATACCCCTCCTCCGTTTGCCCGAGTTTCGCTTTTAGTCAACGAAAAGATAATGATACAGCCTTTCTTTCTGTCTATCTTTTATTTCCCCCCTTTTGGATGCTCCCTGAAATTTTTTACTGAGAACCGTGTTTTTGTTCCACAGTATTGTTGGATATACTCTTGTGTGTGTTCTTATTGCTGACTTTAGAATACTCATTCAGTTTCGCCTAGGTAATGAGTTGACTAAATAATGCAGGCATGCAACAGCTACATTAAATATATTAATGACTATGTCATTTTATCTCTCACCCCCTTTTGAAAATGTGACATAAAAATAAGACACGAAAATGCGTTACGAAAACGCGACATAAAAGTAAGAATAAATGTCCGCTGAAAATGTTAGTATGTGTTACGTAAACCACCGTTTTCTATAAGCTCCGTAAGGTTGCATTTATTTGATAAAATGATTGTTTAAAAATTTCATCCGTTTATTTAAATACTTTAGTTCACAACTGCTTTAATCTATTGTTACAATATTTCGTAAGCTGTAGAATATACATCACAAGTATATTTTACATATATTTAAATACTATTAGTTCACAAGAGCTTTAATCTATTGTTACAATATTTACTAAGCTGTAGAATGTGCATCACATGTATTTTTCTATAAATAGGTTACAATCCTAAAAATTTCAACATGGGGTTACCAGGTGAAATACACGATAGATGAGAGATAAAATGACATAGTCCATTAATGCCGTTTTAATATGGCAATCATGAAACTAAAAAATTAGGAGGGTTCAGGGGGGTCTCCCATTGACAAGGCTCGAACAGCCGAGTTATACATATATTCTTTCAATGAGTTGTCTACAACTGATTTACAGTTCCACTATATAGAGCTTTAGAAATTGTCTTATCCAAAAAATAAATAAATGAAAATGAAAAGAAAGAAAGAAAGAAAAAAATAATTACAAAATTTATCTGTTGCCTTAAAAAATCAAGGAAGATAAATCATGCCAAGCTCATAGATTATAAAACACTTTCCAATACAAAGTATTTTTGCGCCAAATCTGCTATGTTTTTTAGTTAAAACTGGCGAGATTTCGTAGATAAAAAAATGTTGTATTATCACTATAAATGCAATTTTATGAGACCCTGTAAAAGACCTTTAATTTTTTTTAGCGTTTAACTGAAAAATATAAAAATTTTATACTCATTGTCTTGTGCTAGAAATGTATTAGTGTCTCTCAAATGCCACAGACTGCAATGGGAATACTTTTGAGTGCTCCTGTAGAACTATTAATAATACGGACGTTATTCTCAATGGAGAGCATCATTTTGAGAGCCTTAGTAATATATATGCCAACTTTGTTCTCTTTCAAAAATCGAATATCTCTAAAATATGTTTTCAAGAATGACTGTTGATTCAGTCATTCCTGTATCAACAGATACAGGGGGAGACCCCCCCCCCGAACCCACCCCCCTCTTTTAGTTCTGTTTTTTAGACTGTGCTATACATTGGATTTTTTTCTCCTGTAAAAGAACTATAAATGCTACATACACCATTTTCAATATGGTAGGTGGTACTGTACATAGAAAAAACATAAATTTCGCACAAATCGATGTATATCCACAGCAGTTAGAACACTGGATGGGTGGACATCAGAACAGACAAATAACCGAAATCATAAGGACGTTAACCCGTTTTGGGTTCTAATGCATTAACAAATTTTCGTCGGTCGGAGACCCCCTCATACTCCTAGGCACATAGCCCTTAACAAAACACAATACAATAAATCAGTTAATTAAAGTGCGAGTAACGACTTTTCAAAATTTCCAAAGAAATCGACATAGCTTAATATAATTACATTAGACATTTTTCGAGGTACTACAATCCAGGCGATCCGCCAAGACGAGCAACTTTTTCGCAAAGATAAATGCCGGACACATGAAATTATTGATGGTTCGGAATACGATTGCCAACAGTTTGCCAGGAAATTTGAGGAAAAAATTGTTTGGCGTTAATGACCGCCGGGATAATACGTAAATACCTTTTTCGATTTATCGTAAAATAATAAAAATATCGCCAAGTTCGGTTCATTTTTCAAAGCATTTTTTTCGCACCCAATTTGGCAATTTATCGAAAAAGTCGCCAACATTGCCGGCTTTTGGCTCAAATTTTGAAGGAGGCACACGATCGTCGTCGGATTATTAGCTAATCATATTGCAGGATAGTATTATATGCTTAAAATAGATGCCTGTCTCTAAACTGCCATTGACCGTATTGTATTGAAATTATTTTGAGTGCTCCCGTATAGAAAAACTTTTAACTATACAGACACTATTTTCGATGCAAAGCTTCATTTTGTAATCCTTAATAACATTCAATTTTGTTTCATTTCAAAGAGCAGAATATCTCTAAAACTAGAAGTCAAAGCCTGTTGTGAAGGCAATTACAACGGGCGAGAGAAAAAACATTTTAAGGAAATTTGTCTTTCATTCAATATATTTAATTTTCATCCACCTAAAATAAATAAGTTCATATTCAATTTTTATTACAGACCCAAATCGAATTTCATGCTCATCTGGAAACGCGCGGAATCTTTTCGCAGTCGAAAGCTTTCGTTTTGTATACATAAACATTCGAATATCCAATAGACGATTTATTTGTGGGGAAAAAAATAATAAACTGTGTAATCGGGAGAAATTATTTTAAACGTATTGGAATCCCCCCAATTGTATGACGTCATTTTCACTTAAAATAGGTCATTTTGTCACGCAAATGATTCAATTTTTCTGACTCTCGGAAACGAAATGGTGCTGAAAATAGCGAAAAATCGCTTAAAAATGAAGGAACGGGTGGATTTTCAGATTTTTAAAATTGACAGATTGTTTTTTATATTTTTTTACAAACTTGTGAAAAATTTCAAGCGGATCGTACAAACGATGTAGAAGTTGTTAGGTTTTTTGTCCTTGACTTTGTAATCTTTTTGCAGTCATAGAGGAAAAAGTTTTATCTTGAAGTCAGGGTTCAGCGCAACTACAAGGGGTGATCAAATGAAAAGGTACGAAACGTCGCAACAACCTAACCGTTATCATATTTGTCCATGCAGCTACGAGAGCACGTAGCGAGACATCTAGGAATGCGATTCGTGCCTTTTGTGTGGATAGGAACATGCGGGGGCCCGCAGGAGAGAGCAGAAGCTCTTGTAAAAAGCACCCTCCTACGTCCAATTGACGCGGCAATGCGTGTGAGGACAGGATGGTGTTCACATTGCAAAATTCGGCGATTTAGGGGCAGCGAGGCGTTATCCGATTTCTGACAGCGGAAGGTGTTAAACCGGCCACTATTCATCGCAGGAGGATGATCGTATACTGGGAAGGCTGTGTGTCACACAAGTCAATGAGAAAATGGAATGTCCGTTTTCGCCAAGGAACTGGCCACGTTCAAGTGGGAGACGTTGGACCATCCGCCCTACAGTCCGGACATGTCGCCCTGCGATTTCCATGTGTTGGTTCCACTGAAGAAACCACCTGAAAGGGAAGCGCTTCAACTCGAACGACGTACTCAAGGACGCTGTGACGGACTGGGTCTCGTCACGGCCACAGGAATTCTGGGAACAAGGAATCCTGCGGCTTGTTCGTCAGTGGGATCGTTGTGCTCAGGCCTGTGGTGTATATTTTGAATAAAGTCTACATTTGTACCCAAAGTGTCGTTTCGTACCTTTTCATTTGATCACCCCTTGTAGTTAGTAGGGTGATACGCTTTAAAGAATAACTTCCCATAGAGCGCAATGTATTGGGACTATTTTGAGTGCTCCTGTAGAAAAAAATCTATAAATGCTACATAGATCCTTTACAATAGGGTACATGGTACTGCAGATAAGAATAACATATATAAATTTCGTAGAAATCAATGCCTATTGACGCGAGTCAAGGACGGGACAGACAGACAAACCGAAATCTTAACTTTTCTACCTTGTTGGAAAGTGTCAAAAAAGCTAGATCTTGAGGGGGAAAGACGAAAACTTTCAAGGTAAAGGCGGGGCCCCAAAGCGGGGCCCGTAGCATTTGCTAAATCTGCTATATTGTTAATCCGGCACTGAAAGAAAGAGACATGCATTCATTCGGAAACGTCAAGGTTCTGATTATAAACAATGAACGAATGAACCGCCACGCCTTGGGTCTTTCCTGTGGGTGTGAAAGATAGATCTTTTGTGGTATGGATCCAGACCATGAACTGTATCTGGAAGAGGCAGCTAAGGCGAAATAGAAACCAATTAGCTTTATTCTTCTGAGTGTATCATTCGGAAAGGACTGAAAAATAGAAACCTTCAGTTTGTTGGAGATGCAAGAAAATCTGTATATGAACATTTCACATAAAGTGCGATAAGCTTAACTCTACCTGGGGATTCTTTTCTTTTAAACACACTTTTAAAAAAGTCACGGAAAAACATTATAAAACACGAGACCACAAATATTTACAAAATGCATTTTAATTTTGCAACTGAAGAGCAATAATTTGAAACTGTTTGAAGTGATGCTAAACTATATCAAATATGGCAGGCTTTCTTTTTAAGGTACTTCAGTAGCCCAAGTGAACTTACCAACAAAAACCTCAGCAGAAGTTGAATAAAAAGAGAAAAGTCACATAATTCGCCTCAAGAAAGAAGAATTGAATCTGAA